>OX578142.1:91911900-93111900 GCA_951213105.1 Amaurobius ferox | reverse complement strand
ATTTCGCTTAAATTTTAAGATGAGCAATTCAGTCTTTTCTTTTCAGGCTTTGCTGAGAGTACATAATTGCCTTTTTCCATCCATCTCCATCCCCTGATTATTACACATTAACTTTACTAAAATAGCTTATTTTTATATTTCAGTTGATTATAAAGGTCACCTTTTTAATTATTTTCATATAAATAGTAATTTTTTTTTTTCATCTCTGTAGCGGTTGCCGAGAGAACGCTATTATCCTTTTCCATCGATCTCCATCTCCCTATTGTTGCACATTAACTTGATTAAATTAACTTATTTTCATATTTGGGTTGATTATAAAGGCAAATTTTTTTTATTATTTTCACATAAATAGTACGATCGTGAAATTCAGTTTTTTTTCGCGAGCGTTTCCGAGATTACGCAATTATCCTTTTCCATACATCTCCTTCTCCTTATTGTTGCACATTAACTGGACTAAAGTAGCTTATTTTCATAGTTTGGTTGATTATAAAAGTTAATTTTTTAATTATTTTCATATAAATAGTACGATCATGAAATTCAATCTTTTTCTATCTGAAGCCCTTTCTGCCACATTTTTATGAAAAGATATTTTTGAACAGAATAAACATTTTCTTTAAAATATACTGCCACCAATTTTTATTTATGTGTAGACACTAGACAATGCACATTTTAATAATACATGATAATTTTATGAATGTGTTTAAAAATATACTGCAGTTTAAAAACAAAAAATTTGTGTCTTCCCAATTGTAAAAAAATTTTTTTTTGTGAAATTAAGTTTATAAATCCTGACTATTGTAATGATTTAATTTCAACAAAACTGACAAAATAAAAGCATGAGTTATTATAGATAACAAAATCATAGTTTAGAATTAATATAAAGGAATGTGTTAAAATTAAATTTGCCCATGTATTTAAACAACCCTGTTCTTAAACGCAATTGTCAAACTTGCATTTTCTAAATATAATAGAATTATATCATTTTTCATCATTACATAACGAATTATATCATTATTACATAACGTAACTTTCTGTCAAAATATTTTGAGAGATGAAGGATACAATGTAAATAATGTACAAATGAACATGCATACAACTGTTTCCAAAGAGATCTCAAAACAGTTTTGTGTTTCACATATTTGTGCATTATTTACATAGTGTCCTTTGAAAATCAGATTTATGACGATTTGTTCTGTAAAACTCATTTTACGCGCTATTCTGATTTTTTTTCAAAAATCTTCTGATTTTTACTCCAAATAAGTTGGCAGCTATGCATAAGCTGCCATACCTATTCTATTGAGATGCTGAAGATAATCATGGCCTGTCAACATTCGAAAGCAGGTTACGCCTGTCTTTCTGGGCAATTCAGGAGGAATCCTATTTTTATCTTGTAAAAGACACTCCCAACACTTCCCGGCAGCAGCCTTACAATACCGGATTTTTCCTGATGTCTTTAAATTTAGGCTTGATCAATGTTTTATGGTTTCGCAAAGGGAAGGGAGAATGGTGCTGTGACAAAGAAAAAGCCGATTTGGCGAGTGCATCTGCTTCCTCATTGCTAGGAATTCCGACATGACTTGGATCCACTGGAGAACAACTCTCTTCCCATTTTCAATAAGATGACCAATAGTTTCCTTACAAAGGGATTCTTCGGGAGAGCCCTTTGTAAGGAAACTATTGGTCATCTTGTTTGTATTCATAATGACTGATAAAAGGACTGAAAAATAATTGAAATATCACGATTGCGATAATTGAAAAAATTATGGTAAAATCAGGAATATAAATTAATAAAAATTATTAGTAATAAATATTAACTTAAACAGAAATTTGTGTCTGACCTCCTTAACTATAAAAAAAAAAAATATATATTATTGCTAATGGGCCTTCATTTGGGAAAGTAAAGACTAAAAGGATCAATACGAGAAAACTTAAAAACAAGGGTGTTTACAAGCAATATCGGAAATTATCTGTAATATTGTTAAAAATAAAATCTGAAAAATTTTGAATGATTGAATTGTGAGAAAATGGATTTAAAATTGCCCCAGAAGTATTTAAATGTTATATTTAAATGTTATATGGCAATTCAAATTTTTTGTGAAACACTTGAAAGTCCTATAAAGAAAGAAATTGGTACAATTAAAAAAAATGTTGGAAATTAATTAGTGATTGTAAATGTTTAGAAAAAAAATCTGTATTTTGGAAACCTTTAAGAAATGGAAAAAATAGAGGAAACTGACAATGACAAAGATAAATTTTAAATTAGAAAAACCTAAAAGAAAAAAAAACACCTGATTATTTTGGTATTTATATTAAGTTTTTAAAATTTAATAAATACCAAAAATGAGAAGTTAGGAATAATTAATATTGCTTTAAAATATAAATTTTTCTGTGAATTTTTGCTTGCATTATTTTTAGAAAAAAGTATGTTTTATATTTTATTGTGAAACTTTTGAATCTCCCCTGATATTCTAAGCTATTTCTCAAACATATAATTAATGAAATAAAGGGTTTTTCTCTTAATAACCTGATTAAAATAATAAAATAAATATAATTTCGGGGGCATAGATTAAAATTTGATATACGTCCACTTGTATTTACATGTTCATAATTTTAATTACATATTAATTTACTTTTCATTTTAATAAATATAATTTAAATAGAATCATTAAAATAATTAGCAAAAGTATGTAAAACTTTAAATATTTAAAAAAAAAATACAAAAAATAATTAATTTTTGAAATAACCAATGAAGAACTCAGAAGCTAAGACAACGTGCAAGCCACAGATATATTTTCAAACCCTCAATCTTTGTCACAGATCAGCTAGAAACATTTTTCTACTAGGCTATGCAAGGGATGTTTCCCAATTGCAGCTTGTGCTGCCAAAATCTGGTCAGAGCTTCGAATTTGTAATTGATACTTCAGTTTGTAATTCAAGATATAGAGGTTTTGGGAGAAAATTATTCAAGAAAGTAAATAAATAAAGGAAAATAAATAAATTTTGAAATATTGAGGTTTTTGACATAATCAGGTTCAAGATAAACAGGTTCCACTATAAATTGAATTTATATATAATAATTTTATTTTTAAATTAAATTTATTCTAAGTGAAATTAAATTTATAATAATTATAAACATGAAAGTTCTCTTTAATTTGCCAAACTTTGATTATTTATGTCAAACTTTTGAACGTTCCTTGAACCTCAGTATAGAGACTTTATTGTATATAGTAGTCTATTTTACACCCTTTATGGTATATGGATATTTAATTGTGTATAGCATGATTTTACATACCTGATATTAGGCTTTTCTGACAATGAATTATTAATTCTTTTGTCTATATAAATTATCAATACCTACCTCACTGGTGAAGTTTTTAATGAAGTTTTTAAGAAGCTCTGTAAAGTTTCTATGTTAGTATAGAAGAACAAATAATATTGCATTTCTATTTGAAATTTATGGTGTTTTTATTATGCATAATGTATATTTAAAATTAATTAAACATATAAATTGGTAGCATAATTAACTGAATGCTTAATTAACTTTTATGTATAATACAGTCAAACTGTTTATATCAAAGCTTGAATATAAAAAAGTAAATAAAATCCCTTAAGGGAGCAATGCTTTACTTATCTTTTATAACATATTTATAGCTGTAATAAATTTGCATAAGTCTTTACCATTTTGTTATAAAGAGGTTTGAGTATAATTCTTATTTTTATATTATATGACAAAAATTTTATTTTTGTTTCAGCCTAGTGCAAGTGAATCCAGTGCTGGTGAGTTTTTAATTTTGATTTTTCCCTGTTAAGATTTAACTTATAAAATTTTTTAATAGTTCTAAGACTATCTGAAAATAATTAAAAGGCATGAAGGAAAATCACACAAACAGTTAGAATATGGTTATTCACTACCTTCCAAATTAAGATGTCTGGAATTGATAATAGATTAATTAAATGTATTTTGTTCTATGCTTGCAATTGTAATATCGAATGACTGCAGACTTGTTCTAAGTTTTTCCTATTTAGTATGAATTTTAGCTTTCAGTATGAAAATACCAATCTTATATTTAAAATTAAGAATTTCTAAGATTTCAGTGATATTTTCCTATTTTCCCCTTTATTTATAAAATCTCCCCTATTTCCCCCCCCCCTCCCAAAAAATCTCTGGACCTTGCTTTGTGATGGTCAATCGCAAAGAAAAAGAGAATTGAAAGAATTGATTGTTTCAGTGCTCAAACAAGTGGCTCCAGACAGTAAATCTCCCGATGTTAAAACTTTGAAATTTTTCTGTCCACTGAAAATAGGGAATTTTGAAAAACCTTTAGGAAAGATATATGGAATTTTCGAGACAGAATGGCTCTTCGGTGGAGCAATTGTATTAATATCACCCTCACCTTTTTTTTATGGAAGTAATAAATATGCTTCTTAAAAAGTTGTTTAATTCTGCATGAATCGCTTAACTGTTATTTTCAGTTTCTCATATTATGTTATGTAATATAGTATAGATAAAGTATTGCTATCCCGAAAATGTTTGAATTTGAGATTTCGATGCCAATATACGTTTTAGGACCTCTTGAACACGTTTTGACTAATTTTGGAGGGATGTCCGTCTGTCTATGTTCGTGATCAATTTCTTGTGTACACTATAGATGTCACAAATATTATTGAATTTTCAAGAAACTTTATATCCGGTTTTACTATCGAAAAATCTAGACCTAGCTAGAATGTTTTGAAATTTAAACGAAAACTTCGAAATTTGATATTTTTTTAAGATAGCAGCATAGGACAAAATGTGATATAATCATGCATAAAATGATTTATTTATGGCTCAATGATCATGAGACATTATAGTTTCAATCATTGTTGTGTAAAATACTGTTGAAGACCCAGACCACACGATTGACCCAGAGGTTTACAGCAACTTAATGTGTGGCCAGATGTGTAAAATACTGTGGTACAATTTTTGTGTTCGTGATGTCATTTGCCCCCTCGGAGGGGTGTGTATAAGTTACCCTCCATGGGGTGCATTGTCAAGTATGGTATCAATAGAAATAATTTTTTAAGCCCTTTAAAGTGAAGGGTAAGACGCTATAGTTGTAATGATTTAGACCAACGATATCGATTTTTAAAATCTGGTAAAATGTGAAAAAGTAAAATAAGTAAAAAGTAGAAAACTGCAAGTTACTTAAAATTCAATTATGAATAAGAAAGTCGAGTTGAGCCACACTCCAGTTACTGTTTATGTGAAAATAATTAAAAGTGCAATTGCACAATTTAGTTTAATTTCTCGTGAATCACCGAGAGTACATTAGTATGTTTTTCCATCCATCTCCACCTTCAAAATATTGCATATTAGATTAACTAAACTAGCTTATTTTCATATTCCGATTCATTATTAAAGTTAATTTTTAATTTTTTCTGCATAAACAGTCCGATTGTGCTACTCTGTTTTTTCTCATGAATCGCCGATAGTACATTAGTATCATTTTCATCCATCTCCATTTTATTGTATATTAGATTAACTAAACTAGATTAGATTAACAAAAATAAAAGTATTAGCAATACTTAGATTGCAAGTAATTTGTAGCTCTTTGAAAGCTGTATATAAGGATATATAATTGGATTTCGGATCAGTTTCTTAATTTTTTAAATAGAGTGGTTATAAGTTTGATATTTTAGTATTTTGAACAGTGGTTCTAATTTCAATATTTTAATATTTTGAACTATTTTGAATATGTATAAAGAAGACAAACCACCCACAAGAAAGATGTTATTCACACAAAACCATTTTGACTCTATCAGATAGAAGCCATTGCCAATTTTTTTCTTCTAAGGTTAGCAAATATAGGAACCCAGTTTTTTTTGCTTTCCTTATATACTAGTATAATGTATAAGGAAAGTATTGTGATGGGGTCGAACATTCGAATTCGAGTTTTCGATGTAAGAACACGTTTCAAGCATCCCTGAACATGAATCGAATATTTTTGAGATGATGTGTGTGTCCGTGAGTCTGGAGACAATATCTCATGAACGGATGTAGAAATTTAAACAAAATTTGCTGTAAAAATTACAATCTGTGAACACTGGAACTCTATTGTTTTTAAACGCAATAATGTAAATTTTCAGATGAAATTTTGAAAAAAATCGGCAAAAATCAAAATCTTCAATAAAGTTACGTAAATAATCATTTCTTATGTAATTTTTTATTATAAAACGATTGACACAAAAATTAAAATGCTAGTATGAACCCGTTCTCGATATTATATATTTTTCAAATAAACTTATCAAAAAATCACATAAAATTAAAAAAAATTAACTATTGTAAAATATTTTCACTTTTCATGTATAATATTATGCGATTAATTTGTTAACATCATTCTCGTGGATCTAGTACATTCCATTCATGAGAGAAGATACTTCGGATACTAGGTTTTTATTTGGACGTCAATAGTCATTTATCTACTATACGAATAACCTATTTCTCGTCCATAATGCTTGGCGAAATTTTAGTGACAAATTTGCTGAAATATCGCCAACTTGGTGACTTTTTTTAAATGTTGCCAAATTCAGAAAATAACACCAAATTGGTAAGAATGATACTAATTCAATGAAGATGACGACTAATTGATGTCAATCCAATATCTTGGAAAGAACATAAGAATGGATTATGATTATAACCCATTTCTCCGTTCGTCCATCTGTCCATCCGTAACTCTTGACCAAAATTTTGGCGCAAATTTTTTTATTTGGTGACTTTTTTTAAATGTTGCCAAAGTGAGGAAAATGTCACCAAATTGATAAAAATAACGTCAAATGGTAAGCAATGATTTGCAAACTTTGAATTCTGTTGTATGACGGATATAGCATCTAGTACATAAGAAATGCTCTTTTCTCCGTTTATCTGTAGCACTTGGCGATACATTTGGCAAACTTGGTAATAATCTAGTGGGATATTGCCATTTTGGCAATATTTCACCCCAGATTGATGAAAATATTGTCAAAGTTATTGAAAATGATGCCTAATTGATGAATTAATTATTACAATATTTTGATATATAGACTATATTGCTTATAGAGGATGCTATCAGTATTAATAATTGTTAATTTAAAGTTGCCTGAAATATAAATTAATTGGGTGCTTTTAAATAGTATTACATGTTGTCATCCGGAAAAGCGCCAAATGTACAATACAACGTTAAAAACGCTGTACCATGGATCTTTTCATCATTTTTTCACTGTGAAAGAAGTAAATTCATTTGCATTATATAAGAAAAGTCATGTATTGCACACATCAGATTTTATTTTTTATAGGACCCAGTTTTAAATTCCTAATAATTCCTGGGATTTCTGAATTTTCTATATTTTAATTTTCTTTATTTTATAGGTTTCATAATTCTTTTTCTTTATTTTTAGGGGTTTGTCACTCCTTTTTTTTCCTATTTTTAGGGGTTTATCATTCCTGTTTTTTTTATGTTTTGGGTGTGATATTCCTATTTTACTATTTTTGGAAAATTTGGCTGCTGTTCCTACAGTTGGCTGTTGAGATAAATTCATGGATTGAAAATACTTAAACTTATGTTTATATATTTTATATTCTTACGTTTTGTGGATTGTGGACAGTAGGCTCGAGACGCTCGATTGAGAGAGAGAGGTAATAATACGGGGGTCACACTAAAATTTTTGAGACATGGGCAGACGATATGCTCTAGAAAAAAATTATTGGTCGGATATTTAAATTATGTTCGCAGACGATAATTTGTGGCAACAATTACAATTTAGCTATCATAGAATAAATTTTGAAAGAAAAAAAATAGAGTTGATTCGAGAGCATTATCGAGCTATAATTTTAAAGTGGGGATAAATCAAGAAGAATGTCTTCAATGTCTACAATTAGCATATGGAAATGATGCTCCATCTCTTGCCACTGTATTCAGATGGTTTACAGAGTTTAGCAGATGTCGACATTCTCTCCTGGATGAAGAACACACTGGAAAACCTTTGTCAGCTGTAGTCCCAGAAAATGTGTCGGCCATTCGAAAAATGTTTATCGATGATAATCGCTGTACCTACCAAATGATACAGAAAATATTGGATCCACAGCTATACATAAAATTATTCATGAAGAACTGCATATGAAAAAATTAGTTTGTCGTTGGGTACCTCATAATTTAACAGAACACCGAAAAGTGGAGCATGTCAGAATCAGTAAAGAAACCCTAAAATTACTTAATGATGGTGGACAACACCACATTATTTCTAAAATCATGTGATGAAATTTACATACTGTTTCTTGATGTTCCAACATGTCAAGAAAGTAAAGTATAGGTCTTTGAAGATGATGCCAGACCAACAATGGTGAAAAGACGACGAGCAATGAAAAAGTAATGTATGCCATGTTCTTCAGAAGTACAGGTCTGGTCAAAGCCATAAAGCTAGAGGGACAGAAGACAGTTACAGCTAGCTGGTACACTACTAAGTGTCTTCCAGAAATTCTTCAGGAAGTGAATGTTAGGGGACTCATGTTTCACCATGACAATGTATCTTTTCATTCAGCAAGAATGACAGTCGAATTTCTTGAACAAAAAAACATCAAAGTGATAGAACATCCACCCTATTCTCCTGATCTTGCTATGTGGGACTTTTGGCTATTTTTTAATCTAAAAAAAAAAATTTACGTGGTCGTCATTTTCATTACGATGAGATTGGTGAGGCTATAAAAGCATATTTTTCATCGGTTCTAAGAAATGGATGGCTTAAAGCATTTAATCTTTAGAAAATTCACCTACGAAAGTGCATTGATGTTGGGGGTGAGTACTTTGAATACTCCTAGGAGTTGGTAAGTTTAACTTGTACCACTTAGCCGTATCTCAATTTCAGTGTGACCCTCGTACAAAGAAACAGATAAATTTATATAAGAATTAATTTAAATTTATTTAATTTCATTCACTAGCCATAAAACAGCAGCATATAAAAACTAGTATGTTTTCAAAATGAAGGTCATAACCAGAAAATGATGATTTCCATCTTCATAAGTATAAATATAAAATACTTTAACAGTCACAAAATAACACAAAAATATTAATAACAAATAAAGATTCAATAAGGCTGTCATGGCTGAGAAATACATATAACATAACAAAATTTCTAAGTTATGAATTAAATAAAGAATTTATAAAAGAAGATTTCTTTGACACAATAACCCTAAAAATATAAAAAAAAAATATTTTTTTTTTAAAGAAATAAAGAAGGATGTTAAGAGATTAGTGTTTTCAGCTGAATTTTCTAGCTGATATTTCCCTTGGCTTAAATTCGATTTGATTCTGTAATATAAATGCTTTTAGATACAAAATATATGCAGCTTAGGAATGTACAAAAATGTTAACTTTTTTAAACAAAATACATTCTGTTGCAAAAAAATATAGGCATCCATAAGAAATTGAGCTATAACTGTGAAACTCTGCATTCATGTATCGTTTGAGGAGATGTACAGATGATTAGAATTTAGGAGTAAAAACATTTTATTAAGAAATTGTAGCAACAAGATGATATTTTAGTAAGTGGCAAATCCTCCCCTGGCAACTATACAAGCTGATATTTGGTATGGCATAGAGTCAATTAAGTTGTTTATGTCCCTCAGCGGTAGATTTTGCCATAAAAGTTAAAACTGGTCATCTCATTCATTAGTATTCTGATAAGGCTGCAATTACCATCCCAGCATGTCCCAGATGAGTTCTATTGGTGGTAGGTCTGGGGGCCTGGATGGGCATGGGAGGGTATTAAATCCGTATAAACATTGTTGAGAAAATCATGCAGTATGTGATAGAGCATTGTCTGATTGGTAAGACAGTTAGGTTGCTGCACTGGGCAAACTGAATCACCATTCACAAAAAAGTTACCAATTGTAGTTGCCTCAGAGCCAATCCTGCTTGAAACATTATTGTTTTGTCTAAATATCCTTAATTTAGAATTGATTAGTAAATGGAACTTGGGTGGCTTGACGGCATAGGCACAATCAACACATAGGAACAATCACCTGCACACATAGGAACAATCAGCTGCAAAATATCGTCAACATATGAGCGAGTCATCAGATTGACTTACAACATAACTAGAGGAGAACATCTGTCCAACGAGATAGTTCCTTAGACTGTCACAGCATGTGGGATGGCTGTGGGTTGCAGTAGGATCAGAATGCTGGCCAGTCCTCCTCCACACATGTATGTAATGGTCATCAGCACTATGATAGAAGCGAGACTCATCGCAAAAGACAACATGCCTCTAATTCTAATCAGACACTGTCGAGGCTAATAAAGCTTGGCACTAATCCAGATGGCTCTGTCTATGTTGAGGGGTCAGTGGTATGTGCAGGATTCGCATGCTTCCTACTTTTCCTACTTTTTAAAAATTTTTACTTATTTCCTATTTTTTCTGCGTTTTCCTACTTTTTAAAAAGAAAAAAGTTATTTTCATGTATTACACCAATCCTGATATCTCATATCATCTGGCGGCAGAATATGTGACAAAGCAATGGTGAAAAGATGCTATGTGACCTGGCGAATGTTGATGGTAGCAGAGATGCTAATCATTATGGTTTTTCCATAATTTTTAGGGATTTCTGAACAAAATTACTGACTATGGAAAAGGCTTGTAAAATTACGAAAAAACACCTATTCTTTTTCGGCTTTCTTTCTTTTTCCCATTTATCTTCATCCTGTAATTAATGCACATTAAATTAACATAGCTTGCTTATTTTCATATTTTAGCCAATTATTCAAGTTAATTTTTTTAATTAATTTCACACATTTAATACTCTGGCCTCACATTTTGCTACTGTAAACTTCTGGGTCAGTTGTGTGGTCTGGGTCTTCAACATATTTAGTACGATTACATAATTCATTGAATTTTCATGAAAACCTGAACGTTTACAAGTATCCTTTTCCATCCATCTTCATTCTCTAAATATTAATTAATAGATTGACTAAACTAGTTTATTTTCACATTGTGGTTAATTATTAAGGTTAATTATTTAATTATTTTCTCATAAATGGTGGGATTGCTTTTTCTGATGGTATCGCAGTGTATATTACCGAGTATTGACTAATATCTTTTTCCATTCATCTCCATCCTGTAATTATTGCATATTAAATTGACAAATCTTGTTTATTTTCATATTTTGACTAATTATTCATGTTAATTGTTTAATTATTTTCATACATTTAGTACAATTGTACAATTCAGTGAATTTTCGTGTAGCCAACAAGTATTCTTTTTCCATCTTCATCCTCTAAATATTAATCATTAGATTGACTAATCTAGTTTATTTTCACATTTTGGTTAATTATTTAGGGTAAATTTTTAATTATTTTCTCATAAATGGTGAGATTGTGTAATTCAGATGGTATCGCGTACGTTGCCAAGCATTGATTAGTATCTTTTTCCATCCTGTAATTATTGCACATTAAATTGACAAAATTTGCTTATTTTCATATTTGGCATCCATTTAGGTGAAATTCAGTGAATTTTCGTGTAGTCCAGGGAGTCCACAAGTATCCTTTTCTATCCATCTCCATCCTCTAAATATTAATAATTAGATTGACTAAACTAGTTTATTTTTACATTTTGGTTAATTATTAAGGTTAATTTTAAATTATTTTTGCATAAATAGTGTGATTACACAATTCAATTTGCCCAAAGGAATTTTAACAGTTTATCCTATCCAGAAGAATTTAATATAATCTGGTGATGAATATTACTTGATCCCCATAGTAATGCTGTGACTGAATGCATATTTACTATAATGCTAGAAAATATTGAGCTGAATTTAGACTAAATTTGAGTGCAGACACATTAAATTTTTATTTCTTCAAAAAATAAAGAACATGTTAGATGTCCTTTATTTTCTGTGTTCTGAGAAGAAATTATAATGTTAGCTTAAGCTAAGTATATTGTGTTTACTTAAAGATTTTAAAATTTATTTTTTGTTTAGTAATGGAAACTATGCATGTATATTATGTTTGTTTAGTTATAATGTTAATTTTATTTGAACATTTCATGTTTTGTCATTGCATATAAAAATATATATAAAGAATTTGAATTGTTTAATCAATATTATTCTGATTATCAATGTGAATGATTTTTTATTGCAAAACGAACCACATACATCATTACTGAAAGATTCCTGAAAGTTTCCTGTCTAGATTACTGAAACTATAACTGAGAGGTTGGCATCTCATTGTTTCAGAATGTTTATATTATGGTATTACATATTATGCTTACGACTGAGGAATGCGGAAGTATCTGCTAGAGTTCTTATGGTGGTAATTGATTGTTCTTCTATTTATGACAGATATAAAGTTTTTCAGATTCTAAAACATTAAAACGCCACATGGAAAAACAAAGTTTTAAACTTTTATTACTTTTGTGGCTGGACTGTGAGGATGGCTTTAAAATAGAATTTTGGTGCAGCAAAGGGACGTTAGAATATGGTGCATATTAAACTTTGCATGTGTGACTTTTCAATTTCAAATAATAGCAACCACCAAATGTTGTCACGTGCTTCAAAGAAGAAACATGTTATGGCCATCAATAACATCAAAGGTTCATACACTTTTTTGCTGTCAAATTCCCTTGCAGTTTCCTGTATTGGCACTAGTTCACAACATGATACTTTGACTTTATCTATAGTCAAATATATATGCATTAATCTACGAACAATAGATTTCTAAAGCTGAAGTAGTGTGGGCTTTTAAAGACAGTGAACTTAAACTACTCTTTTAATTCATTTAATGACTTAAAAAAACTGTTCAGTATTGTTTCTTTATAGTGCAGTTGCCACAAATATTAATGGATTTTTATGAAACATTATATTCAGCTTTGTTAACAAAAAATCTAGAACTAGATAGAATTTGTCTTCAATTCGAATGAAAACTTGCTTGAAAAATGATATTTTCCTAACATGGCAGCATAAAACAAAATTTGACATAATAATGCATAAAAGGGGTTATTTATAGCTCAATGATCACAAAACTTTTAATTTCAATCATTGTGAAAAATAACCGTGATGCAGTTTTTGTGTTTCTGACGTTATTAGCACCCCTTGGGGAAGGAAAAAGTTTCCCCCTCCTAGATACTAGTAAGAGTGTGAGCCCTGGATAGCTCAAGTGATCCAGCACTGGCTGGTAAAGTGGCATGTTCGCAGATAGGTGGTTCGTAGTTCTTATCCACATCCAAACAGTGGTTTTTTCCTTTAAAAAATTCCTTAAATATTTAAATACTTCAGTGTATAATAACTGATTTTTAAAATGATATAGCATACCCCCAGTTCGCTACAGTATGTTTAGTTAATTGCATAAATTATAATATTTTATTGTGATTGAATTGGAGACACCAGCTCCCTACCAGTGCCACTGACATAATTTTTGAGCCTGGATGCAGTACATGCGCGTGCGCCACTCTACTATTCCCTATTTTAGAAGTTATTGACCTAGGACAACCAAGCCTCCCGGGTTCATATTGTTTTCGGTTTATTCATCAGTTGACACATAGCTTTTCTTTTCCGTTTTCTGCCTCTTCAGCAATTATTTATTGAACTATTGTGTAACCACGATGGTAGACAATTTTCTGAAAGGTTGCTGTTGTGAATATTTTCTGCTACAAAGGATTAAATGATAAAGTACAGAGAAGAACATTAAATGATGTTTACTACAATTTGCCAGCATAGATATAACTACAAATGTGCAAATGCATCTCTTCTTTTTACTATGATATTTAGAACAGCCTATAAAATATTTATTAACATGTGTATTATACATATTTTCGATTTTATCACTTTACAACATAGTTGAAAAGTGTTTATGACTTTGTTCATTCTGTCTGCCAATCAGTCTGTCTAACCATTCGCACAATAACTGCCGTAAAAATGACTTTATCAAAATGAAATTTTAGTATGTTGTTCAGAGGGTATGTGGGACCTATGGGAATATATATGACTAATATCATCCAATTAATTTTGGATTGAACCTGGGTTGAAGAAATGAAATACAGTGAACCCTATGGGACCTAAGTTTTCAAACATTTTTTAAGCAAATTTAAAATTCACAAATTGCTTCAAAAGTTTTAGGAAATATTCAAATTATCCCATAAAAAATATAAAAAAAAAATCAGCAAAATATATTTGGTAGTTTTTAAAATAAAAATTAAAATAATAATTACACCCATATCATAAGAAGAGATCATGTGACCCACTTCAAAATAAAATATGGCATTCATCTTGTGTCAAAATCGTGATTTTTAAAGTTCTTTTTAATTTATATTTAGTGTTGTATCCATCCTAAAACTACTTTATTTTTTATTTTTTCCTGTGCATTTATAAACTGTGACAATGCAATTACACTATTTTTGAGTTTAAATGATCATCAACTTTGATTATTTCGACAACGAAGCCTGATTTTCATGTATCAAGAATGTAAACACATTAAGATGTAATATGAGTTGTATAAGAATTGCTGAATTTCTTCAACTCAAAATTATTTAGCTCTGGAGTCTGCAATATAGCTGATATGAATGAAAAATTCATTGATTTTACATTGAGAAGCAGATGATTCTATTGCCTTTTTCGATGAAGATTTAAGCATGGAGTTATACAGTACTTTTTACCTCTATGGTTTTAAGTTTTCGAGTAAAATAAATTATTGTAGTATTGTGATAATTTTAAAAATATTGCTGCTGATTGAAAGGAATGGATAAACTTTATGAATGAAATATTAGCTGCTTTTATATAGAGGGCCAGGCGATTTATATTTCGATGTTATTTGAATAAAGTTCATTTATTTTTGATGAAGTTTTCAAATATAATAAATTGTAATACAGTGAAACCTCGATTTTGCGTCCCCCGAATCTACGTTTTTCCCGCATTTTACGTTTTTTTCATCAGGTCCCAGTTTTTCCGTATACCAATACATGTTAATTTAACCCGGACTGTAAGTTTGTTATTTATGGACTTTCCCGCATTTTACGTTTTTTCCCTGGACTGGAAAGTAAAAAAAAATATTGAAATTTGCAATAATTTACAAAAAAATTTGCAAAAAAAAAAAGCAATACTACTATTTTTTCCTTTTGTTCTTTTTTAAAGCTAATCCACGTTGTTGAAAGTTAATCATGAAAACAGAAACGCATTCCACAGACTCCTGTCTTCTGGAACTGGTTTCTTCTCATTGATCATGGTTTGGTTTCCCCCCCCCCCCCCCCTTCCTTTGTTGAACACCCGCTGTCGCGGACTGCTCCCTTCCTGGGGAAGAACACTCCAGTTAACCAATCAGATGGAGTGGCTCCTTTTCTTTCATCGGGGAGGGGGGCAGGCCTTACCCTTCTCCACGTTTTCAGATAAGCCTTTCAGTTGCTGTTTAGCACGCGGTGGTCGCATTTCTAACCTCTTTGTGCCAAAATGACGAGTAAAAAACGCAATAACTTTTTTATTGCTGAGAAAGCCGAAATTGTTAAACAATTTGATGAATTTCAAGGAACCAAATTAGCGTTTGCTCAATCGCAAGGAATTCCCATGACAACTCTGCAATCCATACTACAGAAAAAAGAATGCATTGAAAAAAACATCGAGAAAGTGGGTGAAAAAAATTCCAAGAAACGGAAAACATTGAAAAAATCGCCGTACGACGAGCTGGAAGGTATCTTAGTAAAGTGGTTGAAAGAAGCTCGTGCCACGAATGTACTTATAAATGGCACGATAATAAGAGAAAAAGCTCTAGAAATCGCCGATAGGCTTGGTGGTTTGAAAGACTTCACAGCTTCAAATGGCTGGATTGACAGAATGAAAAAAAGACATAATCTTGTGTATAGATCGCTTTCGGGAGAATCATCAAGTGTAGATGAAGCTACAATAGAAGAATGGAAGAAAAATCTACCAAATTTGACCAAAGGATGAAGCTACAATAGAAGAATGGAAGAAAAATCTACCAAATTTGACCAAAGGATACAAGCCAAAGGACTTATTCAATGCGGACGAGACCGAACTTTTCTTTAACCTCCTACCGAATAAAAGTTACGTTGCTAAAGGAGACTCCTGCCATGGAGGGAAGATGTCTAAATTGCGCCTTACGGTTTTACTGTGCTGTAATTCTGCTGGAAGTGAGAAGCTGACGCCTCTTGTTGTTGAAAGTCGCGCAAACCACGATGCTTCAAAAACGTTAGAAGTTTTCCGACAAAGTACGAAGCAAACAAAAAAGCGTGGATAACCCAAGCCCTTTTCGAAGACTTTTCGCGCAAATTAAACAAACAAATGAAGTTGCAAAATCGTAAAATAATTTTGTTCATTGATCAATGCACTGCACATCCGGATTTGCAGCTGTCTAATGTGCATGTCATATTTTTTCCTGCAAATTGTACAAGCAAATTGCAGCCTTGTGATCTCGGCATTATTCGATCTTTCAAGGTTTATTACAGAAAGCAACTTGTCCGGAAAGCTGTAGCTGAACTAGAAAATGGAAACCTAAATGACGCCTGCAAACTAAAGTTAAGTGTTCTAGAGGCTGTGCATTTTATTTCTGCGTCGTGGAGAAACGTTACACAACAGTGCATTTCCCATTGTTTTGAAGAAAACGGAATCGTAGCGTCTAATGAACCGGGAACAGATGAAGAATCAGCTGCGGTGGACTCGGAGGAGGACAACGAAACACTTATCTATGACTTTGGCGATTACATCCCGGAAAACTTAGAAACATGTGAAGCTGAAAGAGCTACTGCTCCATCCGTAGACGACCTTATGGACTTTTTGTCCGCCGATGAATATGAACAAGAACAACCGGAAGCACAGCCCGTCCCTTCTTTCAGTATTGCATTGAAGAGCTTACAAATAGTGAAAGACTATTTTCTTTCTTATAAAGACCAGGAAAAAAACTTGCAAAGTATTTCAATCCTAGAAGATGCTGCATTCACTTTGAACTCAATGACTAAAAAACAATGCACTATTACGGACTATTTTCAACCTAAGCACCAGGATTCGTAACTAAATGTGTTAAAATGATCTTAAAATGGTATGTATAATAATGTTCTTTTCGTAAAATATACATATTATACCTTTTGAAAGAGTCATCTTTACTACCTTTAGTTTTTTTCTATTTGATTTTTGCATTCTATGTATTTCTCGTATTTTACGTTTTTTCCGCATTTTACGTTTTTTTCACCCAGTCCCTTGAGAAACGTAAAATCGGGGTTTCACTGTATTGTGATAATTTTAAAAATATCACAGCTGAATATATCGCATTTGAGAGATGTTTAAATAAAATTGTATTGCAGTTAGAAAGTGTTTCGTTATCGATGCTTTATGCATGAGTGATCTTTTTTGTTTAATATTTACGAAGGTGTCTAGTTAATTATGGCTGAAATAAGTTTTATATGTAATTTTACTGGAACTATAAATTTGTTATATGTTAAATAGCAATCCAGCGGTATTGGCTCTTCGGTAATCCGATAGTATCGGTTATTTGGTATCAAATTTATTTTGGTTTTGTGACATCTCTACTGTGAAGTCGGTCATACCTCATGGAGGGTTTCAAATTTAAAAAAGATTGAGCTCGGACTGTATGAGGCTGCAATGGCCAGCTTCACATTCACAGAATCCAACAATATGGGATGTTGCAACTTATCAGCGACATAGCATCAAGGTTTGTTTCTGTTAATATAGTTATTGGCTATCCTGTACTAAGTTTTTTATTATTTAAAATAATATTACATTTAACCTTCTAACTGCAGCAGTACAGCACTTGTACCACTGAAAAGCTATTCTCAGTGAGTGGCTGTGTTATGACAGCTGTACCAGTTTCTTTTACCCTTCCTTTTTCTGGACAGGGAGGTGTGCAGATATTGTCCACCCTTGAAATGCTTTAGACACTCCTATTGTAAGAATTTTAATCCATTGTTGGGTATTAGTAGGGAGAAGCAGTTACGCACAAAGAATAAGGTATTTTCAAGGAGGGGTGGAATTTTTTGTTATTCTGACTGTCCTGAAGTAAAAATGGTGGACTTTTTGAGCCAAAAATTGGAAAGTTTAAGTTATGATGCTTTAAATACCAACATTATCGAAGGTTGAAACATTTAGGATTTTTGGGTGATTCGTTTTTATAGATTTTATAATTAGAAATCTATTGGTTTTTTATATTTTTTTGATAATTAGAAATCTATTGGTTTTTAATTTTCTTTTATAATTAGAAATCTATTGGTTTTTTAATTTTTTGAATATTATATGCATATCTCAATGTACCCAACATTTGAGACAAATTGCTGTTTTCTACACTATTCATATTTTATATCCCAGGAGTGACACACACATACATACACTAATATACTAACATGCATATACAGTTAGACATGTTTTAATAGTGCACTCAAATGTAATAAAGTTGACTAAATTGTTGTAATTTGAAATTTTGATGAATACCAACATATAAAACTGTTGAAAAGGGATAGATTATAAACAATTACTAAAATAATTTTCTAAACTATAAATGATAGAATTACTAAAATATATTTAAGAATTGTGTGGCAAATGAAACATGAAGTTTATTATTAATTTTATGGATTTTTGTGATGGGAATAAAACTTAATGTTTAAAATAATTAATTTAGTGTTGTATTCAGTCTTAAACACTGCATTTTCAATTCAGGTGGGGCCTCTTCAAAAAGCCTGCTTGGAGCTTCAAGAAACCTCGGGATACCACTAAGAACATTCCTATGTCTGATACTATCAGTGTTCGAACACTTAAACTGTAATTACCTGTATTTACTTAGTCAGCCATTTTATCTTTTTCTGTTTTCTCCAATTCTTTTGGAAGTCTTATTTCAGTGCCTTTTGATAAAATTGTAAATGCATTAAAAATGAGACAGTGGCAAAAACAGGCATATAAGTTCATAGCACTTTATTATCATGTAAACATATTTATGATTATACTTACACTCGAGATTCATATTACAAGCATGTTTCTTACTTAATTGTACGGCATAACATCCATTTTTTAAATGTTATTGATACTGTTTTATACTAGTTTTCATAGTTCATTGCCAGTTTGCTTCCCCCCTACCCCCATACATGACTTTTCCAGAGATATGTTTCTGTTGTTAACTATATCCAGTGAAGAATATAATATTTTAAAAAGTGATAATTTGACAATTGTTTAGGTTTCAACCATTTTTAGTATCTATATATTTATGTCTTTTAGATAGTGACCAAGATTTTGACCCAACTGCAGAAATGTTAGTTAATGATTTTGACGATGAGCATACTCTGGAGGAAGAAGAAGCCATGGAAAGTGCAGAAAGTGTTACAAATGAACTTGACGATCTTCAAAGAGTAGGTATTTTTTTTTATGAAAATGTTTTAAAATAAATATGAAAGGGTGTCAATTTAGTACTGAAATAAAGAAAAAAGTTTTTAGAAATGAAGAATTTAGAGCCAAAATTTAAATTGCAATTTTTAAAACTTTATACATACGAGGTTGAAAAGTGCTTATGATTTTGTTTATTCTGTTTGTCTGTCTGTCCGTTTGCACGATAACTGCTGTAAAACTGACTATCAAAAGGAAATTTTAGTATATTGTTCAGATGATCTGTGGGACCTGTGGGAATATAAATGAATAATATCACCCAATTAGTTTTGGACTGAACTCGGGTTGAAAAAAATGAAATACATTGAACCCTATGGGAACTAATTTTTCAGACATTTTTTAAGCGAATTTAAAATTCATAAATTGCTTCGAAAATTTTAGGAAATATTCAAATTATCCCATAAAAAATATGAAAAAAATTTCAGCAAAATATATTCAGTAGTTTTTTAAATAAAAATTAAAATAATAATTACATCCATATTATATGAAGAGATCACATGACCCATTTCAAAATAAAATATGGCATCCATCTTGTGTCAAAATCGTGATTTTTAAAGTTCTTTCTGATTTATATTTAGTGCTGTATGCATCCTAAAACCGCTTTATTTTTGCTTAATTTCTGTGCATTTACATTCTGAAATAATGCAATTACAATATATTTGAGTTTAAATGATTATCAAACTTTGATTATTTCTACAACAAAGTCTAATTTTCACTTATGGAGAATGTAAACACATAAAGAGGTAGGATTAGTTGTATAAGAATTGCTGAATTTCTTTAATACAGAATTATTTAGCTCTGGAGTCTGCAATATAGCTGATATGAATGAAACATTCATCGGTTTTACATAGAGAACAGACGATTTTATAGCAGAATTTTTCGATGAAGTTTTAAGCATAGAGTTAAATTACTGTTACCTCCATGGTTTTAAGTTTTTAAGTAAAATAAATTATTGTAGTATTGTGATGAATGAAAGGCATGGAATAAATGTGTATGAATGAAATATTTACAGCTTTTACATAGAGAGCCAGGCGATTCATATTTCAATGACGTCATTTGTATAAAGTTTATTTTTTTTTATGAAGTTTTAAGTTTTCAAATGTAATAAATTAATGTAGTATTGTGATAATTTTAAAAATATTACCGCTGAATGCATCACATTTTAGAGATGGTTAAATAAAATTGCATTGCAGTTTGAAAGCGTTTCATAATCAATGCTTTATGTATGATTGATCTTTCTTGTTTCAGCATCATCTTCTTACATAAAAAAGAAAGATGTCTGTGTGTGTCTGTCTGGGTGTGCAGTCTGTAGCGTTAAAACTAAGCATTATATGATCATGAAATTTGGTACATAAGTACTCCTCGACATACTCAGGTCTACCTCGGCATTATTTTTTAAAAATTCGAATTAGTCTTTTAGTTATTTTATGTTTTACGCCGATTTAGGGTGATGTTTACACAATCAATTACTCCATCCTGTAATTATTGCATATTAGAGTGACTAAACTAACATATTTTCCTTTTCTGGTTAATTATTAAGGTTAATTTAATTTAGTTTGTAATCCCGAAAGTTTACAAATATCATTTTCTATATTAATGTCTTAAATGTGTTGTATAATTTACTAAATAGTATACGTTAGCAATAAGATTATTCTTATATTTAACAATTTACATACCTTTTCTCTGTAAATCTACTTTAAATCTAAAGGCCATTTTCTGTTTTAAAAAAAATCTGGTTTTGAAATTATAAATTTGTTTTTATTATATTAAAAGTTATTCTAAAATATATTTTTTATTTATAATGCATGAAACAATAAATAAAGTAGTAATGTTAAATTAATAAACAGTTTTCATATCTTAAACCTTATTTATTCTTGTACAGAAAAGTAAATTATGCTTTGATTATACACTGTTATGGAAAAAATTCTGTATTTATTTGAACTTCAACATAGGCAGGGGTGGAAAATCTGCGCCAATTGCGCCAAACTGCTACAATTTCCGTTCACTGCTACATCCTGCTACAAAAGCACCTAAAATCTCAATATCTGCGCCAAACTGCGCCAAAAACGCAATTGTTTTACACGTGCAAAAGCGAAAGTTCCGCACTGATCTGTCCGAAATACGAGAAGAAAAAATCAGGTTATCTATAGTTATTCGGCGCGATTTCAGACCGCATTTTCAGTAAAACAAGTCTGCGTATCACATGACCACTTCACGAGTACTTTAGAGTACAACCTTGAAAATCCGGACTTTGCCGATTCTGGATTATAGAATTTTAATAAAATTCAGATTTAATATTAACTAAATAAACTATAAAGCACTATTTTTAGTAAAAATAATGACAAAAGTTAAGTTAATAAATTAAAACATTATTTAATCTAAAAAATAGGGCAAAAGAATCTAAGAAAAAATATATACACATTAATAATTTAGAATGTGTGAACGAAACGAAATGATAAAATCACATTTTATCATTTCGTTTAAATATTTGAATTAACATTTGTTATTTCATTAATTTTAGTTTATGAGAAAACAGTTTTCTTTATCCTGTAGATGGACATTATTTCTGCTCGGTTATAAAGCTTCTTTATTCAAGACCTTTAATTGCATGATCGATTGTTTGCATAAGATAATCAATGGGTATTTTTCTTCTCCACATTTATCATCCCTACTTTGATATTTTTTTTATCATCCCTACTTTGATATTTTTTTATTTAATATATCGCGAATTTCGCCATCATTCAATTTATTTACGATTGGTGCATCATCATCACAGTGTAGAACTTCCGTTTTATCGGCTTTGTCGAGATTTAATGAAGCGCCAGAAGAATTAAATGTAGCACCGAGATTTAATAAAGCGCGAGGATTAGCACTTTTGCTGATATATTTAAAGGTGTAAATGCGTTTAAACCATTTTCGCTATTAACGAACGAAAAGCGAAAAATAAGAATTTAAAAGTTTTATTTATTTTCTAGCATCTATATAATGTTATGTTTAATATAAGGCTGATGACTCTGAATAAAGTAAAAACTTTATTAGTAATAGTCATATATGTAAAAAATATCGCAGTAGATAAAATAAATGTCTTTCCTAAAAAGAAAAATATCTCACCTCTCAATGATTTTTCTAAATTATGATGCGTCATTACTAGGCTGCAGCAACACCGACCGGGTCGTGGTGGGGCAGGGAAAGGGAAGAAAGGAATTTGCTTAGTTCCTAATCGTAAACACAGCTGACCCCTTTGAGAGGTCTGTATGTTAATGACCTTGGTGCTCGGTTCTGTGCGATACGATATTATTTAGTTATTTATTTGCTATTTATAGTATGTAAATATATCTTTCTAAATAAAAAAGGCAAAATATACTGTCGATTTTAAGCTGACACGTTCGACTAAAACAAAAAAATCGTCAGATATTGGGAGGGAGAGGAGATTCTGAAGACAAAACAGAATTCATTGAAGAATGGGATTCGTACTACGATGTTGGTTGGTTGGTTGATTATGGTTTAATGGCACAAGATCCAAAGAGGATATGCTGCGCCAGACATATGGTACCAAGATACATAAATTACTATGGGTTAAAACAAAGTTCGTACTACGAAGTGAACAAAATAAATTTCTGTGAGTGTTAATATGAATTCTCGGGATTTTTAGATTTAATTGAACATTCTGTGATAAAATGTTACGATAACGTTTTAAAGTGTTTAATATTAAAAGTTACATTGTTTCAGAAAACTGTCTTTTTCAATAATGAGAAAAGGAAATTTTAATAATAAAAATTCAATATTTAAATAACAATGTATATTTTACGCGAAATAATTCATCGGGAGTTGTGACTTGAATAAGGGGGGGGGGGGGGGGGGATTAACGCCAACAACGTAATTCACGCTTCAACCACGAGCCAATCTACGGCCATCCATCTAAACTTTCGTTTCATTTCGGGGTTCAGAAAGTCGACCGGAAAATACGGTATTTGTTTATACAATATAATTCCATATAAATAATCTTACCCTGGTGTTTTAAATCCGCGACTTCGTCAGTCCGGGGTGGGGTGGGGGGGTGGGGGAACGAAAATTTGGAAAACGTCCGGATTTTCGAAGTTGTACTGTACTATTTTTTTATAGCTTCTTTTTCAAGTTATTTTATGTTTGTTGTTTAAAAGTATAGAAATTCCGACTTTTACGAATTTTCTGTAGTTGTACCGATTTTTACTTCAGATAGATAGATCCTTAGAGATAGTCGTAAAGTACCCTTTTGCATCTATTTAAATTTTCATCTTTTAATTATTCCATATTAGAGCAACAAAACTCTTATTTTAATAGTGTGGGTTAAAAAATAAATAAATATTTTATTAAAATAAATAATTTTCACATAAATTTGCACTGCAATTTGCCGGAACATGTATCTATTTATGTTGAACAAGTCAAAATACAGGATGATAAGAAGGGAATGAAAAGTTGTGTTTAGAATTACGCGTTACACTAGCATTGCATGGATCTTCACTGACTTTGATGAAATACTGGAAAATTTATTTTCCTTATATTATTTAATTGCGGCGTTCGGTGACCAGCCCTATAGTTCTTTGCAATAGATGTCGATCGCTCACCACCGCTACGCATCTAAGTCACGGCTAACGGTGCAATTTAGGAAGTAGCTGTCGATGATCGCGGTGCAGTTTAGAAAGCAGTTTTAGATCGCGTATCTCTGCTACGCATGCAAGTCACCGCGGGCTGTCGGCTAATGTTAAGAAGAGGCGCATGTAATCCGCGTAAGCTATATACAATAACGATGACTCCGCTTCATGCAATAACGATGCGCACGATGCGCGAGCATATGCAATTCTCATTGCATTACAAAATGAAATTTCTTTTATTAGCGGACGCTGGCATGCAATAGCGCTATCCACGCTGAGCGGGCACATACAATCTGCGTAGCATTGAAACAGCTAGCTGTCAATCGCGCGCGCGTTCAAGGCCGCGCGTGTTTCGTGCACCATTTATGCGGGAGCGTGGCACCCGTGTAGCGAATTCACAATATAAATTGCATTTTATTCGCGTATTCGCCTTTAACGCGCTACGCGGGGGCATCAATAACCAAACTCAGTTCAATAAAGATTTACTCGGACTCGCAACTGACAATGCTTTGCACAATAAATAAAATAGTATTAATAAATACTTTTATATATCTTAAGTTAAGCATTACTTATATTTGCATAGAAAAGTAAATTATATAATAATTATAGGGAAAATTTAGTATTTATTCGAACTTAAAACTTTCCCCACCTTATAAAATAACATTAAAATCTGTTTTTTCTTATAAGATTAGCAAGTATAGATCGAAAATAAATTTTGATCATTCATAAATTTATTAAATATTTTTTATTTTACTTTTGGAAACTGAAGCTATGAATTATTATTTCAAATTGTGGTTACGCTAGAACCTAAAAAATACATATGAACTTTTCTAAAATGGATATTCAGAAAGTGAAATTTATAAACTAACTTCAATATTTAAATGAGAAGGAATTTAACAAAACTAAAAAAGCAATTAAATTCAGATATTCTTGATTTTCAGTTGGAAAATTGAAAATTTGAAGATAGCAAAGCACGCACTGTCAGAGTCAATAAGTGTTGGCTGGGTTATGAAAGTACACAAGTCCAGTTTTTAAGAAAAACTTCGTTCACTTTATTTAGTGAAAAACACAACTCGGCATATTACACGTACCTGGTAATTTTCCATGCCGTAAAACATCAAAAATATACTATGTACAAAAGATTTTTAGTTGTAAATGACTAGACAAAGATTCCTTGAAGCATCTGGTAGTAAGTTACTATACTACCTCTATCACTTGCGTGTATTTCAGCCACTATCACTTGGCAAAGGGAAACCAAAGGATAAAAACATCAGGAAAATATTTAAAGCGGCTTCCGAACGTTTGTAAGTAAATTTAACGTTCAATACATGCTGGTCCAAACTGACCACATCTGCATCCGTTTCGACTATTCACCGTCGTCAAACGATATTCCGCAGTACTTCAGTCAAAAACATTTCTGTTTGCCTGTATCAGACCATCAGTGTCTATCTCGTCTGACTTCTTCAGACGTCTGATCTCGATCGACCTCTTTCGACCTTCTCATTTGCTTCAAGAAACCTCTGCCCTATATATCCGAGAATGGACAGTTCCGGAAACGCCCCTGGATATGCAAATCAGATGCGTACGCATTGAGAACTGATTTGCATGAAACCTCATGTTGAAAAACGTCACGGTTCACGCCGGTGAACGGGAAGACTCGTTCATATTAAATTTGCATAAACGCCCGTTCACAGGAACGTGAATCGCGATGTATTGATTATTTCCAACAATCGGCCCCCTCATGCAAATCCTTAAGTCTCAATGCATATGCAAAAGAAAACTTACTCTGAGAAACCAAGATATATCAATAAACACCAAGGCCCCCAGTATCCTATCAAACATATAATGAAGGAAAAAATTTAAAGTATTATATCATTATTAAATTTAAAATAAAATGCTTAAGTATCAGCATTCAAAAATTGAAATTTTAGTTTAAATTTAATTATAAGTATCCAAAATTTAAGTATAAGCACATTATCATATTAAACAAGTCAACTTTAAAAGATTAAGATTTTGTATAAGCATAGAATTTAAGTTTACTTTAAATTTGAGTATAAACACTATAATTCAAAAAGCTTAAAAAAATTTAGTCTATTAACACAATATAAGTATACATAATTAATACTATTAGACTGCATTGATATACCAAATATTTAAAAATACATGATGCAAGTAATTAGATAATAAAATTCCTTTATCAAAACTTTCAACACATACTTTTTACCAAGTTGAAAAATACAAAATTTTATACACATAAGCTATTATTTAGCATCATGCGGGTCATGGAAAATGGATGTATATACAAAGGTGTAAAGTGAAAAAGATTCAATATCACAAAAATTTATACTCAAGATATACTATCTTATATCAATGAGGTTTAAGATAAACAATAATGTATATATATGACATCTTTTAAAAAAAAATTCCCAAGTTGTAAATTCAATTTAGTATTTAAAATTTTCTTTAGACTAAACATTTAATCTCAAAAAGTTTTGATTTAGTTTTTAAAAATTTTATTACAAAATTTAAGTATTATTTCCTTAGTCATTGGTTTAGTAAAGTGATCTGCTAAGTTATCTTTACTATTTACAAATTTAACATTAAAAGATTCATTGACTATTAAATTTCTTAGGAAATGATATCTAACATCAATATGCTTAGTTCTATTGTTTTCAATTGGAGAGTTAGAAAAATTAATGGCTGCTTGGTTGTCGCTAAAAATAACACTGTTACTTTTATTAAAGTTTAACCCAAGTAAATGACATTCTTCAATTATGTTTTGTACCCATACCATTTCCTTAGCGGCTTCAGTTAGTGATACGTATTCAGCTTCCATGGTTGATAAGCTGACACACTTATGTTTAAAGGTACGCCAAGAAATAGGTACATTGTCAATAAAGAGTATCATGCCTCCAAGTGAAACACGGTCATCTCGGTTTGCAGCAAAGTCAGAATCTGAATAACAACTCAATTTTAACTCCTGAATGTTAGATAAATTCAACATATAGTTTTTAGTCTTTTCAACATATCCTAAAAGTCTTAACAATGCATCCCAATGCTTAATTCCAGGGTTTTCTTGAAATTGAGATAATATATTGATGGCGTAACAAATATCAGGTCTAGTCCTACTAGATATAAAAGCCAAACACCCAATTAAGCTCCTGTAAGGAAAACTTTGCATTTGCTTTATTTCTTCACTTGTCTTTGGACAATCTATTTTACTTAGAATATTCCCTTTAGAAATGGGAAGTGAAGTAACTGGATATTTATACTGTTGAAACATTTGACATACTTTATCTATATACTGACTTTGATGTATAAAAAATTTATTGTCACACTCTTTAAATTCCACGCCTAAAAGTTTTCTAATTTTTCCT
Source organism: Amaurobius ferox (assembly GCA_951213105.1). NCBI lineage: Eukaryota > Metazoa > Arthropoda > Arachnida > Araneae > Amaurobiidae > Amaurobius > Amaurobius ferox. The sequence goes on along the minus strand of OX578142.1, from coordinate 93,084,502 downwards.
AATACCTTGATATCAAATTCTATGCTAAGTAATGAAACAATGTGGTCTATGTCCCTTTGATACTTTGAGAAGAGAATTATGTCATCCACATAGACTAGCATAAGAACTTTGCTATTGTAAATATATGCACAATTACACCATTGAAGTTTTAAAAAATTTAATTCTTTTAATTTGGTGTCAAGTTCATTAAACCATTCTCTTCCACTTTGATGAAGACCGTAAATGGCTTTCTTCAACAAACAAACATAATCAGGCTGTTCCTGATTGACATAACCTTGAGGCTGTTTCATATATACCTTTTGACTCAATTTAGCATAGAGATAGGCAGATTTGATATCTAATTGGAAATGCATCCAGCCAAGCATGCATACGAAAATTGAGAAGAATGCTCTAATTAAGTTGAAGTTAACAACAGGGCTAAAAACTTCATCGTATGATTCTCCCTTTTTCTGACCATACCCCTGGGCTACCAAACGAGCTTTAAACCTCTTGATTTTCCCATTCTCGTCTTTCTTAATGGTGTAGACCCATCTATTGCCTATATGCTTTTGTGAGGTGGATGCAGGAACTAGTTCCCAGACACCCCTCTCTTGCATTACGGCCATTTCTTCATCCATAGCATTACACCATTTTTCGGACTGGGAAGATTTAATAGCAGCGTTGTACCCTTTTGGTATATTTATTTCAATATTGCTTGCTTCTGGTCTGCCTCTGACCCTTTTAAGACCTTTATTTTCCCGAAAATTAAACAGTTGCTGATCAAATTGTATATTCCTTTTATCACAATATTTCTTAACATCATTGTGCGACCTCAGCCTTTTATTATCTCCTTGAGCGTAATAATACACATCGGTTCTACTCCCATCGGGTCTTGGAACCGTCTTTCGCTGCCAAGCAATATCCGAGCAAGGAGTCATACTGGAGTCAGCAGGAGAGTCCGTTTCCTCACTGGATTCAGACGGATCGTCACCAGTGTCTTCACTCTCTCCTGCCCCCCCATCAGACTGCTCTCTCGGATATTCCCCGTCGGAGTATTCTGAAAGGTTATCTCTCGATATCCCTGAGGAGATATTTCTGGGACAAATTGGGTCCAGGATGCCTTCCACTACATCACCCTCATCAAACCTCACATTGCAGGTCTCAATTGTTCGTTTCTCTCCTGACAAAAATATCCTATAGCCCTTAGTTTTAGTAGCATAGCCTACCATCACCCCTTCTGTAGCTTTCATGTCTAACTTCTTTCTGAGCTGACTGGGTTTGCCTACATATGCTCTACAACCAAAGGTTCTAAGATGTTTGACTGAAGGTTTTCTACCACTGTAGAGTTCATGTGGAGTTTTTGTCTTAAATTTGTGACATATTCGATTTTTAGTGTATGTAAAACACAATATTGCTTCCGCCCAGAATCTGTCATGCAATTTGCTGTCGTTCAACATGGCTCTAACACAGTCAAATGCGGTTAAGTTGAATCGCTCTGATACTCCATTTTGCTGTGGGGTATATGTGTTAGTCCTCTCAGCCTTAATACCGATATCCTTCAGGTAATTTTTGAACTTATCATGGCAGAATTCCATCCCATTATCCGTCCGGATACATAGAATTTTAGTACCTAACTGCCTTTCTTGTCTGGCCTGAAACTCTTTAAAATGTGAAAATACTTCTGACTTCTGTTTCATGAGGTAAACAAAAACTTTTCTACTATAATCATCTGTTATAGTTAAGACATACTTGTTCCCACCATATGAGGCTGTGGGTAAGGGACCACACACATCCATGTGTAACAATTGCAATGGTTTAGTGGACCTTATCCTACCGGTGGGTTTATATGATACTCTCCTAGACTTAGCCAATTTACACGATTTACAATTTAACTTTTTGTATTTAAGCCTAGGAAGTCCGTTTACGGCAGAAACTTTGCTGGTTTGGAGAAGATATTCAGCGTTTATGTGGCAATATCGTTTATGCCAAAGACAGTTTGTACTATTAAGTTCAGTTACTGAACTGCTAGGCTTAGATATTGAACTATTCACATTTTCATTCTGCTTAGTTTTTGTTTTGTCAGATTTAAATTTAGTTTCTTTAAGATTAGGTGCTATTTTTACTTTGTCTATTTTTCTGGAAGCACTAGGATCCCTATCCTTGGATTTCTTATCCTTTTTGTGTTTCTTGTCTCCATCTCGATCCCTATCTTTAGATTGACGGTTTTCTACGTTATGTTGTTCCTGGGTACTATACTTAGGTTTTAAAAAATACAACCCATCCTTTCTTTTTGCATAAAAGAATTTCTCCCCTTTAGGTGTAAAAAACCATAGAACCCCATTAGCTCCATTAAAACTAAAATTTTGTTCCTCAAGAACAGATGCAGCTAATAAATTTCTCCTAAGTTTAGGAGAATACATAACATTTTCCAATTTGATAATACTTTGCTTATCCTTAAATTGGACATACATTTCCACCGTCCCGATAGCCTCAACTGGACTTTCGACATCCCCTACTGCTAGCGACATTGAAGTGCCTTTGCACTCATTAAATTTTGAAAATAACTTAATGTTATTACAGAAATGTCGCGTAGCAGCAGTGTCTACTACCCAGCTGAGTCTATCGCTAGGATCGATTACAGTATTAGCCTCAATCTGTGGAGACCCAAGAAATTCCACAATACTAGATCCATTATTTCTACTGCAATTAGATTTAGTATGACCTAGTTTGTTACACTTAAAACACTTAATTTTACTTTTAGAAATATTTACATTATGACTAGAAGTATTTACATTAGACACATTATGAGATACATTTGGAAGTTTAGACACTTTTACTCTATTTACAAATTTCTTAGAAGTAAAATATGCAGAATTTGAACTCACAGTTTTGGAAAAGTCACTTGCTTGCTGCCTCAGCCGGCTCTCCTCCGCTGCTAGCTCTGCTTGTATTTTGCTGAGCTTGAAGTCCGAGTCATTCCATCGATATATAAGTTGAACGATACCTCGGAATTCTTCCGGAAGGTACCGAATCGACTGGAATGCTACATACAGGTCTTCAATGGGGTGTTTCGCGTCTTTAAGCCTCGTCACGGCCTTCCGCAGTCTTGAGCAAAAAATGTCAACAGGCTCGTCTGGCTCCGGCCGAACGTCGAAGAACTCATCTAGTAATCTAACCAGGTTGGCTCGGGAAGGCGCTTGAAAATGTTCTTTCAAGGTATTCCATACTTGACTAGGTTCGTCGGTGACGTTTATCAACTCCTTGTATTCCGAGGATAAACTTTGATAAATGATGGCTAATGCTCGGTCTTTCCGGCGATAAAAATCATCGTAGTCGCGGCGACTTGCATCTTCCTCGATAGGCTTAGCACTTCCATCTACGTGTCCGAAACATCCTTCTCCCTTGAGGACGAATGAGATGTCGGTACGCCAGGTGACGTAGTTGTCCCGCGTCAGCAACTCCGTTCTACTTGCCTCCATGGCCACTCGTAGTTTTGAAGAAGCAGAAGCAAAAGTTCTTGTACACTGTTTACGTTTACACTGTTGCGTTTCGTTGTTCACTCGAACTTCAAAATGGTGCCATGTGCGGCCCCCATCTGAACACTGGAACGATTTCTTTAAAGATACTTGCACTTATGACTCTATTGGGCGTTGAACTGGCCCCGTAACCGTGTCTGTTGGAAAATTTAAAATTTGAAGATAGCAAAGCACGCACTGTCAGAGTCAATAAGTGTTGGCTGGGTTATGAAAGTACACAAGTCCAGTTTTTAAGAAAAACTTCGTTCACTTTATTTAGTGAAAAACACAACTCGGCATATTACACGTACCTGGTAATTTTCCATGCCGTAAAACATCAAAAATATACTATGTACAAAAGATTTTTAGTTGTAAATGACTAGACAGAGATTCCTTGAAGCATCTGGTAGTAAGTTACTATACTACCTCTATCACTTGCGTGTATTTCAGCCACTATCACTTGGCAAAGGGAAACCAAAGGATAAAAACATCAGGAAAATATTTAAAGCGGCTTCCGAACGTTTGTAAGTAAATTTAACGTTCAATACATGCTGGTCCAAACTGACCACATCTGCATCCGTTTCGACTATTCACCGTCGTCAAACGATATTCCGCAGTACTTCAGTCAAAAACATTTCTGTTTGCCTGTATCAGACCATCAGTGTCTATCTCGTCTGACTTCTTCAGACGTCTGATCTCGATCGACCTCTTTCGACCTTCTCATTTGCTTCAAGAAACCTCTGCCCTATATATCCGAGAATGGACAGTTCCGGAAACGCCCCTGGATATGCAAATCAGATGCGTACGCATTGAGAACTGATTTGCATGAAACCTCATGTTGAAAAACGTCACGGTTCACGCCGGTGAACGGGAAGACTCGTTCATATTAAATTTGCATAAACGCCCGTTCACAGGAACGTGAATCGCGATGTATTGATTATTTCCAACATTGATAATAGTTTAACAATGATTTTTTACCTTTTATTAAATTTCCCATTTATTAGTATTCTGTAACTTAGTGTCTTTATGTAGTCCCGTTTTTCTGGCCTTTTTTAGTCCTAGGGAAAACTGGTTGTAATATAAAGTGATGCTAAAAAAAAAAAAAAAAATTATGTTTTAATAATAAAACTCCTGATTTTTTGAAGTTTTCCTCCTAAGATTTTGAAAATCTACTAAATGGAGATGTGAGCAATTTGTCAATAACTAAAGAACTTTTAAAATCTGTAAAAGATACAGGGGGAAAATATAGACAAAGAATGGAGAAAACAGCAAAAAAGGAGTTAAGCCAAAAGCTGAACCCGAAAAAGATGTATTAAAGAGTTTGAAAATAGACAGTGATGAGTTAAAAAAAAAAAGTTACTATCATCACAAAAAGCGCTTTCTACAGCAGAGAAGATGATTGAAGGCAGCATAAAAAAGAAAGATTTATCAGAGATTGAAAATGGCCAAGTTCTCTTAAAAGAAGCAAAATCAAATATTGAAAAAAATCTCACAAAATTAGAAGAGCACAGAAACTCGAATTAATTCAGTGTTGAAGACCCAGACCGACCGGCTCGTCAGCAAGGACATGAGCAACTGATGTCCAAACTGTTAAAAAACAAGCATCTCGGACATAAACTATTTGTATTTTGGATAAAAAAAAATTTAGTGTGTATTTAACTAGCAGCCAACTTCTGTTCTTTAAGATTAGTTAGTATCATTAAATCTTTTTCTCATTTTTTTAGCTTAACTTTTTCAGATTTAATACTCTTCATGCTTTAATTAATGTAAAATGAAATTTTTATATGCCTAAAATAACTATCGAGTGTGCGCAACATCATTTTCTAGCTGCTACAAAACTGCTCTACACTGCTACGAAACAGCAATATTTCTTGCTACAAAGGTGCTACAAAACTCAGTTTTCAGTTTTCCACCCCTGACATAGGGAACTTGCTGACAGCAACAGAAAAAACACTGGCAATTTCATTCTGAGAAATGGGTACAAACCCTGCACTGTTTTTTGATAAAAATCTTGTGAAAGCAAAATTTTGTTCAATAGCATTTGTAAAAAGGAGTAAAGAATAATAATAATCCATAAAGTAGAATTTTAAATTGCCTTGGGTATAAAGTTCCTTTATCCTTAGCTTATTTTACACTCTTTCCCTGCTTTAGCTTATTTTTTCCTCTTTTTTTAGTATGGTGTGAATTAACTTTATGATAATTATTCAAAATGTCACTAATTTTTTCTGCGAGAAAAAAATCTACAGATTTTCAGCCATTCAAAGTTGGCAGCTATTGTTTAATCATTTAGTGACATATCGAAAAGGCAGATTCTGAAATATAGCAACAACTAAAACAAAAGTTTTATGAAAATGAAAGCAGGTGCAAAAATTCAAATATTAAAAATTTTGCCAAAGAGTAGGAGAATTTGAATTCTATTAGAATGGTCTGTTCTGCCTGGATATCACAAACTAAATGCTTTTCATCTTTCTGAGATGCCAACAAGTGACATACCGTTATAAATGGGGTGGAGTGACTGCTTTAGGGTATGAAATAAAAAGGGGCACTGCATATAATTAGTTTAAAATTTTTTTGTTAGTTTCAGCTTATATAAAATTATGATTTTTCTCTTATAATTTTTCATTTAATATGTTTTTAAACATCTATGCTTATAAATATTTGAAATAATGATCTCAAATGGAATGTCATTTGTGTGGATTGAAAAACTTGCATGAACTATATAACAAAAGTTTGGGATTCCCAGGATATATAAAAATTGGGATACCCAGGATGCTAGTGTAAACTGTTTTCTGAAGCTAGTAGTAGTTTATTATTAATAAATTTAGAGATTTTTCTCTTATAATTTTTCATTTAATATGTTTTTAAACATCTATGCTTATAAATATTTGAAATAATGATCTCAAATGGAATGTCATTTGTGTGGATTGAAAAACTTGCATGAGCTATATAACAAAAGTTTGGGATTCCCAGGATATATAAAAATTGGGATACCCAGGATGCTAGTGTAAACTGTTTTCTGAAGCTAGTAGTAGTTTATTATTAATAAATTTAGAGAGATTTTCTTGTGCACTATTAAAAATATCTTTAAATCTATCATTGATAAACATAAATTAAACAAAATAGGCAATGTGAATTCAATTTGTCATTTTGCCAATTAATTTTAGTTATTTTATAAAATTGATAAGATAAATGACGAATATATAAATTAAACATAGAACCCTTTTCCCTTAAGAAAGTGCATTGAATATACTTTTGGTAATCTATAAAGAATACATTATGTGAAGGAGCACCTTGAAGATTCTTTGCTCCAAATGTGCCAAAAATCTAATTATGTCATTGGTGTCAGCATATAGTTCTAAGATTAGATCTAGATACATTATAGATCTTTGTACATTTCACCCACCCCAAACATCTGTCTTCAATATGCCCACCTACTCATCTAATAGAAAAACAAGATCTTTAACTTGATTAAATAATTTATGATCCCAAAACATGAGAGCACAGCTGGAGGTCATGTTTGTGGGATTGGGGTTATGAAATTCTAAAAATGAAATTAAAGATTTTATTACAGTTTTTATTCTTTATTCTACTAAACTAGGGTTTATTAAAATTGAAATGCATTATTTTATATAAAGGGCTGTCCCTGCACCAACCGACATTGGCTTTGAACTCTGTTGGCTGGTTTTGTGTGCTCATATCACACCAAGAAATAGTTAAGTTTCTGTTTTGAATGAAAGAGGTCGAACCATCCAGTAAATAAATTATAATTTTAAAGTAAAATTTACAGTCCATTTAAACATTGCTGCACAAAATAGCAATGTTAGCGAGTGTATTTTTTTTTTTTCAAATCTTCAGCAAAATAATGTATAAAATTATATGCACATTAGAAAATATTTATAACTTTTAGTTAAGAATAATAATATTTATTTCTTATGAATTGTTATGCTTTTGTGTGAGGGTTTACAGCTTTTTTTGAATAGCTGCTCATATAACATATATTTATTTAGAATTTTTTTCACTATGAGCCCCTCGATTTCTCAATTTAATTTTTGTATAATAAAGATAAATAGCGTATCAACAAAATATATTTTTTTTTGAAAAAAATCAAAGGTACACTTTTTTGCTGTTTACAGTTGAAAGTGAAATCATGTAATCCTGAAATGAAAAATGTCATTGTCATGTGACATGTCACAAGAAAATTCATATCTTAAGCTACAAAATAAGCCTTATTCAGGGTGTCTACTAGGTCACGAATGCCACGAAAAAGTCACGAAAGTTCCTAAAAAGTCACGAATTTGTGATACAGTGTACTTAGCTAAATCACTTATATTATTTTTCAACAATGCAGTTTTGTTGATTGAATTGTGCAGTCTCAAGGTTTTTGAGCTAACTGGCTTTTCTGGTAAAGGCATGCCAAGAAATGTACTAGTCATATCCTGGCTAATATCAAACATTTCTATGGATTTTTTCAAACTGGAAAATAAATGACCAGGAAGTCTTTTCAGAAGAGCTACAAAATTTGTGATGGTGTCATTAGTAAGACAGATTGATAACTCTTCCAAGTATTGTTTCATAATTTTTAAAGAAGAAATCATGGACTGAATAAATGACATATACTGCCATGGAAATCAAATCGGAATTTTGAACTTTTCTTGACGTCTTTCCCAGACGTCAAGATTCCAATTTATCACTTCCAATTTATCACTTTACCTGGATGACGTCAATTGTAATGAGTTTTCAAGTTTTTTTTTTATAACTGTAGTTTTACATAAACTACAAATAACTTTCTCATTAGATGCCATGATTAAAAATCATTAACTGAATATAATCTTTGAAAATACTTGGCACTTCTATATAAAAAATATTTGAAACAAAATAAATCTGCGTGCTTGTTTCTGCAAGTGGTAATGCATATGCATCAAGTGGCAAGGTATGCTCAAAAGAAACTCTTTCAGTGAGAACCTTTCAAATCACAGTTACAGATCAGATATATGCATGTGCGTACATGTAAGTTAATCCGTAGGCAGCACATTATTCCATTTCTAAAAATATAATCTCAGTGGAAAGAGGGAAGTGAACGTACCATACAGAGCAGGCTTCGGGAAATCGGAAAAATCTAGCTCATCCGCGAAGACAGCTAATGAAATTTTTTACTCGTTCTCGAAAATTTTTACCCGTCCTCCTAAGGTTTTTTTTTCACTTATTCATTAATATATATGCTATATTCATTAATATATATCCTTAAATACATCGCACAACAATAATAAATTAGAACCAACTGCCTCACGATGAAGTGCGATAACTGCATATTCATGCACCACCCCCACAGCACTTAACCGCCGCAATCAAACTCGCCGACACGGAGTCTCCGATAAAGGACCGGACTGACGGAATTCTGATCTATGGGTGGGGGCAGAGGGGTAAAATATGTAAGGAATCTCTCCTTTTTCCAATGTTTGCTAACTTGGAGGCGTGGTAAATAAATAATCATATAAATCCTCTTGTCTCTAAGCAGTTTAAACCTCATTGGCACTCTTAATTTTTAGGGAATGTAGTCAATCAAGATTAAAATCTTCAGACTGAATAGATGTTTCATACCTTAACTTCAGTTGTCAAACAACTGGAACAAATGCCATGAATGAATTTTAACCTTTTTAGTTTTAAAGTTGAAACTAAAGTGGGGAAGAAAATAAAACACTTCTGGCTGAAACTAGAAGAATCCATTCCAAAAATTCAAACTTGTTACTTACTCCTGCCTATTATAGCAAATGGAAATTTTATAGTTTGGGTTTTAAAGAGTTAAAAAGGGATTTGGGCTTAGATCCGTGCTGGGCTTCAGTTTTCTATTGTTTCAGGCTGGGTTGAGTCTTTTAATTTTAATTTTTTTTTTTAAACGTCCGTTATGACCGGGCTGAACATATTTATTTTTAAAATTGATTTAAATTGAATACATGAACTTATTGCTTTTATTTCAGCTATGTAAAGATAAATATTTAAGAAAACAAACTAATTTCTCCGTACAAAATTTTGACAAATTTGTTTTTAACATATTTGAATACAAATCATTTCGGGTCTGCTGAGATGCAGTTATCTTCAGGCCGAGTTCATTCTACATTTATAAATTTCTTCGGGCGTGGTCTGGGTTTAAGCTTTGGTATTGTCGGTCAATCCGAAATTTCGGCCCATGTAGACCTCGAAAAGGAGAACAGAACATGTCACTTCGATCGTGAGCATGCTATCGCATTTTCGTTCAGTCATCGGATTCACTGGGTGGAGGATGAAGGGAGAGAAAATAACTAGCGCCTGTGGTTACAATGCGGATCTGACGGCTCGCCTAGAAAGAAGACATGGATAATGCACACTAGCTAAGTTTATGGGGGGGGGGGGATTTGCAGGTGACGACTTTCCAATTTTCATTTATGGCATGGGAAATGGTGGCTTTCGCCATAATTTTACAATGACAACAATTTATTTATTTTTTATATTTTATTTTTACGGAATCTAATCTCAAGGCCGTCCGAGGAGACGGCAACTTCCGAAAGTTAGTCGTCCTCACCGAATTTTAACCCGGCGAGGATGGGAGGATGTACGATTTCCGGAATCCAGATACAGAGGGAGGGGAGCATTTTCTCCTTGACCCTTAACTGCCTTATTGGTGAAAGGTCAACTTCCCTCTTTCCCTTTTATCTGATCCAGAATGTTTGAAAGTGATTCATCATCTGCAGAAAACGAAACTAGTTCTGTGGAATGATCTCGGAGCTTTTGCGTGAATATGTTAATTCTCCCAAAAATATAATTTGTTTCCAAAATGAAAATCTTTATGCAGGAAACCTTTGCCGTTCTGCGACATTGCCGCCGTGTCGCCTCGATTCTGCCACGAGGGTCCATCCCCTTATTATTGGACATTAGCTGGGCTAAACTAGCTTTTTTTCATATTTTGGTTAATTTTTAAGGTTAATTTTTTAATTATTTTCATATAAATAGTACAATTTCACAATTCACTTTTTATTCTCAGGCTTTAAGAAATATTTTATGCAATTTACCAAATAGTATAAAAGTTTAACTCTTTAGCAATGAGACATTCCCTTGCTGTGCTGTAAATCTAAAGGCATTTAGTTTTCTCTGTTTTACAAAATTTCAGATTTTGAAGTCGTAAATTTGTTTTATTGTGTTAATGTTTATTTTAAAGTATGTTTTTGTTGAATAAACCATAAATAATATAGTTATAAATTAATATATATTGCACATTTATTTATTCTTGCACAGAAAAGTAAATTGTGCTTTGATAATCACATTCATGAAGAAAATTTTCTCTTTTTATTCAACTTTTCCCACCTTAAATCTCATTGAAGCCTGTTTTTTACCATTTCTCATTGAAGCCTGTTTTTAAGTATGTATCAATGCTTCGAAGCAAATTTTAACTAGTTTATAAATTTATTAAAAATATATTTTATTTTATACATTTCTAGAAACAGAAAAGAGTAATTACACAGGCCTACACAATTTTTGCTGACTTACAGTTGAGAGCTGATTTTAAGTTGTTTTGGTGTGCTGAATTCAAAAATCATATTAGTTTCCGCGTATCACGTCATGTTTTTTCTGTAAAAGTACTTTGAATGCTGAAAAAACTTTGCCCACTTTTTGCCCAAAAATGGGCAAAAAGTGGGTACTTTGCGTAAATGGTTTAAGGTAAACAAATGGTATTCAAAATTGTATGATAAATAAGTTTTAAAAATGCAACAATGACTAACAGACAAATATACTAATTATATTAATGTAGTTGTAGTATGACATTTTTATCACCAACTTTCAAAGATATTCTTACTGGTCAATTCTTCTGAGCCCAATGTTTGTCCCTGAACCGACTATCCCAGAGACTCAAAAAACAAGGATATTTTTATCAGCAAATCATCAGTTTATCAGCAAGTCCCACATGAATTGTGGGATCAAAAGTTTGATTCATATAACATTATAGCAATAAACGCAGAATGTGATATTTCAAAAACTTGACGTGATACAAAAAAAAAGTAGCGTCATATTTGAAATCAGCATACCAAAATTAGTTAAAAACTAGTGTCACATCCAAGTCAGCAGAATTTTTTTTTTTTTTTCTTTTTTCTGGCCTGTGTTATCATAGCAAATTACACTTGCACTCACTTTTTTAACTTAATCTTCTTATCTAAAATGTACATTTAGAAATGAAAACTTAGATATAATTAAAAAAAATATTAAAAATTTAATTTGGTGGTTTTAGAATCTTAGAAATATTTTAATTGTATTTGGTACATAAATAAAATACAACATAAATTTTCATTTTGTAAAATTGCATAATCAAAAAATGCACAGTGCCAAGTTTCAAGGAACAATTTTAATAGCTGAGCTTAAAATTCTTTTGCAAGATAGGAAAATTACATTTAAAAATTGAAGATGTATATGTATGCATTCAAAATTAAGAATTTTTTATTGTTTTCTACCTCCATCTACTTATAATAAATATCAATTAATTCAAAATTAATTTTTCGCAAAAATTTTTTTAATATAGCAGTATGCACTATATTGAATTTTGCTGAAGACAACAGGGTAAATTTGAAAAACTATAGGAATTTCACTTTGAAAAATGAGCACTAGGTTGAACAAATACATTGACTGTTTTGTAAATTGAATGTGCTTGTAAATGTTCAGTGTTGTACAGCCAACATTGTCATTTTATTGACTCATGTTTTGTTAATGTACTTGAATGTATGCAGACCTGTATAAATTTTTAAAAATACTTTTACACAGATATTAGGTACGAGTATAGACATATTTTAAATTTACTGCTCCTAAAGTTTTTAAATTTGCTGCTTCGAAGTATTTCATGTTGCTCCAAAGTGAGTTTTATACCGAAGCATTTCGAAAATTGATACGAAGAGCAAGTAGGTGGGCAAAATACCTGCAAATGTTTAAATACTTAAAATCTCTGCAAATGAGTTTATACACAATCATGATTTTTTATATCTGTTTTCATTGGAAATAAATTTTTGGAACATCTTTAGTCATTGTTTTTTGCTTTTCAGCAAAGTTTTTATATTACCTGAATGTAATTTTGAATTTTATTGTACTTTTCAGTGGTACTATTAAGTTTTATATGATGGTTGATTGCATTATTGTTTTAGTAACAAGCATTTAATATTCATGTTTCTAAAAATATAATCTTAATAACTGTAGGGGTGCAGAAAGTGTCAGTTAACAAATTTTCTCTAGAAAGCAAGGAAATTCAGGGGAAATCTCCCCAACAAATTCTGTAAAGTTTTGACAATAATTTTTATTTTTGTGATTGTTGTGTCTTCAGGCGAAAAGTTATCTTTAATTGATTATAATGTAAATAATTTACTGGATTTTATTTTATTTAAAATAATTTTTCCAAAACCTGTAAAATTTCCCTGAAACTTCATTTGTGCGTTTGAACATATTTTGTTCTCATGAACAACTGTATATGTATTAATAATTATGGTAGCCATATAGATAAAGTCATAGTGATAGTATAATATGCTTTAGAATGAATTTAAGAAACATTACGGGTGATTTTATTTAGGTCATGAAAAATAGCCACAAGGGCATGAAAAAGTCATGAAATTACATTTTAAGAATCTAGTAGACACCCTGTTATTTCAACACAATCCGTAGGTCAAAATATACAGATCTTTGAATATGTTAAGAATCATGAAAAATTACCAGATTTTTCCAACTTCAAATTTTTATAAATAAAAAACTAATGAAAAATGGGTGCTAAATTGTTATATAGTGTTTTATATATGAGTGGATAACAAAATAGTCAAGTTTAAAAAAAACACTGTCAGTTGGGTTGAAAATGTCACTTTTTGTGTTGATTTGACATGGAATAACTTGCACCAAGATTTTAAAAAATGACAAAATTCTCGCCATTTAGCTTTAAAATTGACAGAAAATATAGCTGAGATAGTAGTCTTTATATACGCTATTTTATCTAAGCTCATTAAAATTGATAGAAAATATAGCTGAGATAGTAGTCTTTAAATGCTCTATTTTATCTAAGCTCATCCTCTTTCGTATTTTCTGTATGATCATTTATGAACCATACATGTGGAGGATTAAGTCGACAATAATATATAAGTTCTCGATATCAGCACTTTTTAAAAGAGCATAGTTTCCGAGTGCTTCACTAACACACTTGCAGTGATGAGTTGCTTTCTCTTAATCTCAGCTGCAACATATTCACAAAACTCTTTCTTGCATATGGATTTTTTAATTTTATTATGAGGCAAAATCTGTTATTATGTTTATTTAACTAATTAAAATATAATTCATAGCGGTGGTGAATTTTGCACACCATTTTTATTTGTTGGACACTCAAATGTAAACAAAAATGTGTATTGCGAGTCTATTATGGTTAAAACTTTATATATATCCTGTGCAACTGTTTTTTGAAAGGATCATTTGTTAAGTGCCTGAATGAAATTTCAGTAGAGTTCATGCAGATTGAGTCTTGACTTTCCGGAATATGCAAATTTTCCATATCCCCAGAAATTAGCATACTTTGAAACCGTCACAGTTAAAAGTGGGTATAAATACTCGGTGCCGATAAAGGCAATTCAGTGGTTATGCTCACAGCTATTATGCTCATGTTGAAGATAGCTTTTGCTCAGAGCTATATGCTAATGTTTATGAGAGCTTTTATGCTCATATGTAAACAGCTCATATTTTAAGAGTTTGTGCTGTTGCTCATGTAATAGAGTGGGATGACTTGTTACATTTTGTTTCACTGAATGACATTGGCTAAAGTATATTGCCAAGTATTTTATATAAATAGAGTGTATGAGTATAAATGTGCTCATTTTGTGAAATGCCCATTCTTGGCAGTGCTTAAATCAAAAGACACTTCTTGTATTATTTGCAACTTCTCTTTTTGTAAGTAATAAAAATCATTATTTTTATTTACTGTTGATATTTCTGGAAGTTTCACACATGTTGTCCACTACAAAAATAATTTCATGCTTGAGTTGACTGATGATTCTGCCAGATTGTCTAACATGTTTTTTATGTGTGATTTGAATTTTGTTTATGTGAAATGCACATCCACACACACTATCGAAAATTTTGTTCCTTCACAAACATTATAAAGTTATAAATTATTATCTGAGTTGTTACGTTGTTTCTTGACAAAAATATAAGTATTAGTCAATCATGGAATTGTGAAGAAAACAAAATATATTGGATAGTGGAGGATCTCTCTGAGCTCCTCGTTTAAAATGTTATATCTATTGATTTCTGTGTTAGCATAATTGATATAATATCTAAAAGTTAAAATCTAGATATGATATCTATCTCTATACAGATCTAAATATCTAAAAGTCAAAACTGTTTTTCAGGAAGGTGAAATGCCATTAAATGAAGTCCTTGCTTTATATGGTTATGAATCGGGAATTGAATATGATGATACCATTCAAGAAGTTCCTGAACAAGATAGTGATTCTTCTATGGATTCTCCTCAGCACATAATGGAAAAATCTACTTCTCCAAATATTATTTCAAGAGAAATGATGGAAGCAGTGTCTGACAGTGAACCAACAAGTGAGCCAAGTAAAGTGGAAGAAGTTATGGATCTTATTTTCTATGATGATACTCCAGATGTTTCTATGAGCTCATCACGACCACTTTTGAGATGTAAATATACACATTTTGTTTGATGATAATTTATTTTAGTGTAATATTTTACTTTATATTTTCTAATATGTTTTGTTAGTGAAATAACAATTTATTTTATCCACATACATGCCAACACCAGGGTTCACATGGGCCTTGAAGTACTTTTTCATTCAAAATGGCTCCGAGAAGTACTGGAGAAAGGCCAAATGTCCTTGAAAGTTCATGAATGTTCATTTTTGAAAATTCTGTAGTCCAGATTCCCTTGGAAACCACTCCAGTACAACCTCAAAAATCCGGACATCCAAAACCCGGAAACCTCTAAAATCCAAACGTTTTCCAAATTATCTGGTCCCCCCCAAGGGTAAGATTATTTATATGAAATTATATTTTATAAACAAATACCGTATTTTCCAGTCGACTTTCGAAATGAAATGAAAGTTTAGATGGATAGCCGTAGATCGGCTCATGGTTGAAGTGTGAATTACGTTGTTCGCGTTAATCCCTCCTCCCCCTTATTCAAGTCACAACTCCCGATGAATTATTTTGCGTAAAATATACATCATTATTTAAATATGGAATTTTTATTATCAAAATTTCCTTTTCTCATTATTGAAAAAGACAGTTTTCTGAAACAATGTAACTTTTAATATTAAACACTTTAAAATGTTATCATAACATATTATCACAGATTGTTCAATTAAATCTAAAAATCCCGAGAATTCATATTAACGCTCCCGGAAATTTATTTTGTTCACTTTGTAGTACGAATTCCATTCTTCAATGTTTATATTTATGGTTATTTATATGGAATTATATTTTATAAATGAATACCATATTTTCCGGTCGACTTTCAAAATGAAATGAAAGTTTAGATGGCCGTAGATCGTAGATCGGCTCGTGGCCGTAGATCGGCTCGTGGTTGGAGCGTGAATTACATTGCTAGCGTTAATCTCTCCTCCCCCTTATTCAAGTCACAACTCCCCATGAATTATTTCACATAAGATATACATCGTTATTTAAATACGGAAATTTTATTATCAAAATTTCTTTTTCTGATTATTGAAAAAGAAAGACATTTTTCTGAAACAATGTAATTTTAATATTAAACACTTTAAAACGTTATTGCAGGGGTGGAAAATCTGTGCCAATTGCTCCAAACTGCTACAATTTCCATTTACTGCTTCATCCTGCTACAAAAGCATCTGAAATCTCAATATCTGCACCAAACTGCACCAAGAATGCTATTTTTTTACACGTGCAAAAGTGAAAGTTCTGCACTGATCGGTCCAGAATACGAGAAAAAAAAATCCGGTTATCTACAGTTATTCTGCACTATTTCAGACTGCATTTTCAGCAAAACAAGTCTGCGTATCGCATGACCACATCCGCGATGACTGAGGAAACTCTTGTCATTTTGGTCACCCCCCGGGGAAAATTGGGGGTATGCAGCACCCCCCAAAATGTTATCATTTTAATTTAAAAATCATTTTGCAGAACAAAAATTTTCACCTTCAAAGTTAAATTCCTTGTTTCAAGATCTATGCTGGGAAAACAAATGTTAAGCCACTTCTTTCACTACCTCGCCCTTCCATAGAATTAGAAAGAACCTTCCTATGGCTCTTTTTCTGAGGTCCGTTTTTAACAACTGGGGTTGTTAGCGACAGTCCTGCTTCACCCATGGTTCGATCCCATCCCATCTGTTGATACCAGGACCCGACCAGCGATGGGAAACCTCGGCAATTCGATGGTGCATTTCATCATTGGAAAAAAATTACGAAACGGTCACTCGAAGGTATGTGCAAGGAAGGTAGTGAAGCAGGAACAAAAGCTAACGGCTTTCTTAAAAAGAAAAATCAAGAATTCAAATTTTTCTTTATGACAAAAATTGTTATTTTTGCCTATCAAAGAGTGGAGACATTAAATATTGCTCTCCAGAAAACATCCTTAAACTTTCAAGATACAAATAATTACATCAAAAGTGTAAGTCTATTCAGACTCAGAGAGCAGAAAATAAGTTTGAGGATTTATGGGAAGAAGTAATAAAAAAAGGTGTAGAATTGGATTTAGACGATCCTGTCGTTCCACAGATTAGAAAAATTGCAAAAAGATTTGACGAGGGTAGTGATCCTCATCAATTTCAGTCACTTAAAGAAAGATATCGTCAAATTTACTTTCAATTAGTGCACAATGTAATAAATTCTCTATAAACAAGATTTGAGAAAAAGACGAAGGAGCATCTTTCCATGATTGAAAACTTTGCCTTCAATAAAATTAAAAGTGAAGAACAAATAGTATATTTTTACGGTTCTAATTTTTATGGCAAAAAGTTGTCCGGAATATGTTTTGGGACACAGTTAAGGCGAATTCTTCAGAAATTAACAATATATCTGATATAGTTGAATTTTTTGATAGAAAATAAAACATTTCTCTCCACTTGCTCATACCAGAGTTTTGTAAATTAATAAACCGAATATTAACAGTTTCGTTTACATCCTGTACAGCTGAAAGATCTTTCTCTACTGTCCGACGACTCAAGACTTACCTGAAATCTACAATGAAGCAGCAGAGACTAAATAGTGTGGCTATTCTGCATGTTCACAAGGAGATAACTGCCAAATTGAACATGGATTTAATCACAGATGAGTTCATAAAGAGAACACAAGTCCGATTAAATACATTTTGTATAAGTAATAATAGAAATTACTAGCAAATGACAGTGCAAATACTTTTCTCATTTATGTTATTATGTTTTTTTA
This sequence comes from Amaurobius ferox, assembly GCA_951213105.1. NCBI lineage: Eukaryota > Metazoa > Arthropoda > Arachnida > Araneae > Amaurobiidae > Amaurobius > Amaurobius ferox. The sequence goes on along the minus strand of OX578142.1, from coordinate 93,066,588 downwards.
GGTCATTAGCCCCCCATTCAGGATTTCGGTCTGGAGACGCCCCTGATGGGGATATAAGTTCTGCATATTTTTATGTTTCATCTTGATCAATTTTGCAAGCCTTGTTGGACTTCATTAAATTCATTATAAGCTACCATTTTTCCGAATGATTAAAAAAAATGAAAGACATTTCAATTTTTGAGCACCCCCGAATTTTTTGAAAGTGTGCCTGTGTTTTGGTTGCAACCGGACCATAACCGAAAAAAGTTTTCAAACAGCAGGGGTCTCAACTAGAATCCCATCATACATACATATATAAAGGGACCCTAGTAGTCATGACTAAGCGGTCATAATCTAGTTTTCAAACACTCTGGTCATAACCACAGATACTTTTCAAAAGCACCTATTGTATTTTTCTTTCGTCAGTACTATCACGTTGCTGCAAAATTCTTCTTTCCAGCTACGAATTTACTTTGCATGTGCTTTGAGGTTGATTCTTACAATGATCTGAGACAATGCCGAAGGGTACATACTATACAGTACAACCTTGAAAATCCGGACTTTACCGATTCCGGATTATAGAATTTGAATAAAATTCAGATTTAATATTAACTAAATACACTATAAAACACTATTTTTAGTAAAAATAATGACAAAAGTTAAGTTAATCAATTAAAACATATTATTTAATCTAAAAAATAGGGCAAAAGAAATTTCTGAGAAAAAATATACACATTAATAATTTAGAATGTGTGAACGAAACGAAATGATAAAATTACATTTTATCATTTCATTTAAATATTTGAATTAACATTTGTTATTTCATTAATTTTGGTTTATGGGAAAGCAGTTTTCTTTATCCTGTAGATGGACATTATTATTTCTGCTCGGTTATAAAGCTTCTTTGTTCAAGACTTTAATTGCATGATCGATTGTTTTCATAAGATTATCAATGGGTATTTTTTTTTTAAATTTATTTGTACTAAAAATAGTTCTTTATAATGTATTTAGTTAATATTAAATCTGAATTTTATTTGAATTCTATAATTCGGAAAAATCGAAAATCCGGAATCGGCAAAGTCCGGACTAGTCCGGATTTTCGAGGTTGTACTGTACCATATTCTCACATGTATTTCGCCCCTTCATACTGTGTTTTTCAAAGAAAACCAATTCTTTTATCCTTACTTTCTCACATGTAGCGCGATTGAAATATTCCTGGAAGTGTGCCAACTAGGGTTGTCCAGGATTGAAAATTGCTCCAGAATTTTACGAGTTTTTCTTCTAATACATTGAAAATCCACAACTCAGAGTAATGTATAGTTCACTGTAGAAAACAGCATTAACCCTTTCGCGACGGTTGGCACGCCCTTGTGCCGGCTGCGAACTTGCATTCAAGGACACACGGCACATACTCGTGCTGGAGAGAACTTTACCCTAAACAGCGAGTGGAAAGTATCGGTGTTTCTACATGAAACGCTTTCATTTGAATTTATTTGTCTACTAGATGGCGTTAAATGCCCGTAGAAGCAACTTAAATGTATTTTATAGATGTTTGACCTTGGCACAAGGAGAATCCAATGAATTATTTCTCCATTTGGAGCGGGGAAACATGGTTCTGTAAAGTAAACAGAGCACTTCTCGCAGCATCAACAATTTTATAATTGAGTTCCGGGTCTCCTTTTGATTTTAGCTTCTAATGATTTCGTTGGTGAATTACAGGCATAAGAGAGTATTTTTTTTGGGTGGGGTGGGGGGAGGGGGAGTTAAAGGAATGTGCGACAGTGAAATGATTAGGCTATTTCGGATAAAAGTATGGCTGGTTTGAGACTTTTTCTTTCTGTGGAAGAATATACGCGTATGGTAAACGAAACAGACAGTAATAAAAGCAAAGCAGATAGTGAAGATTCGTGGAACAGTGTTATTTCCGATGATAAATCTGAAAATGCAATTGATTCTTCAGATTCTGAGCGTAATTACAACGCTGCCAGCTTCAGTTGCTATTTTTTCTAATGATGTTTGGACATGTGATTTGAAAGATCTGAATTCTTTGGCGTTTTTGAACATACCTGGAATAAATCACAATATCATGCCGCCTAATTTAGATAAGGAACTTGATTTTTTTAGCATATTTTTTGATGATGAACTAGTAGAATTTATCGTAAAAGCAACTAATGAGTTTGCAAAGAAAAAATGGGAGAAAAATCTCCTCTCTCCTTCCACATCGAAGACTCCACCTGTTTCAAATGTATTTACACCTGTGACAGGAAACGAATTTCGTGTGTTTCTCGCACTAGTAATTTTGATGAGCATTGTCAGAAAACCAAATCTTAAAATGTATTTTTCTAAGAATCCAATTATCAGTACTCCTTTTTGTAATTCAGTTATAAGTCGCGATCGATTTATAGGAATATTACGTTACCTTCATTTTACTCTTGATAGTAATGCCCAAAAACTAGATAAATTGAAACCCGTGTTTGATGCATTAGTTTCAAAATTTAAATCTATATACACTCCTAGAAGAAATGTGTTCATTGATGAATCTTTGTTCTCATGGGAAGGAAGGCTGGGATTTCGTCAATATATCCCCTCGAAAAGGTGGAATAAAAATATATAAATCGTCAGAATCGGAATCAGGCTATAAATGGAATTTCCTTGTGTATACTGGAAGGGACACAGAATTATCAAGCTCTGATGGTGAGTATGGAGAACGCGTTGTGAAAATATTTCTAAGTGAACTTTTAGGAAAAGGATATACTTTGTATTTGGATAAATTTTTTACCTCTCCTGTACTTGCAAAGTATTTGTTGTCTAAGAATACGCGCATATGTTGTGCAGTTTTAAAAAATCGGAAGGACATGCCAAAGAATTATCCATCTGTACCTAAAACATATATACACTAAAATTTTTAATATTTTGATAAAAGAAAATTTGTATGAAAAATATACATCACATAGAAAATAAGTATTTCCTTTCTTCATGAAAAAAGTAGAATGCTGTGTTGAACGGGTGATTTTTAGTGAATTTTTTTCGAGAGTTAGGCTTAGCGCAAAAAATTAGCCGTCTTCTGGGAACAGTTCGGAAACGAAACGTTCCGTCTTTTGGGCCACAGCAGTTTCGGAATGCCGTCATCCCGAAAGGGTTAATGCAAAGTAAAGGAATTGTTTCCTATGAAAAGAAAATGTTCTTCTTATAGAAAATTTTCATGAGATTTTTCAATCAGGATTGCAATATTTCCCTCCTCTACCCTTAAAACATTTCTCTGAGGCATTTTGGCAAATGAGAATATCAGTGCTTTATTAGCAACCCATACATATTCAAATCCATACATCATTATGGGAATCAAATGTAGAAAAGAAGCCAAACGTCCCCTATACCTATTCTGATAGAGATGGGAAAATTGTTGAATTGTGTATTCCTCCTTCTGTAATTTTATATAAATTACTATAAGTTTATTTTTTGTTATGAAAATAAAATTTTGCTCAATTATTCTTTGTTTGGTGTCAGTTTGAGTTAAAAAGTTATGAAAATTTGAATTCTTCAAGAATTTTTACTCTCAAACTGATATTTCCAAATGTAATCATTTGGAGTAGGATTTCCCCTATGATCGTGATTTGCGAGAATGATATTTTTTTACAAAGTGTTTACATTGAATCGGTCAAGTCAATATACAAGATGGGAATGAGAGTTATGTTTGTGGTTAGTGACCTAGGTTAAGGAGTCAAACATAATGCAGTCATAATGAGATTAAAATTATATATTTTTCAAATGCATTTATTTTTAAACATTTGGCTGATATTATTTAAATTTTAATATACAACTTGCAATCATGATATCTTTTTATTGAGTTTAATTTCTTTTTAAGCATGTCAGAACTAATAAAAAAATGGATTCAAAAATATAGATCTAATTTTGAAGATAAGTATTTGTTTTATGAAAAATCTGATGTCTGTTCATGTCTTTCTCAGCAAACCGTAACAAATTTTTATCAGAAGTGGGATTTCTGGAGAAGCTTTATACGTGGTTATGGTTTCCCCAACTAGAAAAAACGATGGAGAAACAGTTAAGTGAGATGATAGAATTAATTCAATCAAGCTGGACAAGAAGCTATGTAAGCTGGACAAGAAGCTGTACAACATGGACAGGAAGCTAAGAAGGAAGACATGAAAGCAATACAAACTGGATAAGAAGCAAAGGCAGAAAAGATGGAAGGATAGATGAAAGCCAGACAAGATGGGATGAAAGAAGTGATGAAAGAGGTGAAAGCTGGTCCAGAAGCTATTATAGAAGAAATGAAAAAAAGTAAAGCTGAACAAAGGGAGGTTAAAGAGAAAATTAAAACCATGAAAGACAATGTTAAAGAAGAGATAAAGGAAGAACTAGAAATTAAATCTGTTCAAGCCAAAATGAAAGAAAAATCAAAACTATACAAAGTGAACTGAAAGCTGATAAGGTGAGATCAAGGAAGAGGTAAAAGAGGACATGTGAGTTTAAGCTATGAAGTGTAGTTTTTAAAACAAAATTAGAAGCTGAAATATGATCAAATTACTGAAATGCCTAAAACTAGGGGAGGGTGAGGGGGATTTGAAAACCTTAACATTATGTTGCTTTTAAAGTACCTTACATCAAGATAAGCAAAATAATACTTCAATGTCACAAATAAGCACACTAATAAAACTGCATTTATGTAATCAGAAATCAGCTACCAGAATCCAATTCATTTCATAAAAATAACACTGGAACACAGTGGCGCATCTACGATTAGGTTCTGGGGTGTGTGTGACTCACCATGACCAACATCACTACATTTTGGGAAGGTTGATATATATATATATATATATATATATATATATATATATATATATATTGATATATATATATATATATATATATATATATATATATATATATATATATATATATATACGAGGCATGTTTTTTAAGTAAGTACCGTTTTGGAATTAAAAAAAGACGTGCAAAGATATCGCAATAATTTTATTTCTACATGAAAGCCTGTACCTTAATCTACTTTTCTACATAATTTCCGTGAATATTGAGGCACTTGTCATAACGTGGCACCAGTTTTTGAATACCCTCCTCATAAAATTCTGCCGCCTGACTTGTTAACCACTGTATCACAACTGTTTTGACTTCGTTATCGTCTTGAAGACGCTGACCACCCAGGTGTTTCTTCAAGTGCAGGAACAAATGGTAGTCGCTGGGCGCCAGATCAGGGCTGTATGGAGGATGATCTAGAGTTTCCCATTTAAAAGATTTGATGAGATCTTTGGTCCGATTAGCCACATGTGGACGGGCATTGTCATGCAGCAAAATGATACCCTTACTCAACTTGCCACGTCTTTTGTTCTGGATTGCACGACGCAGATTGTTCAATGTCTCACAATAAGACGCTGCATTGATTGTCTCATTACGAGGCAGAAACTCCACTAGCAATACTCCTTTTTTGTCCCAAAAAACTGTGCACATGATTTTCCGGGCAGAAATTGTTTGCTTAAACTTCACTATTTTGGGTGATGATGAATGTCGCCATTCCATGGATTGTTGTTTTGATTCTGGTGTGACGTAGGCCACCCATGTTTCGTCACCAGTAACAATTTGGTCTAAAAAATCTTCACCTTCATTGTGGTACCACTCAAGGAAAGTCAATGCACTGCCTAAACGTTGGGTTTTGTGCAAATCCGTCAACATTTTTGGAACCCAACGTGAACACAATTTCCGGTAATTCAAGTTCTCGGTCACAATGCGATACAAAACACTACGAGAATATTGAGGAAACCAGTCGCACATTGATGAAATTGTAAAGCGTCTGTTTTCTCTCACCTTTTCTTCCACTTTCTGCACCAAATCTTCATTAAAGACCGAAGGACGCCCACTCCGTTCTTTATCATGCACATTTGTGCGGCCATCTTTAAATGCTCTCACCCATTTCCTTACCATTCCATCACTCATAATGTTTTGTCCGTAAACTTCACAGATCTCACGATGAATATCGATCGGTTTTACGCCTTTAGCACTAAGAAATCGTATAACAGCCCGTACTTCACAATCGGCGGGACTTACGATTGTCGGAGGCATCTTAAACACTCAGTAAACAACGTATACAATGAAGAATCAGACTGTAATGGCGTCAGTGCGTAGACAAGAGATGTAGGTAACCAGCGCGCATGCGCGGAACGCCGACCGTAGCGCTGCGGCGGCGGAATCGCAAAACGGTACTTACATAAAAAACATGCCTCGTATATATATATACATTTTTTAAATTTGTTGATTTGTCTTTGTCTTTATGACTTGCATTATGCTTTATTATTTCCTCTTTTTGTCTTAATTTTTTTTATTTCTTTGTATTTTGTAGAAAATTTTGGAATAGTGTATTATGAGTTACTACATACATTCTAACTTTGGATTTAATAATTTATATTTATATATATATATATATACACACACACACACTTTTGCAAAAGAAAACGAAACACCATGAAGAAAGTGACTGTTTTTGTTGAAGATTAATATGCGTTCAGCTCATACACAGATAATGAAATGATTACAAAATCAAGGCCACAGCATCCATCAATGGTTAGCAATTGCACATGAATGTTCAAATCAGTAATTGGTGAAACCCCCGTTGGTGGAAATGCATGCTTGTATACATCTAGATAAGAACTGATAAAGTTTCCTAATGTCATCCTGCGATACATTCTGCCAAGCATTTTTCAATTGTTGCTCCAGATCTCCTACGTTTCGGAGTTCCCGAATTCCGGCGGTCTAGCATGACCCATACAAGCTCTATTGGCGAAAGGTCTGGTGACCTTACTGACCAAGGAACAGTATTAACAGCACGGAGACAGTCCACAGATATGCAAGCTATATGTGGCATGGCATTATCTTGTTGGAAAATGGCCCAGAATGACGTGCCATGAAGGGTAACGCAAACGGCTGCAGGATTTCATCAACATATCGTTGAGCTGTTAAAGTTGTACGCAGGAGGACTAGGGTCGACCTGCTGTCATAATAGAGCACCCCATACTACCACACCAGGGGTAATGGCTGTGTGCCTGTGTAAAACAAAGGCTGATTGATATCGCTGGCCCTGACGCCTCCACACACGAACCTGATGGTCATCTGCTGAAAGACAAGTGTGATTCATCGCTGAACACTATGCGATGCCAATCTACTGGCAGCCATGATGCTTGGCTATGACACCACTCCAAACGACTCTGTCGATGTTGTGGGGTTATGGGCAGGCATGAGCCGTTAGTGTAACCCTACCTCAGCCAAGAGCCGTAAGATGGTGGAAGGTACCATGGGTGATATGGTAGAGGCTGCAGCACGTTGGATGTCGGACAATGATGCCATTGGGCCATTCGGGTCTGTCACACAATCATCCAATCTTGCCTCGCATTCATGCACCTTGGCCTTCCAGAGCTTTCATTCCGCCGATGAGTTGCAGCAACCATTGCTGCCAGTCCCTTTGCACATCAGTGTCTGTTCGGTGCAGGTGGCGGCCTATTGCTCGGTATGACCAGCCAACTTCACACATCCCGACTATATGCCCACGTTCGAACTCGACTAATTGCTTATAAAGTCTTCGGCAATATCCTAACAGCATTATTGGTTGTATCTCCATGGAACTGCAACGCCAATAACGAGCAAAGATAATGTCCACATCTTTAACCTGTTTTATATGATGCAGCATCATTTTTAACCTGTTATAGGATGCTGCATTGCCTGCATCAATGGAAATAGCCTTCATTCCGCCGATGAGTTCCTTGCAGCAACCATTGCTGCCAGCACCTTTGCACAGCAGTGTCCGTTCGGTGCAGGTGGCCGCCTGTTGCTCAGTATGACCAGTCAACTTCACATATCCCGACTATACGCCCACGTTCGAACTCGTCTAATTGCTTATAAAGTCTTCGGCAACGTCTTGGTTGTGTCTCCATGGAACTGCAACGTGAATAACGAGCAAAGGTAATGCCCACATTTTTAACCTGTTTTATAGGATGCTAGTTATGCAGTAAAAAACGCTTGCTATGGCCGAAGTTAACACTTATTGGCCTTGCAAATTTAATCATTTGAATACTTGTTATAAAGGAATTTGCATGCGAAATTTCGAGATGATCGGATTATTTTTTAGGGGTGCTTCATTTTCTTTGCAAAAGAGTGTATATATATATATATATACTTCATATATAAACCGAAGTTGATTTGATTCACGTACCTGTTGCAATTCAGTAAATGAGCCAATGTCCAGATGGAAGAAAACATAATTTTTCTCTCCTGCAGCAGAAATGTGCAAACTTTCATATTTTTTCGGAGTTATCATCCCGAATCCCAATGGAGTTGTCACTCTGAGACTCGAATTAACATCCTGAGATACAATGGAGTTATCACAGTGAGATTTAGTGAAGTTAGGACTTCCATTGTTAACCATGTCTTCTGCCATCAGCCCATCATTCACTTTTTGTTTTTTACTAATGGATATAAATTTTAATAAATTGATTTGTAAGCGCTTCTTGCCTGAAGTTGTCGTTGACATTTTACAAATTCGAACAAAAATCAGACTGTAACGTTTGGCAGGAAACAAATAAATCCTTTACAATGGATCATACTGCTCCAAGCGATAGACTTACCTCTCTTCGAAATCTCAATAAAGTGGCATGGGAAGGGCGAGACGCTGGTGAACACTGACCGGACCAGGCTGGACACTACAAGTGGCACCTGTTTGACAGTACCACCATTTTCTCCCAGGTGCCGAAGAAGGGCAAGTCTTTGTCTTCCCGATGTTTGGCCAAATGGGTTCCCAAAAGCAATCACTGTGTGCAGGTGGTGTGCAGACTCTGAATGTTAAAGATGGGCATCATAAAAGGCACCAAAAAACTAAACATATGGTGGACATTAAGTATTTCTTGATATTTTCTCAGCCCAGCTGCTCAGATCGACAGTGAGTCAAAACGAAATTTCCTGGGGCCCAAAGGGTGCACCAGGTCTCGATTATATCACTTCACAATAGCAAAAGAAAAGGGAGATGGCACACGGGCCCCACGCTATTTGTTTATCCTTCCACAGTAGTTTTTCTCTAAATTACCTATTTTTGGCTCCTGTGTGTGTGTGTGTAGGGGGGGGTTAACCCTAAAAGACCCCTCTGGGTGTGCCACTGCTGGAACATCTGTTTTGATAAAGTTAATACCTACTCTATAATAGGCTACTGCTCCCTATAGCAATAGATACTCAGATTGCAACTTCATGAACCACAGAAACACATAACGAGAAATAATTTTCGCCCATCTGGAAATCAAAAACATTAACTTTTATACTTCTGTTTAAAAAATTAAAAAAAAAATTAGAAAATTTAAAAGAGAGTAATTAAAAAAATATTAGAATGTAAAGATATAAATCCATATGGCCAATGGATAGAATTGTGCTAATCTTCAGTTTTTGACGTGATGAAATAAAAATCAGATAACCTAAGCATGCATATTTTGATGTACAGTACAGGATCTATTATCTGGACTGCTTGGGACTTCAGGCATTCTGGATAAGGGTTTTTTACGTAATTCGGAACACTTTTCTAAAACTTACTGGAATGGGCTAAAATGTTATAGAAAATTATAATTCATTTTAAAAACATGTATTAAATACAGATTTTTTACAATCCATATGAAAAGATATACTTGGTTAACTAAAATGCAAATTACATATAATTATAGTATCAAATTTGGGGATTAAGAAAATTTTTGAAAGAAAAAAATGTCTGAAAAATTTGATTATTCAGGGTAGTTATTAGAAGTCTTTTTTTGGAACATTTCAACTAAAGTGGGCCCTCACCATATTCATCTAATATTTTAGCAGAAGCACCTTTGTTCATAGTTTCAAAATATTTTAAAGTACTTTTAATAAAATTAAGATGAGAAGGATGTTCATTTTTAATTGAAATGAGAGATTCAACTATGGATGCAAATATATCAAATTCTAATTTATGCTCTTCAAATGTATTTCTAATAAGCCTTATAATTCTAAATCCCTGAATAAATAAAAAAAATTTAATTACTTTATCCTAAACATATATCTCAATTTCATCAACAATATGTTTAAAAATAATATTCCAGCATAAAAAGCCCCAAAAATATAAAAATATTAGTGGATGGAAACAGATTGAAAAATGGAAAATATTTAAAAATAAAACGAAATATATCGGCGATCGTGTTTCCATAAAAAAATTCCGCGATATTGCTGAACTGTTTTTTATAAAATACTAATTAATAAATGTAGCACGTTAAAACTCCATAAATATACTGCAATGGAACTTTTTGATAGTATCAATTTTCGGTTCAAAGTAGCCATTTTCAACCAAATAATAGGATTTCCTTGAAAATGATTTTGATGTTGGAATTCCATCAACGTTTTTTAAAATATTAAAGATGTGTATATTTCCACGGAGATGAAAAAAAAAATCAGGTTTTTCTGAGAAAATGACAGTTTATTGCTTAGGTTAAGTATTTAAAGAGATCAATCAGAAGGTCCTGAATGATATTTTATAGCTGTTATATTTTTCTTCGCATTTCAGCAAAAGTTAACTCTCATTAATTTTGGGAATTCCTTACTTAAACGTACTTTTAATTTCCTTACTTTAACGTATCATCTCGGAAATGCGCTGATGACCTTTTTTTTTTCAATCTTTTCTAATAAATGTTTGTGCAAAATAGTGTGAATTCTGTGTGGCACATCACATCGTTTGAAGGGCGTAGACAAAGCAAATAGGATTTCTTTAGCGATATCAGAATATAGCGAAAAAGTTGGAATACTTTTACTGAAAATCAAAGTCCTGGGACAAAGAGCAGAAAAGAAAATGTTGCGAATTCAGAAAAATCAAAACCTCTGTGCCTAGTGTGCTCTGCCCTATATACCCAGAAAAGAATGAAATGCCATAAATAAAAGCACCTTGCTGCGACTTATCTGTAACTAAGGCTCCTATATATACAGGAGCCATATCCGTATCTAGTGCAGAATGGAATGACACGTCTAGCCATGAAGACTAGATAGATCCTTTTAGCCTTCATGCGTCTTGCCCGTGCCGGATGCAGCCGCTTCGGAAATTTTCGGGAAAAACGGTGCTACTTCGGATATTTTCCGGAAAAGAGGAGTTGCGCTATGGAGATATGGAACTTCCCAGAAAAAACACGATCCACGGAATATTTTCATTCCTGCTTTTCATTCGCTCTCGCAAGAATGCCTCGCGTTCAGTTTCGAAATTTAAGAAGGATCAGCGGCGGCGAGTGCAAGCAAATTCCCAGAAGGCATTTTTTTCTGCGTGGGATTTTTGAATTTCGTGCGTGGATCGCGCGTACCCTGGAAAAATATAGGCTTCAAAGCATCATTTTTTTAAATTGATATTACTAATTAAGGCAAAAAAGCATTTGGCGGGATTTTAAACAAAAAATCGCTATTTGGCGCAATATTTGGCAAATAATAGTTTGTTGGCGCAGAATTTGGCATTATTTTGCTGAATTCCGGTTTTGGGAGAGTCCAGATATTGGGGTGCCGGATAAGAGGTTGCGTACTGTATTTAAAAGTAAGTAAATACTGTATATATTTCCATGTATAATCCAAGAATTCTTAGAATTTGTATTTTACTATTAAAGAAAAGGGATCGGCTTATATACAAGCCAAAGATAACAGGAATTGGCACAAAAAAAAAAAAAAAAAAAAAAAAAAAAAAGATAAAGCAGAATGAGTGACATAAATCTTTCATTTCAGTGATTGTACATTTATTTTTCAATTCATCCATCCTGACTCACTCACACAATCATTTACAATTTGACAAAAACTCATTCAAATCCCATTTCAGAATTTATCTAAATTTGTAATTATGCAACAGGTATGCATCAAGATACATGTTCACTTCTCGAAATTTTATGCGTATAGAACTACACATTATGATTTTTTTTGTTAAATTGTAAGTTATGTTTTAATTTTTGTATGTATGTAATTTTTTCATTTCTCTCCGGCAAGGAACTAGTCTCTAATATTTGTTTATGTAGCTATGAGTGTTTGCTCTTGTGGTTAGGCTTAGTGTATAGTAGCTGTTGACAAAGAACGCCGTTATGTCGCAGATGTTGATTGTGATATCATCACATCTATCAATAAGCTCTTGCATGTGGTTGGATGTTTCTGGAGGAGGGAGATATGATATGAGTAATCTTTTCTGAAATAACCACATGATGTGATTGGTGGCAATTGTTCAGTAAGTTTTGCACATTTGGCGACATTTTGTATGTTTTGGATGATTTTTTAAATTTGACTCATGTATGGGTTTCTAATTTTGTTCAACTGTTTTATAGTAGATTTACATTCTCAGCTTATATTCGGAAATATACTGTAAATATGAAGGAATTGCCCTATGGATTTGGTTCAAAGATTATTAAAAACTTTGTTTCCATTAGTGTCAAGATGGAAACTCACAAATAAGCACACTATATGTATTTTATTGATAATTATTTTAAAAAAATATTATTTATATTATTTATAATATTATTTTAAATAATTTTATAATATTATTTAAAAATTATTATTTATAATAATATTTTCAATCATTAAGGAATGGATTTGTGTAAAAATCACTTAAAATTGCACTTCAACATAAAATAGCTGAAAAACTAATTGGAATTGAAAAGAAATTCTACAATGTCTTCTGTTTTTAGAGATTAGTTAACCATATACTGAATTTTCATGGCTGTTCAAAGATTAGATTTTCTTCTACAAAATCTTCTTTTATTATGTTAAAAAATAAAGCCTAAAACTTAGGCATATTTTTATACCATGAAGTTGATTTATGGAAAGAAAATAAAATATGCAAATTGTTGGATTTTTAATAAAAGATAAGAGTGTAGAAATGCATATACAGCCAAGGATTATAATTTTCTTTAAACATGAAGAATGCTACTTTAATGAAAATTATTGCATCATTAGAATGAGGTATGTACATTACAAAGAAGTGCGACACATCTAAAAAACAAAGTAAATTTTCAGACAACCAAAGTAAAAAAAAAAGTTTAAAAAAATCTACACTATATGGAACCAACTTTTATTGTCAGCAAGGATTTAACATTTAGATTTGTAAGTAGGTAGTTTGACATACAAATGTGTAATTTTTCCATATAAGGGAGAGTAGGACAATAGTGCCCACTTAAGGAAAAATGACTGCAAGATGCATAATATGACACTTAATTGCTTTTTTATTGTATTTATAGCTAAACAAACACATAACAAAATGACATATCATTAAACATGAAAACAGTAACAATTGTGCTTAAGAAATAAAAATAAGAAAGTATTACATTGAGCACCATTACCCGAATTTGGGGGGTAATGCCTCTCATTGTTCAAAGCTAACAACATATTTCACAATTGATTTAAGTTATTTTATGATTTGCAATAGTGACAAATATAGTTTTCTGGTTTATCCTCTTCACAGTAATCTTTGTGGCTCTACTTAGAATAGGATTTACACCTGAACCATAGTTCGTTGTTTGTTCTGAACTCCACAAAAATAATACAGGTGTCATCCATTTCATTAATAAAACATTTGCCAAGTAAATTGCCTATTTCTTCATCATCATGCTTTCATCAATGCTTTCTTCATCTGTACTAGTCAGGTCTTTTCTTCAATGATTTTTTTCCTTTTTCTGGTCTGGATTTTATTTTGGCTTTTGACTCCTATTTCTCCAATTAAGAAGAAATACCTTATCTTTTTCTTTGGGTTTTTTGCTTGTAGAAGTTTATTTGCTGTTTTTGTTGCCAAATAAGAGCTTGTCATGGATTTCTTGAACAGGCATCGTTCCTCTTGTTGTTCAAGAATACTTTTCATAGGTGTTCCTGTGAGGATTGCAGATTTTTTATTTTGGAGGACCTTACTTTTGTTTCTTAAGGTTTACAAATCTTGAAGAACCTGGTATTGGGGATATCTCAACAAATGATATTCTAGCTGAAATATTAGGACCAGGATTGCTGTTAGGGCAAGCAATGTATGAAGTTGGTTAATCAGCCTCAGCAAGAAGTTCAGCAACATCCGGATCAATTGGAACCTTGACATCGTTGACCAATTGCAAGTTTTCTTCTGATGTAAAATCTTCATCAGTATAACAGTTTAGGTTGAAAGGTCACATGCCTTAAATCCATTTTGGACTTTCTCTACTGTGTTGACTTTGCTGAAGCTTTATTAAATAGTTAGGCAAGCATATTGTGTTATTTTCTCACCACGGATTTTCATGAAAATATCATTTTCCCTGTGACAGGCGATCTGCAATGGTGCGAAAAAGTCGAAGGGCTGAAGATAGTATGAAGGGAAATTGACACCACATGTATTCCTTGCTCTCTATAGAAAACATATGACTGGAGAGATATGTGGCTGCCGTGATTGTCCATTACTAGCAAAACTTGATTTTCTAGTGAAGGGTTAGTTTGATTGGTGAAATATGCCAGCCAGTTAGGGTACAGATCCATCGTCATCCATCCATTCTTAGAGCAGCTGTATATCGCTCCAGAAGGTCCTCCACGTTCAAGAAATGGTGTCATCCTTAAGCAAGGAAAAATGAACATTGGAGGAATGTAATGTCCTGAGGCACTTACAGTATAACAACCAGTGACATTTCATCCTCTCTCCCCTCTAGTTATAGATCCTACCTGCTTCATTCCTTTGGACATTAAAATTTTGTCAAGTCTATGAACTGAGTTTTTATGCCAGTCTCATCCTTATTATAAATTCTGGTTGGCTGAAACTTATATTTGTTCATGAGTGTTTAAATATTATTGTAGAAGAGCTGGACTTCATCTTTGTTAAATGTCATAACTCTGTTCAAACTGGTCACTTCTGGTTGCACAACAGCCCAGTGGTTAGCGCATGAGGATTACACTCGGACAACCTGAGTTCGATTCCCGTTTCTGCCGAAACTGTCGCCATATTCATACAGAGTACAATCATGTTAAGCATGTGGATCCGTAAGTCCTTCCAAGAGGTTGATGGTATTGGAAGGAGTGTACGGTCCTGTGGATGTCTCCCCCACTGGATTCCGGTCTAAATTGGGTGGCACTTCATGGCCATTCAAACAGATATCTTACTTCTTCGGATAGATCAGACAGTCTGGATTGAACAAACAAACAAACTGGCCGCTTCTGGTTTCCTCAAATTAAGAAAAGGATGTCTTTTCAAAAATGCATAGACCCAATCTTTGCTATCCATTTTAGACGCTTCCAACAGAGAAGGGTAATGACGCTCATATGGAGGGTAATGCCACCCATCAGCGTCCTTACCCGATTGTGCCATATTTGAATTTGAGTGTTCTAACTTAGCACACGATGCATTTAATGAAATAAACTTAGTTACATTAGATAACAAGATTAATATGCTTCATAGCAATACAACAATCATACCTTACCTTTTAATAGTAATTAAAATTGACTTACCTCGAAATTAACATCAGAAGTTTTTTAGATGAAAATACACGATAAACTATCCACGGAGGTAGACTATGTGCATTTGGTCTATCAGCCACCATTGTCACAATGAACATTGCAAATGCTTTCCGCTACATAGCAGTACTGTCCAACTAACTCTAGGATTCTTTAATGTGTCATAACTAAGCAGAGCATGATTACATTCTGAGCTCTGTTATCCGTTTCTCCCCTAATAGAGGATGATTTTGTGTATCCACATTGTCATTAATTCAAATTATTAAATGTTGAGTTATGTCACCTTTGTGATGTGTTATACATATATTATAGGTACCTGTAAGTTTTTTGTACATTTTGAAATTAATTTGAAATATTCTAAAGCAATAGCAATTTTGAATTGCAATTTTTTGTTTGTACAATACTATCTATTTGAAGTTTAAATACCTTATAATTGTATTTTAAACAGTGCATTATTTTTTCTTCATAACCATAGTTTTCTACTTTTTGATAATATTTTCTCATTTCATAGCTGTTCATGTCAGTGAATCCTCTGATACTGGTACTGATTATAGTTATTCACCTGATGATGATTGGAGAAAGGTAGGTTCCCTTCTTTCTAAAATATTTATATTATGGTTTACTACAGAAACTACAGTTTGCAAAACTTTCATTCTTTAATTTTGCATCTTGTTTATAATTCCAAGTTGTACCATTGGCAAAATATATTGCAGAAGATATGTAGCAAATCTTATTGGCTACAAACATTTAATTTTACTTTATACCATGTACTTTATAGTGTAAGATTCACTATTGACAAATTGCCCTTACTCTAAAATTTTGCTTGCTTATACAATGTATATTAAAATGATTTCTCTAAGTTGTCAAATTTGGGGACCAATATTTCTAGGCAGTGTACTCTGAAATCCCCAAAATAATTAATATGCATTCTTTCTTCTGCACTTTAAAATGAAAACCATCTTCATGATAGAAGTTATTAGCACTGATGCTGCTTGCTCTCTGTTACATCCTGGTACTGTCAACATAATAGGAGAAGTTCCACACATTGCAAGCACATGTTTTTCAATATGAAATTTGAGCATGTAATGGTGTTTTCATTCACCTTTTAGATTTTAATACATTTGCAAAATGACAATTTGTTCTGATGTGTAATCTACAAATTACAAATGTTGTGAAATTTTTATGTCATAAAATCTATTCGTAAGCTTAGAATTAGAAACATTGTTAATTGTCAATGCAATATTTCATAAAAATGTTCATTATATTGGAAGGTGAAATCGAAAATAAAAGCTAAAAAATGTTATGAACAGTGGTATAGCAATCACTCAATTGTAAATCATGTAGTGCACAAGGCACCTGTGTCCAAACTATACTTATAACTGTACATCCTGTGAAGTACACAAACAGAATATTGAAATATATATATATATATATATATATATGAACACTGATTAAACAGAAAAACAAAATCTGTTAAGTTCAAAAATAGGTAAAAAGTCATTAATAATCCTTAAAATAAAATAAGAATTAAACATATATTAAAAATGAAAATATTGATTCAAAATTATAAAAATAAAAAGTAATTTCATTTCAAAGATGAATAAAGCAAATATTTGAGCAGCTGAAATAATGCAAAAATTTGAAAAAAAACAAACATGAAAAATAACAAATATTTGATTAAAAATATGATGAAATTGCATTATGTTATAGTTTATTGTATCATAATAAGTCTTCAAAAAATAATCTCGTATAGAATTCCTTTTTTGAAATAGTTCAGTAATGTATATTCATGAGGGTTCGTGCACGCTCTAGAAATTGGGAAAACCATGAATTTATAGGGAATTTGAAAGTGGACTAAAATGTCAAGAAAATTGCAGGGGAAATCGATTTTTTGTTCTAAATTCTGGAAACATCAGGAAATTTTTAACTTACCGAACTACTCACAGAGATGCCGTTTACTACGGATTCTCCGTAGTTTCTATGGGAATCTTCCTCATACTGTGGGTTGACCCCCCCGGGCGGGCCACCCAAGATGGTGGTTTCGGATGTTGGCTCTGTAGCCTTGATCCTCCAAACTGGGGGGCAAATTAATCCGGGGGTAATCAACCTCGCTGCTGATGACTCACGGATGCAATCACGGAAGTGACGAGGCAGTCCCCGGACTCTTCCAGGTGGCTGGATCACGGGACTGTGGCTATTTATGCCCTGAGCCCAGGTCTGGCCGGTGACCGGAGTCGGGCCCGGCAGGTGCCTTCAGCCCCTGCCCGGTGAATGATTCCGCCGTGTTTCGCGACCGAGGTTGCGGCTTTGCTGGAAAAGAGATGAAGTGGCTGCGCTTCGATGTCCCACTGAAAGCTATAAACCCAAGAGGTTAGCTGGGCTCGCATGTACTCATACTGTGGGTTGCAGAATTTGCATAGTTTCCTATGGAAAATTGTCTTCTGTGAAAGCCAATGTAAATTTACGGCTACATGCACATTAATTTCAACTGAATCAATGTAACAATGGGGATTTACGACCAAATGGACGTTAATGTCAATCAAATTAACTTGACAACATTGATTCACGGCCGTGTGCACGGTAATGTCAATCAAATTAATTTGACAACAGAGATTTATGGCCGCATGTATGGTAATGCCACCATAACAATGATGATTTACCACTGCGTGGAATGCAAAAGATCTTTTTTCTCATGGAAGTAATAAATATACTTCTTAAAAGTTATTAAATTTCACATAAAGCTCTGAACAGTTAATTTTATAATTATTTGTGCATAAACAGTGCAATTGCGTAATTCAATTTATGTTCTCGTGAATCCTCGAGAGTCGATTAGTATCTTTTTCCATCTATCTCCATCTTCTAAATATTGTATATTAGATTGACTAAATTAACTTTTTTTCATATTTTGGCTATCATTAAGAGCTGATTTTTTAATTATTTTCACATATGTTCATGTGAATTGCCGAAAGTCCATTAGTATCTTTTCGTATCTGGGTCTTTTTTGTCAAATCAACAAATGGGGGTTGCATCATAGTAATGGATTTTGATCAAAAATTTAAATTAGCTTATATACGTGGGAAGAAGGTGAAAGCCAGAATTTGAATTTAAAAAAAAATGTAGACGGGGAGATTTTGCCCCTTGAAACATCTTTCAAGGTCATATTTCTGTGAAAAGTGATGTTCATTCTTTCTAAAATAAAACCACTTGTATTTGTCACAAACCAATATTTCAGGTGCCATTTTAAAGCTAAGATTTCAAGCTTTCATATAATATAAACTAATTGTAATATATATATTTTTAATGAAACCCTTTTTAAGAAGCACTTAAATTTGAAATTTTTGAAGTTTTTTTCTCATGTTTAAGATTTTTTCAATTTAGCTGATGAAATTCAAACATGGATAAAATATGGTTGATTTAAAGAGTTAGAAGTGGAATAAGCACAAACAAATTTAAGCTTCTAATCCCCTTTTTACTTGGATATTAGGGTTGCTAAACTTCTAAAATTTCAAAAATGATCACTTTTAACACTCCTAAAACCCCATGTGGGGCATAATTTAAAAATCTAAAAACTGATTTAATAAAATAACAAATCTATGTAGATAATCAAGTGAAAGGGGCTTTTTCGTATATTTTATCCTTTCTATTCTTAAAATTGAAAAAAAAAGTGTCATTTTCAGTATATGAAATTTTTTTAAAACAAGAGGTTATTTATTCGTATTTAAATGTCTAACCAAAAATATGTTGTTTTACCTGTCTATTTGTTCCTTTCTTATTATTAACATTAATTTAAATGTGATTTCATCAATTTTTATTGTAAATATCATTGCATCTAATAACATTTAATTAAAAAATGAAAGTTCCTGGGCATTTAGAACATTCACCAAGTGTGCAACTTTCATCTTCTGTTGAGCAAACTATCATTTTTAGCAGTAAAGTAGTATCTCAGCTTTTATATTTATTGCTAAAAACATTAGTTTTATATTGGATGATAGCTGCATACATATACACTGTGAGTACCACTAGCACCAGTTAAGATACACCATTTGGGTCATAGCTGCATACATATACACTGTGAGTACTACTAGCACCAGTTAAGATACACCATTTAGGTCATAGTTCTGCAAATTGCGAAAAACCTATCTTGTAATTTAGATGATTTAAATTCAGTATACAATTCTTTTAAGATTTCCTAAAAGCAAACATTTTTGCTTTAATTCTAGTATTCCTGTAGTAGATTGTACAGATAAACACATATTCTTCCCTGGAAAACAACAGCTGATTTCATTACATGTAAAGAATGTGCAAACTGTTTTCTTCACTTTCAAATCAAGAGTCCTACCTTTTTTTAATTTAGGAAATAACCGTGTTTTTGAGATCTTTAGTTCTGTGAACTAGATACTGGCTAGTTCCAAACACTTTTATAATTGTTTTAGTAGCCCAACTTTGAGGCATAAGACTTAAACTTTTAATTTCTTCTGATGATGAACTGCTTTTGTTATATTTTCCCTTTAGTTTTGGGATTAAATTAGTGCAATCTTCACACTGTAAGCTAGCTAGATATGAAGAGTTCTGATAACGGTTCGGAAGGTAGTTCAACATCTAAACTTTTTGCCAACTAAGTTTAACAGCTTTTTGAGTCAAATTAACATATCTTTTTGAGTTTTGTCTTTTCATGTGATTTTTTTGGCATTGATTTAGGTTTTTTTAATTGGTGAGACACCTAATACATTACATGTTATGTTGACTGTTTCAATGGCTATTTTACTAGTCTGATATTCATCGGAACTACTCTTTTTGAAATTCTCAGTGGTTGACCTTAACTTGAGCATAAAGATTTACCAGGTATAAGATCACACAAGTTTGTTGCTTTTTGTTGTTCTATAAAGTAATTGTTCTCAGGCCTTTACTTACTTGAGCTTTATGACATGAAAATGGATCGCAACCAGAACAATCTATTTAAGAATCAAAATTTAAAAAATTATCTGATAAAATATGAAGCAGCATTTCAAATGGTAGACATCATTTCCAATAGAAATGTAACTAGACTGCTGTTCAGCTCAGTGTTTCACATCAAACTGGTCTAACTCTCACACCTACAAAACTAAACCAATGCCCAGTGATTCCAAAATCAGATTTGACCTCTGACCTATTTCTCTCTCATTTGCAACCCAGCAAGGTACCCTGTCCAGAACAAAAGCTGCTGGGGAAGAATCAGAGCATATCTGAGAAAGATGTTTTCCAAAGCAATTAAAGAGAAAAATAATTGTTTTATTAAATTACATATTTTTTCAGCATAATAGATGTTTTAAATTTATTTTCATAATACATATATAATTAGGTAAGAAGCATGAACATTTATTTATTATTTTAATGGATTTTTTTTCCAAAAATATAAAATATGATGAAATCTAATGAATAATTAATTTAAATGATTGAACATATATATATTCGAATGTACAAGCAAAATGACATTTTTTGTACAAACATTAAATATGGATAATTAATTCCCTATCATTTAAAATTTTTAATACAGAAAATGTCGCTTTTCTTTTGAATTTTATAAATAGAGTGGAAGAAATATACAAAATTTGATAATACATATGATCGATCATCTGTGTGTATTTCTGGCTTCTTTGAAACAGTTTTTATATTTTTAACTTCTGAACTGTTCTTTCTCCTTGGGGGAGGGGAAGGGGGGGGGGCTGCTTAAAATTGGTAATTTTCATATCAGTTGAAGATAATGCAAAGTTAGAACATTGAATGAACTTTTTGTTTGAGGTAACATGGTACAAATAATATTTTGATGACTTTTTTTTAACACAGACAACTTCTATCTCTCCCCCCCCCCCTCCCAATCATAAGCAAGAATATATGAAATCACCTTTAAATTAATGTTAATGATAATAAAGAAATAAATTCACAAACACAACAACATATTTATAATAAGTAATGTCCTGTATTGAAAATTTTCCATCTGTTGGAAATGTCACTTTTCTTTTCAATTTTAAAAATAGAAAGGATAAAATATACAAAAAGGACCTTTCACCTGACTATCTGTATGGAGTTGTTGTTTTATTGAACCAATTTTGAAATTTTTAAATTATGCCCAACATGGGGTTTTGGGGGTGTTAAAATTGATCATTTTTGAAATTTTAGAAGTTTGACAACCCTAAAATCCAAGTAAAAAGTGGAGTAGAGGCTAAATTTTTTCCAGGCTAAAACTATGGGAGTAGGGTAAGATGTGGTGAAAATTTGAAGATTCAGATTAATTTCTTTTATTTATTTTAAGAGGCCTAAAAACTGCATTTTTAGCAAAATTGATGCTAAATTTCAACGCTGAATTTCAGCCCCTTAGATTGCAGTTAGCCAAACATTACAATGACATGAAATGTAGTTCACTTTAGGACCAGTAAAATATTTTTATCCCAAGTCTCTATCTTTTTTTAGTTCCCAGATATTTAAGTTTACGTGAGCATCAAAATTGGCCAAATTTACAGTTTGCCATGTCATAAATAATCCCTTTTATGCATGATTATGCAAACTGTTATCTTGTGCTGCCATAGAAAATATGAAATTTCACTCGAAAAAGTTTTCACTCTAATTTCAAAAAATTGTATCTAGTTCTAGATTTTTTGATAGCAAAGCTGGATATAAAGTTTTGGGAAAATCCATCAGTATTAGTAGCAGCTATCATGTACACTAGTAGTCAACAACAGGTAGACATTACTCTAAAATATTCAAAATGTGTTCAGCATGTCCTAAAACATGTATTGGCAACAAAATCTTGAAATAGAAAATATTTGTGAAAACAATACTTTCTCTATTCTGCAGTATGAGAAAGTAAAAATAGAGCCATTTTGCCAGCGAATTGAGGTGTGTGTGTGTGTGTGGGGGGGGGGGGGGGGGTGAAGTTGACAGAAAAAATACTTATTGATAACCATGTACAAATAGTTGATCATGCAATTAAAGGTCTTAAAGAAAGAAACTTTGATCAAACAGGAAACAATGACCATCTATCTACAGGATCAAAAAAACTGATTTCCTACAAACCAAACTTAATGAAACAACAAACATTAGTTCAAATCTTTAAACAAAATGATAAAATGTAAACTTTCTTTTTCTTTTTATTTCTTGTATTCTTTTTATTTCTTGTATTTCTTTTTATTTCTTATAATTTCTTTTGTTCAATTTTTTTTGTATTAAATAATATATTTTAATGGGCTAACTTAACTTTTTGTCATTTGTTTTACTAAAAATAATGCTTTATAGTGTATTTTGTTGATATTAAGTTTGAATTTTATCCAAACTCTATAATCCAGAACATTCTGAAATCCGAAATTGGCAAAGTCCAGATTTTCCAGGTTGTACTGTATATATGCAGATGAAATTGTATACAAATGTAGAAAATTTTGAGTTATTTGAATGGTTTTTTTTCTCACTGTCATGTATTCACTGTAAATATCAGTCAAATTTAAAATTATTGTTTGAAATTGGCATTAAAATAGTTGTAATACCTGGAATTTTGTTGAAGACAACAGGGAAAACCTGGAAAACTCAGAGAATTTCATTTTGAAGAATAAGCATGAACCCTGTTCATAATAATTTAAAACAAAATATGTTAAAGGAAAACATTTAAGAACCTCCTAAAATTTAAAAGAACATTTCATCAGTTTCTAAGGGACACAAAAATATGTAGTAGGCTATATAAATAGTTTTTTTTTTTAAATGTGGCTACTTTAGTGCTTAATATAATAATCTTAGACCAATCAGTGGTGCTCACAGTTTTTCATTAAGGGGAGGGGGGGGGGGGGTTTGAGAATCGCAGTCATTTTTTAAATGTACACAATAAAAGTAAATATCACAATATGGACACATTTGCTTTTAACATACTGTTATGAGATATCTTCTTGAATCATGGATGTACTAAATTAGCTAAAGGGGTAAAGCTACATTAAAATTCTTAAATTTTGCCGTCACATGTTCCCCATCGCTTCTAGTAAATGTAATAGCCCCACTTATTTTTTAGAGAAAACTTTGGCTTCTTTTCTTAAGCCATATTTTGCTACCCATTCCTTTTCTGTCAATACTACAGAAGCTTTTAGCAATTGTCTTTTTAGTACTGAGTTTTTCCCTAATTATGCCCTCCATAGTTTTGACATTGTCTTCCTTTTCCCAAGACCCCTGTCCATATTACTATCAGTATTATTGTTCAAAAGCTGCAATGTAATATTTTGTCCATTGACAGTCATTTTTGCATTGAACATTGTTGTGGAGACTAATTATTTTGTTTTCCGTGATGAAATATTTTTACAAACTGATGGTGGCCCTATGGGTAGCCCTTTTATCTGGAACTTTAGCTGAAGTTGTGTTACCTGAACTTGAGAATGAGATTTTGCCCCCCCCCCCCCCCCAAACCAGTCCTTTGGTGTCATTATGTAAATGATGTTTTTATTGTTTGGAATAATAGTTTATGCGACCGCATTAGGCTTCTAGATACCATTAACATATTTTATTCTTCCATTAATTTTACTGCTGAGCATGTGGGTGTGGGGGGTCATTTGCCCTTTCTAGATGTTCTGATTTCCTATGATACTAATGGTTTCATTACCTCTGTTTTTTGTAAACCCACTTTTGCTAATTCCTGTATTGACTTTATTTTTAATCTTGGCTACAGAGTCTTATTTTTTTTAGTTTATTTATCAAATTTTCTTCACTATCCATTCTAAATTTATCTATTCTAAAACTAAACTTGCCCCGACTTCCAACCTTTTGCCTAACAAATCTAGTCTTCCCTACTATCCTAATATTTTCCATCCTCTGGTTTAGTTTTGTCTGGTATTTAAATTTAAACCATCCCATTCTACTGTTACCCATATGTTTAGTTGTATTCATACCAATAAGTTTAAAAGTAATATCTTAATCAGGCCAGAGTGTATGTTGTCCCCCTCCTTTCCCCTAAAAATAGTTATGTATTTTATATAGACAGTACTAAACATGTGTTGCCATGTGCTGGCATTGGTTTATCCGAATATGTGCATGATATTAAAAGTAATAAACTTTCCACTGCTTTATCCCAAATTGTTATTAATGATAACATTACCCTGGTTTTTGATAAAACCTATCTTTTGGGTTATTGTAATAATCCAAGTAATATTTTGCTTTTTGGATCCCTCTTTATTTATATTTATCATGATTCCATATGTAATTTCAATTCTGTTCAAAACCTCAATTTTTCATGGCATCTCATTTTCGACTCCTTGAGTGTTAAAGCTTTGTTTGAATTTTTAGACATCTAAATCTGATATTTTTATATTTTACATCAGCTGTATCAATTTTGCAATTAAGTGTTTTCATTCCAATATTTTCCCCATGTGTAATCTTGTAATTCATTTGCAAATTTTGTTCATGGTTTTAGACTGGGTTTAGCTAATATATCTTCTTTTTTTCTCAAATGCCCCTGATGATCGACATTAGATGTCCTTTTGACATCTAAGTCTGGCTTTTGATGTGATATTAACATCTTTTTGTGTGATTAAATAAAATATTTTATTATAAAGTGTAAAAAATATATATATAAATACCCACTGAACATCAAATTTGAACACATTTTCTTATCATTAATCAAAACCATGTGATTTTGACTAATTAATTAGCATGGCCTGA
The DNA here is from genome assembly GCA_951213105.1 of Amaurobius ferox. Lineage (NCBI taxonomy): Eukaryota > Metazoa > Arthropoda > Arachnida > Araneae > Amaurobiidae > Amaurobius > Amaurobius ferox. The sequence continues at coordinate 93,041,466 of OX578142.1, read as the reverse complement.
TTTTGAATTTTAAAGCCAAATTACATTATCACCTATCAATTTTTTTGAAATTCAAGTTAAAGTTTTTAGGATAAAATGTGAAGATTGAAAAATACAGTTCTATTACAGTTTTTATAAACAAAATGTCACCATGTCTGACTTGCCAAGTGTCCCAAATTTTTTATATTGAATACAAATTTTAGCTTTTGGTATGAAAATACGAATCTTATCCTTAAAATTATGAATTTCTAAGATTTCAGTGAAATTTTCCTATTTTTCCCTAAATTTACGAAATTTTCCCTCTTTTCAATTTCCCTCCTGAAAAATTTCTGGATCTTGCTTTGCGGCAGTCAAGCTCAAAGAAAGAGAATCTGGAAATGTTGATTGTTGAACGCAATATAGAAAGGAATTTCTAAACAGTGAATTCATACGTGCATCAAGAACTTTAGTTCTTTAAGAATTTTAGAACTTTAGCCAGCCAAAGATGCTAGTTTCCCTATTGGTCTATTGCAGTTAAAATGGAAGTCACTAGGATTTATTTCAGCATTGGTACTGGTGCTGACATTCTCATATGGATACATAAACTTTTGAAAGGATGCCAAATGCACAATATTTTTAGAGAATTTCTAAACTTCGTGCTTTTTTTGAAAGGGTTCTAAAACTTCCAATTCAAAGGTAAGTTCATGATATCTATAAACAGAAAAGTGCTAAAATTTATGATTAAGATAGTTCTTTTCTATTTTAGCACTTTTAAACAAATTATTGGGAATGTTAGCTTTTCTAAATAAAATCATTTAGTGCTTTTAAATAAATATGAAAATTTTAGAATATAGTCATAATTATATTTTTCTGATTTCGAAATTCATAATTATATTTTTTTGATTTCTAAGAAATAAAGATTCACATCTCATGAAAGATTATTTTTATGACTAAAATTTGTACTTGTGACAGAAAATAAATACACTTCCTAAAGAAAGCTACTTAAAACATGCGAACTTATGTAAGTCTACAAGGTTTATTCTAAATAATTTAATTTCTGAATATACCAAAATCCTGACAAGAATGTTATTGGTCAGCCCGAACTGCATCTGCTATCGGGGAACAAAATATATTAGTGTATATCTCATTTAATTGCGACAATATTTTCCATTTATGCAATCTGTTTGCATTGACTAAAATTGTTATAATTATTATGAATTGTATAAAAGAAAGTTGTTATTCAAACACATTATTAATGAAATGAAGGGCATTAAAGGATACATGCTATTTTACAGCAGTATCATAAAAAATGGCATTTGTATGTAATCCATGGTATATCTTGCTTAATTGTGAAAATATTTTCTGTATTTTCTTTTTATATAATTGTGAAAATATTATATAAAATTTTTATAATTATTATGAGTTGTATACAAAATAGTTGTTTTTCAAACATATTATTAATGAAATGAAGGGCTATTTTATAATAGTATTGCTGTGTAGAAATATGAGATCAGTTACATAGAAATCTTAAGGTTTATAACTTGTATCGATCTTAGTATATATGTGGAAGAATTACTGATGATAAGATATTTTAAGTTTGTATCATATAAAAATTAAAATTTCATAAAATATGTATTTAAATTTTGATGTTTTCATTTTGATATATTTAATTATTATATACACAATTGAAGTAATGCATTTCTAATTCCATTTTACAATTAATAAGATAAAGTAAACAGTTTTTTTACATGAATTCTAAATTTCCTAAAAATATTTTATGAAATTCTAATGATAGAATAGATAAATTGTAACACATATAACCATAATTTAAAATAAATTCTAGGGCTCATAAAATGACACTCTAGATATGGATGATGGATTACTGAGATAGTTGGAGCCTGCAGCAGGCCATAGCACTGTAGAAGAAGAAATAAATGAAATAATAAATATAAATGAAATATACTTTTTTTTTTAAATTGAGTGTGCGCTTTTGCATGGGACCCAGTTTTTGCCTTATGAAATCCTATTTTATATTTCGGAGTTCTGGGACCTAGATTTTTCTATACCCAACATGAGCCCTGAATCTACAACAGTACAACCTCGAAAATCCGGACTCGTCCGGACTTTGCCGATTCCGGATTTTCGATTTTTCCGGATTATAGAATTTGAATAAAATTCAGATTTGATATTAACTAAATACACTATAAAGCACTATTTTTAGTAAAAATAATGGCAAAAGTTAAGTTAATCAATTAAAACATTATTTAATCTAAAAAATAGGGCAAAAGAAATTTCTAAGAAAAAATATACATATTAATAATTTAGAATGTGTGAACGAAACGAAATGATAAAATTCCATTTTATCATTTTGTTTAAATATTTGAATTAACATTTGTTATTTCATTAATTTTGGTTTATGGGAAAGCAGCTTTCTTTATCCTGTAGATGGAGATTACTTCTGCTTGGTTATAATGCTTCTTTGTTCAAGACCTTTAATTGCAGAATCGATTTTTTGCATAAGATTATCAATGGGTATTTTTTTTTCTCCGCATTTATCGTCACTACTTCTATCTTTTTTTATTTCATATCATATCGCGAATTTCGCCATCATTCAATTTATTTACGATTGGCGCATCATCATCAAAGTGCAGAACTTCCGTTATATCGGCTTTGTAGAGATTTAATGAAGCACCGGAAGATTTAATGCAGTGCCGAGATTTAATAAAGATCGAGGATTAGCACTTTTAACGATATATTTAAAGGTGTAAATGTGTTTAAACTGTTTTCGCGCACTATTAACGAACGAAAAACAAAAAATAAGAACTTAAAAGTTTTATTTATTATCTAGCATCTACATAATGTTATGTTTAAAAAGATTGATGACTCTGAAAAAAGTAAAAACTTTATTAGTAATAGTCAAATATGTAAAAAATATCGCAGTAGATAAAATAAATATCTTTTCCCAAAAAGAAAAATATCTCTCCTCTCAATGATTTTTCTAAATTACGATGAGTCATTACTAGGTTACAGCAGCACCCGGATGTGGTGGGGCAGGGAAAGCTAAGAAAGGAATTTGCTTAGTTCCTAATCGTAAACGCAGCCGACTGTCACCGGTGGCAAGCCGACCCCTTTGAGAGGTCTGTGTGTTAATGACCTTGTTGCTCAGTTCTGTGCGATACGATATTATTTAGTTATTTATTTGCTATTTATAGTATGTAAATATGGCTTTCTAAACAAAAAAGGCAAAATATGCAGTCGATTTCAAGCTGACACGTTCGACGAGAACGAAAAAATCATCAGATATCGGGAGGGGGGGGGGGAGATTCTGAAGACAAAACAGAATACATTGAAGAATGGAAATTGTACTACGAAGTGAACAAAATAAATTTCCGTGAGCGTTAATATGAATTCTCGGGATTTTTAGATTTAATTGAACATCTGTGATAAAATGTTACGATAACGTTTTAAAGTGTTTAATATTAAAAATTACATTGTTTCAGAAAAATGTCTTTTTCAATAATGAGAAAAGGAAATTTTGATAATAAAAATTCCGTATTTAAATAACGATGTATATTTTACGTGAAATAATTCATCAGGAGTTGTGACTTGAATAAGGGGGGAGGAGGGATTAACAATGCAATTCACGCTCCAACCACGAGCCAATCTATCTACGGCCGTCCATCTAAACTTTCGTTTCATTTCCGGGTTCAGAAAGTCGACCGGAAAATACGGTAAAATAAATAATCTTACCCTGTTGTTTCTTAAATCCGCGACTTCGTCAGTCCGGGGGGAAAAAAAAAACGAAAATTTGGAAAACGTCCGGATTTTGGAGATTTCCGGATTTTGGATGTCCGGATTTTCGAGGTTGTACTGTATTTTCTTAAATAACTACTACTCCACTATTACTACTACTACTACTATTAATAATAATGAAAAAAAAAAGAAAAATAAGGTGTTCAGTTTATTATGGGCGTTAGAAATATATTATATATATAAAAATACGCAAAAATACTTATAATGAAACCTTTTTTCAAAAATTATTATTATATATAATATTAAAAATTGTTAAAAAATACATGTTTATAATTGAATGGGTGAGTATCATGAAATAAAAGAGATAATTTGGTGGACATTGATTTAAGTATATATTTAGTAGCATTAAAGTGAAACCTTCAGCAGAATCACCTGGGAAAACGTTTCATATTTATTATTTTAAAATATTTACGGGATTTAATGCTGAAAGAATAGACTTCTAAAAATTTTACATGTTATTTTATCAGAATGAGTGTACCCTTTTGGTTTTCCCTTTTCTTTAAAATAAAACGTTACCTCCCACCCCTTTTCCTCCTCAAAATGTGAAAATGATCAAAGATTTCTAGTAATTTTTTTTTTTTTATATATATACAGTTTGAAAAAAGTATTACATTTTCTTTTCAAATTAATTAAACAGGTAAAAAGAAGGCTGAAAAATTTCCAACTAATTTTTCTAATTATATCTAAGAAAATTGCAATTAGTCATGTTCTTTACTCAGAAATAAAACTATAGGCATCATTCAATGTCTAGTTTTCAAATTTTCAATTTCAGATACTGCCGCCTCCACGTGATTAGCATAACACTTTAAATGCCAAAAGAATATTACTGCTGATTTTGTACATATATTAAATGTTTTGATTTCTTCTACATGTTAGGATATTATGTGTTTTCTTATGCTATGATTAAAAATATCTATCAAAATGATTTTAATATCAAATGTAGTTTTTTTATGTTTGAGTATGATGAGTGTTATTTCTAAAACTTTTTGCCTTTATTTAATATTTTTATTTTTAATTTAAGATTCTTTTTTCAGACAATTCAAGTTGGATCAGATTTTCAGGCTGTGGTTCCTGAAGGGCTTTCTAAATATGATGATGCTCCAGGTGAGTATGCACAAAATTGTTATTAAGAAATATATGAAAGAACATTATACAAAAAATTAAGATCTCTCAGATTTAGTACACTAGATAATTTTTCATTTAACTTACTGGCAACATGTAAAACTTTTTTTTTCGAAATTGTTTATATTCTCGTATATACCACTATCTCTGGAAGATGGGCTACAGCATTACAAACACTGGCAAATTCAACATCAAATTTCATAATGAGTAAGGCTGTAAAAGCCAGACTTGGACTTACAGAACCTACCTAGTGGGAGGGAGTGTTTGTTCTAAAAGCTTGTTCCACTTTTCCTAGAAAAAATTTCAGCCACTTCATCTGAACCACTGCAAATTGTCATTCCATTAAAATTTACTAGGTACTGGCTTGTGTTTTAAGTGACTGAAACGAGGATTCATTATTCTTGAGTACATAGGGGAGGGATGAGCTGCCAACCATACTGATTTTGTTGAATTTGTTCTTTTTCTTTCAAATCTGATTTTCAGTAAAAATAGTCAGATTTTTCATATGACCAAAGAAGTCATAAAAGCTTACATAGCATGTCTTCAATCTCAATGTGCCACACAATTATTACTAATTTCTCAGAGAGAATGCATATAACAGTAAAAAAAAAATGTGTCATCATGTCATTCATGGTTTGGAAATTCGAGCTGCTGAAATTTTGTTACCAAACATCAAACATATGTTTTCTAACAGATTCTCGAAATAAATTTTGGTGAAACATGAAGACAAAATGCTATAGCAACTGTAAAACATGATTTAAGATCTTTTAATTGGCTTCTTCAAATACTTACCCTACCAGTCAATTCTAAATTTTCTAAAAAAAATCAGGTTTTTTCATCTCTGGAAAAATATGCAAATATATTCTTTTATAGGTTTTTAATATAATTTCTTATATTTCTATATTTCTTTTGCTTTTTATACAGAAAAATTATCTTTGAAACATATAAATGTAATTAAGATATATTTTCAATATAACACTACTAAAACATTATTATTTACAGGAAAATGTATCCAGCATTGCTTGGAATTTAAAATGAGTGGTTCTGGCGTACTGCTCAATTTGGATCCCAAGGAATGCCGGATGCATAGCTGTGTGTGTACTGCTGCAACAGTTTATTTTATTTTTATTATAAGAGAGTGTATTGTTAAAACATTATTTAGTTTCCAGGAATTCGCTGTAAGTTCTGGTGTAGTACTTGTGTAAGTTCTGGTGTACTGCAGAGGTTTGCCTCTGATAAGTACTACACCTTTCCATCTTAAACCCCGGGCAACACCGGGTACATTTTTTAGACATAATACTGTGAATATATAGAATATATATTACTTCAACATACATAAAGTATATATATATTTTAATTCACGAAAATTCATGTTTTAATCATATAGATTCTGTTCAAAGTTTGTTTGACGGAGAATTTTCAATCTTTTTCACAGTGCTAAGATGGAAACTCTGCGATAATATTTTCAGTTACTAAGGAACTGATTTTTGCATAGATAATATAAATAACTAAAAAAACTAATTTAAGTTTAAAAAATAACACCAAGGTGCACCTATGTATGCTAAGAAGTACCTATATACAAAATTTCATGGCTGTACAACACTTTTATTATATATTTAAATCTTAGTTTCAACAATCTCAACACAATTAGGGCAGCGACAGATGATCGTGAAAAATGCCAGACGTTTTTTCCTTAAATAAAATGCAGAATCTCATATATCGCCTGACATACGAGGTCCAGTGCGTTTCATCCACCATCTGGGCACTGCTTAGTAGGCTCTAGGCACTGTATTTCAGTGCCACAAAATGGAAGCTGAAGTGTCAGATATGCTTTTATGCTACTCTGTATATCTTATATAAAATCTGCCCTCACCTCCTATAATAAAGCAGTTAGGGATGCCAAGAGAAATTCCTGGAGAACATACTGCGAAGGTATTAATGATGCCCCTGCCGTTGCAAAACTTGTGAAGTTGATGGCTAGAGACAGAAATTGTAAACTTAACACTGTCAAGAAGTCCAATGGTGACTTTACTGTTACTGGTGAAGAGACCCTGACTGAGCTGTTCAGAGTTCACTTTCCGGTTTCTCATCCTGTTGTTCAGTGTGACAGTGGTATTGCTTGCTCCACGTCCTTGTCTGATGACAATAGCTGGAGTATTGCTAGGAGCATTGTTACTCTTGATAAGGTTAAATGGGCAATTAATTCCCATAAACCCTATAAAATTCCGGGAACTGATGGCATCATTCCAATTCTTCTCCAGGAGGGAATAGTGATGCTTGCTCCCATTCTCTGCAATATTTACAGAGCCTGTATTGCCCTTGGTCATATACCAAATGCGTGGAGGCATACTAAGGTAATCTTCATTCCGAAAATTGGAAAGGACAATTATTATGAGGCCAAATCTTTTAGGCCTATCAGCCTTACGTCTTTACTTTTAAAGACTATTGAAAAGCTTATTGATAGGTATTTAAGGGAAGTGATTCTGGCCTCTAAGCCCTTGTCTAGTTCTCAACATGCCTATCAACCGGGCAAATCTACGGACACTGCTCTTTACAGTCTCTCCTTTATTTTAGAGAGAAATCTCAATGCCAAGGAAATTGCTCTTGCTACCTTTCTTGACATGTGCCTTTGATAAAGTACCCATCGACACCATTCTTGTTGCTTTAAACAGAAGAGGTGTTGATACCACGATATCTTATTGGATCAAGAACTTGTTATCTAACAGGTATATCTGTGCATCTTTACTTGGTGAAAGTATGACTGTGCATGCACTTTCGGGCTGTCCACAAGGAGGTGTGCTCTCACCAATTCTCTGGTGTCTTGTTGTGGACTCTCTTTTGGAAAGCATTAATATCTCTGGTGTCTCTTGCATTGGATATGCTGACGATGTTGTCATCATTACCAGGGGCAAATTTGGCAACACTGTCTCTGACATGATGTCTACTGCTCTTAGGAGGGTTGAGACATGGTGTAAAAATGCAGGCCTTACGGTTAATCCGCAGAAGACTGCTTTAGTTGCGTTTACAAGGAAACGCATACTTAATCTTGGGAATATCTGCTTCTTTGGACAGAAGCTTATTTGCTCCAAGGAGGTTAAATTCTTGGGAATTTATTTGGACAAGGAACTTAATTGGAAGAGACACTTGGACTACTGCACAACTAAAGCCAGAAGAATCTTCTGGTCTTGTAGGAATGCTATTGGGAAAACCTGGGGCCTTAATCCCAGAGCTATCCATTGGATTTACTCGATGATAGTCTGTCCTATCATTTCTTATGGATCCATTGTTTGGTGGTCCAGAATTAGAAGTGAAACTGCTAAACTTGATTTAGTTAAGCTTCAAAGGATGGTGTGCATTGCAATCTCCGGATGCATGAAAACCACTCCTACTGCAACTCTTGAACTTTTACTTGGCTTGCATCCGCTCTATATGCGTATTGAAGCAGAAGCACTTATCTGCATGAACAGACTCAAATATCTGAAACACTGGAAAGATTACTCAAGGTATCTATCTTGGGGCGAACTTAACAGTAATGTTGCTAGGCATCCTTATTTCTGTATGCCACTTGATGGCATGCATGTCAAATTTACGTTTGATAAGCCTTATGAAATTCTTGTCCCCTCGCGGGATGATTGGAAGAGGACTCCAACCTACAATAAACATAAATGTTTTGTATGGTACACAGATGGCTCGAAGATTGGCACAAGTACTGGTGCTGGTGTCTGTTGCCCTGATGATGGCACTGAGCTATCTTATCCGCTTGGCAATTTTGCTACTGTCTTTCAGGCTGAAGTATTTGCCATTCTTATGTGTTGTAGAATTTGCTATGACAGAAAGTATGAGAATAGCCAGATTTTCATTTGTTCTGATAGCCAGGCTGCTCTTATGGCTCTGGGGAAGATTACTGTGACATCTTCCCTTGTCTGGGAATGCTATAATGCTCTCTGTAAAATTGCTAGTAATAATAGTGTCATTCTGTACTGGGTGCCTGGTCATTCGGGCATTCCTGGCAATGAATTGGCAGATGAACTTGCTAGGAAAGGCTCTAGCACTCCTTTTGTGGGCCCTGAGCCGGCCTTGGGTATTCCCAATGACCTTGTCAGAAGAATTGTCTATGACATCTTCAGGAAGCTTCAATGTAAGAACTGGCGTGACACTAAGGGACAAAGGCAAGCGAAAATCCTCAACTGCAATTGCCCTAGTACACGTCAAAAGGAACTTTTCAGGCTCAGTAGAACTGGCATCAGGAGAGCTGTTGGGCTCCTTACTGGGCACTGCACCCTCAAGAGACATCTTAATATTATGGGTGTCTCCAAGGATTCGCTTTACAGAGGCTGCAATTACAGCGAAGAAACTGCAGCTCACATTCTATGTGAATGTGAGGCCTACTCTGCTCACAGATTCGAACACATTGGTCGTCATGTGATTGAACCCTGGGAGCTGAACAACATACCTGTCAAGTGCCTGCTTATTTTCGCATCGGCTACTGGTCTCTTTTCTTAGGGATCTTCATTTTCTTTTTGGGGTAGTACAATAGACCTCTGGTCGATGTGCTAGGCTCTTCTGGAGCCACCCACCTTCATATCATTCATTCATATCTTATATATATATATATAAAAAAAAAGAAAAAAGAAAGAAGATATTGAATGCACCCATTAATTAGTGATCGGCCAATTACCGGTCATTTTTACTTGAAGACTGGTTTGAAGATGATCTTATCCTCTGTAGCAGTGTTGGAAGTTGGACACCGGTACATAAAATTAAAGACAAATTTGCTGACTTTTTTGTAACTACTGCTGGTGAAATTTCCTGGCAATATGCATAGGTAAAGTGCGAAGTACAAGTAATTAATAATTGTTATAATATGTACATTAAAAATATATGCAATTGTTAATTTTAAAATGTTTGATGTGTAATAAATAGAATACAACATTAAAATACCACGCAAATAAATTTTAGGAAACATACGATTGCTTTGAAAATATGAGGTAGGCTTTCTTCTTCAGTGTGATTTTGGTAGGTATTTTTTCACTCGCCATTTGGTAGGTACTTTCTTGCCCTGCTTGCATTGAAGAAGAAAAATCATCATGTGTTTTTGAAATGATCATATGCTTTCTACAACTTGCAGTATTTTATGTTATCTTCTATTTATCAAAGTCACAAATTGTGTTTGTTTCATACCGGGTGGTCAGAATTAAAACACCCCTACTCTGAACTTTCTATAGATTGAACTACTCAGTGTAAAGGTTCCAAAATTGTTGAACATACTATTCAAGACATGGGGAAAGGCGTTACGCAAAAAAAAAATTAGTTCCAGAAACACCGATATGTGGCGCTGTATAACATAAAATATGCTAAAAAGACACAAAATACACATTTGTAACACATTTTATTCGAACGTACCAAACATTCATATCACAAGGACCTTATTGATGCAGGGAATGCTGCGTATAACGTTATCCATTGATTGTTCAACAATAGCGGTGGCAACACCGTCAACGACATCTGAACGAGTCGATTTGCGTCCTCGACCCGGCTGAACTCCAAGATTTCCAGTTTTCTTGAATCGAGCAATCATTCTCCTGAGAGCTTGTGGAAGTAATGGTCCTTTGCACAAATTCTTAAGTTGACGAAACTCTCGAAGTGCAGCTGCAGCATGACCTTTGTTTTCATAAAACAGCTTCACAAGCAAAGCGCGTTCTGGCAGTGTGACAGCCATGGCTGATAAGAATGAAAATTTCCCAGTTTTATCCCCTTTTATGCCCAGAACATAGTAGCTGCAAACCAAGGGTTTATGCAAATTGTTGTGCTTACAGTGCGAAATTACAGTTACAATAACAGTTTAAGTTTCTTCACAATTTTATCTTCTTTTTTTCATATCAGCAAAAGAAATTAAAAAGGAAAAATTCCATATCGCATGTGTTTGTTTTTTTGTGATTATTTTGTGTCTTTTCAGCATATTTTCTGTTGTACAGCGCCACCTATCAGTGTTTCTGGAACTAATTTTTTTTCGAGGTAATTCCTTTCCCCATGTCTTGAATAGTAGGTTCAATAATTTTGGAGCCTTTACACTGAGTAGTTCGATGTATAGAGAGCTCAGAGTAGGGGTGTTTTAATTCTGACCACCCGGTATTTAATCTGGAGCTTGATATATAATCAGAAGTTTAATTACAAGTGAATATTAAATGTAAAACTGTTATGTGAAGAATGAATTTCTTAAAATCATTTTGAAGAATTGCAATAAATTATTGCAAATTGTTTGAATGCTGCAAATTGTTTGATGCAAATATAAATATTGCAAATTGTTTGATGTGCTTACTGTGAGTACAATATTTTTAGAACAAGCTGATAATATTAAATAAAATTTGGCATGATTATTTCAATCAGTAAATGTTGTAGACTTATTGCCTCCTGCAATGAACGAACTGAAGGATCCCTTATTTTATCCCTCAAATTTTCAAAAATCGAGAAAAAAAAAGAATGAATAGATATCATTTTTTAGAAATTATCACGACATGCTGTTGAGATATTAAAATTCTTATATTTTTCTACATGAAGTTTATATTATTTTTCTACATGGAATCTATCATGGAGTCAAATTGAGCAAATTAAATAAAATTTTGTGTGATTATTTCAATCAATGAACATCAGAGTTAATTTCTTAATTATGCCATTTTTCCTCTATTAGCCTTTTTTTCTCTTTTCTCTATTTTATGTTATTTTATCCATTTTTTTTAAGCATGATGTATTTATTTTACGATGATTTTGTATAACTTCGATGAATTCACTTAAAGTTGTGAATTTTTCCGGTGAATAAAAATATACAGATTTTCAGCCATTCAGAGTTAGCAGCTATGATATATGTAACCCCTTGATATATGCAAATGTTTTGAATTAATGCACTTAATATTTCCATAATTTGTGCCTTGTACATTATTATTTTTTTTAATTTGAATTTTATATCCGTTTTGGTATTGTACTTTTCTCTGATTTAAATTTTTACGTGTGAGAGTGCATAAAGTTTAATTTGTCAAATTAGATGGTTCTTTTAATTGCATATTGATATGTATGTGACCTCTTTGAATATGAAAAGTTTTGAATGAATGCACTTAATTTTCTTTTCCATTGTGCTATTCCGAAAGTGTTCATTAACTGGTTAAAGTAGAAGAAATAAATGATAATACTTATAAGAAAATTTTCACATCATTTAAGTTTGTAGTAGAAATGATATTTCTTTTTTTGCTGTACTGTTAATTTCTTTAAAAACATAGTTGCAGCAAGTCAGAAGCCTATTGATAATTGGGGAGCTTTAATAATAGGTACACCTTCAACTTTTGAATATTTTTTTCAAAAATCAAAATACAATTATACAAATTTACTTATGTTAACATTTTGCAAAAATAATCATTTAATTGAAATATTAATATTTCAAAAAAGCCATGGAACATCATTTTTGTTGTTATAGTTGAATACTATTTTTGTTGAATTATTTATTTTGGTTTTTTTTAAAACTCGGTTACAATTTTTAGTTGCCAATTAAGAATATTAAATTGCTATACAAAACAAATTTGTTTAGATATTATTGCTGTGAAATATATTCTTTTACTAAATCAAATCAATTTTCCTACCAGCTTCGATGTAGATTTTTCTTATAGCCTGATAGTCATTTTTGATTAGATTATATAAAGGAAATTAAAATGGATCTAAAATACAGTTTGTAGAAAATTTTACCTATCCTTTAAAAAAAACAAATTCGATTTAAAAAAATCACAATATTTCCCAGATGGAGACGTAATCTAACAGCTATCAGAACAAAAATTATGGTCTTTTAATTTAAAACAATTATTTACTTTGCTTATATTAAAAGTAAATGCTTTTGATGATAATTTTGGAACAACCCAAGAATCATTTAAACTATTAGTAGTTGGATTTGATTGAATTTTGGATTTTTAATATTTCATTTAATTGAGCATAGTTCATCAAAATACATTTCAAAAATTAAAATATTGTTTTAAAAATGTAATTTTATTATCATCTTTTTAAAATCATGTTGTTTAAAAGTTTGTATTAATATGTAAATGTTTAAGAGCGTCAATTGCATTTAATATATTTTGCTTCTAGCTCATTTGCTGTATCAATACCTCATTGTCTTCAAATGAAAGAAACCATTATTCAAATGCACTGTAAACCATCAATCGCTATGTTCAAAAGTCTATTTTTCACAGAACTAATAATGTCCAGACAATGTTTAATTGCTAACTTACTTCATATGCTTTCAGAAGAAAAAAGTGCAGGAAAAAATTATAATTTGTAAGTTTAAGTTTTTCGGGTAACGTTTTTAAGAAAATGGTATCTCTGCTAGGTATTTTTAGAAAATCTAGAATGGTGTTTTTGATATTATTACAGAATGTAACTTCAAATCGAGAGTTCATGAACAAGATTATCATTCTTTTGTTTCATGTCTTGAAAATTTTGATTCATAGTAATAGCAGCTAAAAATTCAGGATCCCACTACTATATAAAGTAAAATAAATCTGCATGAGATCATGTTTTCTTGAAGTTAAAGGAAAAAAATCATTCTTTCCTTTATTTAACTATTTCCTTTATTCCTTTCCATTATTTTATAACTCAGTGTGACAAATCATAGATTTGAAAACATATTTTTAGAAAAATTTTAAATTAAAAATTATCAATAATTGTAATAAAATACACTTTATGGACATCTAAATAGAAATTGATTTTGTTACTGCAATGTGTAAATGTATATTTATGTGTATTTTATTTTCAATGGATTAGTCAAATTTCTTTTTGCATTCTTCTTTATTTTAGCATATGAGAATGAAGATCGTTTATTGTGGGATCCCACAAAATTATCAGATGAAGAAGGTAAGAAAAATGTATTTTTTTTCATAGTGTTGTAATTTTTGTGTATGTCGTTTTCGAGATTATGCAGTGTCAATAATTTTTTCTGAGTTAATCATTTTTTTGGTTTCAGTGGAGGATTATCTGAAACAGTCTCACATTCCTAAAGCAGGAACTACTGGTAATAATGTGCCTGGTGGGAGTCATGTTAAAGATGATGAGCAAGTAATTATTATTTAATGACACATACTGACCTATAAAAATTTATATTTAAGTTTGCAATAAAAAATAAATAAATATTTTAGGCTTTGTTTTTACTCTTACAATGTGGTCATAATAAAGAAGAAGCTCTACGCCGGAGACGTATGCATCCTTTACCCCCAGCTGGTAGAGTATTTTTTTCTATATATTGTATTACAATTGAATTTTATAACTAGTTCCATAGATTTTTCATTTTGACTATATATTATGTGTCTTGTATATATATTATAGTTAAAGCCTGAAATGAGGATAAATCTAAGTTTACTCAGATAAACCTAGCTTTACCCAGTTGCTCTGGATAAATTCTGAATTAAAATTGTGTCAATTTTGGGCTTTACCCAGGTAAAGCAAAGATCATCTGCATGCTTCTGAGTAAAGTTGTAATTTGATTCAAGCAAAATGTTCTGAGCATGTTCTGTTCTTTTTCATTTTTCTGGGCATGTGTAGATGACCCAGTGAGGAATCAAGTATCTCTACTCTCAGCTGATTAATTTTTAACAATGGCTGTGGAGAGTGAATCACATGTGTCATTTAAAGGGCATTTTAATATAAAAGTTTAAAAAAATAATTGCTTCAATGGACTCGTAGCTTTTATATGTGATGAGAAGTATACCCTGAGTTTTTGCAATCCTGGTAACCACCACAAACTTAATTTTGCGTTTTATTATTTAACAAATGCCAAGCCATTGACCACTAGGTCATTAGGCCACAAGCTCTCCAATACTTTTCAACAATACGGTCCAAACTATTTAGTGCAGAACACTCAACCAGATGAGCAGCAGTCATGAGTTGTCTAGAGGTACACAAAATGCAGACAGGCGAAGTAGTTAATAATACAAATAGGCACAAAGACAGTCATGTCTGGTCAAAAGTCTAAACAGTGCCACTGCTATAGCACAGGGTGAATTGCATTTTATTATTGCAGTATACAATTTTATTACTTTTAATATTTTACAAAATTAATAAATAATCTATATTGTTCTTGGTTTCTATAAAATGAATTTAACTCAAAATGGCAAAATGCTAGAATTATCCATGTAAAGTTGAAAACTTAAAATAAAGCTGGCAGCGATTCCTGCAGCTAACTGCTGGTTATTTACTATAAGAATAACCCATTTCTCTATCTGTAGTGTTTAACGAAACATTTTGGTTATGAATTTGGTGGGATATCATCAATTTTGTGAGTTTTTTGAAATACTGCCAAATTGATAAAAATGTTGCCTAATTAATAAAAATGACACCCAATAGATGAAAATTCAATATTTTGCAAAATTAAGTTAAATTTAATTTAAACTATTTCTCTGTATGTCAGTTCGTAACTCTGCGAAAAATTTGGCGGAATATCTCCAACTTAGTGATTTTCTTTTAAATGCTACCAAATTGATGAAAATGTCACCAAATTGTTCAAAATGACTCTAAATCAATGAAATTAATTGTGTTTCAGTAGGGTTTGTCTGTCAATCCGACTGTCCCACTTGGTGACAAAGTTAGTGACTAATTTGACAACTTTTAAATTTTATCAAATTGATTAAAATGTTACCAAATTAATGAAAATGCCATCAAATTGGCTAAAATTTAATATTTTGTAAAATTAAGTTCAATTTTAATCAACTCATTTCTCCATCCATGCTTAATTTTGACAAAAAAATTTGGTGGTGCATCACAAACTTTTTGACTTCTTGTAAATGTTGCCAAATTGATAGAAATTAATTGTGTTTTGTTTTGGGATAGTATTGTAATGATGTTTCAGTAGGGTCTGTTTGATAGAGTTGATGGGATAGAGTTGCAGAGACAGCTTTTCCAAAATGATCCCAAGGATTTTTGTTCGGATTGAGGTCAGGAGAATATGCTGGCCACTGCATACCAGCAATACTTTCACTCTTAATGTTCTCATCCACCAGCCCTGCTCCTTGTGTACAAGCTTTAAAGTTCATTAAAAGATAATCTGGACTCACTGCCGTAGCAAAGTTTCACAAGCCTTTCTGTTATTACAGTACCTCCTGTGAACATGTGCAGTTTTGGCATGATATCCCAAACCATAACGTAACACTATCATGACTAAAGGCATGGTGATCAACAATGTTATTTAGATGACTGTGTGTTCTTGATATACTCTTCTAAACCTTGTACATTTATTGTCTGAATATAGGGCAAATCGTGAGTACATAGAATAATTTCTTATTGAGCATGTTGATAGGCTTCTAGAAGCATTTTCCTTGAATTTGCCAATTATAGTCATTCTTTCAACACTAGCCTCATATTAAAGTTGGTCACTACAGATTATAAAGTTTAGGAAACATATTCTGGATTTTTTTTTAACTTGGTATTTTATAACCATCCAGGGCCATAGCCAGGTAGGGGCCAGAGGCCCCCCCCCCCCCCAAGAGGTATACTCAACCTTCTCTCTTATAAAAAATATTAAATTTTTAGTAGTAATATGAAATATCATTCAGCATATCATCCAAATTTTGCATAAAAAATTGCTTTATGAGAATTTTATAAATTATTTCATTTCAAAGATTTTTTAATTTAGCTAAATTTGTGGTTATACAGATGGTAAATTTATTTACATATTCAATTTAAAAATATTTAAATTAAAAAAAAATTATAGTATAAATTGTCACAATAGTATTTATGATACTTTTGTGTTATTGTGTAGCATTCACTGTTATACATTAGCGAATCAAAATCAGCTGATAAGTTAAAGTAGGTGAGTTAATATTGTGTGTTAACTTGTTTTAGCTGTTAGAATTTTTTTTTGACTAACAGCTTTGCTACTAGTTAATGCTTATATTAAAATCATTTGTAATTATTATATATTAGCATTGATGTATAGTAATAGTAACTATATGGATTTTCCTAATCAACTCTTAGTTTACAAATATGTAATTATTTATTTATTAATAGTTTATATGGATTCATAAAATAGCTATTTTGGTTTATGAATGCTAATGATTAACAGTGTTTTTAATGAGCCCCCCCCCCCTCCTTCAAGACTATTGAGCCCACCCCCCTTGAATTTCAATCAAGCCGCTCTTGAATTTCATTTCTGGCTGTGGCCCTGTAACCATGCCTTTCATTTAGTACACCCAGCCATTTTGATGTTGAAAGTATTCTGATGCCAAATTACAATTATATTTTTTATTATGTTTCATACTTGTTAAAACCATCTATTTGTACTATTAAATTTACTCCCATTACAGAATTATTTGTATATTTTCTTAAGTTCTTGGTGCTAGTTTTTGAAGTACTGAGGATTTTGTAGATACTTAGAAAGTGCTTAGATCATAATTTTAATGTAACAAAAAATATAAAATACCTGTAATAAATTTATTTTTTGTCTAGTTTTACTCCGATATTCTTAGTATTGCCTTGCACTAAAGTTATAAAAAATAGGTTTATAAGAAATATCCTATTTTCTTTCTATGAATTATGAAAATTGTTGAATTAGGTACAAAATTTTTAATTGTTAGTAAATCATCTATTCTTGCCTTTATAACAAAAATGGTGGATGGCAAATATGTTATCCACTATTTTTAAGTGTTAGGACAAAATTTTAACGTTTATATATTTAATGCCAAAGATTTTTTTTCTTTTGCCAGATACCATGAGTCTTTGGTCGGAGGATGAGTGTAGAAGTTTTGAAACTGGTCTGAAAGCATACGGAAAAGATTTTCACTTAATACAAATGAATAAGGTAAACTAATAGTTGTTTATCTAGAATTTATATATATATATATATATATATATATATATATATATATATATATATATATATATATATATATATATATATATATATATATATATATATATATATATATATATATATATAAAATTAAAATGATAAGAGTGAAACCTATAGAAGAGTGCTTATATAGTGCATAAAGATCAGAATATCTGTAAATACATCAAACCAGGAGTAACATCAAACCGAAGGTCATATAATAATGTATATTATATATATACGTATTTATAAAATTAAAAAAGATAAAAATAAAACCTATAGGGTGCATATATAGTACATAAAGATCAGAACAATATCTGTAAATACAACATCAAACCGAGGGTCATATAATAACGCATATATATATATATATATATATATATATATATATATATACGTATTTATAAAATTAAAAAAGATAAAAATAAAACCTATAGGGTGCATATATAGTACATAAAGATCAGAACAATATATGTAAATACAACATCAATCTGGGGGTTGTATAATAACGCACATTATATATATATAGAGAGAGATTTTTTTTTTTCTCTTTAGCCAAATGGGTAAAGTCTACTTAAATATTTTAACTACTTTAAAATTGTTTTAGTCACTTTAAGTAAAAATATTTCTGCTGGCTTTAAGTACTCATTGTATTACAATTTATGATTTTATTATTGCCATTCCTTTATTGAGTTTCTGTTATGGAATTTTAAATTAAAAATGATTTGCACCATAATCATGAACTTGAAACAAGCTATTAAAAACAGACAAAAGCTGAAAATTATACAAGTACCATGCTTAGATAATTGTAAAACTTGTAAGCAAATTGTGTTTTGAAGCCTACATATCCAGTATAGGATCTACACTGAATAGCCAGAAAAACTGGTACATCTACCTAATATTGTCAGAGCGCGTATGTGGCCTGGAAGACCTTGAAAGTCTTTGAATTTCATTATTTTTTTCCAAGGCCTTGAATAGCCTGAAAAATTGGGATTATTTCCTAAAAGGTCTGGAAAATCCTTGAATTTCTCATTTCCAATTCAAAAACCGCAAAATTCCGGTTGTACTAGAATTTCCACGTCACACATTGCGTCACAATCTCAAACCAGTTCTCTTTTCCCCGGTTGTTTTCCGCGAATGGTGGCCGTTCGTATCGTCATTACCACGTGGTTTGCAATTTGAATGGCGCCAACTATTAGTGTCTGCTCCTTGTGTTGCGTTTCCGATATCCTGTTTTATTTTATGTTTACTCTACGTCTCTCCCTATTCTCAGAGATGCCAACTTTTTTGGATTTTCCTTAGTTTGTATGGATTTTTACTTCATCTTATGGTTTTACGGACATTACTCCCAAAACTGTGAAAAATCCCATGAAATCCATGCATCCCACCATTCAATTCGTATTCCCTGCTTTGCTGAGAGTCCAAAATTATCAGTTTGCATCCATTTTCTTCTAATGATTTCATATCAGAACAATAGACCTAATTTATTTTTATAGTGCGAGTAAAAATGAAGAAATATTTTACTAAACAAATTATATTTCACTTAAATTATAAGATTGCACAATTCAGTCTTTTTTTTTTTCGGACTTTGCTGAAAGTACACAATTGCCCTTTTCTCTCACAAACTTTTCACATACTTTTTCCATCTATCTCTGTCCCCTTATTATTGCACATTAACTTGACTAAACTAGTTTATTTTCATATTTTGGTTGATTATAAAGGTTAACTTTTTAATTATTTTCATATAAATAGTATGAAAGTGAAATTGAGTTTTTTGTTTTCTTTGTGGCCGTTGCCGAGATTACGCAATCTCCATCTCCCTATTGTTGCATATTAACTTGACTAAATTAACTTATTTTCATATTTTGGTTGATTATAAAGGCTAATTTTTTAATTATTTTCACATAAATAGTATGAGTGTGAAATTCAGTTTTTTTTTTCGTGGGCGTTTCCGTGAGTACACAATTATCCTTTCCCATTGATCTCCATCTCCCTATTGTTGCACATTAACTTGACTAAACTAGCGTATTTTCATATTTTGGTTGATTATAAAGGTTAATTTTTAATTTTCACATAAATTGTATGATCATGAATTTCAGTTTTTTTTTTCGCCGGCGTTGCAGAGAGTACGTAATTATCCTTTTCCATCCATCTCCATCTCCCTATTGTTGGACATTAACTTGACTAAACAAGATTATTTTCATATTTTGGTTGATGATAAAGGTTAATTTTTTAATTATTTTCACATAGATAGTACGATCGTGAAATTAATTTTTTTTTTCATGGGTGTTTCCGAGAGTACACAATTATCCTTTTCCATCGAATCTATCTCCATATTGTTGCACATTAATTGCACATTACATGATTTAGAAAAATAATTGAATAAAAAATTAGATGTAGCTAACACTACTAAGTAATATAATAACATTTGTTATGGTTTATTACTGATTCATTTTTCTATCTAATTCAGAGGTGAGGTATGGGATAAGTATGACATAAATATTTAATTTAATGTTTTTTATTTTCATAAATTTTTGAAAATGCTGATATCAAATTTTGTTGCAGCTGTTCAATAATAAAATTTGATAATTATAGCTTTGATTTGAATTTCAACTTTTACAATAATTTCTAACTATTGGTTAAAAATATATTACACTAGAATCTATTTTGCTTGTGTTTTGAAATTTTTTCAAATATTTTGAGTTAAAATCAAAGAATTCCAAAATTAAGGTTTTTAAATTGTACTATAAATACAAACTTACGATAATTTTTTATATTTATTACTCCATTAATATAATATATAAACATACTTTTAAACTGTAAGAGGTATTATAAGGATGGTTTTTTTTTGGATTGATAATACATTCAGATTTTCTCAAGAATTTCGGTGATAACAGATAATATTTGCATTATGACAATTACATATGGTTACATCTTTTCTGTTTAGCAATATATTTTTATATTTAAAACTTCTTACAAATTCATTAATTTAAAAAAAAACTTAAAAATGCAATTTTTGTACTGATTCAGTTTTGTGCAATGGTAAAATAGGTCCTTGATTTTTTTTGTAATGTCCTTGAAAGTCCTTGAATTTCACTTTCAAAAAAGTGTACTCACCCTGTATCGTGTAGAGCCAATGAGGTATAAATCAATATCAATGAGGTTACGTTGCACAGTGCATACGCTGACACTTGTTGATGGCCCTGCATTTAAATCCGCAGCAATTTGAGGAAGTGTTGCACGTCTATCTCGTGTAACGATTCTTTTCAGCCGTCGATGATCCTGTTCTGTCAAGGTCTTTTTCCGGCCGCACCGCTGTCGAAGATTTGAGGTTTTACCAGAAACCTTTTATTCTCGGTACACTCTTGAAATGGTCGTGCACAAAAATCCAAATTTCATCGTTACTTCGGAAATGTTATGCCCCATCTCTCGTACACTGACTATTACTCCCTGTTCAAAATCACTTAAATCTTGATAACCTGCCATTGTTGCAGCAAGAACCGATCTAATAGCCTCCTCAGACACCTTGTTGTCTTATATACGCACTGTCGACCACATCGCGTTACGCTGATTGGTTGCATACCTCCATTATTTGCATACATCCGACTGTACCAGTTTTTCTGGCTTTTCAGTGTATTATTCAGAATGCTTGGGACTTTGGACTTTCTGGAGAAGGTTTTTTTCCATAATTTGAAGCACTTTTCGAAAATGTTCCGGAATGTTCTGCAATGTTGTTGTAGAAAATTATAATTCAATTTTTAAGCATGAATGTATTACAGAAAGCTTTATTTTGTAATGAAAATTATATATTATTAAAAATATATATGTAATTAAATTAGAATCAGATCTAGTTGTTAAGAAAAATTATGAAAATGGGTCAAAACATAAAAGAAGTTTATTATAAGCTTACACTAAAGATAGTAACATTTTTTTAATTTTTAATAATATTATAACACTATATAGATAATACATCAAATTTTAATATATCCTGTCAAAATGGCTGTATTTCAAGTGTTTAAATCGTTTTAACACATTTTTCTAGAAAATAACCATTTCATTAATTACATGTTTGAAAAGTAATTTTCCTACATAAAACATAAAGTTATTAATTAAATCTTAGTCGATTGCAAACAGATTGCAGAAATTGAAAATGGCATTACAGTAAAACAAAATATAAACAGGATTGTATACAAATGCTATTTTTCGTGATATTGCTAGAGAATATTTTCCAAATTGCCAACAAATAAATAAAATATATTAAAAACTTATCAACATACGAATATAAAATTTTGGGGTAAATGTAAACCATGGTTCCCGAGTGATCTATTTTTCATTAAAAAAAAGAAAAGTTTCTCCTTAAGCACTTCAAACACCAAGGGATTTGCATATTTGTCTGAAAATCAGTCGAAAATATACAAATCAGGGTTTCGTGAGAAAACGGCACTGTCTGAAGAAATCAAAAGAAGATTAGTTTTAAATTACTTTAATTTTTTTTTAGTAAGGGATTTTAAAACACTTTTTTAAACATTCAATAAAAAGAAAATTATACCCGACCAAAATTGCATTGCACAAACGTTAGAGTCTCCTAGAAATCTCCAACACCTAGAAATCTCCGGCTGTCCAAATGGCTGCTCAAGTCTTAGGATGAGTCAGACGGTCTGGGTCTTCAACACCAAGAAATCTGCATAAATTATGCACTGTAGCATGGTAAGCAAAGTTTGTCTAATGAATTTTTGGAAAATAATAATGTTTTTACAATTTTCATTTGATGAAAAAACATCAGACACATCGCTTGAATCTAATCAGAAAAGAGCAAGCTCTCTGTAATTTAAAAGGTGCTATATGGAGGTAACAATCTTGATGGCTCGTTTAGTGATTTATTCCAAATGTAGAAATTTCTTATGAAGCATATAGTATATTGTGTCCAAGAAAAATGAAATATTAATGAATTATGTGGGTGTAAATTCCCATTGTTGCATGGATTGATAGCACACATGACTGTAAATTTTTGGCTGCCAACTGCAATTTTCCATAGAAAAACATGGAAAACCTGTAATTCATATTATGAGGACATTTTCTGTAGAAACTAGAGAAATAAAAAAAAAGAAACTAAAGAAATCGGGGGGGGGGGGGGGGGAAATAACACTTCTGTTCATTTTTGGGCGCGGTAGCCCATTGGTTAGCGCGCTGGAGTTGCACTCGGTAGGTCCGGGTTCGATTCCAGCCACTGCCAAAACTGCCGCCGTGTTCATGCGGAGTACGATCACGTTAAACATGTGGGTCCGAAAGTCCTTCCAAAAGGTTGGTGGTAGGGGAAGGAGGGTACGGTCCCTGTGGATGCCTCCCCCACTGGGTTCCGGTTTAAATTGGGTAGCACTTCCCGACCGTCCAAACAGTTACCTTACACCTTTCTGGTAGGTCGGACGGTCTGGGTTTCAACAACATCAACAACTTCTGTTCATTTGGTGAGATTAAAAAAAAAATGCTATTTCAGAAATTTTTGGCAAAAATATGTTTGTTGGCACAAAATTTGGCATCATTCTGCCCAATTCTGTTTTCGGAGCATTCCGGATGAACAATCCTGTACTGTACTATACAGTCTTACTGTAATTATGTCTTTGCTGAAGCTGAAACCTCATTTGCAATCTATTTAAATTACTGGAAATGATGTTATATTAATAAATCTATAAAATTTCTATTTAATTATAATTAAAAATTAAAGATTGTTAATTTTTAAGTAGGTGTTATAGTTGTATTTACATTTTGGAGAATGCATTTGCAGAAAATGATCTTTTTACAGGGATCACACTCCCTCTAGTCTCATTCATATCATCTTTGATAATGTCAGATAAAACTAAGATTCTTCAGTTTTGTAGCAGGTAAATCTAAGTTTATTATCAATTTCGTAGCAGACTAATGCATAATTTGCATTATTTGTAGCAATTCAAATTTATTCAAAGTCTTTTTTCTCACAAATTTACATATATAAATAGCACACATGACTGTAAATTTTTGGCTGCCAACTGCAATTTTCCATAGAAAAACATGGAAAACCTGTAATTCATATTATGAGGACATTTTCTGTAGAAACTAGAGAAATAAAAAAAAGAAACTAAAGAAATCGGGGGGAAAATAACACTTCTGTTCATTTTTGGGCGCGGTAGCCCATTGGTTAGCGCGCTGGAGTTGCACTCGGTAGGCCCGGGTTCGATTCCAGCCACTGCCAAAACTGCCACCATGTTCATGCGGAGTATGATCACGTTAAACATGTGGGTCCGAAAGTCCTTCCGAGAGGTTGGTGGTAGGGGAAGGAGGGTACGGTCCCTGTGGATGCCTCCCCCACTGGGTTCCGATCTAAATTGGGTAGCACTTCCCGACCGTCCAAACAGTTACCTTACACCTTTCTGGTAGGTAGGACGGTCTGGGTTTCAACAACATCAACAACTTCTGTTCATTTGGTGAGATTAAAAAAAAATGCTATTTGAGAAATTTTTGGCAAAAATATGTTTGTTGGCACAAAATTTGGCATCATTCTGCCCAATTCTGGTTTCAGAGCATTCCGGATGAACAATCCTGTACTGTACTAAACAGTCTTACTGTAATTATGTCTTTGCTGAAGCTGAAACCTCATTTGCAATCTATTTAAATTACTGGAAATGATGTTATATTAATAAATCTATAAAATTTCTATTTAATTATAATTAAAAATTAAGGATTGTTAATTTTTAAGTAGGTGTTATAGTTGTATTTACATTTTGGAGAATGCATTTGCAGAAAATGATCTTTTTACAGGGATCACACTCCCTCTAGTCTCATTCATATCAACTTTGATAATGTCAGATAAAACTAAGATTCTTCAGTTTTGTAGCAGGTAAATCTAAGTTTATTATCAATTTCGTAGCAGACTAATGCATAATTTGCATTATTTGTAGCAATTCAAATTTATTCAAAGTTTTTTTTCTCACAAATTTACATATATAAAAATTTTGCACTTTATCCTAATTTTTCAATGAAAATAATGTATTATTTATGACAAAATACTTGTTAAATGTCAATAACCTCTGGAACATATTCTATGATACTTATATCAGGGACATGCACTGGGTATAGAAAATTCCAGATCCTGTATCTGTCAGGAATTTAAAACTGGGTCCCATACCTAATAAATTGCAGATTTTAATAACATATTTTAAAGGGTAAAAACAAGATGGGAAAATAATTTGAAGTTAAAAAAAATGGAGAATTTTTTCCTAACTGCAGTTATTAAAACACAAAATCGAAAATCTTTACATCCAAAATACGGAAACATCCAAATTCTGGATGTTTTTCAAATTTTCCAAGTTTTTTTTTTTAAATTATTGGACGGATGAAGTCACAGATTTAGAACAACAGGATAAAATTATTTATATTAATTATATTTTATAAACAAATGCCATAGTTTTGCGTATAAGTTGACTTTTAAAAACTCTTAAAATGAGACTACAAATTTAGTGACCGACTTATACGCAGGATATAAAAATATATGCCCATAAATCAACTCGTGGATAGAGTGTGAATCATGTTATTTACATTAACCCCTTTCTATAAAAGAAGGCACTTTCCTGAAATAATATATTTTATGTTATAAACACTTATAACATTATCATAATACACTATGTGACAGTAAAAATGAAGCACCAAGAAGGAGTGGGCAGAAAAATATGCAAATTGCAGGGTAGATGCGGCTCACTGACTTATGTAAATGATGCGAAATGCACAGCTGTCCTGCACACATTGAGTGAGATATAAGGGAAGGAACCTGCAGAATCGGCAACAGTCGCGCCACTGTCTGCCAGGGAAATAATTTTGCAATTTTTTTATGTCTTAGAGGAAGCACATAGTAGCAGAGAATGCCAGGCCGCCGCTGACCAAGGCAGTTCCAGCAGACAGACAATTTTACAAGGGATATGGTGATCGGACTCAGAAGGGCAAATTGGTCCATACGTCAAATCTCAGCAAACAGCCACCTACACCGGCAGTGTCCATGGTGCACCGGCTGTGGCGAAGATGGTTGGAACAAGGGAATGTGGCACATTTGAGGGGTGCCAATATGGCCAGAGCGACGTCAGCATGCATGAACCGACTCATCCGCCAGCAAGCGTTGGTGGTCCCGCAAGCCACTTCTACCACCCTTTTGCAGCATGGGCAGGACACCCTTGATACCTTTGATACCCCCATATCGACCAGGACCATTGTCCGCCGATTGGTTGTCGGCGACCTGTACTCATGGTGCCCGTTAAGAAGACTTCTATTGACCCAACATCACAGACTCCTCCGTTTGCAATGGCGTCGGGATGGAGCCACGTGGACAGCGGAATGGCACAGGGTCGTGTTCTAAGACAAGTCACATTTTTCATTTTAGTAATGACAGTTGCCATGTACGAGTCTGGTGCCGAAGTTGTGACAGGTCCAATCCGGCCACATCTGTGGAATACCACACTGTGTGACAATGCGGCATCATGGTTTGGGGCGTCATTGCCTGCGATAGCAGGTCATCTCTGGTCTGTATTGAGGGCACTATAACGGCCCAACTATACGTGGATGATGTGCTGTTGCCGGTGACACTACCTTTCTTTCAGGGGGTGCCTAATGCCATTTACCAGCAGGATAATGCACAACCGCACACGGCACGCATCAGCCAACATGCTCTGCAAGGTACTCAGATGCTTCCCTGGCAACCAGTCTCCCCTGATCTCTCACCAATCGAACACATCTGGGACATGATTGGACATCGCTTGCTTGCTCTGCCATTGCCGCATTTACAAGACTAACTCTAGCAAATGGTTGACAGGGAATGGACAGCCATCCCTCAAGACACCATCCGCATGCTCACTGACTCTGTACCTAGACATGTTTCTGCCTGTATCACCACCCATGGTTGTTCAGATCCAGTAGGATCTATACATCATCAGTAGGATGTATAGATCCTACTGATCAGATGTCTCTGTATAGATCCTACTGATCAGATGGTGTTATCTCTTAATGGATAGGTGTATCATGTTGCAATAAACATCACTTATTGTTCATTGCTGTCTCTCTCTGTTTGTTGATTTTCATAACTTTCTTCCCACTCCTTCTTGGTGTCTCATTTTCACTGTCACGTATTTTTTCACAGCTTGTTCAATTTAATCTAAAAATCCTGAGAATTTATTATTCACTGTCAAATGCAAAACACTTGAAATCGACTGTATGTTTTTCTTTTTTTTTTAGAAAATATTATTTTCTATAAGTAACAAATAATTAAATAAGATCGTATTACAAAGTATAGAGTAACAAGGTCATTAACACACTGACCTCTCAAAGGGGTCAGTTTCTTTTACAAGCCAGGCACATTCCTTTCTTTTTTCACATTCTCTGCTACACCCCCTCATGGTGCGGCTGCTGAAGAATGACTCATCATATTTTATAAAAATCGTTGAGAGGAGGTATATTTTTCTTTATTAGAAAAGTTATTCATTTTATCTACTGCAGTATTTTTCACATATTTGACATTTCTAATAAAGTTCTTCCTTTTTTCAGAGGCATTACCTTTTTTAAATATAACTCTGTATAGATGTTAAAAAATAAATAATTTTATATTTTGCTTTTCCTTTTGGAGAGCAGGGGGAGTGGCCATTGTAAAAAGAAAAGAAAAATTGGGAATATTGAGAAATTGACTTATACACCGAAGATATGAAAAACTATGCATTTTGCTACTTGTCAATCGGTTATATATATATATATATTAGGGGATGTTCCGATATCAGATACCTATTATTGGTGTCGCCAGTATATCAGTATGTTGGAATCGACCAATGTAAAACCTATATTTGACAACTAAGAACTTGATATTTTTTTCTGTTTTTTATTCTTGAGAAATTTATTTTTTTTAACTGCCTTACGTCCTGAAACAGTACGATGTGCAAAAAATACTATATAATGTACCCATAGTCAGGCAAACAATGCTAAATAATACTATCATTGTACAAGCAATTTACCTGAGCATCTAACTTTTCGACAACTCCCCGACCATCAAATGCACGCACCTTTTGAACCAGTGTTCGAAGGTAATAGGAGCAGGGTATGTAAGCAACTGCTGTTATCTAAATATTCACACCTGTTCCTGAACTGCTTACTTGGATTCTTCATTCACCCTATTTTTACTTAAATATTTTTATGGAAAATATCTCATTCCAATAATATTTAAAGAAGATTAACAACAACAAAAACTTAATTATCTTCAAATTTCTGTGGGTGCAAGTTGCACCCATGCATCCATGGGTTCTGATGCCACTGTAATAGTTCCACCCTTCTGTTATTTATTAATCTTTAGAATGGTATGGAGATCTTTAACTTTTGATAAAAAAATGAAATCCCTTTCTAAAACTGGGTGAGTCGACTACAAGTAAGGCACAACAGGGATTTAAATAGAGTCACTCTCAGTCAGATTTCTATAGATATTATGGTTTGTGTTTCCAGTTGAAGACAGAGTTGCCAGATTGGGCGACATTCTGCTAATAGAACTATTTTTGAACACTAGAACTAATAATGTGGGTTTTTGAAACATAAAATAGCTAAAATACTATAAAATAAAATAACGATGAGGTGTACCATTCTGGGTCCTGTGAATCTGTGTAATAAATTTCATTTTGTAGTTCATATCTACACCAGAACAGTGGTTCTTTACTTTAAAAAAATGTTCTTACATACTTAAATAATGTGTATAATAACTGATTTTTCAAGTAGTTTTGCATACCCCACGGTGTGCTACAGTATGTTTAGTTAATCGCATAAATTACGAATTTTATTGGAATCAGATTGGCGACATTGGCTCACGACCAGTGTTGCCTCCAACAAAATTTTTGGTTCCCTGTGCACTAAATACACCCCCTTACTTCCCCCTTATTTACAAGTTAATGACCTTTTTCATAGACTATTTATGCGGCCCTGGGCCTCAAACCTCCCAGGTTCATATACAAAGTATCCTTTTGTCCCTACCTATTGGTAGCCCTACTCAGGAGGATTTCGGTCTGCATCAGATTGAATTGGAAATACAGACTCGAGACCAGTGCCGCCGACAAAATTTTTGGGCTCCTATGCAATAAATGTGCCCCTTTACTACTCCATATTTTAGAAGTTATTGATCCATGGCTCCAAGCCTCCCGGGTCTGTATGTAAAGCAAGGGTTCACTCTCGGTCCATTCGTCTGTTGATGTACATAGCCTTTCTTTTTCGTTTTCTGCCTCCTCAGCAAATTTTCATTAAACTATTGTATAATGATGGTGGGAGATGATAATTTTCTGAAAGGTTGCCTTGAATGTTTTCCACTACAAATTCTTTTTGCCAAAAGTGCAGAGAAGATTATTAAAAGAGTTTACTACAGTTCGACATCATTGATATAACTAGCAATGCATGAATGCGTCTTATTAGAAGTACGATTGATAGAAAAGTTTTGATTTATGGTATGATTTTTAACACTTTACAACGTAGTTGAAAAGTGTTTATGATTTTGTTCATTCTGTCTGTGTCTATCCATTCACATGATAACTGCCATAAAAATGACTTTATCAAGCTCAAATTTTTGTATGTTGTACATATGGGAATGTAAATGAATAATATCACTCAAAAAGTTTTGGATTGAACCCAGGTTGAAAAATTGAAATACATTGAACCCTATGGGACCTAATTTTTCAAACATTTTTTAAGCAAATTTTAAATTTACAAATTGCTTCAAAAATTTTAGGAAATATTCAAATTATCCTATAAAATATATAATAAAAAATTAGCAAAATATGTTTGGTAGTTTTTTAGATAAAAATTAAAATAGTTGCACCCATATTATATGAAGAGATCACGTGACCCACTTCAAAATAAAATGTGGCATTCATCTTGTGTCAAAATTATGATTTTTAAAGTATTGTAGTATTGTGATAATTTTAAAAATATCACCGCTGGATGTATCACATTTTAAAGATGTTTAAATAAAATTGCATTTCAGTTGGAAAGTGTTTCATAATCAATGCTTTATGCATGATTGATCTTTCTTGTTTTTATTTGTGTATTTCTATTCATGATTATAAACCGAAATTTTGTATTTTATACAGTTTTTTCCATTTCCCTATAGAAATATTTTTTCACTTTTTTCAGATTAATGTACATTATTCATTATTTCACTATCATTCTTTCACTATGATTTTCAGAAGAGCGTATGAAATATTTATTTACATGTGTATTATAAATGTTTTCATTTTTTAATATTTACAAAGGTGTCTAGTTAATTATTGCTGAAGTTTTATACATAATTTTTAAGCAATTATGAATTTTTCATACGTTATAATAGTAATCTAATATCGGTATCATGTTATATCGGTTCTTCAGTAATCCGATAGTATCAGCTATTTGGTATCAGATCCTTTTTGGTTTCATGACATCCTTAATATACATCCCAAACTTCTTCTTCAGTCTTTAACTTTGGATTTTGATAAATTCATATACCAACAAGCTTGTTCTCATTCCATTCCTATTGAAGCATTCCATCTATGGAAGTATACTACTCTACATCTTAAAAATGTTATAATAAACATTAAATTTAAGATGCCTAATTATCCTTTTAAACAACTTCTATCTGCTATTAAAGAACTACAACATTTTGTCATAACTTATGTAGATAAAGCTTCTAATAATTATGCCATTATTTGTAAAAAATATTATGTTTCTCTGTTACAGAATTACTTAAAAAATAATCATATTTTTCAGTCTATCAAAATCAAAACTAAAATGCTGAAATTATATACAGAATTAAATATTGATGTTAAATTTTATAAATTTCCATATGTTACTTTGGCTCCTAAATTCCATAAATTACCTCTTAGTTTTAGATCAGTCACTTGTGGACATAAGACCTTTACCACTACTGCGAGTAAGTACTTGTTAAACTGTTTAAATAGAATTAATGAATCTCTTAAATTTAGGACTTTAGGATATTTCATTTTGAACAACAGTTTTGATATTGTTAATCACCTTAGCAAGTTAATCACCTTCCACATATTCTTGGTTTCCATACTTTTGATTTTAAAGACCTATTTAATAATATTAATATTAAAGATTTATATAAAGTTATTATATCTCTTTATAATGATTATCTCTCTTCCAATAATGTTCCATTTAAAGTCAAAAACTTTCCTTGCTACTGCAGTTTG
Organism: Amaurobius ferox; assembly: GCA_951213105.1. NCBI lineage: Eukaryota > Metazoa > Arthropoda > Arachnida > Araneae > Amaurobiidae > Amaurobius > Amaurobius ferox. The sequence continues at coordinate 93,010,506 of OX578142.1, read as the reverse complement.
TGTTATACAAACTATTATCCAAGGTGATAACATATATGTATAAACATCTGGTGTACCTTAAGGGGGCTGCAGTAGTAGTATTCTTGCTGACTTATATCTTTATTATTATGAGCGTCATTTTTTTTCTAATTCATATATTACATATCTATATGTTGATGACTTAATCTGTATTATCATTGACGATTCCTATCCAATTAATATGGATTTTGACCCCTCTAACCTAGAATTAATCCCTAATGAGCCTAGTGTTAATCAAACTGTAAATTATCTAGACTTAAATTTAGATATCCTCCATAATCATGTTATAACCAATCTATTTGATAAAAAAGATTCTTATAACTTCACTATCTTTAAGCTGTTATATTGATCTTGTAATTCTATTCAATTGTTTAGAAACATCATTTTAAACCAGCTATTTCGAATACATCGACTTTCAGATCTTCAGTTTCACTATTTCCACATCAATAATCTTATACTCATTTGTCAAAATTACTACTATCCGGAAGTATTTGTTAATAATATTATTAATAATTTCAAATACACCACATAGTAATTTTACAGCTGCATTATTTATCCTTGACTGGATAACTCATTTTTATGAATTTCACTCTATTCTTCTCATTTTTATGATTTTCTTATCACCTAACTTTTCACTAGGCCTGAGTCTAATACTGATTACTATTTTTGAAAGACTACTTTCCACTTGTCCTGAGTCCTATACTGATTACTATTTTTGAAAGTCTTCATTCAAAAACAATTTCCGTTCATGTTCAATATTATGATCGTTCCGGTTTTTACTCGCTTTAGCGATTAGACTCTGCTGCAAGCATTTCGACTCACCCATGGTTACTGTACTTGTAAGTTTATATTTCTGGTTTTTATATTTCTAGTTTTTAATTTTTTTGGATTTTATTATTTCACCTTCCATTAGCCAGTAGACAGTTCTAATGGTGTCTATAGTCAAATAATATTGCCATTGTCAGAAACTGGTTAATCTTTTGGTTTTAATTCGAATTGTATGACTGTCCTGACGAGAATGCAGTTTCGAACTAACCGCTATTTTTTATATAGTTTCAACTGATTCTTCTCCCTGTCTATCTCCCTATGTTGAGCTAATTATTGCCCTTTCTCATTTTTTCCGTGTTTGCTTTTCTTATTTTTCTATATATATATAAATATATATATAATTATGATATTTGTATACTAATATTCCCTTCATCTCCATACCATTATATTGATAAGTTACTTACTATTTTTATCCTTAGTCTTGGTCTATAGTTACTTATTGTAATAGATATGTTAGAGATGGTTTTTTTTACTTACTTTAGTTTATGCATAGTTTTCAATTATGATTTATATATATATATATATATATATATATACATACACACACACACACAGTAGACTCTCGATTAACCGGGATGATCGAGAAATGCCTATTCCCGGATAACCAAAAATCCCGGATAATCGAATTTATGCAAATTTGGATGAATAAATTTGAAAAAATGATACACAGACGTGCCAACTCTCCGGATTTTGGCTTGAGTCTCCGGGTTTTTCATTGCCTCCGGATTACTAACGAAATTCTCCAGCTTTTTTTACTTGAAATTTATCAATTAACCAGACATGGTGTAATTCCTCGGAAACACCGATTTTCCGCTTTTTTAGCACTAATGTCTATCATTCCCAGGATTGTAGCAAATCCATAATAAAATGCAGGGTAATGCCAATCAAATTAATGGAGATTTACGGCCTCGTGTGATGTAAATTAAGATCTCAATCGCTTATTTTATGAAAGTAATAAATATACTTCTTCAAAGGTTGTCTAATTCAGCATAAATCGCTAAAATGTTATTTTGTTCATTAATGCTGCATTAAACACTGCGATTGTGCAAGTTTGTTGAATCACCGAGAGTACAATAGTATCTTTTCCCATCCATCTCAATCTTCTAAATATTGCATTTTTGATTGACTAAACTAGCTTATTTTCATATTCTGATTAATTATTATGGTTTATTTCTTAATTATTTTCGCATAAACTGTGCAATTGCGCAATTTAGTTACTTCACGTGAATTGCCGAGAGTACGTTAATATCTTTTTCCATCCATCTCCATCATTTAAATGTTGCATATTAGATCGACTAAACTAGTTTATTTTCATATTCTGAAGAATTATTATGGCTAATTTCTTAATTATTTTTGCATAAACAGTGCGATTGCGCAATTTAGTTATTTCACATGAATTGCCGAGAGTATGTTAGTATCTTTTTCCATCCATCTCCATTTAAATGTTGCATATTAGATCGACTAAACTAGTTTATTTTCATATTCTGAATAAATATTACGGTTAATTTTTTAATTATTTGTGCATAAACAGTACATTGCATAAATCAGTTGCATAAATCAGTTACTTCGCGTGAATTGCCGAGAGTACTTTAGTATCTTTTTCTATCCATCTCCATCATTTAAATGTTGCATATTAGATCGACTAAACTAGCTTATTTTTATATTATGGCTAATTATTAAGGTTAATTTTTAATTATATTTTCATAATACAAATACAGTCAGACCTCTTTATTCCGACACCCGTTTTTCACGTCACTTCGCTTATCATGGCAGTTTTTCAAAGTCCCGATATTCTGTATATGATTTTAATGTAAATAAACTCTGGATTTTACGTCATTGAGTAATTTTTAACTCTGTATATCCCGACGGTTTAGGAAAATTGTCTATTTTTCATAAACAATCTTACAGCACGGTAATTACGAGGGTAAGAAATTTCATAGCCGAACTGCACACTTTGAAATGTGAGACCTAAACTCAATTGAACTGGTTTATATTCTGCTGAATGCTATTGCAATTTTGCAACCATTAGATCAAGGGATCATTTTAAACTTTAAGAGGAATTATTGCAAACTACTGGTTAAAGGCCATTGATGAAGTCTGTAACTTCAAACCGTCTCTTCTAGATGCTGTAAGCTATGTTTATAAAAGTTGGGTTGATGTATCTTCTAAGTCAATTCAAAACCGGTTTCAAACATGCTGGTTTCACATAAAATAATCCAAGTTCATCAGATCCCTGTTCTACAGAAGGTCATGATGAAGTTCAATATTGTTTAAAGAGTTGTTGGATCGCAAAAGAGATGTAACGAGGGATTTCCAGAGATATATCGATTTTGATAAGGATGTCACCACATCACCAGATTCAACGATTCCTGAAATTGTACAAGAGATGAAAGAAAAACAGATAAAAAAAATTTCAGACTCCGTGAGCGAAAGTGATATGGAACTGGAACAAAACAAGTCTCCAACTAAAACAGAAGCATTGCACTGCCTTAAAATGATCAGAAATTTTCTAACATCCATTTCTGAAACAATGGATAATGATTTTAATTCATTATATAATATTGAAAAAGAATTGTAGGAAGCACATCTAGGAATAAGCAAACATTAATTCATCAATATTTCATGTCACAATAAAAAAGTAAGTCATCAAAAATCTGAATTTTATTCTTTTCAATTTTATTTTTTTGTTTATTTTGGCAAATAAATTGTTTTGTTTTATTGCTTAAAAATGCAAGCATAGTTATAAATTTAAAATTGTTTTAAATTCATAAAAAATACAGCTTTTTATAAATATGGTTTTCTGCACCTCTGGTTACGACACTTTTTTGTGATCCTGAAAGTGTTGGGATAACAAGGTCCGACTGTATTTCTATTTTGAAAAATGGGTATGAACTCTGTGAAGGTATATTTTCCAAAAAGTGGTATTAAAGCAATGATTTAGGCAAATAAAAAGGAAAGCATTTTGGCAGGAATATAATTCAGTGCTATATATATATATATTTTTTTTTTATTAAAGATCAATATTTGTTACTCTCTTTAGTGAAAACCTGTGCTGTGTTTTACCAAACATAAATATTTGTTTTTATTATAGTAATTTTCACTGGATAAAACCTTTATATATTTTTTGTTTTATAATTTATTGTCCTGAAATTTTGTAAAATTGGTGTCCTGAATTTTCATATTCTACCAGTACTATGCCTGATATTTAATGCAGTATTTTTTTTTTGGGGGGGGGGGGGCATTAAGATTAATAAACTAATCACGAATTAATATTATCAAGTTATTTATTTTTATAATTTGTTACTAACACTGTTTTAATTCAAAAGATAGGTCATGAATTTTTTTTTTTCAAAGCATAATGTACTTAAATGGTACAGTATTTTAATGTTTTAAGCAAATATTAAGTGTCATAAGTAAACAATATATTTGCGAGAAAATAGCATCCTGCTTTTTCTGTTTGGAAAGTTGGCATGTCTGAAAATGTAAAATTATTATACAATAGGACATTAATAATTTAATTAATACAAAAGTTAGAAAATGGACATAAATTTTAATACTGTTTTAGACTTACAATTAGTACAGTACAAAAAAATTTCAATGTAGTATTACAAAGATTTACCTCACTGTTTTGTGAAGAATGAAATAATAGAAGTTTGTTTTTCATTTACTCTTCGACGAATTGTGCTACACAAATTTCTCACCATCATTTTTCTGTTGGTTAAACCACAAAACCATGACTATATCTAAATCTTCATATGTTGAGGTTTTCATTGTTTTTCTGTTAGACATTCCTCTTGGACTATCTGCAGTTCCAGCAAATTCGAGTTGTTTTTGTTTCTTTTTTATAATATCGTGCACAGTTTGATCAATCTTATATCCTCTCATTAATAATTTTACTGTTTGTCCATTCTCCAATTTATTAATTATTTCCAGATTTTGATTTATACTAAGAACGACTCGTTTACGCTTCGTCATGTTACTTAAAGTACATAAACTAGTACGTGATACTACGGCAGTTGAATGTCTCACAATGTGTGACAGCATTCCAGAATGGGAGAAAAACCTGTTGACTAGATGAGTCCAATACAATACGAAGGGTTGAAAGAAATGTGATCTTCCCTCCAAATCTGTAAGGGTATTAAATTTCTGTATGGAGGGGGGAACAAAACATTTTGGAATTTTTTTTGTGGGGTGGGGGGTGAGGAGGGCGTCTCGGATAATCCGATCCCGGTTAAACGAGAGTCTACTGTATATACATATATGTATTTATTATTGGTTACTAATATTTTTTAATTGGTAAACTGCACTTTTTGTCATTATTTTTACTAAAAATAGTGCTTTGTAGTGTATTAAGTTTAAATTTTATTCAAACTCTATAATCTGGAAAAATCTAAAATTTGGGATTGGCAAAGTCTCGACAAGTCCGGATTTTCAAGGTTGTACTGTATTAACCAGACTTGACCTCTTTAAACCTATATATACAGCCGAGATCTTTTAAAAAATACTAATTAATAAATGATTTTATAAAATAGTAATTAATAAATGTAGCACGTTAAAACTCCATAAATATACTGCAATGGAACTTTTTGATAGGGTCAATTTTCGGTTCAAAATAGCCATTTTCATCCAAATAATAGGATTTCATTGAAAAGGATTTTGATGTTGGAATTTCATCAACGTTTTTTTAAATATTAAAGATGTGTATATTTCCATGGAGATGAAAAAAAATCGGGCTTTTCCGAGAAAATGACAAGTTTATTGCTTAGGTTAAGTATTTAAAGAGATCAATCAGAAGGCCCTGAATGACATTTTTAGCTGCTATATTTTTCTTCACATTTCGGCAAAAGTTAACTCTCATTAATTTCGGGAATTCCTTACTTAAACGTACTTTCTATCATCTCGGAAATGCGCTGATGACCTTTTTTTTTTTAATCTTTTCCAATAAATGTTTCTGCAAAATAGTGTGAATTCTGTGCGGCACATCACTTTTGAAGGCCGTAGACAAAGCAAATAGGATTTCTTTAGCGATATCGGAATATTTCTAGCGAAAAAGTTGGAATACTTTTACTGAAAATTAAAGTCCTGGAACAAAGAGCAGAAAAGAAAATGTAACGAATTCGGAAAAATCGAAATCTTTGTGCCTAGTGTGCTCTGCCCTTTATACCCAGAAAAGAATGAAACGCCATTAAAAAAAAGCAACTTGCCGCGACTTGTCCGTAACTAAGGCTCCTTTAAATACAGGAGCCATATTTGTAACTAGCGAAGAATGGAATGACACGTCTCGCCATGAAGACTAGATAGATCCTTTTAGCCTTCATGCGTCTCGCCCGTGCTGGATGCAGCCGCTTCAGAAATTTTCTAGAAAAACGGTATTACTTCGGATGTTTTCCAGAAAAGCGGAGTTGCACTATGGAGATACGGATTTCCCGGAAAAAACACGATCCATGGAATATTTTCATTCCTGCTTTTCATTTGCTCTCGCGAGAATTCCTCATGTTCGTTTTTGAAATTTAAGAAGGATCAGCGGCGGAGAGTGCAAGCGAATTCCCGCGCGGCATTTTTGAATTTCGTGCACAGATCGCACGTACCCTGGAAAAATGTACGCTTCAATACACCATTTTTTTAAAATTTATATTACTTATTAAAGCAAAAAAGCATTTGGCGGGACTTTAAACAAAAAATCGCTATTTGGCGCAATATTTGGCAAATAATCGCTTGTTGGCGCAGAATTTGGCATTATTTTGTCGAATTCCGGTTTTGAGAGAGTCCGGATATTGGGGTACTAGATAAGAGATCGCGTACTGTATTGGTTTTAGAGAAAAAATTCTTCAAAAGACTTCAAATTTTCAGAACTTTTTAGCTTCAAATTGAAATCAAACAAACTAATTGTTAGGCCTGAGATTTCTCTGCAGATCTGTGAATTTCTACTTTTGTGTTGGTTTTCTTCCCTCCTGCCAAGTATTTCTGTTTTTCTCATTTTTTGCATGAGGAATTTTCTTCTTTCCATGGTTGAAAATATTTTTCTCACAAATTCCAAAATTTCTCATCCTTAAGCAGAGTGTATAGAGGTTACGAAAGTCCAGAAAAGTTATAAAATTGGTCACGAATGTCAAAATATCACAAAATAAGAAACAAAGTCATGTATTTTGAGATCAGACTTTTCCTAATTTTATATCTGGAAATCTGATTCTTCGCAATTCCAACATTGGCCTTTGCTAGTGACGTTTTCTTTCATATCATGAAGGAGATAATCAATGATTATATTTCTCTTACTTTTGAAGTCTTTTTGCATCAACTAAAATTTTTATTACATGAAGCTATTTTTCAAACAAATGTTTAATGAAATAAAAGACTATTTTGTAGTAGTATTTTGTAAAATGGCATTTGTATGCAATTCTCTATATCTCGTTTAATTGTGAAAATATTTTCATTTATACGATCTGTTTACATCGACTTAATTATTTATAATTGTGAGTTGTATACAAAAACGTTAATTTTCTAACATGTTATTAATGAAATGAAGGCCTATTTTGCAGCAGTACAGTACAGGATCTATTATCCGGAATGCTTGGGACTTCAGGCATTCTGGATAAGGGGTTTTTCCGTAATTCGGAACACTTTTTCTAAAACTTACTGGAATGGTCTCAAATGTCATTATAGAAAATTATAATTCATTTTAAAAACATAAATGTATTAAAAAAAGCTTTTTTACAATCTATATGGGTTAACTAAAATGCAAATTACATGTAATTATAGTATCAAATTTAGTGATTAAGAAAAATTTTGAAAGAAAAAAATGTCTGAAAAAGTTGATTATTCAGGGTAGTTATTAGAAGTCTTTTTTTTTTTTTTTTTTAATATTTCAGCTAAAGTGGGCCCTAACCATATTCATCTAATATTTTGGTAGAAGCACTTTTGTTCATATGTTTCAAAATATTTTAAAGTACTTTTAATAAAATTAAGATGAGAAGGATGTTCATTTTTAATTGAAATGAGATTATTCAACTATGGGTGCAAATATATCAAATTCTAATTTATGCTCTTCAAATGTAATGTATGTCTTCAAATGTTTCTAATAAGCGTTATAATTCTAAATGCCTGCATAAATAAAAAAATTTTAATTTCGTTATCCTAAACATATATCTCATTTTCACCAATAATATGTTTAAAAGATAATATCCCAGCATAAAAAGTACAAAAAATATAAAAATATTAGTGGATGGAAGCAGATTGAAAAAATGGAAAATATTTAAAAATAAAACGAAATACACCGGAAATCGTGTTTAATTCGCGATATTGCTAAACTGTCTTCTATAAATTACTAATTAATAAAAGAAACACGTAAACCCATGAATATACTACAATGGAACTTTTTGCTAGAGTCAATTTTCGGTCCAAAATAGCCATTTTCATCCAAATAATAGGATTTAATTGAAAATGATTTTGATCTTGGAATTCCATCAACGTTTTTTAAAATATTGAAGATGTGTATATTTCCACGGAGATAAAAAAAAAAAAAAAAGATTTTCCCGAGAAAATGGCAAGTTTATTGCTTAGGTTAAGTATTTAAAGAGATCAATCAGAAGGCCCTGAATGACATTTTATAGCTGCTATACTTTTCTCTGCATTTCGGCAAAAGTTAACTCTCATTAATTTCGGAAATTCCTTACTTAACGTACTTTCTATCATCTCGTAAATGAGCTGATGACTCTCTCTTTTTTCATCTTTTCCAATAAATGTTTATTAAATTGCGCAAAATAGTGTGAATTCTGCGCGGCACATCGCGTTTGAAGAGCGTAGGATTTCTTTCGCGATATCGGGATATTTCTAATGAAAAAGTTGGAATGCTTTTACCGAAAATCAAAGTCTCGGAGCAAAGTGCAGAAAAGAAAATGTAACGCATTCGGAAAAATCGAAACCTTTGTGCCTAGTGTGCTCTGCCCTATACACCGAGAAAAAAATGAAACGCCATTAAAAATGCACCTTGCCGCGACTTGTCCGTAACTAACTCCTGTATTATACTATACAGGAGTTAGTTACGGACAAGTCGGAGACTTATCCGAAACTAGTGAAGAATGGAATGACGCGTCTCGCCGTCAATGTGAGGGTATCGCCCGTGCCAGCTCGTCACCTCCGAGAGCTACTATCGGGGATGACGGCCGGATGCAGCCGCTTAGGAAATTTTTTGGAAAAACGGTTCTACTTCGTGTTGGAAACTTGGTTTTGTTTACGTCGTGATTCTCGTTTCGCGGGAGCGTGATGTCATTATTCTAAATGATTGTTCCGTTTTCGTGAACGAATCGCGATGTGGACAAAACTGGGCTTATCATGTAAATCACCTTCTCGCCGCTCACGCATCCTGTTTTGCATATGCAGAGGGCGTTGCCGGCAACGGTTGTGTTCCGGAACGCACCCATCATCGGATATAAAAGCTGGACACATTTTTGGTTTTAAGTATCTACAGATGATATGCTGTAGTAGATCGATCGGTTAAGGGATCGATGCAGCGGACATATCTTGGATAAGATGGAGATCGCTGATCTCAGACGGATCTATATAGAGTCTTATTCAATGTAGCTGAATGTTAAGATAATGTTTATCGGTAGACGCGGATGTTTAAATTAAATAAATCTTAAAGTTTTAGTGGTTCTCAGTTTAGGAGACCATGTTGTTCCGTGTTGTGGACTTTATGCAGTGTTAATCCGTGAAGTTTAAAGTTTTTGCCGTAGCGTATGAACAGCTATATACGGCATCGGGAAATGCACGTTGTTACGTAAGTTTGAAAAGTTTTATTCTACTTACTCGTGCAAAGACTGCTTAAACCAAGAATGTGTCTAAGTGTGGAACCTTTTTTCTGAAACCTTACGAATGAGCTTGAGAGCTCAAGTTTTTGTATATAGTATGCTTTGATTTGTTTTACATTGCCACAAATATATTGTAAACAAATGCAATGGATTCGCTTCTTAATAAAAGTGATTTGAACTAAAATGGAACTGTTCTTTCCAACACCTCTACAGTTAGTTGTATTTTTACAACTACCATTTGACGTTGTTATCACCACGAATTCTGCTTATTTTCCAGCGAAGTTGTTCAACTAGAATTTGTACCTCACATCAAAATTTTTTTATAACCAGAAGGTTTATCCTGTGCATCCTGACAGGTTATATGTATGAGCGTATCATCTTCTATAGTTCTTCTTCTATCAGCAGACACTACCTGCCAACAGGTTATGGGCCCTAGCTGCCCCATAACAACGTTAAAAATCTAATTTAGATGTGTTAGTGTTTCATAAAGAAGCCGAGAATTCTGTCGACGGGGGCCGCGGACGGCGCCATTTGCATGTCGATAAAAGCATAAACAAAAACTGTTCAGTTCAGTTCCAAAAGACCACCTTGCCATGGAGGCAAATAAAATTAGTACATTGACAAGAGACAATTGCGTCATATGGAGAAATGAAATTTCATTCGCTCTGAAAGGAGAGGGCTGTTTCGGATTTGTAGACCGAACAGCGTTACCGGTGGATGATAAGACGTCACGGCGTGACTATGAAGAGTACATGCGCAGAAGGGACCGCACGTTAGCTATCCTGTTCCAGAACGTTTCATCTGAATACCAAGAGTTAATAGACATTAACGACGATCTGGCAGATGCGTGGGACAAGTTAAAGACACACTTCGAAGCGCCGACTCGTGCTAATTTAGTGCGCTTATTGGATGAGTTCTTTAGCCTGCGTCCGAAGCCAGATGAACCAGTGGATATCTTCTGCACGTGTTTAAAGAAAGCAGTCGCCAAACTGAAGGACGTTAAGCACCCGGTGGAAAGTGTCTATGTAGCATTCCAAGCCATTAGATACCTCTCGGACGACTTTCAAGGGATGGTCTAGCAGATCTATAGGTGGGAAGACAAGGATTTTACCTTAGAAAAAATCCAGCGTGAACTATCCGAAGAAGAAGGACGTATCCGGCAACTCCGTAATGACAGAAATCATGTAAGTCAGAATTCATCTGTATTTTTGTCTCAATGTAATGTAAATGTAAAAAGTTAAAATAACAATGTGTTTAAAAATAGAAAACCAGTTAAAAAGGTCATAGGACCGTGTTATTTTTGTAAAAAGGCAGGTCATGTAAAAAGAAATTGCCCTACTCTTAAGTCTAGCTCTAATATAATAGAATTATATACTTCTGCTAGAATTGAAGCAAAATAGCAGAATACTGTGCAGGATCCTAGCGATAGACTCAGCTGGGTAATTGACACCGCTGCTACGCGGCACTTTTGCAATGACATTAATCTGTTCTCAAAATTTAAAGAAAGCAAAGGTGCATCTATGTCGCTAGCAGTGGGTGATATTGAGAGCCCAGTTGAGACTATCGGTACGGTCAAAATGTTTATTCAGTTTAAGAACGTAAGAAGTGATATTGTTCTTTCTGATGTTATGTTTTCACCTAAGTTAAGGCGAAACTTATTAGCTGTGCCAACATAAGCTTTGCACCCAAAAACTTTGAGGTGAGCAACGGCTGGCTTCCTACCATAATATAACTCGTGTGGTGTTTAACACTCCAAAGGGGGAAAAATACTTCTATGCTAAAAGAAAAGAAGGCTTATATTTTTTAAAACCTCAATACAAAACTCAGAATGTAAATAACAATATCGAAGACCGTAAAACTAATGGACAGGATCAGGATAGGGATAAAAAATCTAAGAAAGATAAAAAACACCTAAATAGGAACAGTATTAACAAAATGAAAAATTTGCCTAGTGTAAATAAAAGTAAAGATAACTCTGAGGTGAAGTCAAGGTCAAAGGGAAAAGTTAATGAGAAACCAAGTTGTTCGGTTTCAGAAGTTTTAAATAAAACTGAACTCTGGCATAGGAGATATTGCCACATTAACACTGATTATTTATATCAGACAAGTAAAGTTTCCGCGGCTAATGGACTCCCTAGACTAAAATATGCAAAAATTAATTGTACACATTGTAAATTAGCTAAGTCTAAGAGGATTTCTTTTAAGCCAGTTGGTAGGATAAGGTCCACTAAACCTTTACAATTACTCCATATGGATGTGTTGTTGTTGAGACCCAGACCGTCCGACCTACCAGAAAGGTGTAAGGTAACTGTTTGGACGGTCGGGAAGTGCCACCCAATTTAGACCGGAACCCAGTGGGGGAGGCATCCACAGGGACCGTACCCTCCTTCCCCTACCACCAACCTCTCGGAAGGACTTTCGGACCCACATGTTTAACGTGATCGTACTCCGCATGAACACGGCGGCAGTTTTGGCAGCGGCTGGAATCGAACCCGGGCCTACCGAGTGCAACTCCAGCGCGCTAACCAATGGGCTACCGCGCCCCCATATGGATGTGTGTGGTCCCTTACCTACAGTTTCAATGGGTGGAAACAGATACATTTTTACAATAACTGACGACTTCAGCCGGAAAGTGTTTGTGTATATCATGAAACAAAAATCAGAGGTGTTTAAAATCTTTAAGGAATTCCAAGTTAGGGAAGAGAGGCAGCTAGACAAAAAGATTTTGTGTATCCGTACGGACAATGGTATGGAGTTCTGTCACAACCAATTCAAGGCATACTTAAATAAATTGGGGATTAAATCAGAAAGGTCAAATGTATATACACCCGAACAGAACGGGGTTTCTGAGAGATTTAATCTAACAGCACTAGATTGTGTAAAAGCTATGCTTGATCAAAGTCAGGTTGATAACAGGATGTGAGCAGAGGCGATTTTGTGTTTTACACATACAAAAAACAGGATATGTCATAAGTTTAAAACCAAAACACCACACGAGTTATATTATGGTAGGAAGCCAGCCGTTGCTCACCTCAAAGTTTTTGGGTGCAAAGCTTATGTTGGCACAGCCAAACAACTTAGGAACAAGTTGGACATGAGAGCCCAAGTAGGAATCATGGTCGGTTATGCCGAGAGCACCAAAGGCTATAGGATATATATAGCAAATAAAAAGAAAGTTGAAGAAACAAGTAATGTAAGATTTGAGGAAGAAGAGGCAGCGGAAGGCGTCCTGGGCCCTAATTACCCTAAAATCACCTTGAGGAAATCGAAAATTACTCAGTCGATTGACTCGGAATCAGAAAGCTTGGGAGGAGTGTCAGAGGAAGAAGCAGGTGAGAGCCATGACACTAGCAAGTCTAGTGGGGATGAGGACTCACCTGCTGATTCTGATCTGACACCCTGCTCAGATATTGACTGGATACGAAAAGCAGTACCTAGGCCTGATGGGAGTAGGACGGACATTTATTACTCGGTAAAAGGTGACAATAAAAGGCTGAGATCTCATAATGATATCAGAAAATTTTGTGCAAAATCCAACATTCATTATGATCAGCAAATGTTTAATTTTAGAGAGAAAAAAGGGGTAAGTGATATCAAAAGAAAACCGGAAGCAAGCAATGTCGAGATCTTGATACCCAAAAGCTATAGATCGGCAATTGAATCTCCCCAGTCCGGTAAATGGCAAGAGGCCATGAATGATGAAATAGCTACAATGCAGAAGAGGGGTGTCTGGGACTTAGTGCCTGCACCCATCTCACAACAAAAAATAATCGGAAGTAGATGGGTTTATACAATTAAGAAGGATGAAAGGGGAAATGTCAAAAGATTCAAAGCTCGCCTAGTAGCTCAAGGGTATACCCAGATAAAAGGGGATTCATATGATGAAGTGTTTAGCCCTGTTATTAATTTTAGTTTGATCAGAGCCTCCTTCTCCATATTCGTTTGCATGCTTAAATGGAAACATTTTCAACTGGACATTAAGTCCGCATATCTTTATGCAAAACTTAATGATAAAATTTTTATGAAACAACCACATGGATATGTCGATCCTAACCAGCCTCAATATGTGTGTTTACTTAAGAAAGCAATATATGGCCTTCATCAAAGCGGAAGGGAGTGGTATACAGAGCTTGACACCACTTTGAAAAAATTAAACTTTTTAAAATTTAAATGGTGCAACTGTGCTTATATATACCAGGATAAAGTATTAATGCTGGTTTACGTAGACGACATAATTTTGTTTGCTAAACAACAAAAAGATATAGACCATACTGTTTCACTTTTGAGTAAGGAATTTGATATCAAAGAATTAGGAAAAGTCAAAAGACTTTTGGGTGTGGAATTTAAAGATAGGGTTTTAAAATTTAGTAATGATATCTTTAAAATGTAAATTTAACTGTTTAAATAGAAATTTTACTTTAAAATTTTTTTTCACATTTTCCAAAGTATAAATGGTTAGGGTATCTTATAATTTATTCCTCTCTCATTGATACAAATGAAATGTAACTTGAGTATATATTGTTATGTGACAATGAACTGTTACTTTTCTCACATTACACTTGAAAAATATATATAAATTTTTACTACACGCATAATGCATTTTTGCTTATGTGAATAAAATGTGTGTTTGATCTCAAGAATGTACATCATTGATATAATTCACAAGAATCATAAAATTTTTAATCTGTGCTTATCTCATATGTATGTTTACCTTCTGTATCTTCTTTTATTATCTTTGCCACTGTATTTGGTATTTATAGTGTATACTAGTCATGGGCTAAGAAAATAAAACTTAAAATTTTTTAATCTTAAATGTTAAATTTAATAGTTATACACTAAATTTTCTACAACTTGAATTTGATGTTTGGATTTAAATTTTTAATCTTAAATGTTAAATTTAATAATTATACACTAAATTTTCTACAACTTGAATTTGATGTTTGGACTAAAATTTTTTAATCTTAAATGTTAAATTTAATAGTTATACACTAAATTTTCTATAACTTGAATTTGATGTTCGGACTTAAATTTTTAATCTTAAATGTTAAATTTAATAATTATACACTAAATTTTTCTACAACTTGAATAATAAATTTTCTAATCTCAAATATTAAGTTTAATAATTAGATATCTTTAGATTTTTAAATTTAATGTTTCTATAAATTTTCAAAGTAGTAAAGAAATAATTTTCTTTAGTATGAGCTAGTACTTAAGAAGGGCAAAAGTATGGTTATACTCAGTTTCTTTTACTATATCCTTAAACATGTAATTTAAAGAATGCTTATGATCTGCATAATAGAGAAGTGTACTTATTTGATTGTTGCCATTTTGAGATATAGAAAAAGGCTGTTCACTTTCTAAAATGTTATAAGTATTATAAATTTCTTTAATGTATTAAAATTTATGTATGCATACATTATGTTTTTAGGATACTAAGGACCTTGACATTTTTTTGGTCTTGATCTTTAGAGTAACCTTTTGTGGATGAGAGCATGGGCGCCGAGAGTTGGAGTTTTTGCATGAGGGAGCCGATTGTTGGAAACTTGGTTTTGTTTACGTCGCGATTCTCGTTTCGCGGGAGCGTGACGTCATTATTCTAAATGATTTTTCCGTTCTCGTGAACGAATCGCGATGTGGACAAAACTGGGTTTATCATGCAAATCACCTTCTCGCCGCTCACGCATCCTGTTTTGCATATCCAGAGGGCGTTGCCGGCAACGGTTGTGTTCCGGAACGCACCCATCATCGGATATAAAAGCTGGACACATATTTGGTTTTAAGTATCTACAGATGATATGCTGTAGTAGATCGATCGGTTAAGGGATCGATGCAGCGGACATATCTTGGATAAGATGGAGATCGCTGATCTCAGACGGATCTATATAGAGTCTTATTCGATGTAGCTGAATGTTAAGATAATGTTTATCGGTAGACGCGGATGTTTAAATTAAATAAATCTTAAAGTTTTAGTGGTTCTCAGTTTAGGAGACCATGTTGTTCCGTGTTGTGGACTTTATGCAGTGTTAATCCGTGAAGTTTAAAGTTTTTGCCGTAGCGTATGACCAGCTATATGCGGCATTGGGAAATGCACGTTGTTACGTAAGTTTGAAAAGTTTTATTCTACTTACTCGTGCAAAGACTGCTTAAACCAAGAATGTGTCTAAGTGTGGAACCTTTTTTCTGAAACCTTACAAATGAGCTTGAGAGCTCAAGTTTTTGTATATAGTATGCTTTGATTTGTTTTACATTGCCACAAATATATTGTAAACAAATGCAATGGATTCGCTTCTTAATAAAAGTGATTTGAACCAAAATGGAACTGTTCTTTCCAACACCTCTACAGTTAGTTGTATTTTTACAACTACCATTTGACGTTGTTATCACCACGAATTCTGCTTATTTTCCAGCGAAGTTGTTCAACTAGAATTTGTACCTCACATCAAAATTTTTTTATAACCAGAAGGTTTATCCTGTGCATCCTGACAGGTTATATGTATGAGCGTATCATCTTCTATAGTTCTTCTTCTATCAGTAGACACCACCTGCCAACACTTCGGATGTTTTCCGTAAAAGAGGAATTGTGGAACTTCTCGAAAAAACATGATCCACGGAATATTTTCATTCACTATCGCGAGATTTCCTTGCGTTCGTTTTCGAAATTTAAGAAGAATCAGCAGCTGCTAGTGCGCGCAGCATTTTTTTCTGCGCGGGAATTTTGAACTTTGTGCGCGATTTGCACGTCCTATTTAAAAATCCTCTAAAATAGTAGGTTTCAATGCATTTTTTTTTATTGATATTGCTAATTAAAGCAAAAAAGCATTTGGCGGGATTTTAAACAAAAAATCGCTATTTGGCGCAATATTTAGCCAATAATCGCTTGTTGGCGCAGAATTTGGCATTATTTTGCCGTATTCCGGTTTTGGGAGAGTCCGGATATTGGAACGCCGGATAAGAGATCGCGTACTGTATCACGAAAAACGGCATTTTTACATGATTTTTCTATATCTCATTTAATTGTGAAAATATTTTCCACTTATGCAATCTGTATCGACTAAATTTCTTATAATTATTATGAGTTGTATACAAAAAAGTCGTTTTTCAAACATATCATTGATGAAATGAAGGGCTATTTTGCAGCTGTATTGTGGAATACGGTATTTGTATATGATCCTTGATATATCTTATTTAATTGTGAAAATATTTTCCACTTATACAATCTGTTTGTATCGACTAAATTTCTTATAATTACGGTATACAAAAATGTCATTTTTCAAACATCATTAATGAATTGAAGGGCTATTTTGCAGCTGTATTGTGGAAAATGGCATTTGTACATGATCCATGATAGATCTGATTTAACCCTTTGCGGATGGCGGCATTCTGGAACTGCCATGGCCCAAAGGACAGAGTACTTTGCTTCCGGATTGTTCACAAAGGATGATTAATTTTTTGCACTAAGCCTAACTCTCGAAAAAAATTCACTAAAAATCACCTGTTCAACACAGCACTCTACTGTTTTCAGCAATAAAAGAAATACTGATTTTCTATTTGATGTATATTTTTCATACAACTCTCAATACAAAATAGTCTTTAGTTGCTTGTTTATACTCTTTAGTTGCTTTTACTATGAATTCTACTATTCATCATCGGAAAAATATGTTATAAAAATTAATTTCCTTATCTAAATTAGGTGGCATAATATTGTGATTGATTTCAAGTAAGCTCAAAAACTCAAAAGAATTCAGATCTTTCAAATCTCCTGACCAAACATTCGCAGAAACAGGTACTGAAACTGGCAGCTTTGTAATAATAGTACACTCAGAATCTGAAGAATCACTTGCATTTTCATATTCATCTTCAGAAATACCACAGTTCCACGAATCTTTACTATCTGCATCACTTTCATTACTTCCTGGTTCATTTATCATACAAGTATATTCTTCCACAGAAAGAAAACATCCAAGCCCAGCCATTCTTTTATCCGAAATAACCTAATAATTTCACTGCCTTGCATTCTTCTAAAATCCAAACTTAAACAAAATACTCTCTTATATTCCTATGATTCACCAACGAAATCATAAAGCAGAAAACAAAACAAGAACTGAAACTCAATTATAAAATAACAGGGGATACGAGAAGTGCTCTATTTGTTTATATTACAAAACGTTTCACCACTCTAGATGGCGAAATAATTTATTGGATCCCACCTATGCCAAGGTCAAGTATCTGCAAAATACATTGGAGTTGTTCGCATGGGCATGTAACATCATCTAGTAGACAAATAAATTCAAATATAAACATTCCATATGAAAATGCACATCCGTGACAGCCGTCCTTTAGGGTAAAGTTTTCTCCCACTTGAATGCGTGACGACCATCCTTGAATGCAAGTTCGCATTCGACGCTTGGGTGCGTCAACCGTCCTCAAAGGGTTAATTGTGAAAATATTTTCTACTTATGCAATCTGTTTGCATCGACTAAAAGTTTTATAATTATTATGAGTTATATATAAAATTGTTTTCAAACATATTACTAATGAAATGAAGAGCTATTCTACCATAGTAATTAATATCGTTGTTTGTAGGCGTATCAGATCAGTTTTATAGAAAGCTCAAGGTTTGTAACTTGTTTTGTATCATGGAAAATTAAAATTTCCTAAGATATGTATTTAAATTTGAAAGTTTCCATTTTGATAAATTTATTTATTATATACACACTTCAACTAATGCATTTTTATTCCATTTTACAATTAATAAGTTAAAGTAAACTACTGTTCACTTTTTTACATGTATTAAAATATTTCTCATTTTTTATCTTTCCTGATTATATATATTTCATACCTGAATCAAATACATATTTCATACCTGAAATGTGAACATTTTGAACTTTTAAAAGGAAAAGAAACTTATCATAATTTATGGGGCAAAATAGGGAACAAATTAATCATCAAACTTCCCTTTTCTCTGCCTTATTTTTTTTTCTGGGAAGGAGAGGTAGAAGAGAAACTTCCACCTCTCCTTCCACCTTTTATTAACACTTTCCAACATAGTTGAAAAGTGTTTATGACTTTGTTCATTCTGTCTGTCTGTCCGTTCACATGATAACTGCCGTAAAAATGACTTTATCAAAATGAAATTTTAGTATGTTGTTCAGATGGTCTGTGGGACCTATGGTAATATAAATAAATAATATTACCCAATTAGTTTGGATTGAATCCGGGTTGAAACAATAAAATACATTGAACCCTATGGGACCTAATATTTCAAACATTTTTTAAGTGAATTTAAAATGCACAAATTGCTTCAAAAGTTCTAGAAAATATTCAAATTATCCCATAAAAATTATAAAAAAATTTCAGCAAAGTATATTCGGTAGTTTTTTAAATAAAAATTAAAATAATAATTACACCCATATCATATAAAGAGATCACATGACCCACTTCAAAATAAAATATGCATCCATCTTGTGTCAAAATCATGATTTTTAAAGTTCTTTTTAATTTATAGTGTTGTATCCATCCTAAAACTGCTTTATTTTTACTTAATTTCTGTGCATCTATATTCTGAAACAGTGCAATTACAATATATTTGAGTTTAAATGATCAATGTGTCAAAATCGTGATTTTTAATGTTCTTTTTAATTTATATTTAGTGTTGTATCCGTCCTAAAACTGCTTTATTTTTGCTTAATTTCTGTGTATCTATATTTTGAAACAAAGCAATTACAATATATTTGAGTAATTATAGTCGGAATCTGCCACGTGCTTCGAGCTTTTGGGAAGTCTCCCTTACTTTGTGCAGTCGGGCTTGCTTTGAGTTAGAATTTTAAATTTTTGTGACTCAAATAAAATTGAACTCTCCAAGTGAAACACTGCACTTGCCAATGGCGAGTTGGATTCCCCATCCCTGTATATATGTATATATATATATAATATGGATATTTAAAAGTGAAAACTTTGCATTAAATACTGTAGTGACTAATAACCCATCTCTAGCACAGTTGTTAAGATTAAGTGTTAACCTATGTAACTATATACAAATACAGATTGGATAATATTAGTAGGTAACTTTCCACAATATATAATTAAAACTACTATATAAATTACACAAATGATTCTTAGTTTTTACATATGTTGACAAAGCTGCATCGGGCTATGTTAGTTTTTGCAAATATTTCTACTTTAAAACCTTATTATCCAATTTAAATCAAACCAATACCTTCAAATTGAAAAAACTACCATACATGATTTAAAACAAAAACTCATTTCCAAATACAAACAATTTTTTTATACTCATCAAAATTTAAATATTCCATATTTAGTTATCATTCCCAAATAACATCATCTTCAAAGATTTATTTTCGGTCATTAAACAATTCCTCAGTTTATTCCAATTAAATACTCTTACTAAATATTACTCGTCTGCATTTGATAATTTATTACATTTTGTTTTTTTTTCACAACTGCTGTTTACCTCTAAACTATTGGAGTTGCACAAGGATCCACTAGTAGCTCTATGCTCGCTAATATTTATCTTTACTTACATTTCGGCCATCCGCCTAACCACAAAATTATTGCTGTCCATACGTTTGTCTACCGTGCTTTGAACTCTTATTCTACTATGTATTTGTTCAATTCTGATATCAGTTATTTAAAAGCTGTTGCTGTTGATCGGTGTTTCTTTTCCAACATTGTTGATCATGCAATTCAAAAAATTCCTAAACCTATCTCCAAACTTACTGCAGAAAAACTTTCAATAACACTATCCATTTTACTGTTTTTTTTCCAAAAATCAGTCAGTAAATTTCAAAAATCCTTTTCCATTTTGGGTACCTTCTAATAAACTCAGGAATTCTAATCTTAAAGATCCTTTAGAAATTTATAATAGTTGGGGTAATTATAGTATTTTTGCCAGTGTGATATATATTGGTCAAACTAAACATGCTTTAAAATTTCGTATTAAGAAACACAAAAACTATGTCAAAAAGCAGAAATTTAATAAATCTTCAATTGCTCAACATTCCTATGAATTTGGCAACTATTTTGAGTTTTCTTCAGCAAGGATCATAAAAAAATGCACGTTGATCTATGATCTTGACTTCTTTGAATGAAATCTTCCATATCCAGAAAAATTCTAATAATTTAGTTAATGTAGTCCAGTATTCCATTTTTGTCTGCGGTTTGACAGCATGCCCTGTAAATGTTTCCACTTTCTTTGTTGCATTTCTTAATCTTTGGGGCTCTTTTGTGTCATTTTAACCTATTTTTCGTCTTGTGTCTTATTTTTTTTTTGTTAGGACTTGACTCATTTTGTTGGGCTATTTCTGTTGTGTTTTTGCGTACGCCAATCTTGTCTGTTATTTCTTGTTTTGGATTGGCTGGATTGTTCTTCATTCTGCTCTTTGATTGGCTCTCTCAAGTGAACTCTTAATCCAGGTCTTGGGTATATAAAACCATCTGTTTCTTTTATTTGCACCCATTCCTCTTTTGGACTTCAGGTTTGTTGGTTCTCTTGCACTGATGAAGGGAATCCAGCATATCCTCTAAACAGCTGTATCATGTATTAATGTGTTACTTATACACGTTGCTCAAGCTCCCTTATTAATGTTGGATCCCTATTTTTAGCTGGCTATCTAACAAATTTTTTTAATTTATTATTTTTACACTAAACTCTACTATTTTAGGTCAGAACTAGAGCAGTTGGAGAACTTGTGCAATTTTATTATTTGTGGAAGAAGACAGAAAGGCATGACGTATTTGCTACCAAAAATAGAGTTGAAAAGAAAAAGTATGCCTTACATCCTGGTAGCACGTGAGTATTAAAGAAATATTGTTTGATTATACGATTTTATTAATTACGATTATTAATTACGATTTTATTTCCTTGGGACAATTCACTTAGAGTTATGAGAATCAAATCTATCGATGCAACCACTGCTTTAACCGATTGAGTTCGAGCTATCCAATGTGGTTTTGATAAATTGACCATTTTTAAGGCATTTTCAACTTCCTGAATTGGATTTGAGAGCATTTTGTACCTTTTTGTACTTGAGGAGAAAAACACATAGAGTTCTTCCAATATTTTAAATAGTTCCGATATAATAGTGTTTGCCTTAAAACCATGTTCCACAAATGTGTTAAGTCTATGAGCTTGACGAGGAATATATGGCACTACATGATCCACAATTTTTGTAATTTTTTGTTGAGTGCCATTAAACTTACCTGACATTGACGATGCAAAATCGTATGATTGAAAGGTTATGTTTTGCAAATTGAGCTTGTTCTTAACAGTGATCTCTGTAACGTTTTTTGCTAAGCTGCCACCTGTTTTGTCCTTGACACATGCAACATCAAGAAGTCTTTCCTTTGAAATACAATCTTTATCAGCATATCTTACAATCAGGCTTAGTCTATCTTTGTGTGCTGCATCGGGTGTGGTATTGGCCATAATGAAAAACATTCCTGCCATGTTCACTTCTGATTGTATAACACTCTTTATTTCTGAGGCTAGTAAATCAATGAATTCATTTTGTGAATGATTACTTAACGTATGATTGAAAGGTTATGTTTTGCAAATTGAGCTTGTTCTTAACAGTGATCTCTGTAACGTTTTTTGCTAAGCTGCCACCTGTTTTGTCCTTGACACATGCAACATCAAGAAGTCTTTCCTTTGAAATACAATCTTTATCAGCATATCTTACAATCAGGCTTAGTCTATCTTTGTGTGCTGCATCGGGTGTGGTATTGGCCATAATGAAAAACATTCCTGCCATGTTCACTTCTGATTGTATAACACTCTTTATTTCTGAGGCTAGTAAATCAATGAATTCATTTTGTGAATGATTACTTAAATATGTGACATGATATGGACATAACCGTGCACCGTCTACCATGTTATTGACTGCTTTGGTTTTTTTTCCCTGATCTCCCCCCCCCCCCCCCCCAATAAGCACATCTCTGAATACAAGGTATCCAGGTGTGTCTTTATGCATTAAAGAAAACAAGAATTATGCCCAAAGATGAAAAAAATATTTACTTTTCGTAAGTTATATGATGACGTCACATTTGGGTCATTTACAAAATGATATTTAAAGGCAAACAAACCAAACAAAACTTACATTAATATGGTGTCTGACCACCCCGGACCTTCTCACAAACTTTATAATGATTTTCCATGCTTTCAATGAGGTGATCAACTATCGCAGATGCGAGCAATGGCATTCCTCCAATAAGGCAGTTTCTAACACTTTGAGACTGGCTGGAGAAGGTAAATGTGCAGAGACAGCACGCCCGAGGGCATCCCAAAGGTTTTCAGTGAGTTTAAGGCTGGGGGAATATGCCGGCCACTTCTTGCGAGAAATGCCCTCACTTCCCAGGTATTCGTCAACGATGTTAGTTCAATAAGGATGGGCATTATAGCCCATAAGGATTAAATCAGGACCAACTGCTGCTGCTTAGAGTCCTGCGGTGGCGTCTAGGACTTCATCCCTATACCGTGCAGCCATCACAGAACTGCCTTTAAAGATGTGCAGTTCTGTACAATATCCCATTGAAATTCCAGCCCACACCATGACGCTGCCACCTCTGAATGTTTGATGTTCGATGATGTTCTTGACCTGATTACATGTGTCTCGTTCTCTCCAGACCCTTACACGCTTATCATCTGATTCCAGGGCAAATCTGAACTCATCCGTGAACAGGACATTGCACCAATCTGAGACAGTCCAATTGACATGTTGACAACACTACTTTAATATTGCCCCTATGACTTGGACAGTTAGTAGAACATAAAAACGTGGTACTCAGGCATACAGTCTCCTCACGCGGTGCCTTCAGCACACAGTACTGGCAGATATTGTCTTACCAAGTGGCACTGCAACCATGGGTGTAACAATTGTGGAGATTGCTCTTCGATTCTGCTTGTCTACTATAGCAATATACCGATCATCAGAGGAGGTGGACGATGAAAAGTGATAAAACTACCACCCAGTTGATAAAAATGATGCTAAATGGGAGGTAATGACATCAGTGGTGGTGAAACAAAATGATGACCCTTTACTGCAATCAATTTACCAAGTTGGTGAAACAACCCCTTTGATATCTGAAATAACATTAACTAAAAACATTAACTGAGTGAAAACTCATAGTTCATATCTATTTTAAGTGTAAGAGTAAGATATAAATTGTTATTTTAATTGATTTGTATATAATTTAGTTAACATCTAGATTCATATTTTTTCTTTATTGTCATGGTTTAACATCATGCAGCTAACTTTGCTTATTATGGCTGAATTAAATAGACCTTTTAATTAGATATGTGATACAAAACTTTGATATAACACTAAAGTTTTTAATAGATGTTCTTTCTTTGCATATTTCATTAGAGACTACATGGACAGATTTCTGGATGAACAAGAAAATCCTTCAACTGTTAGAGATCGTTCTTCAAGTCCTAGTTCTAATGCTATGTTTGGAGATAAGAAAAGAACACCCCTTACAAGCCCTGAAACAAATGCAGACAGTTCTACACCAGAGCTCAGTATCCAAGGCCTTGATATCATGGATGGTCCTTCTAGTACAAGTACATTTAGTACTGGTACTGTGAGTACTAGTATAGAACGAGAACATATAATATGTAAAAATCAGTCTGGAAGCGACTATAGTAAAGATTATATGAATGGTGAAGATAGGGTTACTAGCACAACACCAACGTCTCCAAAGGAAAATGTTATGTGCTTGAATTTAGAATCATTAACTGTTGTCAGTGAAAGTATGCCAATCCAATCAGACTCTAGCAAAAGCATGCAAATAAATCCGCCCAATGATGTTGTTAGTTGTTCTCACATCTTAAATGATGTGTCTAGGTTTCATGAAGGGTGTAATTTCAGGTTTGATTATGGTAAAGATAGTGTACCCATTGACTGAATTCCTTGTTCTATTCAGTTGACTTGGAAAAACTGATACTATGCTGATTGAATAAATCATTCATTTTGGTATAAAGAAGAGTTGAATCAAGAATACTGTTTAAATCATATAATCATGTTTCGGTTCCTTATATAATTTCATCCATTTCATTATAAAATCATGAAACTCATACAACAAAACTGCTAAAAGTGTAAAAGAAATAATTAAAATTTGAATTATATTTCTGCATAAATATGGTATATTAAAATTGTACCTATTGTTTTGGTAACATACTTCAAGCCTGATAACATTTTAGCTGAGGGTGCCTCAATCTTTCGGCTGAATGTTACGAATTCTCCTTGTACTAAAATAAAAATGTTAAGCTGTAGCTTATTTAGTATTTGCAATTATTTCCTGCTTTTATATCAAGCATAAATGTTTTTTAGAAAGAGAAGTTTGTGCTGTTTTAAAATTTGGATACTTTAATAAGAGTATATTTATTCTTTATGAAAGTATAATACATACATACATAAATTGAAAAATGTACTTATTAGTTTATGAAATTTAAAAACAAAGCACAAATCTTCCTCTTTTCATTATCTATACTCGGCAAATATCAGTAGGAAATATTATCATAAACTAAATGAGATAGAGCTTTAAAACTATTTTTGTAGGTTAAAATGAAGACATTTAAGATCATTGATGTATTATGAAATTGAAACATTTGTAATATCTCATATGAAATCTTTTGTATTTAAATTGGTTAATCAAGCATTTTAAATTTATTTGAAATTTTTATTCAGAATTTTACATATTGTTTAATATATTATGGTTTCAAAGAAAAATGTGTTTTTAAAAAATTACAGTGCATGGGCAGCTGAAATAATATAATAATTTTCTGAAAATCATTGTTTTATTCAGTAGAATTATGACTTATCTTTAATTCTTATATTTAAGCTGAAATTTCAGTTTCTATCACATATATGAATATCTGAAATTTGTTTGTTTTTAGGAGGTTTTGTGCCAACGATTGTATTTCTGTACATCATAAATGTATATAAATCGCCTGAAAAATACCCACACTATTAACAGAGACCACTTGTTTGAGATATTTTAAGCCCATTGGTTTCTAACCTTTTTTTAACTCATAGCTCCAAATTTTGATGAGTTTGTGTATAAAATAAAACATAAACAGAAAATCTTCTGAGAATAAAATTGCATTAATTACAAGTTATTTATCTTTGAAGATAGTGTGGGCAGCTTATATATATATATTTTTTATTTATGAATATTTGTGTGATAGGTTGTATTCCTATCTATATTCCCATCTGGCTGATAATTTAAATACCAGTAAAGTTTTATATCAAAACAATTGAATATGGCTATTAAAGAGTAGTTAAATTAAGTTTTTAATTTTCTATATTTTCATATTTTTATTTTTGCAATAATAGTTTAATTTAAATAGCTTTTATTTCTTATGAATAAATACCAACAACTTTAATTCTAGTAGGCCAAAATGAAGAATATATCATCTATTGATATTTTTCACTTAATATATTTTGTTATTAAGTTGGTACTTTTGCTTATTGATTTCTTACGGATGCAGTTAATGTACATTCTATATTACCTTATCCTTGAATTGGATTAGTTCTTGAATGATTTTAAGAATTTAATATTTAAGATGCAAAGTTGTATCATGCTCAAAAATAATTTTAATCAAGAAAATGATGATATCAATCATACATCAATGTTTTGTTATTAAGTTGATACTTTTGATCATATAACATTCTAATACTTCTTTAAAGAAATCAGGCATGGAAAATAAGATAACACCACATAATTTTCATATACTTTCTTTAAGGAAATATTAAAAAGTTATATTCTCACAAGCAGCAGTTTTATTTATTGTGACTTTTGATCATATGATTTCAGTTAATATGCATTTGATATTTCCTTATCCTTAGTTTGAAAAAGTTCTTGATGAATTTAGTATTTATTATACTCAGTTTTATCATGCTCAAAAATATTTCTACTCAAGAGAGTTATGTTTTAAATAATGCATATTCATTCAAACATTATTGATATCTAGATTTCTAATTGAGTTACAATCAAATATAAACTTGCAAGTTCATGATAGTGTTAACAATAAAGTAACTTATTAATTTATTAACAATATTTAAAGTAGAATATATTAAAAGGATTTTCTATTGACTTGTTGAAATGTAAATATTTTATTTTCTTACATTTTTTTGCTGATTTGTGTATTTTTATCTTAGGTAAATATAGAATTGATTATAACAAGCGATTAACATACTTTATATTTATTTAATTTATATTATATTGCAATCACATAGTCTGAATCTTATAGCTAGTACAATGTTCCTGTTTCGTCAGATGCTTCACAACATTTTATATTGAAGATATTTATATAAATTTTGTGTTAATATTATTATGGCTGTTGATTTCTTTGTGCATGGATAAATATTTGAGTGTTTTGAATGAAAGATATTTTTCGTAGGAATGCTAATTTTGTCATTTATGAATTAAATTTAGTGATGCAAGAAAATCACAGTAGTTTTTACTGGTTTTGTTACAAATAAGGTGCGTATACAGAGTAGAGATTGAAATTATTGTAAATTATTACTGTTATACCTTGTTTTATGTTTAGTAATTTATAATAACAACATTTTGACTTTTATCCTTTGTTACAAAATAAGTGTTTGCTTTACTGTGTTGTCTTTAATGCAATTTATAATATAAAATATTCGATATAGTTTTGTGTCAATCTCAATATAGTGTCTTTTGTGAAGTAAGTATATTATAAATATAATTTTTGTTTTTGTTTGATAAAGATTTTTTTCATGATTAATGTACATGAAAACTTAAGTTCAAAGTTATTTATTTTATTTTGTGATAGAAAAAGTAATATTTAATGAAATTTCAATTATGTACTCCTTTAGTGTGTATTACATATTTATACATACTAGGACAAAATGTGAAGTCCAGTTATAATTTTGCTCTACTCATTAAAAACTACCATATATTTCTACGTATAAGCCTGCACAAGTGAAAAATAACTTAAAAAAATTAGCACACATACACAAAAAATTGATAATATAGAATAAATGTCAGAAAAAACTGTTCTAGGATTATTTTTTAATTTAATCATCCTGACTCACACACACAATCATATCAGTAATCACATTAATCAGTATTCAAACATCTCATAATTTTACAAAATAACATTTGAATCCCATTTTAGAGTTCACCAAAATGTGTCGAAATTTTACCAGAGCTTAGAAATATGCATATGCTTTTTTGTGCTAAATTGTAAGATTTTCCTCTTTCATATGTTTTAATTTCTGTATATATGTAATTATTTTCATTTTTTGCCCAGTCAGTAACCAGTCTCTTATTTGTATACATAACTGTTAAGAGCATTCGCTCATCGCAGTTAGATTTTGCTTGTAGTCATTGGACAAAGAAAGCCATTAAGTAACAGATGTCAATTTGGATGTCATCATATCCATCCATCAGCTCTTGCATGTGGTTGATATTCTGGAGGAGGGATATATGACATGAGCAGTCTTCTTTCAATTAACATAAGCAATGCCAGTATATAACCAGCAGCAATTGTTCAGCAAGTTTTCTACATTTACCGACACTTCAAATGTTATGGTTGAAATTTTTTTTATTTGACATATACAGGTTTTTAATTCAGATATTTTACAGTAGAATTATATACTTGGTTTATACATGGATCGGCTTATATTTGGAAATATATGATACATGGTTATATACATTCTGTGAGGAAGGCAAAATTAGCTTTTATTTTCTCTATGTTACAAAGAAGTATGCTTTAATACATTGACTGTCACGATACTCAATTACACCGTTATTGTCAATCATGGATGTTTTTGCAAATAATGAATGAAAAAACAGTTCAAACTTCTTGCTACTTTAAAAAAAAAAAAGGAAGTACTTATGCTTGTGATGAACAAAAACGCTCAACTGTACAAAAAGCACTTGTGTGTCTGGTTATCTTGTTAATTTATCTTTTGTTTTTCATTTTATAAGAACTACAGTAAAATCCACAAATGTATTGTATTCATTGCTTTGTATGAAATACATAATCTGGGTAAATATGAAGATTTCTCCAATTCATCAAAAATTTTAATACTTTAGTAACAGAATAAAAATTGTTTATAAATCTAAACTTCAAAATACTATTTTTTTTATTTCAACAATGAAAGTATTCATGAAACATTGTTATTCAAGAAATCTAAATTTTGCTCCCATCCTTTCTCTTCTGACATGTACAATTGATCTTAATGGTTTTTATGTATTAACTGATATTATAATCATATCCATCATTAACATTATATCCATCTCCTTATAAAAGTTCTAGTGACTATGATTTCTGTTGAATTTGATTAAATATATTCTGTATACTTCACTTTTCTATAACTAAAATAGCATTTCAAAAGAATATAATTGTATGCAAAGATAATTAATGAGTCTTTTCAAAAAGGAACTATAGTTTTATATACATACTTTAACAAAAATATATGTAAAATTCTGGTACTCATCTAATAACCAGACACTTAAATTTGTCCTGACAATTATGAAATTTCCTTATAGCATTAAATTAAAGTCTTAAGCCAGTATTTTCAATTTTGTATATGCAATTTAAAATTATTTAATTTGTTAGATACTTAAATTTAAAACTGTATTAAATAGTTAAGAAATACACACACACACACACATATATATATATATATATATATATATTGCTTTGCTATCAATACAATAAATTGTTTAAATTGGTTTGTGAAATTGAAACTTCTAGAAAATTATAGATTTTGAAATAACATGCTATTCTGACTTCAATGTTAAAATATAAGTAAAGGAAAATATTTTACAATTAATGGAATATTTTAGTATGTGAAATATTTTAGTTTTAACCACAGTCTGAAAATAATTGCCATGCATCCACACAAATGAATTAGTTTAAAATAGAAAGAAAAAATCGGACAATGAATTGGCAGATTGCCTATTTTTCATTGGCAAATCCTGGTCTCAATGCAAGTTATGCCAAAATGAATCTTGCATTCCACACCCCAGCATTATTAATTACATTGTATTACTTAAAGGAATTAATGGCAATAATAGTAATGATAATTAATAATGTTACAAATATTGTGTACTAATGTATTGTAACTAGGGCAGGGTTTTCGTTATGAATTTGGTATGGCGGCACCATACCAAATTCTATGACATCATTTGCCACTGCTATTTTACGAAAACGAACTCATCAATTTTAGTTCTAGTTGTTTTATATTTGTAAAAATAGCTGTTCTACGTGGAACAGCTGCATGGCATAAAAATTTAAGCAAATGTTAAATGTAATAAAATAAATTATCTCATTTGCCATAGGTTTTTGTAGTCCTGCTTATTATATTTAAATTTGTGGGAAGTGTTATCTGGGGAAGAGCAAAAAGTATTAATTTCCTGCAAAAGTATAACTATTACTGACAAGGAAATTTTTTATCTAATGAAGAGAGACCGTTATAGTATTAATGTAAAGTTAGAATTTAAATCAAGGTTTGTCACTCCCTTATTTCAGTGACAGGTAACTTTTGATATAAGTAAAATGATCATAGGAACCAAATAAAATAAGAAATTTTTAAGTGACACTTAAAGAATGTAAAAACTTAAAAATATAATATTCATATTTTATTCCCTGTCATACACATTGCTATTATATAGTTTAAGTTATTTAAATAATAAGATAAGATTTCTTTTATTTAAGTTATTTTTTATTCTGTTACTAACACATAAGCTTCTAGATAGTTCTGTAATAATCAACCCACGAATATAACCTTTGACCACAATTGAATAATATTTGTTTTATACTCAGCTCAATAGGTTTCATGCTAATGATTTAGAATTGCTGCAGTGATGTGGAGGAACTTTTAAGAAGTAGGAAATTTAAATGACCAACAGTGGTAAAAGGACTCTATCCGATAAGGAATAAAAACTGAAATTTGTGGTAATTAAATATACTTATTGTTAGTAGAATTGCATTTTTGTAATTAAGGATGTTATTTCCACATTTTACATGGTAGAAAATTGGTCTGGCCTCCATTTCCCATCTATTCTTTTTTTCACATTTTTTTTTTCAGAAAATTTGTATTTATATAGAAAAATAAATAAAATTAAAATTTTATTTTTTTATCAGGCAAATTGAAAAATTTCAGTGACATTATTATGTGTAGATACGTTTAAGAATTTACATAATTTATAGGTTTGGAAAGGAAACAAACATAAAGTTCAAGTAAATATTTTAAGTTCTAGATGAAAGCTGGGAGTCTTAAACAGGAATTGAGGATATACAAGGAAGATAAATGTTTTCATAATAAGAACACACAACTTGCATAAAAATATTGCAATCATTTTCATGACAAATTTATTTTTCTTTAATTTTTCTTGCAGATTGAATGGATCAAAATAAAAGTTATATTAATTTTTTTTTCATAATACATACATAAAATTACAGAGTTATATTTATCCAAATAAATATATGTGTTTTAGAAAATGCATTAGCATTCTGCTTATATTGCAATCATTTTCATGAGAAATAATTGGGTTTTTTTTGTTTTTTTTCCCCTTGCAGATTGAAAGGATCAAAATAAAAGTTATATTAATTTTTTTTTCATAATATATAAACAAAATTACAAAGATAAGTTGTATTTATCCAAATAAATATCTGTGTTTTAGAAAATGCATTAGTATCCTGCTTTCAAGATCCACCTTATACGAGTATAAATAATAGACTACTTTTAGACTTTCTGTGCATCTGGAATGGTGAGTAGCTGCATGACAAAAAAATTAAAGTATTATGTAATTTACTTTTCTGAGTTTCAATCTAGATGTAGCTCTAAAAGAAATTTGTAAGACAGATTTTATTTAAAGACAAAATAGTTTATTTAGATTATTAATTAATTATATTTATAGTATATTATATTAATATTATTTAAGCTGATTTGGTTAATTTGGATTTTGTCCCAAAAGAAATTTGTAAGATAAGCTTTAATCAGGGACAATGAAATTGTATGCATGTTTAAGTTAAATTAATTATAAAGTTTATTAAATATTATGTAGGATTATCCAGATATGGTCTGTAAAGAAATTTATAATATAAACTTTGATCACATACAATTAAATATTATGTATATTTAGGTTAATTATAGTATATTAAATGTTATTTAAAAAATAGATTTAAAAGTAATAAAATGAATTTAAATTAATTATAAAGTACATTATATATTATGTAGGCTAATCTGGATATGGAAAGACATTTATAAGATAAACTTAGATCAGGGACAATGAAATAGTATGTATATTTAGGTTATTAATTATAGTATATTAAGTATTATTTAAAAATGAATTAGAAGTAAAAATAATGAAATGAGTTAATAAGAGTATCAAGTTTTCTTGCTGCTATTGTAAGTATTGGCAATTCTGTGCTAAAGAGTGTTAAAATATTTAAAACCGATCCGTTGATGCTGGTATCTGCAACAGGATAACAATTCTAAAAAAAAAAAAATAATAATAGCTCTGCACTGCATTTTTCAATTTCTGAAGAAATCCCCATCTCTGTGTAAACATTTACTTTTTACTAAACATAAATGGTAATTGCCACATTACTAACTTCTATAAAAGCTGTCTTTGATGGTACCCACCCTGTCACTTTTTAAAAACTATTATTTGCAATATTTTTCTTATAGTAGCTGTCTCCAGCATAGCAGCCTACTATGTTGACACATAGACAATATACCTGCTTGCTATACAGGCAAGTTATGGCAACAATTCATATGTATAGCAGGCGTATAGATCTTAGCTGATTGGGTCTCTTCAGCTTGTTGCACAGGTCCTCGGACGAGTCAGACGGTCTGGGTCTTCAACACCCACAAAGCGTGTACTTTCCTTCATATATTAAAATCATGTGCATATAATCACTAAAAATGACCTTTTATTTAGTTTTTGTAAGTTCTTAACTTTCGATAAGGTAATTCAAACATAATTCACAAAAAATCAAGACATATATAAATCATATACCTAGTGTCAGAAGCTGTTTACCTTTAAAGTTTTTAATTTGCAAGTATGTGCATGTGTTCATACATTGCCCCTAGCAACTAACATCATGCATGCCTGTGCTGTATTTGTGAAATCATGTGATCTTAATATATTAATGCAAATGATGGCTATAAACATTCCATTTTTGGCAATATGATGGCTATAGTCATCATTTCCTTTTTCAAGATAAATGCTGTTATGAACAGAAAACAGCTATAGCCATCAAGTGTTTTCTGGGAAATATATTGTAAACACACAGAAAGCTACCATTAGCCTATGGGTTGGTCGTGTGGTCTGGGTTTTCTACCCCCCCAATTTTAGTAATGTGCATCAACATATTAAGATTGAAACTCTGTAATAATATTTTTTATCACTAAGGAATCAATTGTGTAAATTATTCAAAATTATTCTTTGTTAAATAACTCACATACACACACACACACACAAACTAATTCAAATAAATAAAAAATCTACACAGTGCCTCATAACCTGACCTATCTACCTAATTTTGTGACTATACATTGCTTGTATTTTATACTATGCTGTGTATAAACAGACAGCCATATAGACATTTTCTTTTTTTATTTGAGATGTATATAATCTCTACTGTGATTGAATTCCTTCATATTTCCTTATTTGCAGTAGAGGAAATACAGAATATCCAATTTTAAGATAACATATGTAGTCCCTTTTTCTAGTTCTAATGGCTATTTGATTCTTCTTGTAATGCATTGAAACCTTTATAATATATTAAAAGAATCTATTATCTAGTTTTTCAACTATTTATTTTTAATCTATGTTATATCACCAAAAGCTAAAAGTGCTTATTCCCCCCCCCCCCCACCCCCCACCCCAATAAACAAGCTATGCAAGATATATTGGGAAATTAAGATTCTAATATGAAATAATTTTAACACATACTCTATACAAAACCAACATAAGCACTTTTTATTTATTATTTGTAAATCATGTTTATGCGAAGGAAATTACTAAAGGGTTCTTTGGATTCTATCCTGTTTACACTATCCAGTTTTTGATTTATGAAGTTTAAAGTGCAAGGATATGCCAGATTCTCCATATATAAAATAAATTTTTGCTTGACCTATTGGTTGTTTTCCCTGTATGATTTGTTTGTTCGGAAGAAAGTCACTAGAATGTTTTTAAATTTTTCAAGAATATTTTCTAAATCCAACCTGTCTCTCAAATTTTAATATTAACAGATTTTTAAGGATTTTACTGTAGTTAAGATTAAACTATATTTTCAATGGTAACTATTTCAATTTAATTCTTGCATTAACTTCCAAGATGTTACTAATTAAAATTCTGCATAAAGCATGACTTGTATGTGATAAATTTAAGTGTTTAAAATATAAAAATCATAGTACTAGCAGCATAGTGCACTGCAGTTAAATGAAATTTATTTTAGCACTTTAACCATTCATTATACTTTAAACACATTTTGTGAAATCTTGAATTAACTTATGATAATTTTTTTACTTTTATTCTTGTACTTTATATGCAAATTATAAGTATTTAAAAGTAAAAAATTTTAAATGCAACCATATGCACATTTAGTACTATGTAAGCTTAATATCTGTGATAACCATGGTAATCAATGTAAATATGTCAACTTTTTTTACTCATCATATACTGTATTTGCAATTTTTAAGCTATATATTATCTTTTTTATGTTTAGATACTTGAATTTATTTTTTTCTTGCACATCTGTCATTAAAGTCAGATAAAGAAATTTGCATTATAGTTTCAAATTTTCAATAATAGTAATATGTTTACAATGCATATCATATTATATCAGGTTTAATGTAAGTTAACATTTTCATTTTATGAAAATATTAAGATGTATGTGAAATTTGTTACAGAGTCATAACCAGATATTTTGTGAATGAGGTAAAAATACAAAATTTGGGCTATATTCCTTTTTATGGACTTTAAGTGTAATGATTTTATTAAAGATAGAAAACATAAAGATATTAAGAATAATGAAATTTATAAAACCAATTTTTATCATGTGATCTGCTACTAATACATATAAGGTCTGCATCATAGTTCCTGTAATTTTATTTAATTGATCATAAATACAATTTGGTTGTATAACCATAAAAAAGAGATTACTATTGATTCGGAAATTATGAATTTCAGTTTTTGGTAAATATATTTCAATCATAGCGGCATTAAAAATTAATATTATACCTTCTTTTTATTTTATTGACAAATCTATGTTCAATAATGTCATAATCTGTGGTTGCTTGAAAGTTGTTGTAATTAATATTTGTTATTTATATTTGATATAAGAAGCCGTATTCTCTAAACAGAAAAATAGTCTATAATTTCTAAATATGGATTTCAGTTTGCACATATATATTTTGAAATTTCTTGTTATAATAAAACAAAATTCTCACTAATATATTCTATTAGCATGAGCAATTAAATTACATTTTGTACATTTTCTCTTATAAAGTAAGAACAATAACTTTTATTTGTACAGTGAACTTTTGTTAAGATGGTCAGTTAAAGGCCAACATTTATTGTTCGTATTAGCTAGAGTCCATTATAACAGGAGTTCAGATATCTGAAGTAAAATAGTAATGGCATATGTAAAATCTGGATTGAAAGTTTGTTTTTCTAAACTTTAGTAACATTCTACATTGAAAAATATAATTTAAAGAAAACTAGAAAATTTTATTAATTGTATGTATAACTAGAAAATTAACATGGCTATACTAAAACTAAATCCTGGGCGTTGCCCAGAATTTAGTTTTGGTATACCTGTGCGTGCACCCACCAACAGTTTTTTTATTTTATTTTTGTTATAAGCAAGTGTATTCTTAAAATTTTCGTGCATTTTCTGAAATTCATGTGAGTTCCAGTGTACTTTTTATTAGTAAATTTGCATCTTAAATCCCACGCAATGGCAGAACATTCTAGAAAATGTACCCAGTGTTACCCAAGATTTAAGATGCAAACCTTTGATTACAACCACACTGCAACCCACAGCGAATTCTCAACAATCAAAGAGTGCTTTAACAATACACCTGCTTATTATATATATATATATATATATATATATAATAGACAAAATATGGTGTGCTGAGGGTGATAAGATGGAAACTCTGTGAGACTATCGAGTGCCTGATATATCTGTAGAATATATCTTCTTTAATGTACAAAAAGTATATATATATATATATATATATATATATATATATATATATATATAATTCTTAAAAATTGTTTATTAATCATATGGATTGTGTTCAATGTTTGTTAGAAAGAGAAGTTTTCAATCTTTATGATGGTGCCAAGAAGAAAACAATGTAATAATATGTTAAGTTGTTACAGAACTGATTTGTGTGAAAATGGTTCAAAATCATGCTAAAACATAAAATAGCTAAAAAAATCTGAAAATAAAAATAGCACCGAGGTGTATCTTTCTGGTCCTGAAGTACCTGTGTACCAAATTTCATGGCCGTATAATGCTTTGATTTCCAGCTACAGACTGCATGCAGAAACACAGACATCTTCCTTTATTATGCAGTAGAAAATGTACTGGGCATTACCTGGGAGTTAAAGCAGGGTAGTTATATAAAAAAGCAAAATAAATTTTATTTGTAGATATAACAATAAAAATTGAATGCAGTCCATGTACATCATTACAACAGGCATGTTACTACCCCCCCCCCCCCCCCCCACCCACCCACCCAGACACACAAGTCAGAAAACCAAATTCCTTCATTTGCAGAGACTATGTTCTATGTTAACAGAATAAATATGTGTTTGCTACTTAAGTATTAAGATACAAATAACTTCATACTCAATTACCAAATCCCCTGTTATAAACAATACAACATATAAATAATTAAATAAGTATCCTTTACTTAGATAATATATCCATGCTCCGAATCACACACTCTTTGCAAAAAAGATTGATCCCGATGGAAAAGAAGGCTTATTAAATGTGTTTGTTAATAGATGGTGACAGGGGTCCAATCTTGGGTAGGAAAAAATGGCCCAGACTTCATGAGGAAACTCTCAATCGATTTAACAATTCTAAGTTTGCTTTGCTAAAAAAATTTAAATTGTAAACGTTGGATTGTACGTCAATTTTTTATATCATAATGTAAAAATCATTAAGGTTTCAAATGCACAAAAAGCATATAATTTTTACTGAAATCCCGTCAAAAATCCATGTGTTAATCATATGGATTCCATTCAAAGTTAGTTTGAAAGCTAATTTTTTGATCTTAATATTTTCTGGAACATGTTTTATAAAATTCATAAAATCAAATTTGTCTGTCTTCTTACATAATACAGAAAGATGTCTGTGTGTGTATCTGTAGCTTGAAATCTAAATATCATACAATCATGAAATTTGATACACATGTATTTCTCGACATTCACAGGTCCACCTTTACATTATTATTTTAAATGTCAAATTTGTTTTTTAGTTTTTTGATGTTTTACCCCAATGTAGGTCAATATTTGCACAAATATATTCCTTAGCGACCGAAATTATTATCACAGTTTCCATTTTGACACCCTCTGAAAGGTAGGCCAACGACCGTACCGTGCTGAAAACACCGGTTCTCGTTAGATCACTGAAGTCAGGCAGCATCGGGCGTGGTTAGTACTTGGGTGGGTGACCACCTGGGAACACCGCGTGTTGTTGGCTCTTTTCCGGCGCGGCAGCCCAGTGGTTAGCGCTTGATTCTCGCCGCTGCCAGAACTGCCGCCGTGTTCATGCGGAGTACGATCACGTTAAACATGTGGGTCCGTAAGTCCTTCCGAGAGGTTGGTGGTAGGGGAAGGAGGGTACGGTCCCTGTGGATGCCTCCCCCACTGGGTTCCGGTCTAAATTGGGTGGCACTTCCCGGCCGTTCAAACAGTTACCTTACACCTTTCTGGTAGGTCGGACGGTCTGGGTCTCAACAACAACAACAACCCTCTGAAAGGTCAAAAAATTATCTTTCAAACAAACTTTAAATGGAGTTCATATGATGAATACAAAAATTTTAATGCATTGTTTTAAATATATGCTTTTTGTGAGTTTTAAACCGCTCCAATTTTTATATTACGCTATACAAAATTTGACATGACATCAGCTGTTCATATTTTAATAGCAGCTCCTAAATATAATGCAGACTACTCCAGAAAAGAAATTCATAAACCTATCTGTTGATTAATTATGAATGTTTAAACTCAGCCATGTCATAGATTTTGTAGATGAACCAAGCACATCTTGAACCCTACTGCCAAAGCTATTCTATCAATTGAAGCCCTTCTCCACATATCTGGAAATCATGTTCTTTTTTTTCCCCAGCTATTCTATCACTAAAGCCACTCCCTATGGAGCTGTGTCCAGCTCCAGCATAAGCGGATGATCAGAGCTATTTACATCCATTTGCGTTTTCATGGGCAGTTTGTTGAATATATTGTCAATTGTGATTCTCATATTTTTTGCTTTTGCGGAGAACATGTGCAATTTTAAGTATGCAATTTTTGGATTGAAGCCATTTTAAAATGTGTTCAAATGCATTTAAGCAGTGAGCACTTATTATTTGCATGCAGTGGATTATTTAGACCCTGCTTATTTAGACCCTGTGTAATGTTGGATAATTCATTTTAGTTATGAATAAACAAACATATTAAGCAATGTTTATAACATTCAGCATCCATAGCCTTTAACCGGGAATCCCTATTTGTACATAATAACGTGAAATCCATCTTAAACAGAACAAGAGTTCACTGTATAATATTTTTTCTAGCAACCTTGTTTTATCTGATTTTTGTGTTTCAGCCAAATGCCTCTGTTTGATCTTGTTATGGCTCTGATATTGCTTGTGTGTTTTTATAACTGAATGTGGCATGGATGTTGCCAGAATTTTATTTGCAAAGATATATGTTTGTGATGCAGTGACCAATAAGTTGTTTAATAATAGTATTATATACTAATTTTCCAACTTATTTTCTGTATGTTAATCATTTTCAATATATAGTATATATTAAATATTTTGTGATGACAAAATTCTAGGATTTCCCAGAAGTAACACATTTGTTCTGTAGTATTTAAATTATGATGTTCGAAAACTATTAATTCATTGTGTAAATTATTTCTGTGGGTTCAATGATGGTTATAATATGTTGCACCATATTTATACCTACAG
The DNA here is from genome assembly GCA_951213105.1 of Amaurobius ferox. Taxonomy (NCBI): domain Eukaryota; kingdom Metazoa; phylum Arthropoda; class Arachnida; order Araneae; family Amaurobiidae; genus Amaurobius; species Amaurobius ferox. The sequence goes on along the minus strand of OX578142.1, from coordinate 92,971,634 downwards.
AAATATCCTTTCACTATGTATATTTTTGAATTTGGGTTCATATGGATTTTACTTATAAAATTGTAGCACTCCTAAGTCTCAGCTTTTCTATTTGAATGACTATTTTGATCAGTTGGATTTATGATTAAAAAAAATTTAGCATTATTCTTAACAGAATTAATTAAATTTTAAGATTTCTATTTTTTTACTTAAAACGTTAATCTATGGATTTAATTGACTAATAAAGTCTTTAGCCTAACATACATTTATATTTTAATTCAATTCTTCAGTATGAGGTATGTATGGATGTTTACACCAAACTACTATAACTCTGTATTTATGAATAATTTAATTATGCCAATAAAATAAACTTTATTAAAAATTAATTAAACAAGTTTTAATATTAAATATTGAAATTTCAGACAAAAAAAAAACTGTGTTAATTGATTTTAAAACCTATGTTGTAGTACAATGTACATAGATGCATATGAAATTTAAAAAATATATATTCGTAGGAAAAAAAGAAAGTTCTTGAACAAGATGGAACATGTTGTAAAGATAACAATAGGTTAACTGATATGACCCCTGTTACCATCCCTATTTTTTAGAGAATAAAGATTGATTGTACATAAAATTTCAGTAAAATTATGTATTTATGCACAAATGTGAATAAAATACAGAATACAGTTTTTTTACATATCTTATATTTTTCCCACTGTAAAATATGGGAAAATCAAAAGTAAAAAAATAGAACAAAATGAGGGAAAATGTTAACACTGTGCAGCTATATATAGTGTGGGATTGATTATGAACCAATTAATCAGAGAGCATTAAATATTCAAGCCAATCAATGAGCAGTAAAGTTGAATCATCACTGGTGTGTCCAGAACACCTCAAGTAAGTCACAAAGCTGCAAGAGTACACATTAAGACAATAAAGCAAATGAGAAAATAAATACTAGAGTAAAAAAATTGTAAAATATTTTTCTTGCAAGGCTAGAGAATAATAGTGCACTGAGCAAAAAAAAAAAATATTATGATATATAATCACAAGTGTCTGTGTTTTAATTTCAGTACTTTACAGTGTCACTTTGTGACTTACCAAGGTTGTTTTTAATGCTCCAGTGATGATTCAGTTTTACTGTGTTTTGATGACCTTAAATTTTTATTGTACTTGACTTTAGAGACCTGAGTTCTGTTTACACACTGTTCTCAGGCATTTATAGTACTTCTGTTGACCTTTTTAATGCTAATGAATAAGATCTAGTGTAACTCCGAAACAGCTGTATGCTGATTTTTATTTTAGTTTGTACATAAATATATTGTTTTTTCTATTATTTTATTAATATTTTTAAGAAAGGTATATTACTCTTTTATTCATTCTATACTGCAATTTAGTTAGAACTTGAATAATATTGAACTAGGAAGATTGAAAGGCATGAGCTTATTCATTATAAATTAGAAAAATTTGAGGTAAACAAAATTAAATTCTCACTTATATGCATTATTGTATTATTATCCACATATTGGTTTATGCTATTTTCTTTGGTTTGCATTTAGTTCTGGATGAACAAATGAATGGAACCTATTATAATATTCTGATGTGGGCAGCACATGACTTTTCCTATATTCATATTCTCATTCATTTTTTCATAATTCATTAAATTGAGTTTAATTAAACAAAATAATGTGGATTATTATTTGAAATTCCACTGAATTTGTAGTTTTAATTCAATTTTCTTTTGTATTTGATGACTGGATATATTTTCAAATGCGACTTTGCAAAAATGTGAAAAAACTAAAATATATCTAGAACAGTTAGCCCTGGAGTTATGGGTTTGGTCTCATTCTCATTGTTGTTAAAAATTGTGTATAAAGACACCATTTAATTGATATAGCACCATGGTAACCGACAAGTGACTTATCTACCAAATTTTGTGACATTTGGTCAATTAGTTTCTCAGCTACAGTGGATAAATATGATTTTAGTGGACTATTTCACAAAAAAGTTTTTTCTTGAATTGTATCAGCATTTCATCAGTACCAAGGTTACCCACAAGTGACTTATCTTCCAATTTTGTGAAATTTGGTCAATCAGTTTTTTAGCTAAAGGGGATACATACAATTTTGGGGGCCATTTCGCAAAAAAAAAAGCAGATTCTTTTTTCCTGAATTGTACCAAAATCTAATCAGTACCAGGGAAACCCCCAAATGACATACCTACCAAATTTTATTAAATTTGGTCACTTAGTCTTTGAGTTAGAATGAATATATACATTGCACAGACAGACAGAACCACAGACATAGGCATCTTGCTAAAAATAGTTTTTTCATGTTCTAGAATGCTCGAAACATATAGATCCACCAAAAACTCAAGTTGTGATTTTCGACACCATTCCAATACTTTCTATATACATTATCATGTATTGTAGGGAAAATAATATATAGTGCTCAAAATTAATACTCAATAACATGGGATTGCAGAATTCTTACTTTTTTTTTCTATTTTTCGGACGATCTCAGAAAGGAAATCATAAATCGATGATCTGTGAAATTTATCTCCTTGTTAAAAGAAAGAGTATCCAATGGTGAAAAACTCCCCTCAAAATACTTCTTTCCTTTTTCTTTTGCACCAAAATTCGTACTTAATTAGCTGAATTAAAAGTAAAAAGAAAAGGCAAAACATCCCCTTTCACTTCTCTTCTGAAGTAAACAGAGTAAAAAGAGCCAGGAAAATTGTTGAATAGAGCTTTTTCCCCTTTCATTTCTTTACAATTTTTTTTCTTACAAAGTTTGCATTCTGCTGATTTATTCATATGATGTCAATTTGGGTCAATAAAGAGTTTTGAAAATTTGAACTCTTAAGAATTTTTCCTTTGAAAATAATAGTTCCAAATATAATTATTCAAACTAGAATTTCCTTGGGTTCCTCATTTGAATAAACAATATTTTTAGGATGTGTTTATGTTGAGTCATTTATTAAAACATTAGAGGAGGGTGCAAGTTCTATAGTTCGTGATCTGGGAGAGGGATTGGTGGGATTAAAGGGTTCAAGCATCATAATAAGATTGAAATATTGGGTGTCTATTTATGCACACTATATTCATTAAATTATCTCGATAATTTTAAAGGGACTTATTTTAAGTATTGCATTATTTGTATAAATTTTTATAGTGTGCTAGTATAAGAGTATAAATCAATAAATATTTTTCTAAACAAAATAATTTTTCACATAAATAATGCAGTTGTGCAATTAATTTTGTATTTTCGTGCATTACTGATGAATGGGAAAAGCATCTTTTTCCATCAATCTCCATCCTTTAATTATCATGCAATAGGCAGACTAAACTTATTTATTTTCATATTTTGGTTAATTCTAAAGAAATATTTTGCATAGTTAACTTAATATGAGTCAATTATGATATAAAATTATTCTTATAGTTAACATTCCCATGCAGTGCTTTGAATCTAAAATTTTTTTTAACATTTCAGGTTTTCAAATAGTTAATATACAAAAGTTTGTTCTTATATATATATATATATACTAGAAAATGTACCTGGCATTGTCAGGGAGTTAAAGCAGGGTAGTTATATAAAATAACAAAATAAAAATTCATGTACATTGGTGCAATGGGCATGAAACAACATCCCCCTCATCAAATCACAGAAACGAAACACATCACTTGCAGAGAGAAGCAGTTTCATATGAGAAAGTTTACACAGAGGTTATGCTTAGTGACCATATATGGTATGGTCGAGGAAAAGAGGAAGTGCTGGCAGACTTGGAGACTCTACATTAAAATCTACTGATGTAATCATTCTCACAGTACATATAAATGAAAATACTTGAAATTACAAAAAAGTTCCTTTGAACCGGAAATTTATTGTTATCTCAGCAAATTTTCATTCTAGTTTAGCACAATACTGATAATGGTAATATGATACCAAATTAAAAATATTAGGGTAACATCTTTTAAATTTAAGAAGTTGGAAAACCTCTGGAAAATGCACTGTAACACTAATAGATGGCATTGGTTATTGAAAGTCAAAGGGTCTGCAAATCAGTGTCGACCTGCTATGAAGACGTCATTGGTTTAAAATATGTATAATTAATCAACAGATGGGTTTACAAAAATTTTTTCTTAAGTATACTGCGATATTTTAAGCAGCTGCTGAAAAAAATTAACATTGGATGGCATGTCAATTTTAATATATTGTAATAATAATGTAATAATAATGTCAATTTTAATATATTGTAATAATCAATGAAGTTTAAAATGCACAAAAGGTATATATATTTTAAAAATTCATTAAAAATTGTCTATAGACTCTGTTTAAAGTTTGTTTGAAAAAAATATTGCAATCTTTCCAATGGTGTCGAGATGGGAACTCCCCGATAATATTTTAGGTCGCTTAAAAGATATAATAACTAAAATACTAATTCAAAATTTAAAAATATATCACCAAGGTACACATGTGTACATCAAGAAGTACCTTGCACTGCTTAGATTTTGCACTACAGATTGCACACACAGACATCTTTCTTTATTAAGATTATATATCAATATATATATATATGATGTCACATTTACATTTCAGTCCATCTTCCTTTCACTTTTGCTATACTGAACATTTTTTATTAATGATCAATCTCAGGTATATATAATATAAGTAAAATAAAAATTCTTCAATTATATATATATATATATATATATATATATGGCGCAGTGTGTTCCGCCCCCCTCGGGTGCGCCTGGGGCAACGTCCTAGGATGGCAAAATGGTTCACGATTTCGGCCGTACATAGGGCAAAACGATGTAAGTCGACGTAGAGTCTAGTGCTAGAGTAGTCTAGTGCCTGACTATTGGAAAAAAAAAAAATATATATATATATAATTTATAACATATTAAATAATAAATAAAATAAAAGTATATATAAGTTAATAAAAATTTTGTGAGATTATATTTATTCTTATACAGAAAAAGTTGAATTATGTTTTCATAAACAGTTAGGGGGAAAATTCTCCATTTTTTTAAACTTCAAATTTTTTCATCTTATTTTTCCCTCTTAAAAATGTTATTAAAATTTGCTGTTAAGTATAGGACTCAGTGTTTTATTTTTTTATAGGACTCAGTTTTAAATTCCTGATGGGTCCTGGAATTTCAGAATTTTCTATATTCTAATTTTCTCTATTTTGGGGAATTCCTAGCTTCCCCCCTATTTTTAGGGGTTTATGACGCCTATTTTTGGGGTTAGACCCTCCTATTTTTTGGAAAATTTGGCTGCTGTCCCTGAAATTAATACTTGTGAAATTTACTGTCAAATTATAATTAGTGGAATTAACACAAAACTCTCACCCTTCTCCGTAGAATTAATATTCTTTTATCAAACAAATTTAATGGGGTATAAAATTTAGTTCAAATATCCATAATTCTACACTATATTCTTTATATTTTTATTTTGTCTTAGATGAATAAATTGGATTATCTAACCTGTTGTAAAATATAGTACTCAACATTAATACTCAGAACTAATACTTGAATCATACTTAGAAGAATAATTACTTGAATCATACTTAGAAGAACAATTACTTGAATCATAGTAGAATAATTACTTGAATCAATACTAAAATTATAATTAGAAGAATTAACACTCGAATTATAATCAGTAGAGTAACATTTGAATTATAAGCAGTAGAATTAACACTCGGATTGTACTTAATAGAATTAATACTCAGTAAAATTTTGTTAAATCGAACTTGATGGAGTGCAAAATTTAATTCAAATTATCCATAAACCCACTCTATTTTCTTTATACTTTAATTTTGTCATGGATGAACAAATTGGATGGTTGAACCTGTTGTGTGTGTGTGTGTAATATGTAGTACTCAGTGTAGTAGAATTAATACTCAAATGATACTCAGATAATAACTCAAATTATATACTCAGTAGAATCTTGTTAAATTGAACTCAATGGGATGTAAGTTTAAATTACCCATAATCAGAATTCATGCTATAAAAGAAATTTAAATAAAGTACTAAAAATATTTATAAATCCTTTATTATTTAAATAATTAGCCTTTTGATTGATACAACTTATGTTTTTATTCAAAATGATTCTTATAAAACTTCTGTCAGTGTTTTTAACGGCTTTTCACTGAACTTGTAGTTCATTTACCTGAACAAGGAGGGCTTTTTTAGCATTTGATAGTAGCTTATAAATTTATTTTTCTTGCTGATCTCAGAAAGTTTTGCAGTTTTAATTATCACTACTTATAGCTTTTTAAATCATCTAAAAATCTACAGAATCCAAAGAAAATCATTGACTTTTAATGCATTTGAATTTATCACATTTGATGTAGAGTTTAAATGTTTTTCACATGACTAAATTTATTACCGCTACTTTAAACAGTTTTTCCATTCTGCATTAAGTATGTGACATATTCATTAAATTACCTAAATATTGTAAGATTTTAAAAAGATTTTCCTTTTAAAGTTTTAATTTATTTTGCATTAGTGCATGTATAAAATTGTGCAAATATATATTTTAGTAATAAAATTGCAATTTTTGAAAATCAAAAGTAAGTATCCATAATTGTGTACTATAATATAAAGTGCTTTTTAAACAAAAATTTGGGAATTGGACACGGTTACACCATGACATAATTTTCAAAGACCACCTATATCAAAAGTTCCATTTGCTTTCACACTAGTATGGTAAAAAAGTATAAAACAAAATAGCATATGATTAAAAATAAAATTGGTAAAGTGTGAGAATTATAAATGTAAACTGCCACTAAAAATAAGTTAAATTAAGTTCAAATTAACATTTTACTGAAGTTGTATATATATAAAAAAGCTTAACTAAATAAGCCTTTGTATGTAAAAAAGGCATCCTATTTCAGGGATCAGGAGCTTAATCCAAATTGAAAAAAGAATCCAATTATTTGTATCGAAATTGACAATATTCTACTGTATATATTCATTTGAATATATCTTTATAAAATTTGAAACTGTTTTAAAATATTTGCAAACTTCATTGCAGAATATAAATTCTCAAAGCAACCTTTTAAAAAAATTTTGCTTTAAAAAGACTTAATGGTCTTTTCATAATATAGTGCCTTGTTCCATTTTAATAAATCTAAAAATATTAATGCATGTGAACCCTAAATACTCTAATTTGAAGTTTAATAATTCACATACATTTTTATTATATTTTGATCTAATTGTGAGCATACACTTTCATTTTTGTCTAAGGTTGATTTCATAAGTAATATTTTGTTTGTTTATTTATTTAAATTTGTGAACAAAAATATGCAAGCAAATCGATGCCTTTCAAAGCAACAATTTTCGAACTTATTCTTTATTTTTTTCATAATGCATTGGTAGAGAGAATTATTCAAATGAAACAGTGAATATTTGAAAATTTTTATATCAAAATATTCATATGCACATCTTTCAACATTTCTATCAAATTTTGTTATATTTAATTCCTTATATGTATTGCCAGAGAAAATTGTTTAACTGCAACAGTAAATATTTTTTAAATATGTTTGTACAAAATGAATCAACAATTTTAAATCAACAATTCTCAAACTTAGTTATTTATTTCCTCATAATGAATTATCAGAGGAAATTGCACAACAGTAACTTAATAAATATGTTTTTATATAGTTGCTTAATAAAATTAATTCTGCTTCTTGTGTGTTTCTTGATATTCTAGGATCTTTATTAATGTTCATGTAGTTTTATATTGGTAAAATTTGAATTTAAATAAATTACTTGATTCACTTCTAGTAATTAATATGTCAACTCAGTTCAATCTCAGTTGTGCTTGTTTTCGAGACGTGATTTAGGAATGTATACAGCTGGTCCTATATTGTATTTAGTTTTGTGAATATATAAGTTAAGCTGATATACTGGAATAAAATGATTCTATTTGCTTATTATTGCATTATACATTTTAAGAATACTGATATCTATCACACAATGCAGTGACACAGGCAGTTTTAATAATCTAATTTGCTTTTAGGTGCTAAAAATGATAAAATTTCAAATTATCCTTTGTTTCTCCATATAAGTAGACAATAAAATAAAAGTAGGTTTTAAATTAAATATGTCTGAAAATTATAAAGAATAATGCATAATGCAGTATGTATTTTTACTAGGTATATACTCATGGACATAGCCCCTCCCCCTGAAATGTAGAACCTTTATATATTTTTTTCTGTCATCTTCCTAAAGAACATACTTTTGCCACTCAATATATTTTTAAATGTATTGTGAGATGTATACACATTTAAAATATATTTGTCAATTATAAATGTGTTTCATTTAAATTGTTATGTTTTCATTGTGGATCCCCCTCGAAATATTATTCTAGTTGCGTGCCTGTATATACTTATTCTCCTGTGTCATCAGATTTTAGAATCATATACCAGTAGCAGTTAGTGTGACTATCCTTGAAAGGACACAAAATGTGAAATCATGGGAATCAAGCTCAAGTTTTAGCTATTTATTTCACATTTATTTTTAATGCATATCTTTAAAAAGTCAGAATAAATAGATAAAATTTGCATATGATTCTGTGAGCATCTGAAGTTCTTGTGCTCCTTTTGAAATAGGTACATTAGTCGCTACTCATGTACCACATTGTCCTTCTAGTTAGACTTTATAATTTTAACAATCAAAATATAGATAATTATCTAAAATTCCATGTGGAATCAACTGAAATTAAATAAATTTAATACACAAAATTCAATATGCCATTTATATGAGCTAAAATCTTTAGATATTGATGTCCCAGAAAATCTTGTGAAGAAGTTATTAATATCTACACTAAGAATATTTCATTAATAACAGCATAAAAATTTTATTATAGTATTATTCCATTTTAAATGCAAAAACTGCCTCATTTGTGCTGTTTTATGCTACTATTAACAAAATATTTTTTTATTGCAGATTAGTTTTGACAGCAGTTTAAGTGAGTTTTTAAAAGTTAATAGTTCTTTAATTTGAATTTGTAACCATAAAAACAGCATTTAACAACTAATCAAACCTTTGTTGTGCTTCAGAAATTAGATGTAGTGCTAAAGGCAAGTACTGGCTGGGTGTTAGGATAAAAAATATGGAAAATAAATTATTTTCACACATGAAATAAAATTATAAATATTCATATATTTGTATGTATTGTCTGTAATAATCATGTATGTTAAAAATAAGAGTACAGTGAGTTCTGCTTTAATATATTAGTTATTTTTGTAAAAGTTTCTGCACACACACATTATAGTAATTCACATTCTAAAAATGTCAGGATTTGTGAGGAAAATTGGGTTAGTGCAGATCTTAAAAATATTACTTATGGCTATGCTTGTAGGAGGTTTTAGATAAAAAAAAATTTCAGCTGAGGTGGATGGCTTTGGTTCAGGAGTGAAAACCTTTTGCTTCGGCTTGACTTAAGCAAGTCATCTAATTTTTTCTGCTTTACCATTCTTTTTCCCATGAAGCTGTTCATAGAGTATAAGATAACAATTAATTTCATGAATTGCTACTCAGCATGCTTAGAATTTTCTCTGCGTTATCTCTTATAGTGTGTGATGTGGATTTCTTTATCCCTATTACATTGAACAATAAACGTCTTCATTCATTTTGTTCAAAATGCTTTATCATATCAAGCTTCTCTTAAAACATTATTGTTTTTCTTTTACAATCAGACATTTTTATCACTAAGATGTATTTTTGAAGCACTCTTTTTTACAAAGTTATTATTGTTTATGGGTAACACAGTGACAGTTACAAAGCATATCTGAACTCCTCAAACCCACACGACTGACAACTTAATGACTGGGAAGAAAGAATGCTGGGTTATTACTTAATATTGATGTACCAGTTCACCAATGGAATCATGCCATAGCTAATTTCAAGTTTGCATTTTGTGAAGTGTTCCTCTATTGATAATTCACATTATTGCAAATTTATATTCTAAAAATAGACATTATAGAAGAACTTACTGTACTGCACAAACAAGATACAATTAATTTTCCCCTGTTGAAATTACTAGAACGAAAGAAAAGTTTGAGGATTGGTGATTTAGTTATATTGTGTTATTTTTGAAGCAGTTAAAATTATAATTGTGAATTCAAGAAAATTACTTTTGTTTATTAGGAACATTAATCTTTTCCTAGAAATGTATTTCACACTACCATGTTGTTTCCCCTGTCTTAGTGAGTTAAAATTAATTTTATGCAAAATCATTTTTATACTTAACATAGAGTTAATGACTTAGAGAGCTTTAAATTGATTGAGGAATATCAAATTTGTTTTCTTTGCAAAAGCCTTAAAATAATACCTTGTTTGTACTGCAATACTTGAAAGTAATTTAAATCAAGCTAAATGAATAGATATGATTTTTCATGTATAAGACTTTTTAAAAGTAAATTGCTCCTAACAAATGGTTGGTCTTAAACTACCTACAGTACAGACTGGGTATTAAGATCGTTTTGCTAAAATATATATAATATTTTAGAAAACCCCCTCATAAAATACTGTTATTATTGACATTCTCAGGAAACTGTTATTACTGTCTATTTTGTATTTATTTAGAACACCAAGGTTTTATTGTAATGTTTCATAATGTCATTTGTCATGGTATTATTTTTCATTTGTCATGACTTTTTCATATTCTGTTACAAACAGAGAAATCATTGTTAATATCATACTTTATGTTTTTATAATTACTTGATTATAAAATTGTTCTGAATAAAATGCTTGGATGTTATGTATAAATAGAAATGATTGTCCATTGGCACTGTCTGCTGCTGATAAATGTAATAAAGTTGCAAATTATCATTTTCTTCCTGTTATATTCTTTAACAAAATTATCAACACCTGACTAAACATTTTTTTATGAATAATAGTATTTATAGTCTCAGAGACTGTAAGACATATTACTAATAATTGAAATCTCAGCCCCAGTAACAGGTCAAAGTAGGTTAGAGCTAATTGTACAAATAAAGGTGTAAAGAATTGTGTAAACCAGCATTATATATGACTGCAGTTAACTTTCCTCCATCAAACATTGGAACAACTCTTATTGTCTTTTCATTCTCGTAGTGTGTAAAGCCTATTATCTTCAAGTTTGAAAACAGAAGTTCAAGGTACCTATCCAGCCATTTACTAACAGCATACTGTTTTCCTAGATAGGTACTCACTCAACTACTAATTATGCCCAATGCTGCTACCTTCAGGGATCTGACAGAAATAGGTGTTTTGAACATAACATAGCTGTTGACTAATATTCTTTTTTGGGGAAGAAGTGGTCCCTTTTTTATGGTATCATTCACCAGCCCTAAATTTGTTAGATCTGTCATATTGAACATTAAAATTTTTTATTAAAATCCATTAATATTAACCTATGCCACACATACATAGTATATTGATGTATTACTGTTTTGTGCATTATATATATATATATATATATATATATATATATATATATATATATATATATATATATATATATATATATATATATATATATGTACTTATGCTAGTAAAAATTGCAACACCATGAAGGAATCCTGCTATTGAGCTGAAACTTACAGCAAATGCAAATTAGGGTTTACTATGCAAATGATTAGAATTTTAGAGTCACCGCACATGTGTGGGGTGAGCAGCACCCTCTAAACCGATGTTTTAGCCATATAAATAGAGAGCTGTAGTGGAATATTGAAAATAGTCTGTGATTGTCTGCCAGTGGTAAACATTTCATGAAAAGTAACTATGGCTCTACGATGACAGAGTGTGCCATATGAGTAAGTTATAGAGTTTGAACGAGGACAAATGGTCAACATTTGTGAAGGTGGGCGGGGGGTCTTATCGTGCAATAGCAGCTGATGGAGTCCAATACGCGACAGTGATGCGAGTGTGGAAGCAGTGGATGATATGATACCTCATCCGCATGGCAGTGATGGACCATGCAGCTTCATCTCGACAGTTTGGAGCACTGCTACAGGCATGTCATTGTCTGCTCCAACAATTCATCAGTGTCTGCTGCACCATGGACTGCATTCAAGAATACCTTTGTACAGGATTTCCCTGATGCAAAACCATCTTTGCCTGTGGCTATAATGGGCTCATCAACATAGACACTGGCATGCCGATTGGCAACAAGTTGTCTTTTCCAATGAATCCTGCTTTAATTTGGGTACAGTTATAGCCAAGACTCTATAGCAGTGAATGCTACCTTCCGGAGTGCGTTATCCAACATCATACTGGAGAAACGCTAAGCATGATGGTCTGGGGCGCCATTCAGTATCTTGGATGATCTCAGCTGCTAAGAATTGTGGGTAATTTCAACAGCAACCGGTACATCATAGAAGTTCTGGAGCCCGAAGTCTTATACTTCTTTCAATGCATTCCTGCAGCTATATTTCAATAGGACAATGCCCACCCATATTTTGCTAGGAATGTTCAAGACTTCTTTTCAGCACAACAGATACAGCTTCTTCCCTGACCTTCCTATTCACCGGATATGTCCCCTATTGAACATGTCTGGGATTTTCTCATTTGGTGTCTTGCTCATGACTCTCATCCCATAGCCAATACAGCTGAACTATGGGTTTGGATAGAAGCAATATGGAATGCGTCCTCCTCAGGTACAAATCCAAATTCTGTTTGATTCAATGCCACGTAGTATAGAAGCACTTATTTATTGCAGCGTGTGGTGACTTCACCAAATACTGATTTTCGACATGTAATATTGTTATTTTGCTTTGTAAATTTAATCGTTTATTTGTATCAATACAGGTCATTTGTGGAATGAATGTCATTAAATTCTGATGATTCCTTCATGGTGTTGCAATTTTTACAAATAGGAGTTTATATATATATATATAATAAAAATGTAATGATAATTCAAAGAAAAAATAGAAATGTAATGTAGGATCTATAGATGACTAAAAATTAAACTTTGAAGAAAATGTTAAACTATAAGATTGATTTAAACCTATTATTAAGCATTAATTACAGAAAAGAATAATCTGAGCAGGACACACCATGACATTCTAATCCATAAACATATTAAAGTAGTAAAATACAACATATATATATATATATATATATATTAGAAATATACAATAATAAAAAAATTTATGTAATAATAAAATTTCAATATATATATATATATATATATATACATTTGACAAGTTTTAAATCGAAAAATATATTTTTCTAAAATATATGAAATTAACTTTTGTACAGTCTGCAAAGTTCCAATTACTAAAATGTTATTCATACATTAACGTGCAAAACTAAAAAAAATTTGATTCTTTTATGAGCAAGTTTCAGCACTTTTTCCGGAGAATGTAGGGGTCGTTCGTATGCAAACTGAATTGCAAGTCATGTCAATTTGTCAGGAAATATCCCATATGCATCTATAGTCCTCCTCCTGAATAAATTAATAGATGTTAAAGGACTTTCTGGAACACCCTGATAAAAACCCTAAGATATGCCATTAAATGAAATATAAAACAAATATCCTGAAATATTTTATTTTAGCTTTATACAGCCCCTGAACTCTATCCCGAAATTATTTATTAGCAGACGTGGGAAAGTAATTTAAGTCATAAAATTCTATGTTTCATATATCTGTACATTTTGCTCATAATAGAATCAAAATTTTAGTTTTATATGTTAATGTATGAATCAAATTTTACTAATTGGAACTTTGAGGACCGAATAAAAAGTTAGATTTTGTAAATTTAGAAAAATGTATTTCACAATTTAAAGCTGTAATACGATAAATTGCTACCGCATTTGAATCATTTTTTAATGGGAAGTATATATCTACAACTAATGGTTGTAGAAATAAAGGTCATTAAGCCACTTTGCCAGACACTCTCTCTCTATATATAAATTAAATTTAAAGAACATGAAGATATATTGTGAAACATAGTTGTGTTAATTCTGCTCCCATCGCTGCTAACTGCTTCAAACCACTATGCCTGAACCAAACTTCCCAAACTGGGTTTCTTATGAAGTTTGTTCCCATCCTGCTCCAAAACATAAAATTTATAATTTGAGGTCCTCAGTGGTGAACTTTCATTATTTTATTTTACACAGCTTTAAACATTTCTCTAAGATAGCATATTTTATGATTAATATTTTAATCTATATTTTATGATCAATATATGAATCAATAAGTTTTTCTTTGTTATTAAAAATAAGAATTAATTCCGAGCATTATTCCATTGTAATTGTATTTTGTATTTAAATGTTTTATTTAACTAAATAGCTGTTTCAGGTTCCCACTTCAGATAAGGCTCCCAAATTTCACAATTTTTAATTTGAAATTATTGCCCCAATTTTTACTCTTAGGGGAATGATAATTTTCTATATTCTCGAAAATAAAATGTTGAAATACTGATAGCTAAAAATGTAATTTCAACTTATAGAACCTCTAGAAAATGTTAGCGGGGATCCTACCATTAAGTTTAGAAAATAATAAAAAATTAAAAGTGCTCTTTAACCATATCAGACTGCTGCTATCAAAGACAGTGCTGGTATTTACTTTTCAAATAAATACTTATATTTATTTGATTTATGCAAATAGGAATATTTAATTAAAATACTCTTATAAGGACACAAAATGTAGTAATGTCATAGGGCTCCATTATAAGAAGTAGTGTGCTTACAGCCACCCTCGGCATATAAATCCATCCCTGCATTAGAAAATGTAATTTGTGTTTTATTTTTTCATTTGTATATTTTGTTTGAAAAAAAATTAATTAATACAAGGTAGAAAACAAAATGTAGTTTGTTAAAAATTTCCTAATGAGCCGCTCCTAAACCTTGTAGACCTGGTCCTAAATTACATTTTATCTGCTCTCAAAGGTGCTCCAAATCCTTAAATGGTAGTTATCATCCTTGGAAAAATCTTAAATTTAATTTGAGAAACAAAGGAAATAAAGTCATTAAGAAAATGTTTTTCTGAGGAATCCAAACAACAAATATGAAGTAATTAAGGGAGAACAGAGAAATTAATAGATAAAAGGCTAAGAATGTACAAAATCATCAGGAAGTGCATGCACAACTTAGACCTTCTAAAGTTCTCAGTGAATAACCTTGTAATTATATACAAAAATATTATTTTTCACGCTAAACAACTTTTCAAGAAATGCAGTAACAATAAAATAAAAGAGAATAAAAGAAATTTAACCAGAACTGAAAGATAAAATGAACATAACCACTTATTCACCGTGTGTTAAAGTGAGACTGAGACATAACATTCTCAACTATTGCCACTCATAAAGATAAAAATATCACCTAACACAT
Organism: Amaurobius ferox; assembly: GCA_951213105.1. Lineage (NCBI taxonomy): Eukaryota > Metazoa > Arthropoda > Arachnida > Araneae > Amaurobiidae > Amaurobius > Amaurobius ferox. Next base: position 92,956,324 of record OX578142.1, on the reverse strand, counting down.
CTCATATTGAGTGCATAACTAGTTTTTTAATTTTTACTCTTTATTTTCAAAACTGATATTTTTATTTTTATGTTTGGCAGCAATTGGTAAAGTAAAAAAAAAAAAAAGTGTATTCCCAAGGATCAAGGAAAAGGACACATGGAAAACCTTTCCATTTCAGACTTTTGTGGCAGTAATATTCGGAGGGCTTTTGAATTATGCTATTGAACAAGCTAATGTATTCTGAATTTATGTTCATTTTATGAAACTATCTCCTATGGCAATTTGAAAAAAAAAAACTATAAGTGCAAGGGGTATATTGTGGTCAGTTTCTCCCTATTGAAGTATGGCTGCAATTAAAGACATCCCAGTACATAACATTCCTTAGACATTTCAGTATATAAAAAACTATAAATGTGTAGTTTCTTGGATTGGGCACCTAATATTTTGCATACAATCATATTTATACTAGTGTTATTTATTGCAATGATTCCATTTTGCTCTTTCGAGGGCATTTTTAGGAAGTTCCCTTGTTATACTTATTTTATGAGGGTATAAAATGCAAGAACTGCCAGTATTTTCTTGGGATAGTTGAGCCATGTCTTTTTTAAAGGCAATGGCACAAATATAAATATGCATAATTGGCCAATTAAAGGAATGCATCAATTGCCAAGTCTATAATCTTACCGCAGTAATAATGAAAAACATTTTAGTATGAAAATTCTAGTGCTGTACCTACTGTACATCATTTCTGTACATTACTAAATAGTTTAAAGTAGTTTCTTAAGGCAGATTTTGAAACTATTTAATCAGAAGTGTGTAACTACAAAAATCATGTTTTTTAGATAATTCTATAACTGATTTGTTTTCTAATTCCTGTACGTGCTGTTACATTAATTTATCTGAAGACAGCTCAGATTATGACGTACAGTTTTTAATAAATTTTATGTGAATATCTTAAAAATGTATTTATTTGTTCACTAATGTTGATTTTACAATAAAACAATTGCTTTTCTTTAAATGTCATACTATCTATATCCATTCATATGGTATATAATAAAAAAAAACACCCTTTGTTATCACATTCAATATAGGTTGAGTAAAATAAATATTCGAAATACACATTTTTTTTTTTTCAATTTCAGGTTTTTGTATTTATAACACTAAATCTTGATATAAATACACCATCATGCAGATTAAAGCAGTTACCTCTCAAACCAAGTAACTTATTATGGGGTAGTCAACAGAATTGCCTGACCCCTATATAAAGGAGCCTAAAATTACTAGACGAAAGTTTAGAGAACAGTGCCCTTTGTGAAGTTTGAGGGCTGGCTACCTGTGTTGTGAATTGAAATGAGTTTGAGAAAAATATTAGGTTCCATCTAGCACCATAATGGTCATATGGATACTTTATTTATTAACGGATGATACAATCAACATTTTTTGTCTGTCTTCGCATAAAGGGGAGGAAAAGTTACAGGCGATCCGACATAGTTTGCTGCTCTCTCGGGATATCTGCTGCAAGGTAACACAAAAAGAATTTCCATACAATCAGGTTTCCCGTCATCGTTATTGATGTCTTCTACCTGTCGGAAGAACAGAGCACCATGTCCATGTTTCTTGTACGTATTTACAAAACTAAAAAAAGGTGTCAGCACCATAAATCTCGAATCTAAGTGAAATATTCTGCAGAACTATTCAACACAGTTTCCGAATTGATTACATTCCTACGTATGATATGCACTTGACTCTTCTGCAGAATAATTTTACCTATGCTGAAAAATAACTTTAATCTTTTTCACATGTATTTATATGCTTTGGAATTGATTTTTGGGAGTAGTAAAATGATATTTGCATTTTTTTTTCAACAGTACAATTACCTATTCTACAATTAAATTGTAAATTTTTTCTTGATATATTTCACAAAAGTATCTACTATTTTAACAATGTTTAACCACCCTGTCATTGAAAGAGATATATTTACCCTTTGTGTAAGTCATTTTATACGATTTTGCTGATGCCACAGTTTATCGCAGAGTAATAGAAATCCAGTAAGAAAAATGCGCTTTTGATTTTATAGAAGATACGGTGCATAATACAGCAAGTTTGAAATAATGAACACTAATAAAATTATAGTATGCCTATACATTTGGAAGTTCCATTTTACAAATTATTTTTGAATATATTTTGTTTTTACTTTCGGATGCAATGGACATTTTTGTTGCAGAGTATTGCATCACTGTAATATTTATATATTTATTTATATATTTATATATATTTATTTATATCTATACATAGAGAAAGCAAACTTTATAGTCTGCGAACTGCATTTTATTTTTATTGTCGACAGACAAGTACTTGCATAAAATGTCCTTATTAAGGGCATTTAATAAATTTTGAAATGTGTATCATTTGAATTAAGGCAGAAGCTACATATACTCAATATTATCAAAGATATGTAGTATTGAAACTTGACGTGAGCCACGGTGCATCTTACAAGTGGCATAGTGTGTTCCAAAAATTATAATAAATTATGGAAAAAAATAAATGTGCGAAGGGAGGAGAGCGTAATGGCATTTCGAGAAAAAGTTTCATGTTTCTCTCTATTGGAGTTTCAAATGGGATAAATGTCTGAAACTGAGTTTATTAAAGGATCACTGTTTTGAGCATTATAATCCAAAATTATCTATCTATTCAACACTCGACAAGCACACACAGTTGCATGCTAGTTGAATGAAACAGTAAATTAAAAATAAATTCCGCTTCTCTTTACTGATATAATATATAGGGCCAGCTCAATCATAGACTGCAATCCTCTTTTTTTTTTCCTTTTCTAATCATGACCAATAATCTTGTAATATTTTAGCAACAATGAATTTCCTTTCAAAATGCACTCTTAATTTGTTTAGCATTCGCACCTACTTTAAGTAGTGAGTAGTGAAGATTACCTGACGTAATTTTTTTTATTAAAAAAATTTCCTTGAAATTTGAAATCCTCAAAGCGATCCCTTTCGTATGACTCCTATCTTGTACCGAAAGCGGGGACTGCATCACAGTCTACTGTCATTCTGCAACCCTGAAATTTTGAACCCTTCGCACGCCACCCTTAGAATGAATATTACGACCATTCCATTTCGCAATACAGCCCTCTAGATTGTGCATCACTAGTCTACATTTTCAGGACATAACAGACTACGTAATTCACAACACTTCCATAGTTGCTTCTTACATGTAAACTAAAGCTCTCCAGGTGAAGTACAAAGTTTCTCAGCTTGCATCGTGTTCTATGGACTGATATTAAACTTTGTTCTTCCCACTTTAAATTGCTTTTAAACTCGGAAATTCATTCATAACGTTATTTTTTTTTACCAATATTATAATTTATCTGGGATTAATCACATAGATTATACGTGAGCTCTTCGTCAGCAAGAGGATTCTGGTAGAGGCCTCTGGCTAACCCACGCTATTGACTTTTTGGGTGGGGCAGACCTGCCACTTCCTGATACCACTCGATCTTCAGAAACTTCATTTGATCCGCTTGAATTGGAGCTGCTACCACTTCCAGTTGGCATTGCTGGAAACAGAGATTAAAAAATTAAGATGTAGGAATCAAAATGTAAAAAACACTTTGTGCAAAGGATAAGAAAAATTTGAGCAACATGTGTGCTTAAGCATGTTGCTCAAGTTTTCCTAATCAAGATATTGAAATTTATTGCCCTTAGTGTATAGAGTATACACTTAAGTACATTAATTTTAGTTTTGTATGAATTATACAAATAACCATACAATATGGTTGCTTTATGAAAACAGTTTTTTACTTTTAAAGGAATGTATTTAGGAAAAATAAGAAAAAAAAATCTGATGTGGGCAACACATGACTTTCCTTATATAATGTAATGAATTTACTACTTTTACAGTAAAAAAATAGGTTTTTCTTATAGTAGATACTAATATTCTTTCCAAGATATTGCATTTTCGGCAATCAGTCGTCATTTTCATTGATTTAGCGTCATTTTTATACATTTGGCGAGATTTTCGTTAATTTGGCAACATTTCAAAAAGTCGCCAAGTTGGCGACATTCCGCCAAATTCGTCGCCAAAATTTTGCCAAGCGTTATGGAAGAAGAAATAATTTGTTCTTACAGCAGAAAAATGACTATTGGCGTTCAAATACAAAAGTATTACTCAAAGTATATTTTTTCATGAATGGAACGAGCTAGATCTACGAGAATGATGTCACCCAATGTATCGCATGGTATTACAAATGAAAAGTGAACATGTTTCTCAATAGGAAATATTTTTATTTCATTTTATATGACTTTTTAATAATTTTTTTGAAAAATGTGCAATATCTCGAGAACGGTTCATGTTAGCGTTCTAAAATTTATGTCAATCGTTTTCTAATGAAAAATTACATAAGAAATGTCTATTTGCGTAACTTTATTAGTGGTTTTGATTTTTTAACGACTTTTCCAAAATTTTATTCGAAAATTTAGGGGTGTTCTGAACATTCGATTACGTATAAAAACAATAGGCTTCCAGTGTTTACGGATTGTGATTTTTATACCAAATTTGGTTCGAATCGGTCCATTCGTTCGTCAGTTATCGTCTCCACAGACTCACTGACACACACACACACAGACATCACTTCAAAAATGTTTGATTCGTGATCAGGGATGCTTGAAACGTGCTTTCCCGTCGAAAACTCGATTTCGAATTTTCGACCCCGTCACAATACTTTCCTTATACATTATGTATATAAGGAAAGTAATAAATACTGTAAACCAGCATTTTCCAAAGTGTGTTCCGCGACTCGATATTTTCGAGTAAATTAAAAAAAAAAAACGCGTAAAATTTTAATGCATAATTTAGATTACAATGGATTTTTCTTATTTTGAGGTTCCGCAATTAAGTTAAAGTTCAGAAGGGTTCCGCGACCAAAAAAGTTAAACTGCCAGTAAATTGTTATAACACCATTCTGTGGGACATACGGGCCCTGAAATTGCTGCGCCGATCAAACTATACAAAGCGTTTTTTACCGAGGTGCCATGCCACTAAGCTGCGCGTATTTAATGGGGAAAATGTACGCATATATGCAGAAATTTTACCTTTCATTATCCATTCTTCAAGTTTTTCATTGTTCATTCCCCGTTTACTATGAAGTGTGTATAAATATTTTCCCCCTCAGACTGTTTATTGTATTTTGGATACAAGATTTTAACTCGGAAATGATTTAAAGGGAAATTTGTTGACATTTTTAACGTTGGTAAAAAGACCTAAAAAATAAATTTTACATTTTTTTTGTTACTTTTATAAAGATAATTGAGTTGGAAATTCACACAATATCTGTATATAATAATGTTACGACTACAAAAGTAAAATAAATGAAATAAATAATTATTTAGAGAAAAGAATGTTTTTCTGTACTTAACTATAATTTGCTTCATTTTAGCATTTCAGACGTTTTATTGTGCCAGATAATCTGACTGAATAAAATTTAAATGTGACTTAAATCCTTTTGCATGGGTCGTTCGATTTCAAATTTTCGAAACCCCCAATAATTTTTCAAGTCGGCGTCTGACGTCTAGTATAGTAGTATTTACTACGGTAGGCGGACATCAATATAGAACGCCTATGTATTAATGATAGGTATAGATGATCAAATTAATAGGTAGCCTTTAGCGATACCGAGGTGGCGTTTTAAGCGCACGTATAGAATAGACCTTAATCCACAATAAAGATAACTGCTGCTTGTGAGAATACAAACAATATGCACTTCTTTATAAATTACAAATTAATGCCGTTATAGAGTTATCGGTAATTAGTTCAGGGGTATTATGAGCCCTCGTGAGGAAAGTTGCAATTTTTTTTATTTCTTTACTTTGCATTTGTATATAAGCTTTTGGTTAGGCTTACCATAATATTTTTTCTTCAAACCGGGGCACATTTATGCAGTGGTGCGATCAACGGGGTTCTTCAAGTTCAGGGTCTCGGTGCTACGGAATACTCAATTCGTCTGAGACTAGAAAATGTACCCGGCATTGATCATAATTTAAAGCAGGAATCAATTGCATTCATTTATGCAGTCTTTCAAAGGTGTAGTCGCCCGTTGCGTCGAACACGTGCGGCTGCGCTTTCTCTATGTAGGCGTAATACGCTCCTAAATAAGCGCCTAAACATGCTTTTGCCGGTTAATAATAAACAAAAAGTTTCAGCAAAAGGAATTTATTTTCAAAAACGGAAAATTTAATGCAAACTTGAAGGATGAAAAATTCTTTCACGATCACTTAAGCTGGCTTCGAACCGCGGCATTAGTCTTTTTCTTCTAACTGAGACAAAACGATAAAATAACGGGACACGTCCTTTAAATCGGGACATATGGTAACCCTACTTTTCGTTAGTATACACTGTTTTCGACCTGACGATAGGCACTCGTAATGTCCTCGAAAAATTATCATTTACTTTCCACATGTCTGCTTTTTATTAAGGAAGGTTGCATTTCTTGTATTAAAAGAACTGAGGACTTATTTTGTCAAGCAATTAGAAATGCCGTTATAGAGTTATCGGTTATTAAATGTTAATTTCGCAATATTTCGGTAGAAAGGCGATACAAGCTGTACAGAACTGATGTCCCAACCGTGGTTCAAACCATGGATTTCTCCCTGCCATCCATTGATCTACTGGGACGATATTGTTACCTTCCATACAGTGGAAGTGGACTCTACATTCTCAGAAATAAAATTTATTACACCCGTGACCAGCGTTTCTTTCAAGCATACCTCCCGGAGGGGGGGGGGGGGGCAAAGCTCCCTCCCCGGGGATGAGGATTCGTCCCCCCCCCCCGGAGACATTTTATGTAGTTTAACCTAGACATTTTATGTAGTTTTAGACATTTTAATCTAGTTTCTATTTATATGACACATCATTTAGATATATTTATATAGGGCAAATAGAAAACTTGCTCCTCCTAAAATTTCATCGCCCCCTCTGGCCAAAATGTCCTGAAAGAAACATTTCCTGTGACATTCAGCCGGAAAAAAAAATCAGTCACTTGATGCAGCCATAGGCAAACACAAATAATTGTATTTAAGGTTCCGACCCCAGAAGTTAATTGAAAAATAAACCAAACACCTATAAAAGAGCCGCGAGTGTAAAATAATATTGATAAAGGGCCGCGAACCTAAGCGTGTTGGAAATCCCTTATGAAACATAAGTACTATACCATCCACGAACAAAATACAATAAATTTACGACATCTGTGAGCAGTGTTTCTTTTAGGCATACATCCGGGTGGGGGTGGGGTGGGCGGCGAAGCCCTCCTCGAGACGATATTCGCTCCCCCTCCCCCCCCCCCCCCCGGACATTTTATGTTAACCCAGTTTCTATGTGACAGCATTTAGATATATTAATATAGGGCAAACAGAAAACTTGTCCCCCCCTACAGTTTCATTCGCCCCCCCCCCCCGGCTAAAAAGTCTTGAAAGAAACAGTGTCCATGAGCCCCCTAACAAAACCTACGTGTCTTACGAACTGTGAAACTAGCTATATTTTGAATCAAGAATATTAAGTTAACAATTCATACAAAGTGACAGGGATTATCAAAGAAATGAAACTTAAATTTTCGAGATATTAAGTTTTTGTCAATTCGTAACATTTTTCAAAAGTAGCCAAGCTGCGATATTTCACCAAATTTGTCGTCCAGTGGAACAGACGAACAGAGAGAAGGGCTTTCTTACATAGTATGATTAGAGTAGCTGCTTGGAGAAGCAAACATGAGAGCAGTATTATCTTTGAATTTATTCAGATGGTAAATTTTTGTAGACACGAATAAAACAAATTCACACCAGAACGACTTTTATATCTTTGAAAAGCGCGATCTATAAAAATAACGCTAGACGAGATGAAAAGCATTTTCTGGAAATGCCATTCGGTTCAAGCATATCTGGAACTGTTTTATATCTAAAATTATGTAATGTGACTTATGGGATTATGTCAAAAATATTTAGAATATTTCAAAAGGAGATTCTTGGCTATGTGCCAGGTTATAGAGTTTTATTTCTTCCATATAAAAGAGTGCTCACATTCTCTGCCACAGTTTTTCCTTTCAATGGTATTTCAAAAGATCAATAAAAATATTTCGCCATTTTCTCCGAATGATGTAAAAATATTGAGATATATTCATAACTTGTTTTCACGTTATACTTATTTTCACGTTTAAGCCTATAATCCTAATAATAATATAATTGAATGTCTTTATCTTTGGTACTTTTTATTAGGTTTTGTGTAGGTACTTTTATTTTGGTCTTTTATTAGGTAAAATTTTCTATGAAATGTTCCTTATTTAGTAGATTTAGTATTATATTTGAGAAAATAAGTTTTTATAAAAATGTGTCCCTGCTTTAAGCAACCACCTCTTAACGCGACCGTGTACACTATATTGTGAGACCGCTCATTTTTGAACACTTATGTCTGATGATCAGGCATTGAATATATTTATTAAAATGAGAATGATGAAGAAAGTGCAAAAGATTTTTTTCGACTTTTGCAATCAGTGATTTTGGAGGCTAGTGGCGTAGCCAAAGGGGTAGGGGGGTACATAACCCCCCGAGGAGCCCACCGGAATACATTGAAGTTCGGAGAAATTACATTCGTAGAAATGGGAAACAAAACATTTGGTTAGCCTCCTCCCCCCCCCCCTCCCCCCGAAAAAAAAAACTTTTATTCTGGCGACGCTACTGCTGGAAGCTTAGGTTGTACAAAAACAACATTTAAAGCTTTTAATTTTCTAGGTTGCTGAAACTAACGGAAAATACGTGAAAAGTGAGATAAAGGATTTTATGGTTAAGCAACGAATGGAATATTTAACTCAACCGAATTTTCTACAACATTTTACCTTGAAAAATGAGTAATTTTTGTGGATGAATAGCTTTCATGGTGTTAATTACTTTTCTGTGTAATTAAGAATTAAAACATCATGAACAGCATTAAACAAGAAAGATCAATCATACATAAAGCATTGATTATGAAACACTTTCCAACTGCAATGCAATTTTATTTAAACATCTCTGAAATGCGATACACTCAGCGGTAATATTTTTAAAAGTATTACAATAATTTATTATATTTGAATATCACTACACTTTATTATATTATTATATCACTACAATAATTTATTATATTTGAAAACTTAAAACTTCATCGAAAAAAATTAATTTTATTCAAATGATGTCATTGAAATATAAATCGCCTGGCTCTCTATGAAAAAGCTAAATATTTCATTCATAGACTTTTTTCTGTTCCTTTCATTCATCACAATACTACAATAATTTATTTTACTTAAAAACTTAAAGCCATGGAGGTAAAAGTAATTTAACTCTATGCTTAAAACTTCATCGAAAATGTCTGCTATAAAATCGTCTGCGTTTCTATGTAAAATCAATTAATGTTTCATTCATATCAGCTATATTGCAGACTCTAGAGCTAAATAATTTTGCATTAAAGAAATTCAGCAATTCTTATACAACTCATCTTAGAGCTTCATGTGTTTACATTCTCCACAAGTGAAAATTAAGCTCCATTGTAGAAATAATCAAAGTTTGATGATCATTTAAACTGAACTATATTCTAATTGCGCTGTTTCAGAATACAGATGCACAGAAATTAAGCAAAAATAAAGCTGCTTGTTTTAGGACGGATACAACACTAAACATAAATTAAAAAGAACTTTAAAAATCACGATTTTGACACAAGATGGATGGCATTGATCATTTAAACTCAAATATATCGTAATTGAGCTATTTCAGAATATGGATGCACAGAAATTAAGTAAACATAAAGTGGTTTTAGGACGGATACAAAACAAAATAGCACCTTTCTGGTAGGTCGGACGGTCTGGGTCTCAACAACAACAACAAAACAAAATATAAATTATAAAGAACTTTAAAAATCACGATTTTGACACAAGATGGATACCATATTTTATTTTGAAGTGGTTCACGTGGTCTCATCATATGATATGGGTGTAATTATTATTTTAATTCTTATTTAAAAAATTACCGCATATATTTTGCTGAAATTCTTTTTATATTTTTTATGGGATAATTTGAGTATTTCCTAAAACTTTCGAAGCAATTTGGGAATTTTAAATTCGCTTAAAAAAGGTTTGAAAAATTAGGTCCCATAGGGTTCACTGTATTTCATTTTTACAACCCGAGTTCAATCCAAAACTAATTGGGTGATATTATTCATTTACATTCCTATACGTCCCACAGACCGTCTCAACAATATACTAAAATTTCATTTTGATAAAGTCATTTTTACGGCAGTTATCGTGCGAACGGACAGACCGACAGAATGAAAAAAAGTCATAAATACTTTTCAACTGTGTTGTAAAGTGTTAAAAACGATAAATGAATTTTAATAATATAATAATCATACAGTGAGTCTTTTTACTAACAGAAAATCAAGAAGAAAAGAAAATATTTTATAGAAGTTTTACTGTACTAGATTTATATTGTTATTAGAGACTACAAAATGTACCAAAATACGAAGCATGAACAATTTCTGGCGCGCTTTCGGTGCGGTTTCATAGTTTGGTTTCTGAAACTCCGCTAAAATGAAATGTAGCAAAACACAGTTTTAAATCTTTTAATGAATATTTTTTGATAAGCATATTTATGGAAAAGTTTCCTCCAAAACTCCTGAATATTACCTCCAATTTTTCTGTTAACCAACTTTATGGTAAGCAGTATTAATTGACAATATATAATTTTTTCTTTCAAGTAAGAGCTAACATTCGACGTCTCCGAGCTAATAAAAAGTTCTTGGAGGTCGTCTATTCTTATAGTAGATAAATGACTATTGGAGTGCCTGGCCATTTGGAAAAAATAAATAAATAAATAAATAAATGACTATTGGGGTCCAAATACAAACTATTACCCGAAGTATCCTCTCCCGTGAATGGAATAAACTAGAGCCACGAGAATGATGTTAACAAATTTATTGCATAATATAACATATGAAAAGTGAACATATTTCGCAATAGTTAATATATTATTTTAATTTATGTGATTCTTTGATAAATTTATTTGAAAAAGTGCATTATCGTGAGAACGCTTCATGCTAGTCTTTTAAAATTTATGTCCACCATTTTCTAATGAAAAATTGCATAAGAAATAATTATTTACTTAACATTATTGAAAGCTCTGATTTTTTCAAAATTTCATTCGAAAATTTGGGAGGGGGGGGGGGCGAACATTCGATTGCATTTAAAATCAATAGGCTTACAGTATTCATGGATTGTAATTTTTGTACAAAATTTTGTTCAAAACGCTCCATTTGTTCGTGAAATATTATCTCTTCCTACTCACGGGAATACACGTACGACACAACTCTAAAAAACGATGGATTCGAGTTCAGGGATGCTTAAAACGCGCTCTTCTGTCGAAAACTCGAATTTGAGTTTTCGACCCAGTCGCAATACATTCTCGATACCTTATACTATGTATAGGGAAAGTAATAGCATTCTAAAGCAATTATTACTTTCCTTATATACATAATATAATGTATGAGGAAAGCATTGTGTCGGGGTCGAAAATTCGAATTGGAGTATTTGACGGGAGAGCACGTTTCAAGCATCCCTGAACACGAATTGAACATTTTTGAGGTGATGTCTGTGTGTGAAAGCCCCAGGCCGTCCGACTCGTCCAGAGGACTTAGAGTATCTAATTGGACGACCGGGAAGGATGATGTCTGTGTGTGTCAGTGAGTCTGTGGAGACGATATCTCACGAACGAATGGAATTTCTACCAAATTCGAATGAAATTTGGTAGAAAAATTACAATCCCTTAATACTGAAAGCCTATTGTTTTTAAATGCAATCGAATGTTTAGAACCCCCATAAATTTTCGAGTGAAATTCTGAAAAAATCATCAAAAATCAAAACTTCTAATAAAGTTACACAAATGGACATTTCTGATGTAATTTTTCCCTAGAAAACGATTGACATGAACTTTAGAACGCTAGCATGAACCAGTCTTGAGATTTTGCACATTTTTAAAATAAATTTATCAAAAAATCACATAAATAAAAAAAAATATTAGTTTTTGTGAAATGTGTTTACTTTTCATATGTAATATCATGCGATACATTTGGTGACATCTTTCTCGTGGATCTAGCTCGTTCCATTCATGAGAAAAGATACTTTGAGTAATAATTTTGCATTTGAACGCCAATAGTCACTTATCTGCTATAAGAATAACTTATTTCTCCGTCCATAACGCTTAGCGAGACTTTGGCGATGAATTTGGAGGAATGTCGCCACCTTGACGACTTTTTAAATGTATTCAAATTAACGAAACTGTTGTCAAATTGATAAAAATGTCGCTAAATCAATGAAAATAACGACTAATTAACGAAAATTCAGTATCTTGGAAAGAATATAAGTATCTACTATAAGAAATGTCAACTTGGCGATATTTCGCCCCAGATTGACGAAAATATCGTCAAAATTGCAAAAATGACTCTAAATTAATGAAAATGATGCCTAACTGATGAATTAATTATTAAAATATTTTAATACATGGACTATATTGATTATTGAGGATGTTATCAATATTGGTAATTGTTTATTTAGAGTTGTGCGAAATATAAGTTAATTGGGTACTTTGAAATAGTTTTACATGTTGTCATCCGGAAAATTGCCTAACAACGATGCCTAATTCAACGATAACAACACAGTACTGTGGATCTTATACATTATTTTTTTACTGTAAAAGGAGTAAATTCATTGTATTATATAAGGAAAGTCATGTGCTGTCCACATCAGATTTTTTTTGTTTTATGATGAAGGTATACATATGCTATTAGAAAAATGTCACCGTGAAGGGTGATAACTTTTTAATCCACAAACACACATTCGAAGATAAATTAAAAAATTGAAATTGCCAGGTAAACTGGACAATACGGTAAACTGGAGAATGGCGGAATGTCGCCACCTTGACGACTTTTTAAAGGTTTTCAAATTAACGAAAATGTTGTCAAATGATAAAAATGTCGCTAAATCAATGAAAATAACGACTATTTGACGAAAATTCAATATCTGGGAAAGAATATAAGTATCTACTATAAGAAATGTCAACTTGGCGATATTTCACCCCAGATTGACGAAAATATCGTCAAAATTGCAAAAATGACTCTAAATTAATAAAAATGATGCCTAACTGATGAATTAATTATTAAAATATTTTAATACATGGACTATATTGCTTATTGAGGATGTTATCAATATTGATAATTGTTTATTTAGAGTTGTGCGAAATATAAGTTAATTGGGTACTTTGAAATAGTTTTACATGTTGTCATCCGGAAAATTGCCTAACAACGATGCCTAATTCAACGATAACAACACAGTACAGTGGATCTTATACATTATTTTTTTACTGTAAAAGGAGTAAATTCATTGTATTATATAAGGAAAGTCATATGCTGCCCACATCAGATTTTTTTTTGTTTTATGATGAAGGTATAAATATGTTATTAGAAAAATATCACCGTGAAGGATGATAACTTTTTAATCCACAAACACGCATTCGAAGATAAACTAAAAATTGAAATTGCCAGGTAAACTGGACAATACAAGAAGTAAAGAATAAAAAGTTATTTGCGACAGGGTTCCTTGGAAAATCCAAAAGAACCCAATAACTTTGTAAGGACAGGTCTAGGAGTACACACGTCAGATTTATCCATAGTAAAGAGACAATGCCCGATCGAATAAAATTGCTAATCCCCTATCGGAGAATTTAAAAAGTTAGGATAAATAACGCGTTAGTAAAGAGCGAGATAGACGAAAAAATCAATCACAAAGTTATAGAGCTTTATCTAATGAGTAAGAATCGACATAAAGTAACGAGCGAAACTCGTATTCGGGAGTCAATAAATATCATTTAAAAAGCTACATCATCAGGGTCTCTAACACGATGATACTTACAATTTGTCGAATTAGACGGTAATATTTTTTCTGGAATTCAAGGGTGAGTTGTCTCTGGTAGAGGGCATTTTAAACAGGCTCTACACCAGATTTTTGTTCATGCAGTGGCGTGCAGTTCATAGAAGTAATTAAGCATGGCTTGCCTAAGGCCAAGGTTTACTAAAAAGACTACTCTTACTTCCATTTACCTTGGCCTAAGGCTCCTATACTCTCGGGCTGAAACATTGCGCCATTCTGAATTAAAACCTGAAAGCCAAGCTTACTTGGTGAAAAAAGGAGTTACCTTTTACGAAGGCGTTATCGCTAGTATGGCGCTTTTTATTGGCTCAAAATCCGCGAGGTCGTTTTATAATTTTAATTTGCGGCATTGAATAATCATTGTCACTGTTTATGTAGTCAGTGAATTTTAGAGTATAAATTAACATTTGTAATATCTACGGATATTAGGTCAAAAAAGAAAGATCGATCTGAAGGCTTTATATTTAGTCATTTAGAGAAAATAATAATAGGAAAACAAGTTTTATTTTTCTTTTTTACGAAATTGTAACACGCAACTAATATTTATTTACATAGAATTTTTTGCATGATATACTTGTATACTTTTTGAACTATCATAAATCAGAATTAGTTTTTCTTTTCATGACTCTTTAGGCTGATAATCTATGTTATATCTTGGTTATTTTCTCTTGAAAATTTGACTGCATTTGATTTACTTTCTTAGGCGCTCTCATATTATGCACTTTTCACAGAGTGAAACACATTCACGTCCTATGCCTAGTTCGTCCAGGCATCTTATGGCACTTACATTATGCTAATCTATGTGGTCGCAAGAAAAAATATAAGCAAATTTGCTGCATTGGTCTATCAAATATTATATTGATATAAAGCAGCAACGGATTAAAAAAAATTGGTCTTTATATACTATGTATTTTGGGGATAAGGGTTTTCACCCCACCCCCCTTACACACAGAAATACCTATTTTTCACTACAGTAATTGAAATGAATAAGTTTCGCGATCCACAGAAACCTCTTTTATGCATGATTAGACCAAATTATTTCCTATGCTGCCATGTTAAGAAAATTTAAAATCCCGGAGACATTTTATATTAACCTAGTTTCTATTTATGTGACAGCATTTAGATATATTTATATTAGGCAAATAGAAAACTTGTTCCTCCCCCTATAGTTTCATTCGCTCCCCCCCCCCCCCCCGGCCATAAAGTCCTGAAAAACCGCCTGATACTATATTCTATAGTAATGAGAAAGTAATAAACAAATAAATTACTCATAAAATAATAAAAAACACAACTTATTAATTAATTTGACACGAATTGCAAAATCAAACAGCATTGGGAAATTCATAATTTTGAAAATTTTAAAAACAAGAGTTAATGAATAAAATAGCGGTGTCTTTCTCACCAGTTCAAATTTGCTATTATAAAAAAGATCAAAAGTACAAAAGTATTTAGGAACCCTAAGCTTGCCTAGCACCTTTTTAAGAGACTGAAATATTTCAAATATTATTTTTTTTTACTCAATATTATTTTTCAAATATTATTTGTTTCAATCTCAGAAGAATTTGTATTCGTGAAACGGCGATTAATTCTAGATCATTGGTCGTCAAGCTCAAATTAACCTTTCCGATCTCGATGGCGCTTAGCGTGCTTATGACGTCAGCGGAATCTAAGGCTCCTCTATAAATGTAAACGTCAGCGGAATCTATGACGTCAGCGGAGTCCAGCGAACGTCCATGGTCAGAATCAGAAGCCTAAACCGTCGACCTCCAGAGAAATGACTGTGGAGGAAGTGAGAATAGCTCATGAAGACATAAATCAGAGGATAGCAATTGATAAAGCCGCCAAAGAGGCAAGAGAAGCAAAACAAAGATTAGAAAAAAAGGTGCAGGAATGGCAGAAAACTAAACGCGCCCGAGAAGAGCTCGCGCAAACACAGCAGTTAGACAAATCGGCTGAAAAAAAACAAAAGACTACCGAGGTCCAAAAGGATACTCACAAAACAGATCAAACCGCGGTTGAGGCTGAGGAAATTGTAGCTGAGACTCAGGAAATGGAAGCTGAGACTGAACTTGCTGATAAATCCAATGATGAAAAGATGGATGAAATCCTCAACCTCGTCAGAGGATTTATCAGTATGTTCAACCTAGACGATATAAAACATCTGTTGATGCAGCTCGCTGAGTTAATTCAAAAAAAGAGCGATCCAATGCAAATGGTCTTTGAGGCTTTTAAATTAATCGCGGAATTTAATAAAAACAGTGAGAAACAAACCCGCCATGAATAGGTCCCAAAAAGAAAGTTTTAAAATAATATTTTGGAATGCGAACGGCATATCTCCAAGAAAAAATGAACTTAGGAGCTACGTAAATGAAAATGATGTAGATGCCCTGCTAATCCAGGAAACTAAAGTTAGAGAAAACAAAAAACTAAATATAGCAAACTATAATAGCTATCATACCCTTAGCTCAAATATAACTGCTAGAAATCCCCATGGAGGAACAGCAATATATATTAAAAGTAATATTCCCCACGAGGAAATAAACAACATAAATCTTCAAGGTATAGAAAATACTAGTATAAAAATTAAAATAAATAATGTAAACCCATTTATCCTAACTTCAATATATGTCAAAAACATGAGTGGTATAAATGTAGCTGCGCAGCTGGAACTGCTTTTCTCGCGATATCCAAACACAATACTCGCGGGCGACTTCAATGCACACCACCGAGCGTGGGGCAGCAGGAGAGCCAACACACGCGGTACACAGATACATAGATTGCTAAACACAACAAACACTGACATCATTGCACCGTCGAGACCAACCTGCTTCTCAGGTGCCAATGGCTCATTCATAGACTTTGTCCTAACGAGAAACATAGAATACGCTCACACAATTGATACCCTGGATGAATTCGACTCGGATCATCTACCGGTACTGGTGACATTCGATTTGAACACTCCCCTTCCAGCCTCTCTGGGACAAGAGAGGGTGAACTGGAACGTATTCAAAAGAGCACTTTTCGAGCCGCATTTAGCAGTACCCAACATTATGAGCACGGCGGATATTGACTCTGCCACGCACACACTCACAACAGAAATCAGGAGAGCTATTGCATCTGCCACAACACATCGTGAGTCATCAAAAATGCCAACACTTTCCCACCATGTCAAACAGTTAGTTAAACAGAGAAATAGAATGCGTAAGACATGGCAGGCTAACAGAGACCCTACCCTTAAAAGGGAGCTTAATAGACTCACGTGTAAAGTCAGTGGAAAAATTGTCGCAGAAAAGCAGCAACAGTATAAAGAATTAATCGAATCCCTTAGCCAGGAAGACGTATCGCTCTGGCAATTCGCTAAAAGACTCAGAAAACCTCAAATTAAACTCCCGCCACTAATAGATGGCGCTAATATTGCGTACTCAGACGAAGAAAAGGCAGAGGCGCTTGCTAGGCATTACGAAAAGCAATTTGAACCAAACCACGATCTAAAGTGTCAGGACACCCTAAGAATGGTTAGGCAAACTCTAAACAATTTCAGGAACTCCCCGGTCACGGCTGAGATTAACCCAGCCACCCCGCAAGAAATAGTAGAGATTATCAAAAACCGTAAAAGCCCAGGGCACGACAAAATCAGGAATATCGCGGTAAAAAACCTACCCTTAAATATAATATTTTACTTGACCATCTTAATAAATAAAATACTAGAACTAAATTATTTCCCCAAAGAATGGAAGGAAGCGATAATTATAGCGATCCATAAACCTGGTGAGGATGCCTCAATTCCAGCCAACTACAGACCAATCAGTTTGTTGCCGACACTTAGTAAAATTACTGAGAAAATAATTCTTAAGAGACTGAACACGCACCTTAGTGAGAATGACATTATCATTCCGGAGCAGTTTGGATTTCGGCCAAAACACTCCACCACTCATCAATTGCTGAGAGTGGTAGAGTACATTTCTTCTGGTTTTAATAATAAGACACCCACAGCTGCGATTTTTCTTGACATCCAAAAAGCCTTTGATAAAGTGTGGCACTGTCGATTAGCTTACAAATTGATCACTCTAAAAGTCCCTGACGCACTTGTTAAACTTTTAATTTCATACCTAAATAACAGACACTTTCAAGTCAGAGTAAAAAATAACTTATCTACACCCAAGCTCATTAAAAGTAGTGTACCGCAAGGATCCATCCTGGGCCCGACACTCTTTAACATATATCTAAATGACATTCCCAGGACCCCAGACACGGAGCTGGCACTCTATGCAGACGACAGCGCGATACTTGCAAAACACCCTTACGTCTCAGTAATGCACAGACAGCTACAACAACACTTAGACATACTCCAAACATGGCTGGAAAAATGGCGAATAAAATTAAATCCCAATAAATGTCATTGGATTTATTTCTCAAGAAAACGTAAACCTCCGCCTCCTCTGTACATAAACAACCATGCCCTAAAAGCGGAAAAATCTACTAAATACCTAGGTGTAACGATAGACTCCCACCTAACTTGGAAACTGCACGTAACGAACATAATCAAAAAAGCGTATATAACCATAGGAGCCTTATACCCAATGATAGGAAACGGAAATCTAAGTTATCAAAATAAACTCCTAATTTATAAATCGGTCATCTGCCCGGGAATGCTGTATGCAGCACCCGTATGGGGATATGCCTGTAAAACTACCATAGACTTATTAGAGACAAGACAAAACAAAACCCTAAGGATTATAAGGAAAGCCCCTAGATACTTAAGAAACTCGGTAATTAGGAAAGACTTCAAAATAAAAACTGTTAGAGCCCAAATCAAAAAGCTAGCGCTTAAATTCTACAAAAATCTGCCATCTGTCCCAAATGAACTATTATTTAATCTGCATGACTATGATCATCGCAAGGCTAAATCTCGTAAGAGACCCCGCTCGGTACTTAACTTTGATATTCGTTACTAGGAACGTCCCACCTTAATCAGTTGATATTAAAGAAAACTCGCGATCTTTGGTTTTCTACAAAATGTTTAAAATCCTAAACTGCTAAAATGCTAGGTTACCCTCAGATCTGCATCAACCCCCCCCAAACTGCTTAAACTCTTAATGTGCAACAAACTGCCACACTAGGAGCTAGGACAAATAATAAAAACAGTAAATCAAAAACCTCGAACCTCCAACTATGGACCAATGAAATAATGTCACAGTATGAAGATAAGAACCACACCTAGAGATTGGAGATTAAAGGCGCTTTGCGCCTGGTGCTCTGTTCTGAACGAAACTCTATGAAGAATCAGAAGCAAAATGAGCATTGCCTCGTAGTTTGTTATTTAATCGGCTCGGTAATAAATTCGCCCACTTTCATCATCTGAAGATTCGTGTTTTCTCCTGTAAATCTGTTAGTAAGTAAAATGCAACATTAAATAAATTTATAATTAGTGCTTATTTCAGTTTTTGAAGTCTAATTAGCACTAAATAAATCTGATCATAGAAGTAATCTGTCAATTCCTTGCTTATATGTGATGATGCCGCCATCTAGTAGCACAGATACAAACATTTGTTGTATCTCAGAAAATTTTCTTCAAATATGAAGAAAAAAATAATTTCTTGCAAATATGAGATAAATTCTAATTTTCACGAAAATGTCATTAATGTGTTTGCAAATAAAAATAGAAGATTGGAATTTATGTATGAATAGGTTCAACTGTTGAACAGTAGTAATACATGTTTTATAATAATACATTTTCCCTCTTGTTTTTATATCCCAGAATTGAATGTAGTGCTAGCCAAAAGCAAAATGTCACCACACGCTACTGTGTTCATGTAAGTATTGTTTATTGCATTATAACTTTCCTTATATACATAATGTATAAAGAAAGTCTTGTGACGGGGTCGAAAATTCGAATTCGAGTTTTCGACGGAAGAGCACGTTTCAAGCATCCCTGATCACGAATTGAACATTTTTGAGGTGATGTCTGTGTGTGTTTGTGTGTGTGTCAGTGAGTCTGTAGAGACGATATCTCACGAACGAATGGAGCGATTCGAATGAAATTTGGTACAAAAATCATAATCCATGAATACTGGAAGCCTATTGTTTTTAAATGCAATCGAATGTTCAGAAGTCCTCTAAATTTTTGAGTGAAATTTTGAAAAAATCACCAAAAAATCAAAACCTTTAATAAAGTTATGCAAATAGACATTTCTTATGTAATTTTTCCTTAGAAAACGATTGACATAAACTTTAGAAAGCTAGCATGAACCGTTCTCGAGATATTTCACATTTTTCAAATAAGTTTATAAAAAAATCCCATAAATTAAAAAAATATTAACTGTTGAGAAACATGTTCAGTTTTCATATATAATATCTTGCGATAAATTGGGTCACATCATTCTCGTGTATCTAGCTCGTTCCATTCATGAGAAAAGATACTTGGAGTAATGCTTTTGTATTTGAACGCCAATAGTCATTTATCTGCTATAAGAATAACTTATTTCTCCGTCCATAACGCTTGGCGAGATTTTGGCGACGAATTTAGCGGAATATCGCCAACTTGGCGACTTTTTGAAATGTTGCCAAATTAACGAAAATATCGCCAAATAGATAAAAATGAAGCTAAATCTATGAAATGATGACTAATTGTCGAAAATTCAATATCTTGGAAAGAATATAAGTATCTACTATAAGAAAAACCTATTTTTTTTACTGTAAAAGTAGTAAATTCATTCCATCATATAAGGAAAGTCATGTGTTTCCAACATCAGATTTTTTTTAATAGGATAGCCATTTGCCAATGACCATATTGAGTCAAATAAATGGCTTTTGTAATAGTTTTATCTTCGATTTCTATTCATTAGACAATTGTCTGAAACTTTTTTTCGGCTAGTTTACTTGGTTGCCAAATTCTTTATCCTAATTTTATAAATTCTCCACTATGGACGCTGCAATCACTTTTATTATATTGGACATAGTCACTTGACTATAGGTATACCTAACGCGCACACTCATGGATATTTCCTTACAAAGTTATAGGACTGCAAATTCGTTGAGGAAATGTGAAAGGGTTGCATCTTATATACGACACTAGCCTTATTTTTTAGTTTTTTAATTATGCTCACCTCTTTTGGTCGGCCAGATTTCCAGCAGGTACTTAAACACTTCGATAGGTTTTCTCAGTTCAGCTACGGGTGCTCCCGTTTCAGTGTGGCACATGACGACTGGTCCGAAACAAATAGCCAAACTCTGGCTGCTCATCTTGTTGCGGTCACTGTGACTGGTAACTAGCTTAAGGTGGTCCATCAAATACAACACAGTAAACTGGAAAATAAAATTTGTTAGAGAATTAAAAATGATATCTGGTGAAAGATTTTTCACAGCAATGTATTTTTATTTACAGTCATTTATGAGTAAAGAGGTTTTGATTACAGTTAAATTTACTAAATTTCAGACTCGAATTAGATTTATTGATTAAATTTTGATATAACTGGAACATATTAAACTAGTCTGTTCTTCTAAATGGCAAGCAAAAATCGATGAAAACGAAAATCGCACTGCCTTCCAAAAGCTAAGCACTCGGCAACAAATCCGACACAACTCAAAATATTCTGCTTTGTTTGATTCCAAATTTTACAAAAGGTAGTCATTAGAGTAATATATTCATGAGTATAATAATAAAATTAAAGAAAATATATTGAAGTATATTTTGGACCCATTAAGTGCTTACTTCACACTTAACATTCAGAAATAGTTTTGTATGCTATGCAAGCAAACTAAACATGCCTTAATATGGGATTAACATAAGCTTCCATCCAGTGTTTCTTTCAAGACTCTGTGGCGGGGGGGGGGGGGAATTAAACATGAGGGGGGGGGGTAAGTTTTCTATTTGCCCTATTTAAATATATATAAAAGCTGCCACATAAATAGAAACTAGGTTAACATAAAATGTCTCCGATGGGGGGGGGGGGGATTTTCCGCTCCGGGGTATGTCCGAAAGAAACACTGTTCGCATCGACATTTTATCCTTTTAATCAGGTAGTCCGGCACAGCAGAGGGCAATTACTTCCATTCATGTAGACGAACAGTTTTCAGCTCTTGGAGAGTAGTTGAAAGGAGTAGACGGGCAGAGGCAGCTCTCAAAAGATTTTCTACTGGATTGAAGTCAGCAGAATACGTTAGCCACTGCATACGAGCAATACCTAAGTTACTCGTCCACCAGCCCTGCTCTGTGTGGACGAGCGTTGCCGTTCATCTAAAGAAAATCTGGACCCACTGCTGCAGCGTTGAGCCTCATGAGGGGTTCGAGGACGTGATCCTGATGCCTTTCTGTCGTCACAGTACGCACTGTGAGTAAGTGCATTTCAAATACAGCGTCATACAGCTTCACAACCTTGTGTGCTACCAGCTTTAACAGTATTTCACTTCTGGTACGCATCGAGAGTACAACGACAGAACTATGATATGGTGATAAGGCGCTGAAACCTGTTTTATGGCCTTAATTGTCGAATATTCCCAACTCCTTGTTTCAAGATGACAATGATCGTCTGCATACTGTCAAAGACATCTGATAATTTCTACAAGGAGACCCGATACTGCCTTGGCCAAAAAGTTGTTCAGACTTTTCTTAAATAGAGAACTTGTGGCACGTCATTGGCCGTCGACTTCATGTCTATACATGAAGCCATCGGAATGCCAATGAATGAATTGTAAATGGTAATTAACGCCACATATACTGTGACTCTCAAGGACACCGTTTTGGAACTGTTAAAGTCGATTCCACGTCGGTTGGGGCATGCAAAGCCCAATATGGCGGCCATGCAATATATTAACCCAAGCAAAATTATAATGTCTCTTCGACCATAGCATTCATTTTTTATTGCAAAGGCAATTAGACAAATACATCTATTTACCCCCATGTGTCACGCAGTGACACGTGAAGTTAGAGCGATGAACAAAATATAGAACAATGTTCAACAAGAGTCTAGATGCTTCATGAGCTATCTAGCTCTCTAATAGCGTGCATGGACATTTTCCCCCAATAATGCCGAACATTCTAACAGATGGTCACTTGCCGTATCAATCATCTTTCTTCTTCGACCCAAATCGTCTACCAGAAGGTGTAAGGCATCTGTTTGGACGGCCGGGACAGTTTACCGAATTTAGACCGGAATCCAGTGGGGGTGGCATTCACAGGGACCATACCTTCCTTTCCCTACCACCAACCGAGTGAACACTGGGACAGTTTGAGCAGAGTCGGGAATTGAATTAGGGTCGTCCGAGTGCAATCCTCGCGTGCTAAGTACTGGGCTGTGACACCCTCAAGTATCCTTCTGCACAGGATACATTCTGGGCTATGACAATACGATGCGATGTTTGGCTAGGCAATCATGCCCTGTCAATAATCTGAAACGCCGTCATCGCTATATAGCGAGAAACGGCAAGGATGCCGTAAATGGTCCTCTCGATTCTATGTGTTGTGTTCTCAGCCACGCTAGATCTATATCTGTCTTCTAATTTATTTTTAATATTTTAACAGCAGATCTATGGGGTATGTCATGTTGACAGGTTTGTAGAATACGTGTCTACTTTTTGCCCAATTAGTCAGTGTAAATAAAAACAAATATTTTCTAAAGGCAGAGCCTCCCATACAAATTATGCCTTCCCCCCAGAAACATTTATCAACGGGTCACCCTCTATATATGATTGATTCTCTCTTTGAATCTTTTATGTTTTCCCTGCCCTCAAAAAATCGGGTTGCCGGACCTTCTCTGGCGCCCGGGCCCCTATTCGAGTGGTATCCGTTCCCTTATAGGCGGTCCAGCTGAAAGTGTACGGGTATTTTAAAATTAACGAAACAATTACCTAAAATCAATAAAATTGTCTTCATTTATCTCAATGTATCGGTTGACATTCTATTTAAATATAGAATAAAAATCAAATATAAAAAAGCACGTCAAGCTCTACAAACATTGCGATTCAACTTGAACATGGAAATGACATTTCTGAGTTTTGTGCTTCAAATATTTTTCTTGCGTTGCCAAATTAATCGTATGCGGGTGTTATATTTTCTACATACAACATTCCTTGAAACACACAATGGTTTACAATAATAAAGCGCTACCAGTCGAAAATTAAAACTCCTGAAATAATAATGAATCAGATTTCTCTACCTCTGTTGAATAAACTTGACTCGACCGAAAGATGCAGTTTTTATTTCTCCCTCAAAGCATTTTTAATGATAATCGGTTTCAATGGAATCAAAAATGTTTTGGAACTTTGATTAATGATTATGATAGTACGAATGGAAAGAAATTACTTTTCCTGGGGAAACATACGAAAACTTAAATTGCAAAATACTTTTACGTTGTGTTCCTATCAAGGATTGAGAGACGAAATAAATTTTATTTCCCAGAGCAAATTTTGACAAAAGGAATTCTTCTCTCAGACCGCCTCGAACCAATTAACTAAAAATTAATTAGTCTTCGTAAGTTAAAACTTTTCCATTGCTTTATAAGTCCTTTCAGTTGCAAACTATTTTATGAATAATGATTTTTATTAGGAAGTCTGCCGTATAATCATTATATATAAAGTTCTAGTTATTTGTTAATAGATATTTTCTACTGCAAATTGAACATTTTTTTTTCATGAAGGTAAGCGAAGTTTCGTTAGAGTATTTTTTGTCTGGTTAATTAATTTTAACGTAATCACTTAGATATTCTTTTCTCTTATGAAAGATCTAGCTTATTAATCCTTTCACGTAACAATTTTTGACATGTAATATTCAGCAATGCTACATTTAATTAAACAGTTATACATAGTATTTAGAGAGGGTATTGCCTCTAGGTATACGACTACCATGGTTAAAACCCAGTTAGCGTTGTGGCGATTGGGAGTCGCTGGGCCCCGAACCAGGGACCCTTTGCAAGACCGACATTATACGATTAGAGCAAAAGCTAGCTTCTCCTCCCATTTTATAATTCGGGTACAGGTTCCAAGCATCTTTGCTCAGATATCTTTTGGCAGGAGCAGAGTCGTCTTTGCTTCCGCACACTCCCCTACTTGATGAGGAGCCCGGGTCGAAATTCGGCGAGGGGGGGGGGCACCTCGAAAGCCCCCGCGTGTCGTCCTCATCCGAACTTTAGTTGAGGGTCTGAAAGGCCGGGAGGCGTGTTGCCTCGGGCGTGACGTCAGTGGTGGTCAACCAGGCAGGGAGTGGTAGGGTCTCTGCTCAGTGTGGTGCTGCTATCTCGTGTGAGAGTTGAGATCTTTGGAGTTAGAAGGTTTTTTCGTGCTCGTATGTTCTGGGTAACCACTGTGGCGATTGGGAGTCGCCGGGCCCCGAACTAGGGACCCTTTGCTTACAAGACCGACATTATAAGATTAGAGCAAAAGCTAGCTTCTCCTCCCATCTTATAATTCGGGTACAGGTTCCAAGCATCTTTGCTCAGATGTCTTTTGGAAGGAGCAGAATCATCTTTGTTGCCGCAGCGTCATTTGTTATAAAGGTTTGAATATTTGAAACAGTGGTGTATTCTGGCCGGAACGCACTGGAACGTACTTTTTTGTAGATGCCATAGTAGAAAATAATTTTCTAAATGTTACGATAGAAATTTGTAAAAGATTCCAAAAGGGAAAAAAAATTGTTAGAAACTTCAGTAGATGCTATTGAAAAAACTGCAATTATTTTCAGTAACATTTACGAACAATAGCATAAAACAAATAGTATTAATTCATAGAAATCAATTTCTAAATAGTTTTGTTAATAATATGAAGAGGCTAAGCGTTAGTATTTGAATTTACTAGAGGAATTTCAATTTCAGACATTGTAAAAGAGTTACGAATTCTCGAACCAAGCGAATGGCCATTTGAAATTGAATTTGGATTTGAAGAAAATGAAACAAAATCTCCCTGTAATCGTTTTAATTTATCTTTCGCAAAATGTTTGAATGCCTACAGGAATTCTTCATCTAATGGTGGTTGCATTCTGCTTTTTTTGGCAACATGCAAAAAATTATTCCAAAATTACAACTTACAGTTCTTCTGAATGCAAACGTGGCTTTAGCGGTATTAACTGAGAAAAAAACCTCGTATTTCTTATCTAATATGTGACAAGTTTGTTGTTTGTTCAATTATAGGGTCCCCACCATTAGAATTATGGAATCCAAATTTTTATGTCCAAATTTGGCTGCGGTCTCATCGTTCTGCTGTTGACTAATAAACAAAAATGGCAGTCACACAAGAATACGTAATCGATTTTATAAGATATTTGAAACTAATTTTTTAGATTATTTTGGAGTTTTTGTTTTCGTTTTTCACTTTTCTAATTAATTTAAATTTTTTTTTATTTCTTTTTTTATTTTTGAAATTTTAATTTAATAATTGTAATTAAATACTGAACAAAAAATATTCTAATATTTGACATTTATTTTGCAAATGAAAAAGTATAGGTAACTATTTGTAGTTAATTGGCGAGTGTTCCGGTACTATTGTTCAGCAAATCACATCGCTGTTTGAAACAGTCAAATATGACAATTATGAAAGAAGATAAAAGAAAACAACAAAACGAAACAAAAAAAATTATCTGATGTGTCTGTCCACTTGATGATTGATGATGTGTCTGTCCACTTGATGATTGATGATGTGTCTATGAGTCTACTTGATGATATGTCCACTTTTTTACAGATTAACAAATATTGGGTAAAACATCAATACAAATTAGAACTCTCCTGTAATTTGATCAAGTTAAAAATTAATATGTTTGTTGTTGCTACAGATTAAAACAAACTTACAAAATTTAATGGAAATTGATTGATTCAAAAGGTAATTTTCTCTTTCATAATTTATTAAATTGAGTTTAATTGTCCCAAATTGATACGCAAACTTATTTGATATTCTACCCAATTTGTTGTTTCAATATGTCTTCCCTTTTCATTTGGTAACTTAACGCAATTTAAAACAACAAAATTACTAAAAACAAAGTAACTATCATGAGAACGATTCATACGATAGTAATAAAGGGGATTGATCTTATTCTTTTCATCATCAAGAATAATGTATAAAGCAAGCATTTAATTAATTAATTTCAGGATATTTAGTCCTTTATTTCAGATTCTCAAGATTTTTGCGCGTCACTTTGTTAGTTTTTCTTGTGCTTGTTGATTTGCATTTCTTGCAGTACATTGTGATCTGAAGAAAATATAGAATTCTCTCTCTTACTTGTATTGGATATCCTTGTTAATTACTTGATTTCTTAATAGTTTTTCGATCTTAATTATCCAATTATGCTTGTCGATTGAGCATGTGGTGCTCAAAGTAACTAACTATCACCATATTTAAGAAACAAGCATTTGTTTTTGTTAACTTGGAATGGATGCTCAGTCTTAATAAAGAATCTATTTTTGAATTAACCTCCAACTTCAGCCTAGCGTTTTTCCTCTTTTTTATAGCCACGTTCAATATATTTTAGGATAACTCATTGTTTTAAGTGTTTCTTTATTGATCGCTTGCTGTTAGTTGTTAATTTATTTATAATATATATATATATATATATATATATATATATATATATATATATATATATATATATATATATATATATATATATATATATATATATATATATATATATATATAATGAAAAGTTTGAAGGTCCAAATTGCATATTTGCAATGCATCCTTAACTTTTTAAGTTTGCTACGGTATTTATAAACAATTTATATATATACAGGGTGAGTCGGAATTGTTTTTACAAAAGCAGAGGGGTGATGGTACCCCACCAGACGAGCAATAATTACCATGGAACATAGGGTCGCATTCCACTCTGAGAGGCAGAAAAGAGGCACGTCGAACCGCCTCGAGTATGACGCAGTCAGCGCCTCGGACGTCATTGCGTGTACCTGCCTACGAAGTATCTCCTACGCCAGACACGAACGCAGTTACCGTATGCAAATTTCCAGGGAGCAGAATCAGCATAACTGACTCCTAGAAGGTTCCGGCGATAGCCAATCAGAGCACACGTTGCCCTTTAAAAACCGGCACAACTTGAACGCTGCAAGTTATTCCCACTGGACTTTTTCTTCTGGGGCCACATGAAATCTTTAGTGTACGAGACGCCTGAGGACTCGGCGGAAGATCTCGTCGTGCGCTTCGTTGTTGCCGTAGACCATATTAACACAACACCCGGAATCTTCGAGAGGGTGCGTCAGTCATTCCTTCGCCGGTGTGAACGGTGCAACGACACGTGTGGTCTCCACTTTGAGCACTTGCTGTGAGTTTGTCGCTGCACAATAAATCTGTTTGTGCAACGTTTGGTATCGTTCATTCGCTTTCCCAACACTGGTGTACGTGCAGGTTCGTATTCTAATTTTACTCTTTTCTGCCTCTCTGAGTGCAATGCGACCCTATATTCCATGGTAATTATTGCTCGTCTGGTGGGGTACTATCACCCCTCTGCTTTTGTGAAAACAATTCCGACTCACCCTGTGTATATATATATATATAAATTAAGATAATAAAAACGAAAGTGCAGGAGTGCAAATCAGTAAACACAGTATCAAACCGCGGGCAATATAATAACGTGTATATAATAACAAGAAGTAAAAAGAAACGAGGAAGGGCTGGAAAAGAAGAGTACGGAAAGGCCAGGACAAGGAAAATAAATCAATGAATAGTATATCTGCCAGAAATGTCTTCAGGGGCACATTTTAGACAGATATACTAAAATCTGTTGTATCTATGATTGCATAAAAACACGTGGTTAAAATTTTATGCAATCTGTGCCCAACAACAGAATAAACGAGATTAACAGAAAAAAGACCAAAGAGACAAAATTCAACATATATACATAAAATACCACATAGCCATGAAAAATACCACATAGTCATGAAAAATATAGCGCACAAATGCACAAACATGCAAAAAAAACAAAGGGCAACTCACAAGACTGAAGGCCACCAGCGTGAATAATCTTCATGGGAGTTCACCACGTGATCCAGCTTGAAAGCTTACCACGCGAAATACTGCTATGGCGCGATGGAATGAACCAGACCGTAGAGAGTGGAAGTAGCAGTGCATATTTTTGGTGAGACAAACCCAAGAGTTCAGAAACTAACCGAGAAGTGATCGAAAACATTTAAAGTATGGGTAACACTGTTTTTTGGAGCCGTAGCCTGTTTTTGTTTTATTTGCTTTTTAGATATCCGCCTTAACGGTTTTATTAGTGTTTTAAACTTTTTTCTTTACCCGCCGAGGCGTTTTTTTTTAAAGAATTTTTGCTCGTTTTTCTGTGTAACCGAGATTACTGTTTTTGTAATATTTGCACGTTTTTATTTTTGCCCGGGGGGACGGTGTTTATTTTTTGGTGTTTCCACTACTATCGAGTAACGTACTTATACTGCGATCTACAAATAAGGTGGGAAAATTGTACATATAGCACAAACTTTTGAGACGATTAATATGTGATAGTGTACACTTATTACTATCCAGACGTTTGATGCGGAGCAAATAGCTAATGATTAGATTTTTAAAAACTTGTTTACTAAGGCAAGAAGAATAATGAGGGAATAATTTTACATTAAATTTAAATTGATTGATTAAATTTAAATTTAAATTATATATATATATATATATATATATATATATATATATATATATATATATATATATATATATATATATATTTATTTATATTTTTTTCCTAATAAAAATCTAATCAGCGCTAGCACTCACAAGTGACTTATCACATTTTGTGAAATTTCGTCATATAATGCTAGAGTAGATACATACATTGCACACACAGCAGACGGATACACAAACGTCACGTTAAAAATAGTGGATTTGTGTTCTAATGTATGTGAACGTGTAGATGCGTTGAAAACTTGAGCTCTGATTTTAGACCGTATTCCAATACATTTTCCTTATACATTGCCATGTAGTGCAGGGAAAGTAAAATGGGTGATAAAAAATAATTATATTGTGTTAATTTTATTTCTTAAGTTTAATTAAAACTATATATATATATGCAACAAGAAGAAACCATTAGATACTTCAATGGTTTCTTCTTGTTGCATTTATTTCATTAGATTATTAAATTGTGATTTTGTTCAGGTTTATTTAACGACCCTTTAAAAAACAAAAAAACAGTACCACATACTTTTATTTAGTTGCGACATTTTGATTCATAAATTAAATGACATCTGCATTTGGAGTTGACCCTTGATTCTTTGCTTCTATACAAAGACAGATTTACTTTCAAGGTATGCTACTTTTTACTAAACACTTTCTGGAGATCTTCATAACTTCATATGTGTCATCAATTATGACTGAAAGTTTATACACCTTGGTTGGTTAACACTGAGTAAATTTAAGCTTTTTCTTGCCACAAAACAAAAGTAAGTGTTTTTGACTAATTAGCGTGCCTTGATTCCGAATCTAAAATCCTGAATGCTCTATCACCTACCAATTTTCAGGAAATTCAAGTTAAAATTTTTAGGGTAAAGAGTCAAAATTGAAAAAATACAATTATATTGCAGTTTTTTAAACAAAATGTCATCCTATAAAGGGTTAAAAATTGGTTATTCCAGCTAAGACAGACATACTGAATCCAGAAATGGGGTCAGGATAGGTTTAGAAATACACTCAAACCTATTTTTGTGCGGTGGATAGGGACCTCATAAAAGAAAACGCATAAAAAAAAATCACACAAAACTGCACGAGTAGCTATAAAAAATAGTTTTCGCAACACAATTAAAAAGTATTTTTTTTATGCGGTGAATGGGGACCGCATAAAAAAAGTCTCACGTAGAAAATAACTCAAAACCTTACGAAATAACTAGGAATTGCTTTTTTAAACGAAATCAAGACACGAGGCTTGGCAGCTACTTGGAATCTCGCCAAACCTTTTGGAATCTGATTTAGAAAATACACGTGCGAACATTTTTAAATATTTTATTTACATATGTACTTATTTTACACATACAAAACTTTTCAAAACGTATAACCATTATCCTTCGTAGTCTGACAATACGCGAACTTTCTTGTGGTAAACTGGTTCAAAATCACTTTCGTCATTTGAAGATACTACCTCGCACTCGTTTAGAGTTGACTTTTTTTCAGTTACCATGTAGTCAGTGATCAGTTTTTGCGACGATTGTTCCACTAGACGCTTGTATATGTCTCGGTAGCCAGATATACAAGATTGAAGCTCCTTTTGGAATTTTGAAGTTCATTCAGAATTGGTATCGAAAAACTAAATGGCCGATCAAACCTACTAATTTTTTTTTATTGATAACTTCGTCAATTATGTTCCAATTTGATTGAAATTTTCATATACCGCACAAAAAAAATCGCACAAAAAAAATCGCACAAATAAGAAATCGCACAAAAAAGACTGCACAAAAACAGGTTTGAGTATAAGAAAATGCTGCAAACGTGTCCAAAATATAAACAAATCAAGTGTTTCACTCACAACTTTTAATTGTTTTCCTGAAAAACTTCCACTTGTAACAAGATTTCGAAATGACTGTAATAAGACACCAGAAATAGTCAGCAAGTATGCATGGTGACACCTCCCCCCATTATATCGTCCTGTTTTATCAGATATATCCTGGTGGAAACTTTCTCCGTGCTTGTCGCTCAACCATCTAGGTTCAATAGAGAAAAGCTCAGGTGCGAGTGGAGAAATTGGATTTTATGGGAAATGTTGCACCACAGATCTTTATATGCTTTTATTATAGCTTCCACTAGTTCACAACAGTTTCCCGCTTTAACATTTCCCCCAAAAGTTTGCTCAAACTGCTTTGGAAGCAAACCACGCTGCTTTTTCGGTTTCAGAGTTTGGCGGTGAACACAGGGTCCTCAATGATAGACCGGATTTGTGATCTAATGAAAATACTTTCTTTTAATTTTGCGTCGGTTAATCTACGGAAATTTTTTTTTAGAAACTAAAATCCACTGCCCTTTTAAATCCATATACTTCGCAAAATTTTTCCATCAATCTCAACTTTATTTGGAGGGGGGGGGGAGGGCAATAAAATTTTGTCTGTAGCAACAATCGATTGGTATTTCACAGTCTTTTTCCAGGCACTAAATTTTCTCTTTTTGATCACATAATGATATTCTCTAGTACAACTATCACACTGGCACAAAAGATAGCATAATTTGGTATACCATGGTTGCATTCCTGCTCGAAATCCAATATCTTGAGGTCCCCATATATTTGCCCTGCGTGGTCGGAGTAACTTGATAGATTTAAGGAAATGATCTTTATTTTGGTGATTTTCTTTCATGTGTGCAGCATATGGGACAGTGGTACTGGCGGTTAAGAGTTTCCATTTTGTAATAACATTTAAACTTAATTTAGAAAAATCGTTGAGGAGATGCCATTCTTCAGAACTATGGTCCTTCCTTCACTCGGCAAACAATTCATTGCAATAAGCAAGTTCACCATTCTTGTTGAAAAGAGACAACATCCGTTCATGACATCACAATCTGTGGATTGTGAATTTAGTGCTAAGCTGAAGAAGATGCCACCCTTGTAACCGAGAACCTATAACAGTTCAGCTTGGTTTTATGTGAGGTGCAGGTCTCTCACGAGGTCGTTTAGCTTTTAGTGTGAAATTAAATGAAGCTGTTATGATGCTGGCTGGCATTTGCGATCATTAGAATTGGATAGTCTAGCTTCAAAGGAAAGGATTTTATGATTTGTCATCTAGGGTTCTTTCTTCCGGCGGTTTGGGAATTGGAAACGAACCATCATGCTTGAGAGGTCTCATGTCTGAACGCAAACTTGGGTAATCTATGGTATCCCAATGAATAAAATTGCTTGTGTAAATAACTTTCAATACGCCTGCTTTCTTCAAGGAAATATTGAAAGTTATAATCTATGGTGTGTTTATTTTTCGAGGAAGATCCAGATAAGTAAGTTACACAAAAGTAGCAGTTAGAAAGCAGTAGTCTAAGTAGCAGTTGTCCTTTGTTCCTTTCCAAATCAATGGGATAATACATGACATTAAAGGGTGCGTACCGCTTTGCCAAGATCTTAAACATCGCGAACATTTGCTGCAACATACATGAGGTGTTCACATCTTATCATGATCACTAAGTATAAGCAACCAAAATAACATCTTTATGCGTATATGCCTTCTTAATCATCGGAGAACGTTACTATGAACTGTCTTTGTAAATTCACCACGTACATGAGATTCGTAGGGTTTATACATTGACGTTGGCCTCGTCATTGTAACTCCCTAATAGTAGTAGCACGTAAAAGGTTTCGATCAGCTCCACGACGATAACGAACTAACGGCGTTCAGTTCTGACCATTGAAACAAGTGTAAGCTCTGACCTGAAATTAATAATAAAATGAGAGGAATCAATTTGCCCGTTAGCTCAATATCCGGGGGTTGAACTGCATTTGCACGCTAGAAGTTGCCATTTTCAAGGGATGGCACCCAGCTTATCACGAAAGTATTAGGTGATACGAAAAAAAGGCATTTATTTTCGCATTTAGCACATCCTAAAATGTAAAATTTGCTATGTTTTAGTCGTGGCAAATTTGAGCGTTATTCAGTGTAATTAATGTTAATGTAAAGTTGTCAGTAATAACTAAAAAATAACATATTTTGAGTTTTACCACTTTTGAAGCAAAGGTGCGATGTGAGAAAATTTGGTGTTTTACTGGCCGATTTCGTTTCTGAGCGTGGTGGGATAAACTAAACTCTGCAAGCATGGCCGCCCATGCAAATTGTGGACCCCTTACAAACATTTACCACGGGAGCTTCTGTGCATATCTTGATTATCTTTCTCTCTTTTTTTTAAATGTTTCTTATATTCTCCTCCTTAAAAAATATTGTTGGTCTAGGCCACCTCTGGAGTCCAACCTGACTGGTATCTGTACCCTCTTATGAGCGGCCATGCTGCAAGCTGAGTGTGGTTGATTGAAAATTTGTTAAACCATATACCAGAAACACGTTGCGCAAATAGTTATCTGGCAATAACCCTTAGAAAATAACCTATTATGAATTTTGTAGATGTGTTTTATATTAACAATTTGAAAACCAAGTTTGTTGCTGAACGTTATCCTAAAAAATTGCACAAGTTGAGCACTATTATGCATTATCTGAAGATAACTTTTTAAAAGTGTATTGATTTTAGTAGAATTTAAAGCAACAAACATTTTGTATATGCAAATATTATCGGTAAGGAAAGCGTATAAATGGAAATTTAAATTTCCATATTTTAAAGTTGGTTTATTATTCATGTCATGTGCATTGCACAGAATGTGCAAATTGCACAGAAATGTGCATTGCACAGAAATTGTATGAGATGCATGCCGGTAGCTGTTGTGCAAAGTCTACCACATTTATATGAATTGCAATAGATTTTATCTGAAAAATTTGAATAGTAGACTAATATTATTGAATATATCAAAGATATTTTCTGTTAAAAAAATACTTTTGTGGGTCAATCGAATATACACTGGCTTCCACAAGTTAAGCATGGACGGTAAAATCAACAAAAATGGAAAGGTAAAGTTTTGATTAACTCAAAATTGTACATGAAAGTAGCAAATGTGTTTATGAATCAAAGAAAACAAGAATTATGCACAAAGATGAAAAAAATATTTACTTTTCTTAAGTTATATTATGACGTCACATTTGGGTCATTAACAAAATGATGTTTAAAGGCAAACAAAACTTACATTAATATGGTATGTGACCACCCGAGACCTTCACACAAACTTAACAACCATGTTCCATGCTTTCAATGAGGTGATCAACCATCATAGATGCGAGCAATGGCCATTCCTCCAATTGGGCAGTTTTCAACTCTCTGAGACTAGCTGGAGAAGATAAACGTGCGGATACAGTACGTCCGAGGGCATCTCAAAGGCTTTCAATGGGCTTAAGATCGGGGGAATACGCCAACCACTCCATACGAGAAATGCTCTCACTTTCCAGGTATTTGTTAACGATGTTAGCTCGATGGGGACCGGCATTATCGTCCATGAGGATTAAATCAGGACCAACTGCTGCAGCTTAGAGTCTTGCAATGCGGTCTAGGATTTCATCCCGATACCGCGCAGCCGTCACAGAACCGTCTTTAAAGATATGCAGCTCTGTGCGATATCCCATTGAAATTCCAGTCCACACTATGACGCTACCATCTCTAAATATGTGATGTTCGATGATGTTCTTGGCCTGAGTGCGTGTGCCTCGTTCTCTCCTGACCCTTACACGCTTATCTTCTGATTCCAGGGCAAATCTGAACTCGTCTGTGAACAGAACGTTGCACCAATCTGAGACAGTTCAATTGACATGTTGACGACACCACTTTAATCTTTTCCCCCTTGCTTGGACGGTTAGTGGAACACAAAAACGTGGTACTCGGGCTTACAGGCCCTTTACGTGGAGTCTTCGGCGCACAGTACTGGCAGATATTGTCTTACCAAGTGCCGCTGTAACCATGGATGTAACAGTTGTGGAGGTCGCTCGTCGATTCCGCTTGGCTACTATAGCAATATACCAATCATAAGAGGGGGTGGTAACCCTTGGACGACCGGGCATAGGTCTCCGTACAACTGTTTGACTTATTTGGAATTGTTTCCATAATCGAGAAATTACCGAATGATCAATGCCAAAGAAAATAGCGACATCTTTGATTGACTGTCCTGCTTCAATGCGCCCGACAGCACGCCAGCGCTCACTATCTAATCATTCGTCTTCTTTCAGCCATAAAAACACGAATCATCAAAAGTAATCCTACAAAAGTTATAAACACTTCGTATCAGCATTTAAATGCACCTCCTCAAACTCTTCAGAATGCTGGCGTCTTTAACGACTGCCTAATTAACATATATCCGGACAGTCAATCATGATTAGCTGTAACATACGATATTTGCATACTGTCATCTACATCCGCAGCGATTTTCAGCCACTCAAATTCAAATACGCTTTCGAAATATGAAAATGTGCATTGAGTGCTTAATTTTTGGAGGTCAGTGTACTATTTATTTTAATTTGAATGACAAACGAATTGAGATTCTGTAAGTATCCAGCAGAAGATTAATTAAATGTCTTAAGATTCTGCTTAACGTGCTCATTTAAAACAGTTCAAACTATGCAATGACATGTTTCATGTAGGATTACAATGTTACATATATAAGAAAAATTTAATGGCAATCAAAATATTACGAAAACGACATTGAACAAGCGGTTCTACTCATGCAAGAAATTTACTATAAATGAATTTTGACATTTATCAAACTAAGGACTGTAAAGGGTTCGAACAAAAATTTAAAAATACAATACCTTTTACAATATTCCACGCAGAAGGTTGAACAATAAAAGTACAATTTTTTTCATTAGCAAAAATAAGCATACATACCCGATTGACTTTGGGTAAGCAGTCTAGAATGCTGAACATGAGTTTGGCATTGCCTTCTGGGTCGTCCGGTAAGCAGACGCTGAATCCGTCCACTAGCATGTCGAACAGACCTTTTGTGAACAAGGGTTCTGGTAACTCCCTCAAGTAGTCTTTCAGAACGCCTGTGTACAAAAAGAATGACTTCAGCTCCTCTTGTTCTTTTACCAACATACGTATATATACTATACATGTCTATATCATTGTTTTAATTGAAGACAACTGGTATAAATTTGAATCTGTGAATTCTATTCCGCACTGTAAAATTTCAATAAACATATTTGATTGCTTATTTTGGAAAACACACGCAAGAAGACCTGAGAAACAGTGAAAATATTTTAGTTGCTTATTTATTACATACACTAGTAGACGGCTCTGTGTTTGTATGTTCTATTGCTTCTGTTATATAAGAGATAGTTTAGAACATTATTAGTAGTAGTCTTTTTGGTTTTCTGTAGATCCCTCAAGTTTGCCATTGTAGGTATGTTGTCATTTCTTAAGAATAATTATCTCTATCGTAATCTGTCATTTAGAATTCTCGAGTAAGATAATTTTTAAACTCTAAATTCCGGTCAAATTAGCTTTTGTTTGTATAAAACGATTAGAACGATTAGTTTCAAAATTCAAACTTGAGTAATATGACTAGTTCAGCTTTGGTAAGTCGGCATGAAGATGCAGATTACTGGCCATAATATAGGTATAAATTTATAAATATTGGATTATCAAAAATAAACACACCAAGATAAAGAGAAAACTACATTTGTTTTATATTTTTACATTCGCGTGAGAGATAGGATAAAACCGAAATGTTTTTTCTCTACTTTAAGAAAATAATTAATGATAAAATCTGAAAGCTTTAGGAGATACATCAGTCCAACTCCCAAACGGGAAAAATAACTTGCATGCTTTAAGTGGATCAAAAAAAGAGGGTTTTAATGAAATGTTGGGAGGAGGAGGGGATGTTGAAATCTAGGTGAAGCTAAAAAAAATCAAGGTATTGAATGAAATAAAACTTTCTAATACTTCCTTAAAGAAAACAGGTATATGGAAATTAGGTTACTACAAGATTGTTTCGAGGGCGTTTTGTTGCCCTTTTTTTCACGCCAGAAAACACTGTTTTCTCTTAACAACCGCTAACGAAGAACTGCAATTTTTCCGAGGGTATTTTATAGCCCTCTTTTTCAGGCTAAATAACACAGCGTCTTCTCTTAAGAACCTTCAATCCTTAGCGGCTATTAAGAGTTGGTTTTTGCCCTGAAGAAGAGGGCTATGAGACGCCCTCGACAAAATTGTAGTCACCTAATTTTCATATGCCCGCTTTCTTTAAAGAAGTATTATAAAGTTCTATTTTCAGTTTTATTTGTTGTTATTGAACGAAAGTTTTAGAAACGTTTTCAGAGACGCATTAAACCCAAATGCGTGAAAATTTATTAGAAGAGTTGTAA
This sequence comes from Amaurobius ferox, assembly GCA_951213105.1. NCBI lineage: Eukaryota > Metazoa > Arthropoda > Arachnida > Araneae > Amaurobiidae > Amaurobius > Amaurobius ferox. Next base: position 92,918,491 of record OX578142.1, on the reverse strand, counting down.
TAAAATGTGTGGTGGGGTGAGGTTGGTGGGAATACAATGCATGAGGAAAGTTATTCGGGGTATCGTAACAAAGCATATTAAAAATTAACTGGGGGATGGGGGGGATGGGAGTGGTAAAAATCATCAAGTTTTCGTTTTTTTTCAGGTTTTTGAAGAAGTAATGAGCAAAAAAAATCTAAAAATAAATTTATAAGATACATCTACCAAACAAATGCAGGAAAAATAACCTGGTTGATGGAGGGTAATAGAATGCAGGTTGCACATGCATTTCTTGAACATATAGCTCCGCCAAGAAAACTTTATTGCTTATCCATCTTTATTTCTACATATAATAATTTACTAAGCATTTTAATATGTAGTATTATTATTATTTACTAACGGAACGTTTAATCAACATCAAAAATCCAAATGCATATTTTCTAGATAATTACAAAATTAAATTTAAGGGTATTTTACTCGCATGTTTTTAAGTTTAATTTTACATGGTTTAGTTAAAATTGCATTTCTAGTACAATAATAGAACGTCCACTTTAAATAATATGAAATGCATTAATATTTTAATTAGTTGCTTTCTCTTCCCATAGGATTTTAAGCTGTCCAAACACAAACTTAAGTTTTAAAAATAAAAATGAGGATCTATTGGATAATACTCACGGGTGTTAAACCCCATACTAACTGTTTTATACATTATGTGAAAAGATAGCTATTACAGCTTTTCAATATTAATAATTTCCTTTTAGATTTATTGTAATTTCGACAAATAATGTATTTGACTCTTTAAGCTACTTTATGAAAATATATTACACAATCTACATATTTGCTTTTCCTGATTTGAATATTTTCGAGTTGCTTTTTAGTTCTTAAAAAATCTGAAATTTTTTTACGAGGATGTAATCCGTTAAGCTACAAACAATTTTTTTTTTAGATCTTGTAAATTAGCTTTCATATATTTATATCTTAAGCATTTTATCTTACTTAAATGGTGTTAAGATACATATCCATCACATTTTATTTGTTTATTTAACAATTTTAACATGGATGCTAGGATTATGGTTAAATAAAATATCAATGATTGGTAGGGTTAAGTCAAATAGAATTGATTACTGAATATATAGAATTGATTACTGTAAAATATAAATGATTAATAGGGTTATATGAAATGTTAATGATAAGTTAGGTTGAGTTAGGTGCAAATTATTTGCAGGATTTAGTAAAATGCAAATAATTAATGGGGTTCAATCAAATATGAATGATTATTAGCGTTCGTTCAAATATTAGTTAATTATGCTGTTGCGTGTTGAGTTAAACATCGATAAATTGAAGGTTGAATTTGCATTTCGAGGAAAATATCAGAAGAATTCAGTTAATAAATTGAGGATTAAATGACCTTTTTTGGATTAATTAAGGTATAGATATCTTAGTTCTTTGACTAGAGAGCAGAAGTTATGACAAGATCATGCTAAAATAATTTGAACTAAATTTGAATGGTTAATTATGTCTTATTTTCTTACCTTGAAAGAACTATTTACCGTTGAATTCAAATAGTTTTCCTGCTTAAAAGGTATTTATTTCAATGTGAAGTTCTTACCTTCACAACAGGATAGTTTCTTCTTCAAAATAGTCTTGTGGACCTTTTAAATGGAAGATGCATTTTAGCTTGGTGCTTTATTGTTACCTTACCTTTACGTTCTCAATTTTTTGCATAGTTTCTATGCCATGTATTACGTAATGCCATTTATATTCTCTTACCTCGTTACACAACTTTTTCTTCATAGTTCACTTACTTATAAATAGATACATGTAAACCTCATTTTATTTATCTCAACTTTGTTCTATAGGAATTTTATTTAGTTCTGTCAAGACATTTTTTTGTAATTTGGGTCCTTTCCATTTGATATTGTGGTAAAAACCTGATTAGTAAAATCATCCTGTTTAAAAAATAGTAATATTTTATACTGTTCTTGTCTAAAAATTGTTTCTCACTATACTCAGAAATCAAAGATATTTCCTACGAAAAATATGCCCCTATAGCTACAGTGTTGTACTTGTGTTGATTACAGGAACTAAGTAACTAAATACCAAATACTCCCTTTTACTTTTGCAATCGTACAATAGACGAAAAATAAATAAAAATTCGAATACTGCTTATTATTTCGGCTCTGCTGATTGTATAGTAAAACCAAATATGTCATTAGACTCGGAATGATGCCTTCTATAAATAAATGTGCATCTCATTTGCGTGAGGGATTGTCTTCAAATTAAACTTTGTACCAACTTGATATTTGCAAATAGCAACAGCCACTTTTGATAACAGATTCTGATTCTCCAGCTCAAAGCACCCGAATTCATATAAAATTTATATATTTTATTAAAGTGAATGGGGAGTTATGACTTCTTGAAACTTCAAGCTCCTACTAAATCGATATGCTGAAGTTTTTCTTTTATAATTTCTGAAATAACTAGCCTATTAATCTAATTCCTATTTAATACTGTGATACTAAATAACCCAAACAAAATGTATACCATATTTCACTTTAAAATAAATTTTTAATAATAAATATTACTTATGAAATTCATTTTTGAAAAAAAATATATAAATAGAAACATGTATAAATTTTGATGATAATCGGTTCAGCGATGTCGGGAACCTTGGAAAATTTAAATTCATTCCTTTTAGTACTTATTGAAATCCAGATCTATATTCAAAATAGCATCATTTTGAAGCTTTTGTGGGACCATCCATAAATTGCCTATGGAGACTGCTTTAAAGGAAAATTTCAAAATTGCAGAGGAATGCAAAGCTTGGCATTTGTGCAACGACTGATTGTATTACTTTCCTTATATACATAATGTATAAGGAAAGTATTGTGACGAGGTCGAAAATTCGAATTCAAGTTTTCGACGGGAGAGCACGTTTCAAGCATCACTGATCACGAATCAAACATTTTTGAGGTGATGCCTGTGTGTGTGTGTGTGTGTCAGTGAGTCTGTGGAGACAATATCTCACGAATGAATGAAGAGATTCGAATGAAATTTGGTACAAAAATCACAATCCGTGAATACTGGAAGCCTATTGTTTTTAAACGCAATCGAATGTTCAGAACCCCCCAAATTTTCGAGTGAAATTTTGAAAAAATCATCAAAAAATCAAAACCTTTAATAAAGTTACGCAAATAGACATTTCTTATGTAATTTTTCCTTAGAAAACGATTGACATAAACTTTAGACCGCTAGCATGAACCGTTCTCGAGATATTGCACATTTTTCAAATAAATGCATCAAAAAATCCCATAAATAAAAAAAAATATTAACTGTTGAGAAACAGGTTCACTTTTCATATGTAATATCATGCGATAAATTTGGTGACATCATTCTCGTGGATCTAGCTTGTTCCATTCATGAGAAAAGGTACTTTGAGTAGTACTTTTGTATTTGAACGCTAATAGTCATTTATCTGCTATAAGAATAACTCATTTCTCAGTCCATAACGCTTGGCGAGATTTTGGCGACGAATTTGGTGGAATGTCGCTAATTTGGCGACTTTTTGAAATGTTGCCAAATTAACGAAAATCTTGCCAAATGGATAAAAATGGCGCTAAATCAATGAAAATGACAACTAATTGTCGAAAATTCAATATCTTGGAAAGAATATAAGTATCTACTATAAGAAAAACTTATTTTTTTTTACTGTAAAAGTAGTAAATTCATTGCATTATATAAGGAAAGTCATGTGTTGCCCGCATCAGATTTTTTGTTATTGTATTTGTGTTAGGCAAAAATCCATGATTTTAAGCGTAATGATAAATTTTAAATTCGATTCAACTTAGATCAATGCGAGTAACGTATGTTTCTAATAACTGCAAATTTAATATTATACAAGCTTTTAATATAAAATAATTATAATTTCAAATTTCATTCAGAAGTCGAAATCAACAATAAGATATTGTGAAATTATACATTAAACTAAATGCATATATTTCTTCAATGTGAGAATGTACCGTAGACTAAATTTGCATACTTGGGACTTGGTATGGTTAATTGCACCGCAGATTTGGGCAATCTCACTGAAAATAGAATTAATTACATATACTTTTTTAAAATTACTATCGAATTGTTGATTTTATATTTAGAAAGGCATAGGGATAGCCGCTAAAAACATTTTTTATGCATTTTAAATGTTCTGTACCTATGTTTGAGGGTATGCTATTCTATAAAATGTTAGTGATTCTCCGCGAAAACAAAAATGTCACGACAAATAGACAAAGCATTACAAAGCCCAATTATCGGCATTTATGAATCTGACGTAAGATTAAGGCAAATTAGCCATGTGCTTCAAATCAGCTACTCCACGGTTGATTTATAGGTGAACATATTTAAAAGTTGTTTGTGATTAATATATATTAATGATTGTTGTAAATGTATTAATGATTGTTGCATAAATGTATTAATGATTGTTGTATATAATAATATAAAATGTATCAAATTAAATAGTATTGAACTTCTCTGTATATATTAGAAATTATTTTAAATTTTGTCTTTTAGTTAAGGAGTTTAAAACAAATTATGCGTCAAGCAAGGAAGAAAAAATGAAAAAAAAAAAAAAATTGTTAATGTCGTTTAATGTTGCGATACACATTTGTATGCTAAAAAAATAAAAAGCAAACGTTAAAGGAACATTATATAATTTCTAATTAAATCAGCCTAAGTAGAAATTGGAAATAAATTTTTTGGTGATTTGAATAAAGTGGCAATGACTTTCACTCAACTTCGTAGCAAAAAGTAATGGTGGCAACGATAGCTCTACATATTTTGACTTTATATTAATGCTTATTTAATATTACCGTATTGATATTTAAATATGTTATTTACTCTGTCGCTGATATTCATGGGCTCTGGAACACAAGAGCCTTTTGATAAGATTTTTTGTAAAGAATGTGCATATCAATGAAATAGAAAAGGTATAACTGCAGAGTATGCTTGACCTTCATTTTACTACCTTAAATATGGAGTCGGAGTCCCAAATATTCTCTTCCGCGTATCTCCCGTGTTTATGGTTAGTAGCTCACACAAATTCATATTTAGCGTAATGTCGACATGAGAAATATTATGATAACAACAACAAAAAAAAAAAAAATACACGTTGCTTTTTGAATTTTCGGAAATAACGACCAACTAAATATGAAGACGACATCTTATACAAGTTAGGTATAAATTTATTTACAGTAGACATTATTCTGAATTTAATGATGCTTCTGGTTTGATTGTACGGCTAGAGGAGACGGAATAACGAGCGGTGCTCAGCAGCGCCCTCTGAACTGCTGTTTTAGCCGTATAAATATATAGCTGTAACGGGACGTTGAAAATAGTCTATGGTTGTATGCCAGAGGTAAACATTTCATGAGAAGTCACTATGCCTCTACGACGGCAGAGGGCGCCATATAGGAAACTTACGGAGTTTGAACGGGGATGAATGATCAGCCTTCGTGAAGGAGTTTTTCTTATCTTGCAATAGCAGTTCGTATGGAGCGCAATGCCACGACAGTGTTGCGAGTGTGGAAGTAGTGGACTGACGAGAACTGGATAAGTCGTAAATCCGGCAGTGGACGACGAAATGTTACGTCAGCACGGAATGATAGACACCTCATCCGCATGGTAGTGATGGTTTGTACAGCTTCATCTCGACAGTTGGTAGAACGTTGGAGCACTGCTACAGGTGTGTCATTGTCTGCTCCAGCAATTCACCGGCGTCTGCTGCACCGTGGACTGCGTGCAAGAATTCCTTTGTACAGGATTTCCCTGACGCAAAACCATCGACGCCTGCTGCTACAATGGGCTCATCAACATAGACACTGGCATGACGATTGGAAATAGGTCGTCTTTTCCAATAAATCCCGCGCTTTAATTTGGGATACAGAGATGGCCGCATCCACGTTTGACGCTATAGCGGTGAACGCCACCTTCCCGAGTGCGTTATTCAACGTCATACTGGACGAACGCCAAGCGTGATGATCTGGGGCGCCATTGGGTATCTTGGGCGATCTCAGCTGCTAAGAATTGTGGTTTATCTCAACAGTAACCGGTACATCAGAGAAGGTCTGGATCCAGAAGTCGTACCCTTCTTTCAACGTATTCCTGGAGCTGCATTTCAACAGGACAATGCCCGTCCACATGTTTCTAGGAATGTTCAAGACTTCTTTTCAGCACAGCAGATACATCTCCTTATTTGGCCTGACTATTCACACCGGATATGTCATCTATTAAGCATGTCTGGGATTTCATCGGTCGGCGTCTCACACGTGACGCTCGTCCCATAGCTAATGCAGCTGCATTTTGGGTTCGGATAGAAGCAATCTGGAATGCGCTTCCTCAGGTACAAATTCAAAATCTGTTTTATTCGATGCCACGTCATATAGAAGCACTTACTGCGGTGAGTGGTGACTTCACCAAATACTGATTTTCGACATGGAATACTGTTTTTTTGCTTTGTAAATTTAATCGTTTATTTGTATCAGTACAAGTTGCTTGTGGAATAAATTTCAGGCAATTCTGATGATTCCTGCATGGTGTTGCAATTTTAACAAACAGGATATATATGTATATATATATATATATATATATATATATATATATATATATATATATATATATATCTTTTCCTTGACTATAGCTTCAGTGCTGACATTTCAAGTGTTTTCTTTTACTCAGTGCCCCTTACTTTGGTGCTCTTTTTAATTGATAGCTTGCATCCTTTTTCACATTGTGAATTTTGTGGTCTTTCATCCTTCTTTTTATTTATACATTTTCAATGAATTTGTTATCTGAGAAGCAAACATATATTTCTTACCGTCCATGTAAAATGACGTTGTTGTTCTTTTCAAAAGGAAGTTGGCTATATTTTACTTCATATCCCAAGCAGAAGTTACTGCATTTTCAAGTAGCCAAATAGGGACAGTCATAAAAGTAATTGGATTATGTTATACTTTTGGTGATGCCATCAGTTTTGACGTCATACTTTGCTGAGGCAATATTTTTATACTTTTGTGAGATTACCTCCCGAACTCAGATAGCTCAATCCGTGGAATGTTGATATAAGGATTCAGGTGTCGGGGTCTTAAGGTATTCTCTAGGCCAGCCGTCGTATATTGTTTGACAAAATGAAGACATACTTAGCTGCTCTGACACTAATGCCACTAAGCATGATAATAAAAAGTGTATAAGTCTCATAAATAAAATATCTCATTTTCCATTTTAGACAAAAAATGATTGTTTTTTCTGACCTTAATATTTTTGCATTCTTGTATAACCACTAATTTTATATACAATTAATAAATGCATTTGTGCATTATATAAACTTATCCGCTCTGTCAAACTTTTGAGAATACAAAAGGATATGCCTATATTATTCTCCTTGCTAATGAAATGGTTCAGATTTTTATCTGAAACTCATGAGTGCCATTAAATAATACACAGAAATTTGCTACAGTCTTACCTTTGACATTGGAAGCAGCCCGAAAAATTTCTTCACTTGCTTACCGAGTTGGTCTATGATTCAACTGTACGATTAACTATTAAATGCTTATTAAATCCATAAAGTGCTACAGTGTCTTTTTTACAAGGTCATATGTTCATGATCTACTTACCTTACATGTTTCTCGATATTCTGCAAATAAGGTTATTATACATAGGGATCTACATACGCATGTATTTGTTCAAGTAAGTTATAATTTTAAGAAATTTCGTTATTTGAGCTATAGTGGATACATACATTGCACAGGCAAACACACACACAGTCGTGACGATAAATACGTAGACTGATACACACACACACACACACACACACACGCGCCCGCACAAACAAACAAACACGCACATACATACACACACAGAACAGCACACGCAGATCAACACACACACATACACACATATACGCAAACACACAGGCGCCAAGCTAATTTTTTTTGTTTCGTATTATACTATAGTGCTTAAAGCGTGTAAATGCGTCGAACATTCGAATTACAATTTACAACCCCATTCACTTTGTTTATACATTACTATGTATTAGGGGGGAAGTAAAAATGCTATTCCTGAAAAATTTGAACTCCTTCAATTTTTTTTTAATTTTCAAATTCTTTGTATGTAGTTAGAAGTTAGTGAAATTTTTCTTTTGCCTATTTATTTTGTAATTAATTTGTAGAAATAAAATAATGGTATTTAGATTACCTGTGTGCAAATAATTTATTTGTAAATATTGCCTGGATTTCATACTCTTGATGCACGCAAATTCAACTTTTCCTCTAAAATGCAAACATTGTTTACGACAGGATTTAAAGCATATTACAAACAAATAAAGTGGCTATTTTTATTGGTTTTATTTTATTTTTAGACTTGATAAACTAACAAGCAATTTTATAAATTTTCTCAATGAAAATTTGCGGAAAAATTGGAAGTGGGAAAAATTGTGCGCATTGAAGATCCGCTATTATGTCTCATTCATATGGGATAAGATTAGCATTTTTTGCTCAAAAAGATACTCGAATATTCTAATTGTGTAAACATACATATTATGTAACAATGAATATAATGGAGAACAAGTAAAAATACACGCATATGTACACTCAAAATATTGGGCACATCATACGTAATGGTAATAAAGTGTGTAAATCAAAATTAAAGCAAAGTAAAATGATCCAAGGTAAATGTGGCTTTTTGGTTTAGGATACAGATGTATTTATTATTAAGACAATATAGGAACCCCCCCTCCAAAATCACAATTATAAAACCCTTACTATCCACGCAATCGTTTCTGTTTTGAATATAGTTGCGGAGACAAATTACTTTGGCTTCCGCGATGCTATTTACTTGCAAACTTCTGGCGCCCCTATGGGTAGCTCATTCTCTGGTATTTTGGCCGAGGCGGTTTTGAAGGAGTTAGAGAATGAGGTTTTGCCTTTTTTTTAACGATCCATCCCATTCTTTGGTGCCGTTAAGTAGATGATGTTTTTATTATTTGGGATAGTGATTTAAATGATCTCTTTCTTCTTTTGGCTAAGGTTAATGATGTTTACCCTTCGATTACTTTTAATGTTGAGCATGGATCCAATTGTTCTTTGCCTTTCCTTGATGTTCTGGTTACCCGTTCCGCCTTTGGTTTTCACACTTCTGTTTTCCGTAAACCATCTTTTACTAACTCCTGTATCCCCGCTAATTCTTATCATCCTATTTCCTCTAAAACAGCCTCTTTTAACGCTTATTTTAATCGCGCATTTAATGTTTGTTCTTCTATCCCTGCTTTGACTGATGCGATTAATTTTATTTTTAATCTTGGCCATGAGGCTGCTTATTCTTTTGAGTTTATACATAAGATTTTCGTCCATGTTCACCGTAAATTTACTTAAATTGATATTAAACTTGTTGCTCTAAAAGATCGTTTAGCTCATAAATCTAGTTTTCCTTACCACCCAAAGATCTTCTGTCCCTTCATTCAATTCTGTCATGAATTTGGTTTCAAGCCTGCTCACTCTAATATTACCACGTTATTTAACCGTATTCGTTCTGATAAACTTGGGGATATTGATAACTTTAAAAGCTATGCTGGGGTGTATATGGCTCCCCTGCTGTCTTCCGATGGTGATTATAAATTTTATATTGATAATACCAAATGCAATGTTAGCATCCGTTTAGTAGAGCACGCTCGTGATGTCAAAGGTGGCAAACTTTCTACGGCTCTTGCTCAATATGTAGCTAATGATAATTTTCTACCCATTTTTGATTAAACTTTCCTTTTAATACGTTGTAATAACCCACGTAATATTCTCCTTTATGAATCCCTTTTTATTTATATCTACCGTGCGTCGATTTGTAATTTTGATCCGGTTCAAATTTTAAGTTATGCTTGGCGACTCATTCTCGACTTTATGCAATTCAAGTCTCTTCAAAGTTATCTTTGACGTCATTCTCATAAAGATCGGGCTTGATTGTCCTTTCGAATTTACATTTTTCCTGTAATAAAATAATATTTTACAATTGTACTTTTTTCGTGATATACTTACATTTTGAATCCTCTTAAAATATATTTTATATTTTTTGTGTATATTTCTTGGATAATAGTCTGTTCATTTACTAATTTTATATTTATTTATGCAAATTTGCTATGTTACTGGTCTATATATGAACGATCCATATTTACTTTCAATGTAGCCACTGATGAAGAGTGTGTTAACGCTCGAAAGCGCTCTGGCATTTTTAATACTTTGTACGTCTTTTAAGAAGTTTTAATAAAAGACCTTCTGTCTAAACGTTGTGTCCTTAACTTATTTAGTTGAAATCAGACATGATACCAAATTATTTATTAATATGGGAATATTTTACAATTTTAATTTTCATTTGTAATTATATTTTATAAAGTTGATGCAAATGCTTTCGATTTCATATTAAATAACAAGAAACTTTGGAATTGAGGAAATTTCGAGACTTATTACACGTAAATGAAGGTATTCGACTTTTGAACCATATATACGGCATCTATACAAGATAAGAGAGATTCAACTTCTGAGCCAAACTATACACATGTTTAAACATTTTCTTTTTTGCATTCACATTTACATAATATACGTAGTTCACAACCCAAATGTTGTCCAAGTCATTTTAACGATTTTTGAGATCACGAAGGGTCACTGATTTTGACAAAATCCCGTTTTATAGCTAAACTATATGCATTTTTAAGATTTTATTTTTGCTCTCATATCTACATAAAACATGAAACTTGCCATCCAAATATTGCCTAAATCGTTTCAGTGGTTGAGATTACGAAGGGCCAGCAATTTAATACCCATCCACATATCCAGAGACTATAACAAAAGTCATTTCTGGTATCTAGGGCCCCCACTGATGTATTTACAGTAAAAATATAGACCTGTGATTAAAGCCTGATCACCATACTTTTCTTAGGCTAGCCGCTAGCTAAAAGAATACGGCCTTAGGCTAAGTTAAAATTAAAGGGTTGCTTAATCTACTGCTAAAAGTCTATCTGTCAAGAAAAGTGGTGCACGTCACAACCACTATACTTTCCTCTAGCTCAGAGCGAGGAAAGTAAAAATAAAAAAATTTGCTTAGAAACTTCTACGAGTGCATTCTGCACTACCATGACATGAACACAAAAACATATCCTAACTACAATCTTGTTTGCGCGCTATTTCTTCATTCTGGTATTAAAACTAAATAACAGTAACTAAATTATTTATCAAAATTTTAAATGATTGATTGATTTCTCCCTGTCTTCGGGAGAAAAACTAAAGACTTGAGGTTTGGGCTTCGGCTCAGTAGCCAGCATTACTTCTAATGATCCTAAAAATCTTTACATCCCACTGGGGACCATCTATCCCAAATCAAAACCAACGAACGACTAAACCAACGGATCAAACCAAGAGGAAACCCATATAAATCGCATAAAAATCAAAATTTTAAAACGAATGCAATCAGAACTCATTAAATTTCACCGTTTACGAATACATTGGGTTAAAATTAATTGGATAAGAGCTTTAGACTTATACTCTATGTCCGACTAAGCTATCCCGCGGCCCGAGGCCCAAGTAAACATTCGCGGCCTCCTACTCATAGCAGAGGACCGAGAATGTATGATATTTTCCCACCCAACTGATATAAAACTTCAACATCGGGGAATTTTATCAGAATTTTCCATTTTATAATAGCAGTGTATATTAATTAGTAAAAATTACGCTTTTAATATTTTTGTTGTCAAATATATATAAATTTGCACTCTGCATAAATTCTGAAATTGTTAAATACTTTTTAAATTGCACACAATTGGTCCATCTTTGATACTTATAAAAGGACATTACCAACCAAAATGCAACTTTTCTTTATAAAAAAATAAACAAACAGATGTTTAATTTTTTTCTTTCTCTCGACCCAGACAATCGGATCTACTCGAAGGTGTAAAGTATCTGTTTGGACGGCTGGGACAGCACCACCCAGTTTAGACCAGAACACAGTGGCGGCGACATCCACAGGGATATATCCTCCTTTCCCTACCACAAACCTCTCGGAAGGACTTTCAGACCCAGGTATTTAACTTGCCCGCACTCTAGGTGAACACGGGGAGAGTTTGAGAAGAGACGGAAATCGAACTCAGAGTGCAGTCTCGGTGTCTTAACCACTGGTCTGTCTCGGGCCTAGATGTTTAGTTTTTTTATTGTCCAGGCCGTCCAGCTCACCCAAAGGGTGTAGAACAGGTACAGCAGACGGCAAGGAAAAACATAGAAATTTCAAAATAGCAATAAACTAGAACAACACAGAAATAATAATAAAACATAACAACAATGCTTAGTTTCTCCTTCCTCGATTCAGACCTTCCGACCTACCCGAAGGTGTAAGGAATCTATTTGGACGGTCGGGAAATATGTTTAGTCTGTTCTTTATATTACCTAGGCTGTCTTTTGGGGACTCCTTTGTAATGGGGATACTAGGACCGCGCCCCGGGACCCCTGATTTAATATGGCCCTGCCTATACTTTATATATAATCACCCAGATCTATCTGGAACGCTTGGTGAATAATTTGAGAGAAAATTGGCAACCGTAGCGACGAATGTATCGACTTTTACAAAATATCACCAAATTGATAAAAACAACGTCAAAGTAACGAAAATGACGTCAAATTAGTGTAAGTTCAATATTTTGGAAAATTTAGTTCAATTCTTTTGATAAGCCTTGCCTCTTTGCAAGTTATTAATTTTATATATCTGATTCAAAATATGGTGAGTTTCAAAGATAGTGGGAATAGGTATGATTAGGAGTCTAGAGGGCCGTAAATTAATTGCGTTTTGTCAGGAGAAGATATATTAATTATGCTTCGATAGGGTCTGTCTGTCCGTTCCTCCAACTCTGCGAAAAATTTGGCAACCCTGGCGATGAACTTGTTGAATTTTGGAATATCGCAAAATTGACAGAACATCGCCAAAGCAGCGAAAATGTTGCCAAATTATTCAAAATTCAATAATTTGGAAAATAACTGCTTTAAATTGCAAGGTGAGCCCACCAGTCTGGGTCATGGAATAACTCGGAAAAGCTGCACAATTAATTTAATTTAATTTCTTTGATAATCTCCGTCGTTCTGAGAAAATAATTAATTTAATATTCTTTATTCAAAATATAGACAGTTTCACTGTTCGTGGGATGGCAACTGTTTGTTCGGGGGTCGTAAATAAATTGCGTTTTGTTAGAGGATGCATGTCTCGTTAGAAAGTCGTATAAGAAATAATAATATTGAAATTGAGAGGTTCACGGCTCGTATGTGTCTGTCTGTGGATATTAGAAGCGCAAGTGCTGCAGGCGGGAGGATGAGAAGCAATCTTTTGCAACGTTAGGGTCAGAGAATTGAAGTTAATATTTTGCAACTTTATGGTTGGAGAATGGGAGGCAATCTTCTACAACCTTATGGTTGGAGAATGGGAGGCAATCTTCTACAACCTTATGGTTGGAGGATGGATGGTAATTTTTTGCAATTTCATGGTTGGAGGATTGGAGGTATTCTTTTGCAACTTTATGGTTGGAGAATGGGAGGCAATCTTTTACAACCTTATGGTTGGAGGATGGATGTTAATTTTTTGCAATTTCATGGTTGGATGATTGGAGGTATTCTTTTGCAACTTTATGGTTGGAGGATGGAGGCAATCTTTCGCAATTTTACCTCATTTTAATACGGACCTTTTCTTTCATTGTTTTACATTCTAAATGTACAAATAATAAGAATGAGCATTATTTTCTTGTAACAGTTGCCATGCGATTCCCAAAGGAACGTGACTATAAATATAAGTCATTGTTTCACTAGATTAATTAAAAGAACTTATCACTAGTCGGTATGTATAATTTTATTGCATAATATGAAAATCCCAGTATGCACGATTACTCAGCTTACGCAATTAACTTATTCGCTATCCTATCGAATTTTTCTCATTTAATGAAAGGAATTGATGCGAAGGGTTGTTTCGTAAAACAAAGAGAATATTTAAAATATTATATGTAGTTAGAAAAGAAAAATAGTTATAGAAAAGTTTTACAGCTAAAAAAAATCTTATTAAAATGTAAGTCAAAATCAGAATATGACACTTTACAAATGTAGAAAATAAATACTGTTCCATATATTTTAAATTTTGTATTACTTGCTGCTGGATTACAATAAGCAGTTTCGCGCAGAGTGATGAAAGTGAAGAGAGGCAAGCTTTGTAATTTGAGTAACTTGGAATGACTAATAGTTTTTCTCTTGCATTTTGAGCTTAAAGTAACCTGAGAAATGTCTGAAATTTTAGTAACTTAAAAGTCAGGGCCTAAAAGATTCGAATTTCCAATAAAACAAGAAAGTTTTGAAATAATGAACACCTTCGACGCAAGGAAAGTCATAATTGGGAGGAAAGATGTGAATAATATGTAGCTCTTTAATATATTTTATTGTTTAGTTGATATTTTTTCTAAAATTTGCATTTACAGTTGTCGTAGAAATCCGATAATTACCCTTACTCCTCTAAACAGTTGATTAAATGTATCAACTGGTTTTAAAGATAGAAAAAAAGTATTTTTTATCAGGATAAATGAACAAATCAGCCACTACAGAAAAGGTAGGGGAATTTCTGGTAGAAATACATTAAGTTTGTTATGTAGACTATTAGTGTTACATTATAAGCATTATGGCAAAAGGAAATGAGGATAGGTAAGATCAAGGATCAGTTCTTGTTAAACTTCTTTCATACTTTTTGATTTTATTGTAATTGCATTTAAGTTCTTTGGGCAGTAAAGTAAAATTTCTGTACGTAGTAACAAGGTTATTTAATGAAAACAACATTAGAAGGTTAAGGGTGTATCAGCCTCCTGACGATTTTGTTCATTCTTAACTTTCGATCATTTGTTAGTCATTCTTTTGTTCTCTTAATTAGTTTTATTTCTTCAGATTTGTTGCTTGAAATCTCTTGAAAATTTTTTTAATGACTTGCTTTTCATTGTTTTCTTAATTCTTAAGTTATTTTACAATATATATTCTTGTTCTTTGGTTGCTCTTTAGGTTTAATTAATAATTTCGTCTTATTTATATGCCGCATTTAGCATAATAAATAGATACATTTTTAATTTATCGTCACTATTGTTTTGATTCTATGTGTAGTCTATCATGTAATACAAGCTTATTATTTTTCATTTAATTATTTTTCATTTAATTATTTTCCATTTAATTTTTAATTATTTTTCATTTAATTATTCAGTCTCTCTGAGCATTTTTAACACTTTACAACAAAGTTGAAAAGTGTTTATGACTTTGTTCATTCTGTCTGTCTGTCTGTCTGTCTGTCTGTCTGTCTGTCTGTCTGTCCGTTAGCACGATAACTGCCGTAAAAATGAGTTTATCAAAATGAAATTTTAGTATGTTGTTCAGACGGTCTGTAGGACCTATGGGAATATAAATAAATAATATCACCCAATTAGTTTTTTATTGAACCCGGGTTGAAAAAATGAAATACATTGAACCCTATGGGACCTAATTTTTCAAACATTTTTTAAGTAAATTTAAAATTCACGAATTGCTTCGAAATTTTTAGGAAATAGTCACATTATCCCATAGAATATATAAAAAAAAATTCAGTAAAATATGTTAAGTAGTTTTTTAATTAAAAAAATTATTTAATATAGGGAAAAAAACAAATTCAATTAAATTCTGACTTTGGGATATCTTCCAGAAAGAAAAGAGAGAGATATTATATAATAAATATCTCTCCATTTGTTTAAACGTTTTGCATATGGGAGTGGCTTCATATTTTAAGTTAAATTTGGTAGATAACAATTTTTCATTTTTTTAAAATTTTATATAACTCTTCATGATAAATTTAATTGATGGCATTTTAAATGCACTTTCCTACGTCCTAGAGAGTTAAAATTTGGTACACAGCTTAAATTTGTTGAACATTTTATTCGACAAAAATTTGATGGATCTTTAAATATAGATTATACATTTTTTTCGAAATGGCCTGAAAATAATCCCCGTTCACTTCTATAAATCATTGGTGTAATATTGTTAAAAATTCTGATGTGGACAGCACATGTCTTTCTCTGCAGACTCATATTCGTTCTCTTTATTTATTCAATGATAATTTGAGTTTATCTGCACAACATAAGTATTTTAAATGACATTGAATTTACACGTTAAACTTAAATTTGGTTCTCATTTGATAGCTGGACTTATTGTCAAAGGTGGCGTAGCGAAAACGCGAAAAAACTAGAATATCTCAAGAACGGCTAGTCCTAGAGTAATGGGGTTAGTCTTATTCTTTTTGTTGTCAAAAATCACATATAAAATAAGAATTTAATTGATATAATTGAGCACACGTAGTCTTTTATTTTTATATATAACGATTTTTGCTGGCCATTTCGCAAAAATAGCCCGTTCCTTTTTCCCGAATCGTAGTAGAATAACCTACAAATGATTTATATACAAAATTTTGTTAAATTTGGTATATAAATCACTTGTAGGTTATTGAAATATTATACTCCAAATTTTGTTAAATTTGGTTCATTAGTTTTTAGCTAGAGTGGATAAAGGCAATTTCTGCGGCCATTTCGCAAAGAAGGCAGATTCTTTTATTACGAATCGTACTATAATCTAATGAACATCAGGATTTCCCACAAAAAACATACCTACCAAATTGTATGAAATTCGGTCCATTAGTTTTTCAATTAGAGTGGATGTAATATCCACACAGACACACTGAAACATACACAGATACACCCTTACACACACAGACGTCTTCCTAAAAGTAGTTTTTTCGTGTTCTAGAAGTCCCAAAACGTGTAGATACTTTGAAAATTCGAGTTCCGATCTTCGGCACGATTCCAATACTTTGAGTACATACACATACACATATATATTATCTGTGTATTATCTGTGTATCTAAATTCCGTGCCTATGCAATTACAATAGTTGTGATTTTAAATGATCCCTAAACTTTTATTATTTCTTCAAGGAAGCCTAATTTTAACATATGCAGAATGCAAATATCTCAAGCGATTGTAAGATGAATTACATAAGAATTGCTGAATTTTTTTCACACAAAATTATTTAGCTCTGGAGTCTGGAATACAAGTTATATGAATGAAATATTCATTGATTTTGCATAAAGAATCAGATGATTTATATTTCGATACAGTTTTAAATATTTATGTATAATAAATTACTGTAGTACCGTGATAATGTAAAAGATATTACCACTGAATGAATCACATTTTAGAAATTTTTAAATGAAATTACATTTCAGTTGGAAAGTGTTTCATAATCAATGCTTATGCATGATTGATCTTTCTTGTTAATATATGTGCCGATTAATCGATTAAGTCTTAGTTACGAATAAAATTTTATTCAAATAGTCGAATCGATACATTCGACTATGATTCGATTAAAATTTTTGATCCATGATTTAAGTATCTCCATAATGAAGAAAAAGCATTTGTGAAAATATCCTAAATTTGGAAAAATATATAAAAATTACTACTCAACTTGGAAAGAAGATAAAGTGATACGCAAATTATGCATAAAAAGCTGTGTTTTTATTCTATGTGCAGTAATACTTTTGTTGAAAGTTCCGAAAATTTCAGCCCCTTTCAAATTGAACTTAATATGTATAAAGAACTGGCTGGATTGGGCGATAATTTTATCCATCCCCTCAACTGGGGGAACTGCTTTTCAACCTTTTCCCAACTAGTAGAACGAATACTATGTTTCACTGCTACTTCAACACCATTAGAACGAGTATTTAGTAGCGCGGGAGTAGAGGAGAAGTGGAGGTTCTGACTCAGTAGCGGTACGCGGTACGATACGTTACCATACTACCACTAGCCGTCATTTTGGATTTCTGCAGAAGATTAGAGGGGAGAGATTTCGAAACTTTAAAAATTTTTAAAATTTTTTTAGGATGGCAACTCTAGGAGGAATAGGTTCTTGTATATACTAACTCCACTTAGTGGGATATATTCGTAACGATTCCAGCGTCCATCCTGTATAAGAAGACATTTTTGTACAGGATCTATACAGTAAACGCTCAACGTTTTAAATCCCATAGAGTAGAAACGTGTTAAAACAAGCATTTCACAGGAGACGGGATATTCATATCCCCTTGAGACACCATCAGTCTTGTACAAGTAGTTATTTTCTGAATGATTTCTGCATGCACAGGAATAACTTTATAAGGTAAAAAACAGGCTACAACATGTATTTAAGATATTATTTTTCACCAGAGGTTAAAAAAGATAGGCATGGGCATGTCCTTACATGGTAAAAACAGACACTGGATGGTTTAAGCTTCGCTCTTTACCATTCAAATAGTGAACTACTATTATATTCCAAAACATATCTTCGGTGCAATCATCTCTAAGTATTCACAGATTTTTTATTTAATTAATCGGTATTCATTTCATAATCTTTTTTCAACGTATTCATGAACATAATAGGTTTTTCTTAAGACCTTATGTTGAGACGAAGTCTTTAGTAAAAAATACTTTTTTAACTTATTGCTAATAGAATATCCTTAATTTGTTTTATAAAAAAATCGTTTCTTTTACAATATTTAGTTCTATAATAAGCAGAAAATTCTTCACTTATTTTAAAGGCATAGTACATATATTGCACTTCTCATATTCTCATTTTCTTTATAGCAAATGAAATTGAATATTTTACACACAAAATATTCAAGTTATTCAAAATAGTGCATATTTCTTGGCTATACAATGAAATTTTGAGGATAGTGTATAAAGCATTATACAGGTACATGCCATATACTTAATTCCACTTATGTTTAGTGGGTACAGTGACATATTGGATATGAAGGAAATGGTTCAAATTATTGGGTTAAGGGCCACTTTTAATACGGAATTACCATTTACTAGCTCCAATAAGTTTAAAACATATGGTGAAATACAGCATTTATATCATTTATGTAATGTTCTAAATTTTTTCAGTAATATCTAGGATATATTTAGCGTAGGTACTGGTTTCCACATACAAATTGCCTTTTTTCGAAGATATTTTGAAGTTTCATACGTACTTGCACATTATTTTGCAGGATAAAGAGTTATTTTCTAATAAAGTGTGCTATTACAGGGAAGGCACACAGTATACTTTAATATAAAATAACTTAGTTTTATTATATATAAGTTTTTCATTAACACTCTGCAGTGCTATAAATTGCTGTTGTCACGTACCTACTTTACTCTTTTACATATGAGAAATTTACAATGTAAAAATTTTACCACATATCCAACTGTAAAAATAGGTTTCAGAAATAACAGTTAGATATATTTTTTAGAAATGAGTGTATTTCCATGAGACATCATATAAAAGTAATTAGTTTTCATGCTACAAATGTAGAGCAGTGGTAATTTTTGTTTTAATTTTAACGTTTTCACAGAACCCTTAAAAGTAGTATTTAGATCTGTACCATACAATTTACCCAAACATTTACTTTTTTACTGTGTATATATTCTACAAATCCATCTCAAATATTGGTAATATTTAACTGAATCAATATATGTCAATGCAATATAAAGTTCTGAACAATTACTCATGTCTGTTAATTTTCTCAATACGTATATTATTTCAAAAATTCACATAATATTCGGTCTACCACACATAGACGACATTTTTCTCTCATCTGATTTTAGAATAATTTAAAATTTTTAGAAACTTTAGTGCTTTTAAAAACTTTCTACTTTTACAAACTTACATTTTAAAGAACATTTTAAAGAACATTTTACTTTTACAAACTTTAGTATAATTTAAAAATCTTTTTATTTTTAAACATTAGTACATTTAAGAAAACCTTTTTACTTTTAGAAACTTTACTGCTTTTAAAAACTTTATACTTTTAAAAATGTTGGACATTTAAAATAAAAATGTTTATTTTCAGAAACTTTACATTTAGAAACGTTTTACTTTCATAAAGATTACTGCATTTTAAATTTTTTAATTTTAAAACTTTAGTACTTTTAAAAGATACTTTTACAAACTTTAGTGCATTAAAAAAACTTTTTTACTTTTAGAAACTTTACAACTTTTTAAAAACTTAGGAAGATTTAAAAAAATATTTTTACTTTTAGAAACTTTAGTACAATTTTTAAAAAATTCTTACTTTTAGAAACTTTATTACTTTTAAATAACTTTTTAATTTTATAAACTTCAGAACGTTTTAAAATGATTTTTTACTTTTACAGACTTTAGTACATTTTAAAAGGAAAACTTTTTGGAAGCGTCACTACTTAACTTTTATTTAAGAACCTTTACAAGGAAAAAAGAAAATTTATTTCAATCCACTATGAATTCACTTAATATAGGTAAAAACCTTACAATCTATTATAAAGAAAAATATCTCTATACATCCGCAAAATAAAGTAGCCTATTAAGTAGATTTTTAATGTACTAAAATTTGTAAAAGCAGAAAATTTTTATAAAATGTACTAAAGTTTGTATGTATCCATATGTATGTATCCATATGTTTGCATGTATTTACACTAGCTGAAAAAATAATGGATCAGATTTCACAAAATTTGGTGGATAAGTCACTTGTGGGTTTCCCTGATGCCGATTGGATTTTGTTACAATTTGGAAGAAAGACCCTTTTTTTATACGAAACGACCCGCAAAAAGTATGTATGAACTCTAGCTGAAAAATTAATTGACCAAATTTCATAAAATTTGGTAGATATTCACTTGTTGGTTTTCCTGGTGCTGATTAGATTTTGGTACGGTTTGGAAAGAAAGAACTTGCTTATTTGCGAAATAACCTGTAGAAATCATCAAAATCTAAAATAAAAGGCTATATATGCTTTAATGTATCAATTAAATGCTTATTTAATACACAATTTTTAACAACGAAAAGTATAAGACTAATCCCACAACTCACTCAAAAACTGAACATTTTCAAGATATTTTAGTTCTTTTCATTTTTTTTTTGCCATTTCGCCTTTGAACATACATCTAGTCTCCAAATTAAAACGAAATTTAATTAAAACTGCAGATTTAGAATAATTTCAAATAATTATCTGTGTTATTTTGTGCAATTAAACTCCATTTAATGAATTATGAAAGAAATAAAGAGAGAATGAATTTGAGTCTGTAGCGAAAGTCATGTGCTGCCCACATGAGATATTTTTATCTTATTTTACTTAAATATTTGATAAATATGTGAGGCTGTTTATAACCAGAACTCTGTTTTATGTAGATACACTGTTTTATGTATCTTTGTACAGTGACCAAAGTACTCATTTTAGAATTATTATGATACATTTTATAAAAGAAAAAGCGTGTATATGTAGCATAAAGTAAACCACATTTACAATTCAATTATACGAAAAAAATATGTTAGTTGTTCAAAGTATAAAATATTGTTGTCTGAATTTGAGAAGAAATTTGATTTCTCACAAGAAATACTGTACAAAATTTACTCTGTTAATGGAGAACAACTTGTTAATTTTTAATCAAAGTAAAAGTATCTAATATAACATGAGTTATTCTTACTTGTTATAACATTGATGTCTGGTACGTGGTCGACGGAGAGATCAACATTATGTGAATTTCTCTCAAAGGCATCTCTTAAAGTTTTCTTCCTCACAGCAGAACCACAAAGACGGTAAATACCTACGATGTCCAGTCCTCTCCTTTCAACTTCTTCAGCACATCGTTTTATGATCAAAGGAACCGAGAATCCAGAATTTTCTCGGATGACAACAGATTCAAGATCAACGCCGAATAAAGCATTTGGGGTTTGGGAAGGCAGACGTTGAAATGTTTGCCTAGGATCTCTGTACCTCAGTTTAAGATACAATGTACCTCGAGGTTCCATTTTAAGGGCGAGACTATGGGAAGGTGATTCGCGGAGAATGGTCAGTAAATGGACCGAGCCCTTGTAGCAGAGTTTATGCCGCAGCTGAGGATCCCAGCTGTAAAGGAGGAAGGCGACCTCAGTATTGTCCACTAGCTCCAACTCAAAGACTTCGTCCCAATCAAAGCTGTGCTCTCCTGTTCGGACGACTGTGCGCGCTTTATGCACACGGTCACATTCGATTACGCAGTACAAATCCCGGAAGTGATCACTATGGCTAGTAGACCGCAGTCCCCGACCTGCAAGCAAATGAACCCAAAGTAATCCGCTGAATCCATCTCCTCCAAGGACTGTTTCAGAGTCCTTTTCTGGTCTGTATTTCAGGAACTCACGAGGATTCAGTGTCAAAAGGTGTAAACGTTCTTCTGAAGGTTTAACTGGAGTAGGATTCGGGATTTGTCGAAGGTATTCAAGAATGTAAGGGTGGCTGAGAATCGTCTGGTGAGTTGGCTGATGAGAGATGGTATGTCGACCCAGCTCTGAAACTAGATCAGTTGCAGACCGTAGTAAAGGTCGTCGATTGTATAACGTGGACACAGAGGTAGGTAATCCAAGTCCACGTTCTTCCTCCTGCAGCAAGAAAGACATTTTATTAATCATTTATGCCTATGTAAACAAATAAATAAGCAAATAATGATATTTAAAATTAATAAGAAAGAGCTTTAATAAAATATATGTAATATATTGTCAAGTTCTGGCATTAGATTCTTGATTCTTTTTTACTGTTATCATATTAAGATTTACAGTTAAGGCTCAGGATGAGGCAAATAAATTTCTTATTTATTTTATATCTGGTACACAATGACATTTTTTAGAGCTACTTTGCTGATTTGGCTTGTAGTTGGAATTCCTGTGACTATTAAATTGAATTTGAGTAAGGATGTTTTGCTGTAATAAACGAAGACTATTATAGAATTAAATTTGAATCACCCAACTACACAAAATTATGAAATAAATATAAAATAATTATAAAGCAAAATATAAAACAATAGCAAAACTTCAATGGGCAACATTTTCAAACAGAAAGAAAATTGTTTACTGCGAAAAAAATATTTGCATCTAGAGATGTTTCAATGTAACTAATCAATTAATGCCCACCTGAAAGCAGTATGTTTTATTGGAGAAAAGTCCATTTATGGCATATTAATGGTGGATACAGTGGGACAAGTTGTCATTCAAGTCAACACATTCTAAATAAGTAAAGAAGGACATGCCTCTTACGGCGCGAAGGCAGCTTCGGTCAGAATGAAAAGGCATGTTTCGGAATTCAAAGCATAGAAGCTACTATGCAAATGTGCTTGTTTTTGCTATGTAAATAAATGTGCTTGTTTTGTATTAAATTTTTACTAAAATTTCTTCCAATGATAGATATTATTCTTGTCTTTCAATATTTCAAGTTGTATTAATACTTTAGTGAAAACTTTTGATTTTATATGTGTTACAGTTTGATATTATTTGCTGTATGAGCTGTTTTGTGTAATTGAAAAGGAAATTCCCTTTACAAGACATGAAATTGGCAATCAAAAGCTGATTTGTAAATTAAATGGTGAATTGCAGAGAAAATATAATTAATCTGTAATTTTAAATATTTGTTAAATATTTCAGCTAGGAAATCCAAGTGAGTTTTTAATTTTCAATATTTAAAATATTTCCATTGCGTATTTAAATTTTCCATTACTGCATATATAAATGATATCATGTTACATACTTTTCATTCAGAACTAATATTTTTCATAATATTTCCAAATATATATTGCTTTTTAATATTCTTCAATCAAATTTTTATTTGTATTCTTTGGGGCCCATTCTATGAACATGGTATATTCATCAAAATGGCACAAATTGTATGGGATTTTTTCGTTTAAGATTTTGTATTCAATATGCGACATTCTTAGGCATTCTTGGTTATTATTTGTGCGTTTATTCCCTAGTTCCCTAGTAATTATTCACTATGTTTATTTATTTGTACTGATATTTTGATGACTTTTTATTATTACATAGCAGTTATATTTAAATCGGTTTGCATTATGGTTAGTTTCTTGGAAATTTCAATGCTTAATTAAATAAATGAATTTGTAATATTAATAATTTTTAAAAATTGGTGCACTAAAAAAGTTATTTGTTTTCATTTCCCATCATCGACATGTGTTTAATATTTTAATCATTTTTCTAAAAATATCACTGAAACTTAATACTAGTTTGATGCAACTTACAAAAACAAACACGATAATAGGCGAATATAAGAACATAAGCATTATCACTAGCATTTATGGAGAGATTTGCGCCCCCATAAAACTGGCATAACGATTGGCTTGCCTCATGTTTGTGACTCATAATTTTCAGAAGCGCGACCTTCCTCACTTATTTAAGAGATGTTGCTTAAATAGTTCTTTTCAATCTGAAAGAAATAGAAGTTGACTGGTGTTGATATTAGGATTAAAATGCGACACATTAAGGACGGAAACATTTTTATTTTAGCACTGCATACATAGGAAAAAATAATTAAGCGATGTCTTTTTTTTTATAAACGTTTATTAGTATTTATGCAATACAATTATGCGTACGGAATACTTCCCTGTTAAATTGCATGAAAAAACAATAATTCGTACTCAAATTACAACAAATTTATTTGTTATGTAACAATTTCAAATAAAACAGAAGCCAAAGAGAACGAACTAAAATAAATTAATATTTTCTACTTTAATAAAATAATTGAGTAAAGTTAATAAAAAGTATAAAAACAATAATTTTCTTCCAGACAAAACACATTAAATACCAAGAGTTAATATATACTTTCGGATTGATTTGTTTTCTTTCAAAAGTATCATCACAGTTTTATACAGGAAAAACCTGCATTGAAGAGCTTGAAAAGCTATCATTTCTTATCTTTTCTACAAATGAGAGTCATTAAGCAAAGATAAATGAGAAATCTGCAACAAGAGGGATCAATCGATAGAAGCGATAAGAGGAAAAGTGTCAAAGTGAGAACTTTTTGGTTCCATTCAGCTTAGATGGGAAATAAATATTTTTTGCTTATAACTTTCGAACCTGCTTCCCAATGTTATGATATTGAAGGGAAAAACGTTTCTTTTTAACTGCATATAATGAGTGTACTTTTTACTGAATGATTTCGTACTTAGCTGAAGCAGACAAAAAAAAAAACGGCTTGGAACTTTTTGTTTTGAAAGAATAAATTGCCTCCAGGTGGTTTCGTAATCTCAGTGTAATGTTTCTTTTTGTATGTTCATGCTTTTTATTTTACAGATTCTGTTTAATATACAAGTTTTATTGATGGAGGATTTTCGAATGTTTTGCATCTTCTTTTTAAATTGAATTCATTTTATTTTTAAAGATATCATTTAAATAAGCTAAATAGAGCACAGATAAACCATATTTAATAAAATAGAAGGATGAATAATTTTGTAAGTATATCTTTGTAATATGAGCCACAAGAATGTTTATATTTCTGAATACAATTGTAAATTTGGATATACAAGATAATTCGAAACTCTGTACAAACTTTAATGGGAGATCAGGGAACACTAAAATAAACCCTTTTCGCACATAAATGCATGTTAGATATTACGTTTTGGTAGGGCTCTATTGGTAATAAATGAAAGGCAGAGTGTGTGACTAACATTTTTATTTACAGCAGTTTTTAGTTTTACGGCAGTTTTACAGTAGTCGCTCAAAAGAGCAACTCACAACAGTAATGTATGTATGACAACGTCGTCACTTTGATATTCATACATTTTCAAAGATTTCCGCCATTTCACGAACACTTACAGCAACATTAACAGCCCTGTACGCTAGATGTATACTAGTCATCTGAACAATCCTTTCATTCTTTTTCTGCTGATGGTCCAACCTACATGAAGGTGTCCGTTTGGAAGGCCGGGAAGTGTCACCTAGTTTGGACCGAGACCTAATGGGAGTGGCAACCACAGGAATCGTATTATCATTCACTTAACTCATCACTTTTCGCATGGACTTTCAGATTTTCAGATGTAGCGAGCTCATAATCAGCGTAGATATGTCAGTAGTTTTAGGCAGCGTCGAGAATCGAATCAATCGGCGTGCGATACTTCCGCTGTAACCAGTATCCCGATCCCAGCCATCTCAGCATTTCTAAAATATCCCATGTTACATGTACGAAGTTCGCGCTAGGAATGGCGCCGGTTCACAAAAGCCAATTGCGCCGCCCATCAACAGCGCCCTCTAGCACCAAAGGGTTACATCTGCGGACATATATTCATTGACAGAAAATGTTTGTTTTAGTATCCCTTATCTCCCTTTAAAGTTTGTACACAGAGTTTCGAATCACCTTGTAGACATAGCCAGGACTTGGTAAAGTTAGAGGAGCCGACGATCGAATGGGGAGATGTCTATGCTGTAGGTATCGTTTAGTCAATGGGCACTTAATGAAGAAACAATATAATTTTTCAGCCAATGGGGAATTGCCACTAAATAGCACTGATTTTAGAAAGGTTTTAGATGAGTACTTGAGAGTAGTTCTGAGTTACTGTACATTTTTTTTCAAATCGCTTGTCGAAGAAAGCAACAGAGACATATACACGAAAAACTCTTGATTTGTTGACGTTCAATTGTCGACTTAAGGGAGCATTTTATAAAAATTTTATATTTCTCCTGAGGTTTTATCGGAAGATTGACCTGTGCACCAAAAGAGTTAAGTCTATCTCACTTAAAAGAAGGGGTTTCTTGTTTATTCGGCAAATCAAACATTTTGGTAGGCAGCATCTCTACATCAACAATTAACTTGAAAATTGAAATTGCCCCTTTCTTCCCGATAGGTCTATCTTTGCACCAATTTTTAAGTCTCTGTTTCATCGTGTATCTAATTTCTATCTCATCGTGTATCTGGTCTCTGAAGCATCGTGTATCTAGTCTCTATCTCATCATAAAAAGTACGTACTTTTTATTCTTTCACAATTCGAATGTTTTGGTGTAAAGTAAAGCCCCCCCCCCCTGAATGAACATTTTTGAAAAATTCAATTTTGGGGAGAATTTTATCGGACGATTGACCCATGTACTAAATTGCAAGTCTCTGTTTATTCGGTAATCCCCCAAAGAAGACGTGAGAGGCAGAGATATAGATAGAAATAGATAGATTCTAACGTTTTTGGTCTTCAAATGAACATTTTGAAAAGGTCAACTCATCCTGTTTTTTTAATTGTCTCATTGTTCCTTTCTTCTTTTTAAATGGTCTACACTTGCACCAAATTTTAAGTCCTTATCTCATAGCAAAGTACGATTTTCTGTCATTTTCCATTTAAAACGTTTTGGTGCCGAGCTCCTCCAAAAAAGAACATTTTTGAAAAATTGTTTTATTTTGGAGTTTTATCGAACGATTGACCCATGCACCGAATTTCAAGTTTGTATTTCACATAAAAGAAGGCATTTCTAATTTATTCGGCAAATCGAATATTTTGGTGTGAACACACCACCCCAAAAGTAATAAATATTAGAAAAGTGAAATCGTCTGTCTTTTTTCTAACGAATGATTTGCCCTTGTACTAATTTTTAATTCGCCATTTCATTGCAAAGTAGCTTTTCTATCATTTCACACTTGGAACATTTTCGTGTGGATCCGCCCTTTTCCAATGAACATTTTTGCAAAAGTCGATTCTTCCTGGGCTTTTTTATCGAACGATTGACCCTGCGCCAAATTCTATCTCACTAAAAAGAAAGCATTTCTCATTTATTTAGCAAATCGAATATCTTGGTGTGGGCATCACCGAAAAGTAACAAATATTAGAAAAATGAAATTGTTCAAATTCTCTCTGTTGAACGAATTACTTTTGTACCAATTTTTAACACTTTACAACAAAGTTGAAAAGTGTTCATGACTTTGTTCATTCTGTCTGTCTGTCTGTCCGTTAGCACGATAACTGCCGTAAAAATGACTTAATCAAAATGAAATTTTAGTATGTTGTTCAGACGGTCTGTAGGACCTATGGGAATATAAATGAATACTATAACCCAATTAGTTTTGGATTGAACCCGGGTTGAAAAAATGAAATACATTGAGTCCTATGGGACCTAATTTTTCAAACATTTTTTAAGCGGATTTAAAATTCACAAATTGCTTCGAAAGTTTTAGGTAATATTCAAATTGTTCTATAAAATATATAAAAAAAATTCTGCGAAATATATTCAGTAGTTTTTTAAATAAAAATTAAAATAATAATAATACCTCTTATATGAAGCGATCACGTGACCATGATATGACAAGACCACGTGACCCACTTCAAAATGATATATGGCATCCATCTTGTCTCAAAATCGGGATTTTTACAGTTCTTTTTAATTCATACTGAGTGTTGTATCCGTCCAAAACCCACTTTATTTTTGCTTAAATTCTGTGCATCTACATACTGCAACAATGCAATTACAATATATTTGAATTTAAATGCTCATCCAAATTTGATTATTTCTACAACGAAGCCTATTTTTCACCTATGTAAAATGTAAACAGCAAAATATGTAGAATGAGTTGTATTAGAATTGCTGTATTTCTTTAACACAAAATCATTTAGTTCATAGAGTCTGCATAGCTGATGAATGAAATATGAATGAATATATGAATGAAATATTCATTGATTCTACAAAGAGAAGGACGATTTTTTTCGATTAAGTTTTACCCATAGAGTTTAATTACTTGTAGCTCCATGGTCTTAATTTTTAAATAAAATAAATTATTATAGTATTGTGATGAATGACGTGAATGAGAAATTATTTATGAATGAAATGCTGCTTTTATAGAGAGAGCCAGGCGTGTTATTTTTTCTATGACGTCATTTGAATGAATTTCAGTTGTTTTCGATGAAGTTTTCAAATATAATAAATTATCGTAGTATTATGATAATTCTAAAGTTATTACCGAGGAATGTATCACATTTTAGAGATGTTTAAATCAGGCAATTTATATTTTAATGCCGTCATTTGAATGAAGTTAATTTTTTTCGATGAAGGTTTAAGTTTTCAAATATAATAAATTAATATAGTATTGTGATAAGTTTTAAAATATTACCGAGGAATGTATTGCATTTTAGACATGTTTAAATAAAATTGCATTGAAGTTGGAAAGTGTTTCATAATTAATGCTTTAAGCATGATTGATCTTTCTTGTTTAATTATCCATCTCATCGCAAAATAGTTTTTTCTATCATTTCGCACCTTTGGGACGTTTTCGTGTAGAGCATCCCCCCTAATGAACACTTTCGAAAAATTCGATTTTTCTTGGGGGTTTTATCGAACGACTTACCCTTGTACCATATTGCAAGTTTCTATCTATTTGGCAAGTGCCTAAAAGGGGCGTGGCAGACAGACGGACAGACATAGACATTCAGGTAGCTATGTAAATGAAGTATTGGTATAGTAAAATGACCCTGTGCTTCCAGATGAGATTAGAGGCGATGCCCTTAGCCGTAAAATTTGGAAGTTAGCTCTTCTCTCTGGCAAATATATGAAAGAAAAAACTAAATTAGAAAGTTGTAGAACATCACAAAATTAGTAGGAAACGTTATTTCATTTAATATAAATCGCTATTTATATAACGCACAGTTTAACTTAAAGTATGTTCAATATACCCCCATTCTGCAACAATACATGTTTGTATACAAGAAAGAAATTCTTGTTACACGTTTATCTGCATTACGGGTGAACATAGAGCAGTAGGAAATAGTAAGGCATACCGCCATGTAACTACCACGATGTTTAATCTGAATTCGTTGTATTAGCAGTAATATCTCAAAATAGTTTTCATTGGAATAGCCTGTCGTGATCTTTTTTGACACGATGCTCATTAAAGTATACATGTTTCATGATAGACGATGGCTTGTAAATTTTCTCGAATATTTTACCTGAAGAAGTGGTTTTTACGCGCTGGATTCATTTGCATACAATATACACAGTAATGCTTAGAGCTTTCTATCTGAACCATTTGTTTTTGTAAACTGTCATGTTTTACTAAATTATTGATGATCTACAACTTTCCAGTTGACATATTTTCTGCATCTGTCATAGTTTCCGAAATAGGAGTGCTAACTTCCAAATTTTGACGCTAGAAGCGCTGCCTTCAGTCTCATCTGGTAGCTCATAGTCACTTTACTATACTGATATATCACTTTCTTAGCTCTAGCTATCATAGTTCAAAACTGATTTGGCCTACTTAAAACTTTACAGGGATCACTTATACAGTGCGCCCGGTAAAGCTGTAAATAAAAATTTACCAATGAAAAATTATAATATTTCCATAGATATTTTCTTTTCATACTTTTAATAACCTGTTTCTTATATGATTTCAAATCTTCTCTTATTAAAATTTTTATGGTGGTTAATATTCTGAAAGTTTCTATTTGATCATTCGCGGGATTCAATGCAAAACATGATTTTATAAGCTTCAACAGAATCTAAAGGCAAAAGTAATTCCTTGTCTTACTATTTATTATTCCTCCTTGTTATTTAAGATATTCTTCAGCATCTGAATTCTATTATACTTAGAATGGAATAGTTAACATTATAGTAAGTCAGAGTAGAAATTTGGTTCCCGAAACTTCGAAATAACTGGAGTAGATTCCAGATAGAGTGTGCTTTTTATTTGTGAATCGAATAACAAAACCTCGGGACCTTGAAACTGCTTTAAGACAACAGGAAATTCGATTTATCCGACACCGATGTACTTCAAAGTTTACTTTAGTTTTTGATTATTTTGTACTAAGTACAACACTATACTTGCGACAGACCATAAAAAAATTGTAAGCATCTGCTAATTATACGGGGTGTTTAAAAAATATTGCGCGGCTAAAATTTTTTTTCGATTGGTTAGTCGTATAGCCATGGTTCCAATTTAAGAAATGTTTTAATTAAGATGGACCATTATCGTATGCAAATTTTGATCATGTAAATTACTACAAAATGTAACTTTTTATACGGACTCCCTAGAAAAAAACTTCAATTATAAAAAAAATTCTCTAGAGCAGTTAGTCAAACAAACAAACAAAAACTTCCGTTGCTGTATGATCAGAATTACCCGAAATATCATTCATTACTTTCCATATAGATTAGTATAATGCATAGTGAAAGTATTGTGACGGGGTTGAAAATTCGAATTTGAGCTTTCGAGGGAAGAGCACGTATCAAGAATCTCTGAACTCGAATCGAACATTTTTGAGGTTATATCTGTGTGTGTGTGTCCGTCTGTGAGTATGTGGATGCGATATCTCAACAACAAATGGAGCGTTTTGAACGAAATTTGGTACAAACATTACAATCCCTATTGATTTTAGACGCAATCGAATGTTTGGAAGATCTCTAAAGTTTCGTATGAAGCTTTGAAAAAATCATTAAAAGTCAGAACCTTCAATAATATTACGTAAATGATCATTTTTTATGTAATTTTTATTAGAAAACAAATGACACAAACTTTAAAACGCTAGCATGAACCGTTCTCGAAATATTGAACGTTTATCAAATAATTTTATCAAAAAGTCACAAAGTAAACAGTATTAACTATTGTGAAATACGTCCACTTTCATATGTAATATTATCCGATAAACTTGTTAACATCTTTCTTGTGGAACTAGTTCGTTCCATTCACGAGAGAAGATACTTTGGGTAATAGTTTTGCACTTCAACGCCTAACAATTCGTCAATAGTCATTTATATATAAGAAAAGCAATTTTCTGCATTTGTCTGTAGCGTTTGGCGATCAATTTGGCGAGCTTGACAATTAATGTAGCAAAATATTGCCAACCAGGCAATATTTCGCCCCAGATTGAGGAAAATATCGTCAAAATTACGCTAAATTATCGAAAATGAGACAAAATTGATGAATTAATTATTAAAATATTTTAATATATGCACTGTATTACTTATTGCGAATGCTATCAATATTGATAATTATCATTTTTTAATTTTTTTGCGACATAGAAGTTAATTTAGTATTTCGAAACAGTTTTACATGTTGTCATCCGAAAAAGCGCCAAATATAGAATTCACTGAGTGTGTGTTATTCACTGTGGAAGATGCAAATTCATTGCATTATATGGAGGAAGTCATGTGGTGTCCACGTAAGCTTTTTGAAGTTTTCGACGGACAACTGGGTACTGCATAAAACTTTTGCTAAAGATACGCTTGTAAGTTTTCGAATGGAAATTTTATCTAACGCAATTTCATATTTGTACGACTTCTGAAGTCTGTGTTTTCCCCGTTTGTTTTGATTGGGTCAAAGTAAATTATTGAGTCCCATAACTTTGACAATTTTTTCAGAGCCAATTTTGCATAATTAGAAAACAGTGTTTTTTCAAAGGATATTTTAATGAATAAGAAACAATTTGCTAATTGGAATTTTCTTTGCAGAGGAACAGTATAAAAAGTTAAAATTTGAGCTTTTTAACAAAAACGTGTCACGTGATCCAAACTCTCGTAGTCAATGCACATCAAAATTCTAGAAGCTTCAACAGAATCTAATGTAGTAAAATGATTTAAGAGATTGCTCAGCACCTTAATCCCATTACACTTAGAATGGTCTTAAAATAGTCAACATTATAGTAAGTTAAAGTAGAAAATAGTGTGTTACAGTACATCTTTCTTGAAACTATTTGTCTACGACCAGTTGAAGATATTTAGTCTCAAAATATTTTTGAAACACTCTGCATTGTTCATTTATTAAAAACTATTAATAATTAAAAACTAAACCTTTGTTTCAGTTCAAATCCACCAATTCCTAAAATTAAGTTGGCTTTTAGTTTATAATAGAAACTGTAAAATGTACTCGACTGGTTTCTATATTTTGCGTTTTGTTTGAATAAATTATTTTGAATACAAGAAAGCCTTTGAAAGTATTTTTCTAGCTAATAGAGAGCAAGAAATACGTGTTAATCAATGTTAATCAGCAAGGAATACGTGTTAATCAATTCATGTTGTATTGAATGCAAGAATAATTTCCAAAATTTCGTTAGCATCCTGTCTTGTGATGAGCATTCCATGTCACAAACCATTTGGACTTCTGATACGCACACTTGCAACACATGATACATACACATATGATTGCAACAACATGATTCTTCTTGTTCTTATTTATGCGGGAGATTTACAGAGATTTTTCGTGGCTTCAAATTAAGAAATATAGAAAAATTTGACTCGGCATTAAACATATAAAGCGTACGATGCGGGAAATTATGAAATTGGAAAACGTAAAATGCGGGGACATAATAGAGGGTTATCACTGTAGTAACTGTATATGAAGTTTCGTTGCATTGCCATTTAGAGGCTGGACGGTCAGTTGCTGTTGAATGACAATAACTGCAAAACAGTCCAATGATGTCGATAGGGTCATTCTTAAAAAATGCTAAGTTTGTTGTATGACGGGATACATAATATATAGACTTCTTTCCCATCCGCCTGCCTTCACAGTTCTACTTTTCACAAAAGTTGCGAAGTTAGTAACGTAACACCACATTTTTCGCCAATTCTGTAACCGAGGTAATCAAATTGGCGCCAAGGGTGGCAAAGTGACAGTGAGAAGGGCTTTTTTTATACGGGGTATTTATGAAAATCCGTCAGCACCGCAGTAAATGTAAGGAAAGGTCCCTGAATGTACATGTTAGGTTTATTTATAGTAAAGTTATCATGTCCATTCGAATTAAAATGATTTCAGCGCCCCTAGCGGATAATTTAAAAAGTTAGTGTAACGAACTCGGAAACAGAGTGGTGTAGACGAAAAAACCCAATGAAAAGTTGTATAGCATTACCTAATAAATAGGAATCGACAATAAAACTGTTATAGAAGGCATTTATGAGACACAATAAGGTCATTAGCGAATGGCTATCTTATTCAGGAATGATACAATAAACAACTCATACATGTACAGGAATCTATTGATCAACCTGTTCAAAATGCCATCAGTTAGTAACATTGCACATTTGAATTCGAGAAAGAATATTACGTAGTTTAACCAGCATTGTATATGCCATCGTGTTACAGTTCCTGATGATACTACCCTTACAGCAAAAATCGTCACATATGTGACAGTGACGTTGTAGTCACGTGACACCTGGGCCACAATATGACATCATATTTGTGACTTCTATGCGACGTTACGTATTAGTAACTTTGCAACTTCATTGTGGCTATATTCTGTAACGTTTCCACAATTTAATTAACACGTAACAATGTGACTACATTACAATGGCAATTACAATGTGACGTCACAAACGACCATGAAAATGACCAAAATGACTTCGCTGTAACCTCAATATGACATTGCCGAGATGGACTGCGACGTCCTGTGACTGTATGATCTGTATGATCTGTATGATCCTTTCCTTACAAAGTTATTGGGGTACTTAAGTATTTTCTTAGAACCTTGTATATAAAGGAAAAATATTTTGTTCAATTTACAAGTTTGGAGCATCCCTGAATGTGAATTAATCATTTTTCAATGGGAGTAAGATATCTGAGCATATAGAGCTGCACAAACTAATAGAAATTATTTCTACTTCTTTGATAGAAAGCAAGCATATGAAAATTAGGTAACTACAGAATGATAGACAAGTACATAAAATTTCACGTACACAAATTTTAAAATGATATGATATTCCGAAAAATTGCAATAGTAAATGTTTTTCAATTAAGCAGCAGCAATATACCCTAAGTAACACTAATTAAAAGTAACTAATTATAAGTATAATAAGTAACACTCATATACATGATCACTTTACTACAGATGGACCTAACGTGTACACTCATGGACCTTCTCTTACAAAGTTATTGGCGGTGCTTAAGTACTTCCCTAGGAACCCTGTATGTATTTTATAGATATACATATAGTACGTTGATATCTGTATGTATTTTTTAGATATGCATATAGAACATCGATATCTGTATGTATTTTATAGATATACATATAGAACGTCGATATAT
Source organism: Amaurobius ferox (assembly GCA_951213105.1). Classification (NCBI taxonomy): domain Eukaryota; kingdom Metazoa; phylum Arthropoda; class Arachnida; order Araneae; family Amaurobiidae; genus Amaurobius; species Amaurobius ferox. The sequence continues at coordinate 92,883,622 of OX578142.1, read as the reverse complement.
GTATGTATTTTATAGATATACATATAGTACGTAGATATCTGTATGTATTCTATAGATATATATGTGGCACGTCGATATCTGTATGTATTTTATAGATATACATATAGAACTTCAATATCGGTATGCATTTTATAGATATGCATATAGTACGTCGATATCTGTATGTATTTTATAGATATACATATAGTACGTAGATATCTGTATGTATTCTATAGATATACATGTGGTACGTCGATATCTGTATGTATTTTATAGATATACATATAGAACGTCGATATCTGTATGTATTTTATAGACATACATATAGTACGTCGATATCTGTATGTATTTTATAGATATACATATAGTACGTAGATATCTGTATGTATTCTATAGATATACATGTGGTACGTCGATATCTGTATGTATTTTATAGATATACATATAGAACGTCGATATCTGTATGTATTTTATAGATATACATATAGTACGTCGATATCTGTATGTATTTTATAGATATACATATAGTACGTAGATATCTGTATGTATTCTATAGATATACATGTGGTACGTCGATATCTGTATGTATTTTAAAGATATACATATATAGTACGTCAATATTTGTATGTATTTTATAGATATACATATAGTACGTAGATATCTAGTTTACATACATTGAATGCATTATTTTGTTATGAATTGGTCCGAAAAATGTACCATCCTTAGTTACCAAAATAATAAAAGGAGAATGACTGTGGTAAGATAAAATGCTATTCCAACCCCAAGCCACGAACCTATTAGGGAAAATGGGAGTTTGGGTAGCTGAATCTATTCTGAAATAACAGCAGAGAGTTCGATTCGACTCAATCGAAATAAAATGGTAATACAGGAGTCTTAAAATGAGATCAGATCGCTATCGATATTCTTCCAAGATTAAGAGAAATGTTTCTTTCGAAGAAATAGTTAATAGATGGGGGGAAACGGGATGAGACGAAAAACTCGACCAGCTAACCGTTTCTTATTGTTCTTTGTGTGGTCGCTGAAAACTACTTTATATTTCCTAATTTTTCTGATAGGTAGTATTGATAAAATAGTAGAAGTAGTGGTTTCTATAAAATGATAGAAAGTTAAAAATGAAACACTCTTTCCTAATACATTTAAAATATTCACGCCAAGAAAAGAATAAAATGTTGCTACAAACTTCATATAAATATAGTGGATCATTTTTACATTTGATTTTACATTTTCTTCATTAAGATACATTAGTGGAAGACTTCAATTTTTTTTTGTTTTATCTTTGACTTGCAAAGACACCAGATGGATTGGAGGTGAAATTTGAATTATTTGTAGTAAATGCCGTTTAACGCACATTATATATATATAACATAATTAAAAGTAAAAAGTAAAATTCGAGAGGTGAATATAGTATCTTCCTTATATATATAATATATACTATATAAATATACACACACACACACACACACACACACACACACACACACATATATATATATATATATATATATATATATATATACTCATTGCCATAAAAATTTGCGCACCAAGAAAGAGTTGTCAGAATTGAATGAAATTTTATATATGTCAGTGCAACGTTGATATAAGTATGTGATACAAAATCAAAGCAAAAGGATCATTTATTACAGGAAAAACTACAAATGAATGGAGGTTCTAGTACCCTGTTGGACCACCTCTACCGTGAATATACAATGCGATACGGGTGAGCATTGAGGCATACAGGTCCCGTATGGTGTCTTACGTCATCTCATTTCACAGTTGTTGTAAGCGCCTCTAATTCGACCAAACTCGTAGGCTTCCCAACGTGCCGTCCCAAGTGATCTCAGACATGCTCGATCGGTGACAAATCTGGGGATCGGGCAGGCCAGGGAAGGGTGATAATGTGGCAGAGACATTCCTGTGATACCCCTGCTGTGTGTGGCCGAGCATTGCCCTGTTGAAAAATGTCTCCTGGGAGCCCTGCTACGAGTGTCAACACATGTGGCTGAAGGATGTCCCGAACGTACCGCTGGGCCGTCATGGTTCCGTGGATCAATATTAGAGGTGACAGGGTGTCGTATGTGTCGTCCTACGTTATCTCATTCCACTGCTGTTGTAAGAGCGCCTCGAGTTCAACCAAACTCGTAGGTTGTCCAACTTGCCGTCTTAAGTGATCCCAGACATACTCGATCGGTGACAAATCTGGGATCGGGAAAGTCAGGGAAGGGTAATAATGTGGCGGAGGCATTCTTGTGACACCCTTGCTATGTGTGACTGAGCATTGTCTTGTTGAAAAATGCCTCCTGGGAGCCCTGCCATGAGTGGCAACACACGTGGCTGAAGGATGTCACGAACATACTGCTGGGTTGTCATGGTTCCGTGGGTCAATATTTGAGGTGACCTATGCGACGGCACCTGATACCATCACACTAGCTGTGAGAGCGGTGTGCTGCTGTAAAGCGATGGCAGGATTGAGGCGTTCATCACGGGCCTTCATGCATGTACACGGTTGTCATCACTGCTCAAATTGAATCTCGATTCGTCACTGAAGACGCCCTGGTTCCATTCGGTTGCTGTCCAATCCCATCAGCTCAACACCACTCCAAACGGAGGCGAAGGTGTGTGTGTGTCATTGGCAGCACACGTAATGGACATCGCGATACCAAATGTTCTTCAGCCAGGCGCTTCGCGATGGTACGAACAGACACAGGGGCTCGTAGTGAAAGTGTTGCCTGTGCCCGGATGGCGGACAATGATGCAGTTGGTGATGTGCGTGCTTGTCAGGAGATGTGACGGTCTTCTCGGCTATTGGTCTGCTGAGGGCGTCCTGAGCCTGGCCGCCGTGTATGCGACCTCTCTCTCGTCCACTGGTTTCAACACCTCCTGACAGCAAAGTCAGAACGACCTAGGTGGCGGACTACTGGCCGAGCTGACCACCCGGCTTCCATCATCCCGATGATTCTTCCCTTCTCGAACTCTGACAGCTAATCACATTGTCTTCGATGGCGATTAAACGGCATCCCTTATGAAAAAGCGTCCCTCTGCAACAGATTAAGTACTGGCAAAAAGCCTCTGAGTACCTTTTTTCTGTGCTAGGGAGAACGAAGTTCAACGCCCTCTGGTGGCATTACGCAATGAGTAATTAAGCTGTATTTCTAATCATTTGCATATCTGCCTGACACGTACCTTCATGCCAAGTTTCTTTGCGATCCCATAATTACTTCTTGGTGCGCAAATTTTTATGGCAATGAGTATATATATATATATATATATATATATATACAAGCTGGCGATATTGTGCTAAAGTTGTGGCCAAGTGTTGCAGACAGGCAGCTATAGATAAGGATTTTTCTATATAGAATATGTAAATATATGTGATACAGTTACTATCAGGGGGAATTTCCTGAATACGAAGAGAGTTATCCTTATTTTTTTTTAATGCAGCTGCATAGAAAACACCTATGGCTTTACACGGCAAGACAACTTTAGGGCGTGCGGGGAGGAGTGATCCCCCCTTCTTATGAGAGCTATCTGGCTCGCTTTTAGAGATAGAGAAAAAAGAATTACGAAGTTGTAGACCATTGCCAAATTAGCATAAATATGTGTTTGCCCTGTAGAAAAAGCTGAAAATTATTGTCCCAAAATATGTTTAATCTCATGCGGTTCTTTAAATTGCAAATTCATTTGACAACAATTGTATGACAAATGATTTAATAAATTTAGTTTGAATGCTAATTGTTTAATTTGACAGATGATTTGTCGGTAAACATCATCGTATAATCAAAGCCCAAAGTATGAGTAAACTAATCTGAGGTTAAACGTCCATTCCATCTGCAGTATTGTATCCTTATGCTATGTGTTTGTAACTTTGTCATATTTTATTTCGATTTTATGAGTCATATTTGCTATGTTTACTGACGAAGAATATTGTGAAATGATCTTTACTTTTATGAAATGTAACCGGAATGCCAGTGCAGCCGAAAGATTATGCGCATAGCGTTTCCCAATGCAAGGCACTCCAATCGTTTGAGTACATTAATGTTGTTTTGTATTGGGATATTTAAAGTCCATTTCCTCTAGTTTTCAGATTCTCTTCAGTTTTTTTGATGGACAAACACTTTTTTATGCTGATTTGACGACGGTCTACAACTTTGTAATTGACATATTTCTCTATCTCTAAAAGTGAGCGAGATAGCACCTTCGTCCCCAAAAGAAGGAGGTCAGCCCCAAAGTCTTGTCGTAAAGCAATAAGGATAACTCTTCTTCGTTCTTGATAAATTTTTCTGATACTGACCTCTCTAGATACCCTGTTTCATCATCTCCTGTTTTTAATTGTTATAGTTTCCTTTTGTCACACTAGGTGGCCCTACTATATTGAATTCTGCCATTCAGCCATTTTAAATATTTGACCGGTATAGTCTATCATTCATTTGGGCGTTCTGGTCCAAGTTTATTTTCACTAAACTAGAAAATTCAAAGATTTCCGAAACGTACGTCTGATTATTTAGTTTTATCTGAGTTGTATTTTATTTTGTAATTAGTTCATTACTAGTCGAATACCCGTTGAAAATCAACGGTCTCACAATAAGCAACCCCCGAATAACGTACATTTTTGAATAATTAGCGTTTCACATTTATTCAGAAAATCGAAAATTTTGGTGTGATTAACCCCTAAAGAAGAAAATTTTTGGAAAACTGAAACTCACTTCCTTCCTTTCAAACCATCTACCGGTACGTCAAATTTGTCTCTGTCTCATACTGAAGCATGCAATGTTATCCTGTCACCTTTCAAACATTTTTATGTGGATCACCCTCTTAAATAAGCATTTATGAAAAACTCTGTTCTTCTTGGTTTTTTTTATAAAGTGATTAGCCCATATACCAAATTTCAAGCCTCTATCGAATTTAAAAGTAAGCATTCTTCATTTATTAGGTAAATCGAACCTTTTGGTGTGCGACACCCCCTTATGTAGCAAATATTGGAAATCTGAAATTGCACATTTTTTTCCTTTTGAACAATATATCCATACACCAAATTTGAAGTATATATCTCATTGCAAATCATGTTTTACTATCATTTCATTTTTCGAACGTTTTGGCGTGCGGAACTACTAAAAATTACAAATATTGGAAATGTTCTATTGTACACTTTCCTTCTTTTGAACTATCTACATGTACGCCAAATTTGAAGTTTCTATTCCATCGCGATGTATTTTTTTTCTATCATTTCACTTTTCGAATGTTTTCGTGTGGAGTAGCCACCCCTTATATGAAGAATTTTGAAAAACTCTACTGTGTTTTCTATCAGATGATTGTCCCATATACCAAATATCAAGCCTCTATTACATTTTAAAAGGAGGCGTTTCTCATTTATTCAGAAAATCGAACATTTGGGTTTACGACCCCATGTTTTTTTGTTATTTCACCTTTCGAACGTTTTTCTCTGGATCACCCCTTAAACGAACATTTTTGAAAAACTCTTTTGTCTTGGGTGTTTTCATTAAATGATTAGCCCATATACCAATTTCACGCCTCAATCAAATTTTAAAGCAGGCGTTTCTCATTTGTTCGGCAAATCGAACTTTTCAGTTCGTGGCATCCCCTAGAGTAGCAAATATTGAAAATCTGAAATTGCACACTTTCTTCCTTTCGAGCGGTTTACCCATACACTAAATTTGAAGTATCTATCGTATCGCAAAGTATGCTTTCCTACCATTTCACTTTTCGAACATTTTGGAGTGGAGCCCCCCCTCTAGATAACGTTTTCGAAAAATTCGATTTTTCCAGGCGTTTTTATCAAACGACCGAGCCGTGTACTAAATTGCAAGTCTCTATTTATTCGGGAAGTGCTTAAAAAGCGTAACAGACAGATGGACAGACGGACACTTGGCAATTAGTATATACTAGCCGAATTAGTATATATAGATAGATTGATTGCTAGCAAAGTCACGTTCTGTACTTACCTCAACGTAGTCTGAAACTTAAAATGAGGTTACTCGGACATCGGTGGACTGGTCTACTGATCTTACTCTTTGTCACATATTGTTTATTCATTTTCATAATATCATTAATCAATTGCATTCTAAGGGCCTAGAAACTCAAAATCATGTTTGCACAGGGACTCACAATTAAAGTTCTTTTTATATTATACCTCTCTTGAAAATTTTTACTTTTGTTTTTTATCCCAACACCCTGTTTTTTCAGTATTTTGCGTAATTCTGTATTTTACTTTTAGTTATATGTTTATTAGTTTTTATTTATCTTCACATATACAATGTGACGGTCGTGAAATATCCTCTGAAATCGTGAGTGTACTTTCAGGATACAAGAATGAGTCAAAATTTCTGGATAACTAACATGTTTATTTACAAGCACAGCGTAAATAGGAACAACATACATCAAATATCTCGATATCTATCTCACAAGATCACTAAACAACTGTAAGGTACAATAAATCAGCAATTAAATGCTCCAGAAATTTCACAAAAAAGCGGACACTGTTCTCAAAACATTGAAGTATTTCACAATTCAGTTTAGCTTGTATCAGGTCAACTGTACCCTAATTGAGCAACAATACTTTTATATACTCTCCGTAGAAACTTCCATAAAGGGCTGATGTCTCGAAATATTTATCATTTCGAGAAAGTTCTTGGGTCATCGAAAACTCGTCAAATTGACGATGAATCGCCAAGAATGAAAACTCTGTCACGAGTGCTCACGCGTGACAATCATATATTGATGTAATTGGAATGACTGCATGTTCTTCCCACTTTTCAAAAGAGCATAAAGTGAAGGCAATTTACGTGATCGTAACATTATCATTTTCAAAATCTATCTGTGATGATAAAAGATAACACACTATTTTAATATTTATATTAGTTATAAAACACCGATAACGAGTCAATGCTGACTGTTCTAAATTCAATAATTGCTTAAAGCTTACTGTTCTAAATTCAGTCATTGCTAACAGCTTAATGTTCTAAATTCATCCATTGCTAAAAGCTTACCGTTCTAAATTCATTCATTGCTAAAATCATAAATTCATTAATTTTTAAAAGCTTACAAATCTAAATTCATTCATTGCTTAAAGCCGATTGCTCTAAATATTCCGAAATTTCTTCTCTCACCTCGTATTTAAAAATTTCTAAATTTTTAACAAAAGCTTAAAATCCTTTCACTCTTGTAGATCATGTCTGTCCTAATCAAGTAAATGTTTATATAATGCCGGTTTCAATCAATTTAAATTACTTATACTATTGACTTTGAAAAATCTTATTGAATTAGGAAAGGATAAGATAATGGGGGAAATTGTTAATTTAATTAACATTTTGCTTCCCAAACATCTGTGTGAAATTAAACTTTTTAAAAGAGAAATGTAAGTTAATTATAAAAAAATTCAACTGTTTTGTGGGTATATACCACATATTTAGTTGGAAATATGTTAAACAAATGCTTCCTAAAATTACAAAATACAGAATTTTATAATATATTTTCCTCTTTTGCAATCGTAGCTTGTCCATGTTTAATTGGTTAGGGAAATTGACTACTTACTAAAATACTGGAAGTTTTCTACTGATCAGCAGTGGCATTTTGTGTATTGCAGATTTTTATCGTTCATGACGTATGTTGGATTCACTTAAAAATATGAATCAACGATGGTCAGTCGATATATATAGATTCGTCAACGCAGATCCGTTATTCAATTCTCTGAAACAGTTATTTATTATTTTATTCTTTTATTTTGATCAACAATAGTCACCATTTTGTATGTTAAGGAATTTTGTATGGTAATTCAAGTGTATACATGGTCGAAGTAGTGTAGCCATCATAACTAGGATGATATCTAGAAGATCTGAGTTCAATTCCCAGTTTCAGCTGATGGAATTTTATAATCAAACTAGGGGGATCTGCCCCCTGCTCGCTCCGCTCGTGCAACCCCCTTTGGGAGGCTTTGTCTCCTACTCGCTTCATACCTAGCTTTCTTAAAAATTCTACTTTCAAAAATCCCTTTTCTATCCCTGATTATTTTCCGCTGGAGGGAAAAGCAGTGATTTTTCTTAGACCAGGGAATCCAAAAACTGAATCCCTTGTTCATGAGCTCGCTTCGCGAGCTATTTCATGCCAAACTAAAGTTTAAATGGATAAACGATTTATTTCATCGTGTTACCCTATTATTTCTCTATAAATGTAACAAATTATATATTTCTGTATGCTATAGTTTTTACGGTACGAAACAGAGAAATCGCTAGACGTGCTGATACGTAACAAAAAGTTCACTTCAGTAAAAAATAAAATATCTCAAAAACTACATCGAAATTAAAACAAGAAAGATCAATCATGCTTAAAGCATTGATTATGAAACACTTTCCAACTTCAATGCAATTTTATTTAAAAAAGTCGAAAATGCAATACATTCCTCGGTAATATTTTAAAACGTATCACAATACTACATTGATTTATTATATTTGAAAACTTAAACCTTCATTGAAAAACATGAACTTCATTCAAATGACGGCATTGAAATATAAATTGCCTGGTTTAAATATCCCTAAAATGTGTTACATTTCACGGTAATATTTTTTAAACTATCATAATACTACGATAATTTATTATATTTGAAAACTTCATCGAAAACAACTGAAATAAATTCAAATGACGTCATAGAAAAAATAACACGCCTGGATCTCTCTATAAAAGCAGGATTTCATTCATAACTTTCTCCATTTCATTCATCACAATACTATAATAATTTATTTTATTTAAAAATTAAGACCATGGAGCTACAATTCATAAACTTTATGCTTAAAACTTCATTGAAAAAAATCGTCCTTCTGTTTATAAAATCAATTAATATTTTATTCATATCAGCCATGCAGACTCCATGGACTGAATTATTTTGTGTTAAAGAAATACAGTAATTCTAATACAACTCATTCTACATATTTTGCTGTTTACATTTTACATAGGTGAAAAATAGGCTTAGTTGTAGAAATAATCAAATTTGATTGAGAATTTAAACTCAAATATATTGTCATTGTGTTGTTTTAGTATGTAGATTCACAGAATTTAAGCAAAAATAAAGTAGTTTTAGGACGGATACAACACTCAATATAAATTAAAAAGAACTTTAAAAATCACGATTTTGAAACAAGATGGATTCCATATATCATTTTGAAGTGGGTCATATGATCGTTTCATATCATGGTCACGTGATCGTTTCATATAAGATGTGTAATTATTATTTTAATTTTTATTTAAAAAACTACTGAATATATTTCGCTGAATTTTTTTTTATATACTTTATGGAACAATTTGAATATTACCTAAAATTTTCGAAGCAATTTGTGAATTTTAAATCCGCTTAAAAAATGTTTGAAAAATTAGTTCCCATAGGGCTCAATGTATTTTATTTTTTCAACCAGGGTTCAATCCAAAACTAATTGGGTGATATTATTCATTTATATTTTCATAGGTCCTACAGACCGTCTGAACAACATACTAAAATTTCATTTTGATTAAGTCATTTTTACGGCAGTTATCGTGCTAACGGACAGACAGACAGAATGAACAAAATCATAAACACTTTTCAACTTTGTTGTAAAGTGTTAAAAAGAGGCTCCGTCCTGCAAAAAATCACCTATGTAGGTATCTGCCTGCGAAAATTCGTGGTCTTGCTATTGTTAGTTTATCCAGGACTCGAACTCGCAGCTCAAATATTTTGTCTTTGACATTAAATATTTCTTAAACTACAATATATATCAACAACAAGAAAGATCAATCATGCTTAAAGCATTGATTATGAAACACTTTCCAACTTCAATGCAATTTTATTTAAAAAAGTCGAAAATGCAATACATTCCGCGGTAATATTTTAAAATTTATCACAATACTACATTGATTTATTATATTTGAAAACTTAAACCTTCATTGAGAAAAATGAACTTCATTCAAATGACAGCATTGAAATATAAATTGCCTGGTTTAAATATCTCTAAAATGCAATACATTCCACGGTAATATTTTTAAAACTATCATAAAACTACGATAATTTATTATATTTGAAAACTTCATCGAAAACAACTGAAATAAATTCAAATGACGTCATAGAAAAAATAACACGCCTGGATCTCTCTATAAAAGCAGGATTTCACTCATAACTTTCTTCATTTCATTCATCACAATACTATAATAATTTATTTTATTTAAAAATTAAGACCATGGAGCTACAATTCATAAACTTTATGCTTAAAACTTCATCGAAAAAAATCGTCCTTCTGTTTATAAAATCAATTAATATTTCATTCATATCAGCCATGCAGACTCCATGGACTGAATTATTTTGTGTTAAAGAAATACAGTAATTCTAATACAACTCATTCTACATATTTCGCTGTTTACATTTTACATAGGTGAAAAATAGGCTTAGTTGTAGAAATAATCAAATTTGATTGAGAATTTAAACTCAAATATATTGTCATTGTGTTGTTTTAGTATGTAGATTCACAGAATTTAAGCAAAAATAAAGTAGTTTTAGGACGGATACAACACTCAATATAAATTAAAAAGAACTGTAAAAATCACGATTTTGAGACAAGATGGATGCCATATATCATTTTGAAGTGGGTCACGTGATCTTGTCATATCATGGTCACGTGATCGCTTCATATAAGATGCGTAATTATTATTTTAATTTCTATTTAAAAAACTACTGAATATATTTCGCTGAATTTTTTTTTATATATTTTATGGAACAATTTGACTATTACCTAAAATTTTCGAAGCAATTTATGAATTTTAAATCCGCTTAAAAAATGTTTGAAAAATTAGGTCCCATAGGGCTCAATGTATTTCATTTTTTCAACCCGGGTTCAATCCAAAACTAATTGCGTGATATTATTAATTTTATTTCCATAGGTCCTACAGACCGTCTGAACAACATACTAAAATTTCATTTTGATTAAGTCATTTTTACGGCAGTTATCGTGCTAACGGACAGACAGACAGATAGACAGACAGAATGAACAAAGTCATAAACACTTTTCAACTTTATTGTAAAGTGTTAAAAAACGGTTTATTTCAGCGTATTTCCCAAATTTTTTTCTAGAAGTATACCCAATTTCATATTTTTATATGTAATCGTTTTTGCGGTACGAAGCAAAGAATCTAGAGAAACGAGAAATTTGTTAAACAGCGGCGGCGTCGTCAGCTACTTTTTTTAACACTTTACAACAAAGTTGAAAAGTGTTTATGAGTGTGTTCATTCTGTCTGTCTGTCTGTCTGTCCGTTAGCACGATAACTTCCGTAAAAATGACTTAATCAAAATGAAATTTTAGTATGTTGTTCAGACGGTCTGTAGAACCTATGGGAATATAAATGAATAATATCACCCAATTAGTTTTGGATTGAACATGGGTCAAAAAAATGAAATACATTGAGCCCTATGGGACCTAATTTTTCAAACATTTTTTAAGCGGATTTAAAATTCTCAAATTGCTTTGAAAATTTTAGGTAATATTCAAATTGTTCCATAAAATATATAAAAAAAAATTCAGCGAAATATATTCAGTAGTTTTTTAAATAAAAATTAAAATAATAATTATACCTCTTATATGAAACGATCACGTGACCATGATATGAAACGATCAAATGACCCACTTCAAAATGATATATGGCATCCATCTTGTTTCAAAATTGTGATTTTTTTAAGTTCTTTTTAATTCATATTGAGTGTTGTAAACTACTTTATTTTTGCTTAAATTCTGTGCATCTACATACTGAAACAACGCAATGACAATATATTTGAGTTTAAATGCTCATCTAAATTTGATTATTTCTACAACTAAGCCCATTTTTCACCTATGTAAAATGTAAACAGCAAAATATATAGAATGAGTTGTATTAGAATTCCTGTATTTTCTTAACACAAAATAATTTAGTCCATGGAGTCTGCATGGCTGATATGAATGAAATATTAATTGATTTCATAAAGAGAAGGGCGATTTTTTTCGATGAAGATTCAAGCATAGAGTTTAATTTTTTGTAGCTCCATGGTCTTAAACAAAATGTTTAAATAAAATAAATTATTATAGTATTGTGATGAATGAAATGAATTGGAGAAAGTTATGAATGAAATCCTGTTTTTATAGAGAGATCCAGGCGTGTTATTATTTCTATGACGTTATTTGAATTAATTTCAATTGTTTTCGATGAAGTTTTCAAATATAATAAATTATCGTAGTATTATGATAATTCTAGAACTATTACCGAGGAATGTATAACATTTTAGAGATGTTTAAGCCAGGCAATTTATATTTCAATGCCGTCATTTGAATGAAGTTCATTTTTTTCGATGAAGGTTTAAGTTTTCAAATATAATAAATTAATGCATTATTGTGATAAGTTTCAAAATATTACCGAGGAATGTATTTCATTTTAGACTTGTTTAAATAAAATTGCATTGAAGTTGGAAAGTGTTTCATAATCAATGCTTTAAGCATGATTGATCTTTCTTGTTTAATATAGAGAGATATAAGTCTAATGCTGCATATGTTTTGTTGGTAAAAATAGTACGGTAGAATTATATAGCCAGCTAGTTTAAATCAACTGTTCATGTAAGTAGTAATACTGATTATTTTGTACATAGTCTTTCTTTTTACAGTAATGAAAGAAAAATAATTCTTCTATAGTAATCATTCATAGTAACCTTCTATATTATTCATTCATTTTATTTTAGTCATAAGGGCACATTGAAATTTAACGTATGGTGTTAGGTTTGGTTGGAGAAAAGCAAAATATTTCAGACTATCATGCTGGTAAGTTTATTCGTGGAAAGGCCATTTAGGGCCACATTACGCCGTCTAGGATGTAATGTGATCCGACCCCCTCCCCTCGTGGTGCGCCATGACAACATCATGTGAGTAAGTGACGGCAAAATGGTGCACGATCGAGCGAATAATTAGATAATCAAGTGCCCGGCCATTAAATAACCTGTAGATGGGCGGTGTCATTAAAAGATTTATCCAAGAACAAAGCGAGGTCATTATCCTCAGCAGGTATATATATACTCTATACTATAATTGTTAGATATCGCATGGTTTTTCTAAGAACCACGGCTGCAAGCAGTAGCCGCTGTTTTTGCTTCATCATGGAGAGTCATGGAAGGTAACTAAACTAACGCCTTGAAGAGAAATAATCTACTTCTGATGTCGGGAGAGTTACTGCAACCTATTTGTATAAAGGTTCTAGCATTTTACTACTATTCATTACATAATTTAATTGGGGACTTCGATTTCATTTTTGACCAGAAATTCTTGTCTTTATTTTTCTTTCAATCCCTAAACTCACTCACGCACCGAATGGTCAGCAATTCTTAAGATCAAAAGGCATACTAAACCTAAGGGAAGTTGAGACTGCATGGCAAATTGCAATTGTGTTTGAAGCCTTATTATGCAACCAATTCTAGGCAGCAATCACAGCGACAAACTAATCGCAGTTTTCACGTTACGCGCAATTGCAATTGCAGTCTTCTATGTGCTACAACTGAACGTCCCCCAAAAGTGGTCCTATATTTCAAGATGATATATTACATGCACAGTTTGATAAGATACCATTGTAAGAATAAGTAAAAGTGTAATTTCTTATTTTAAAAACTTTTCATGGGACTCGTACGTATCAAGTAATATCTGAACACATTCTTCAATTTAGAATATGGAAAAGAAACAAAAAAGAAATAATGATGGTTTTATTGCACTTACCTGTTTCAATCGGTCAAGTAGGGATTCAGCACTATGGGCACTCCTAGGTAACTGGGGTCGAAGACTAGTTGTTCTTCGACTCCTATCGTAAAGTGCTGAGGTTGAAGGGGCTCGTGTCAACCACTGACTATACTCCGCGGATGTGAAGATAGGGGAGGTCATGCGACGGGCTGTGAAAAGAGATTTAGAATTGTTAAAATTGAAAAGTTTGATATATGTATATGCGTATCGTTTATGTCAATACCTATTATAAAAATATCCGCCAGTAATATTTTACATTCTAATTAGTTATCATGGTTAATTAATTTCACTACAATACATGGCAATGTATAGGGAAAGTATTGGAAACGTGTTGAAAATCGAAATTCGAATTTTCAACAGATCTACACGTTTTGGAGGGTATAGAGCAATTGCATATAACAATGTATTTATTTATTATCCAGGACGACCAGCTCACGCAAAGGGTTTAGAGCAGCTACATATAACAGGGGATTTATTTATTACCCAGGACGTTTAGCTCACTTACAGGGTCCAGAGCAGTTACATATAACAGGGTATTTATTTATTGTCCAGAATGTTCAGCGCACTCGCAGGGCGAAGAGCAGTTAAGTATAATAGGGTATTTATTTATTATACAGGACGAGCAGCTCACTCGAAGGGTTTAGAGCAGCTATATATAACAGGGCATTTATTTATTTCCTAGGGAGTCCAGCTCACTCAAAGGGTGTAGAGAAATTACATATAACAGGGTATTTATTTATTATCCAGGACGTCCAGAGCACTCACAGGGTGAAGAGCAGTTAAGTATAACAGGGTATTTATTTATTACACAGGATGTTGATGAGATAATGAAAACGCGATATGTTACGGGCGGGTTTTGTACTTTCAGGTCTGTCTTTCTATAATAAAAGTAATGTACATATTTTGTGTTCTATGAAATATATTTTCTAATATTTATTGATTTCTCCATATCTCTCGCATACAAATATTTATTATTTTATCGGCGAATAAGATACTTGAGAATATTACTTTGTTATCGAAGTGATAATTTTAAATATAAGAGCGTCAACATAATGATGAGAGCAATAAAAGTGTCAGTCGAGAAAGAGAAAGTCTAATGTGTTCAACACATAGCTTTGTCTACAGATTGACGAATTTTCGTTTTGTAGCAAAAATAACAAATTAGAAATTTCATGTTTAAAGATCTCGCTAAAAATTAACAGACCTATTGCTTTCACCTGTAAAAATCAGCATACCGAATTTCATGTAATTCACTGAAATACACTCTGTTGCTGAAAAGTATATGCAGCCTCGAAACTCGGCATCTGTGCATCATTTGAGAAAATATGCAAATGATTAGAATTTGGGAGAAAAACACTGATAATTGGTGCGGCATAGAGTGAATTAAGTTGCTTATGGCCCTCTGTGGAAGATTCTGCTACAAATGTTGCAAGTGGTCAGCTAATTCAGTAGTATTCTGAGAAGGCTGCAATTGCCGTTTCAGCTTGTCCCAGACGTGGTCTATTGGCGATAGATCTGGGGACCTGAATGGCCATGAGAGGGTATTAAATCCTCGAAGACAGGATTATACGAACTCACCACGGCTGCCATTGAGGCTTGAGCCGATATTAAGGTGAACCGCATGCAGGATTCTCATCTCTCATCCAGCGAAGCCGCGGTCGGGAGCCACGTTCTCGGTGGAATCATTTACCGTGCAGGGCCATCCTCGAAGACAGGATTATATGAACTCACCACGGCGGCCATTGGGGCTTGTGCCGATATTAAGGTGAACCACGTGCAGGTTTCCATCTCTCATCCACCAAAGCCGCAGCCGCGATCGCGTACTCGGCGGAATCATTCACCGGGCAGGGGCCGAAGAACACCCGCCAAGCCCGACCCCAATCGGCGGTCGGATATAGGCTCAGGGCATGAATAGCCACAGTCCGTGAGATCCCGACCACCTGGAAGAGCCTGAGGTCGTACTGCCTCATCGATTCAGCGATTGCCTCCTCGATTTCTCGACAGCCGGTTACCCAGATTATTATTATTTTTTTATTTTTACCCCCAGTTTGGAGGATCAAGGCTACAGAGCCAACATCCGTAACCACCATCTTTGTGTGGCCCGCCCCGGGGGGGCATCCTCGAAGACAGGACTATACGGACATGCCAGGCGACCTAGATAGGTTTTCGCCGTATTAAGGCAAGCTGCAAAACATAACCCTCTCTCACCCAGCAAAGTCGCAACCGCGGTCGTGTGATCGGCGGGATAACTCACCGGGTAGGGTCCGAAGAACACCCGCCAAGCCCGACCCTAGTCGATTTTTAGAATATAGTATATGGTGACCATACTAATCGTTTGCTACAATGTAGTTCAAAGTTTATAATATAATCCAAAACTTTAGATACTTTAGATACAAAGTGTGTTATAAAGTTATTATGTAATACAAATACAATGATATGATGTTTACGATGTAATCCAAAAATTTAGATGTAAAACTTTAGATACGAAATTTGTTATGAAATTTCCAATGCAATCCAAAACTTAGATACAAACTACTGTAGATACAAAATGATAGAGGAGAAGGTGGTAAAAGGGACGGTGATGTAAAATAGGAATCACTATAACTTCTGACATATTAGTGCCATCCAGCGGATACTCTGTCACAGCCACACCACGTTTAAAAGTGTACTTCAGAATCTGACAGAACAGCTACACAGTTTGGTAAATGATGCCGAAGCATGAGGTCAGAATTTAATTCTGAAAGTGTCTAAGTTCTTGTAAGAAAATGTTTCTGGTTTTTCTTTACTAGGCAGATGAGGTAGCCTAATTCAACTTAAGATTTTAAATAACACTATAACAGTTTTTCAGTGAGCGCCTTAAATCATTTGAAATCATCTCTGTGGTGAGGTGAATTTTACTCATAAATACAATAAACTTAAACACATAAATACATTAAAGATACTCACCAAATAGTTCCACCAGGCTCAAGCGCGTTAAAGTATAGTGGGGTCCGATTGGACCAAAGTACATTGCGTTTACTCAACAATTAATCACTCCCTTTTTGTGGCCAACTAATCATTTATTTAGAACACATGAAATCTCAATTTTAAACATTAATATACAAAAATGCACAATTACAAAAAAGTTCCCCAAATTACCTAACTTGCCCTCGGGATGTACAATTTATTTTGCATGAATTTGCATATTTATAAAATCCAAACTTGTAATTAATTACTTTTTGTTAAGAACACAATATGTATATTCAATTTTGCTAAAACTCCCATTTATCATAACCCTGCCCTTACACTATTGGATTACATCAGTTACTTAAACATTCATGTACACATTTTAAAATCAATATATATTTTCCATACCTTCATACATAGGACTCTCACTGAGTGCTGTAGCTGACCTCTGCACGTAGGAAAGGGTGGCACAATTAATTGAATGTTTATTAGTTCATTTATTCCGATGGTTCGTGGAAAACACTACCAGTCCGGGAAACACTAGGTTGCATATCATCAGGTCATAAGTTATTGAAAAGTATTATTTTGGAGATGGGCACACTGTCCACTTTCCTTCTCCTCCTCTTAAACGATGGCTTGTCCCAGCGGCTCTTGAGTGAGCATGCGTACAGGTTTTGCCAAATATATATATACGTTTTCGTAGAGGCTTGTCTGCTGCTTAGGATCCCGGAATTGCGGCTCCGCAAACAGTCCTTACACGCAGTGTTACAGTTACCACGGCTTAATGCAGCTAAAGGAGCAAGGTCCTACACCGCGCCGTTTTAGTGGTAGAGCTGTGTTGCACTGCAACTAACAAAAACAAATGACGATGGGCATACTGCTCACTTTCCTTCTCCTCCTCTTAATGCGGCTTAGACCCAGCGGCTCTTGAGTGAGCATGCGTACAGGTCCTTGCCTAAAGAGTGGAGATCAGATACTTTATTTGTAGAGCTTAGGAGCCCTGGATTGATGCTCCGCAATATTCCGTGCACACAGTATTTACGTAACCACGGCTTAAATGCAGCTAAAGGAGCAAGGGTCCTATACTGCGCCGTTTTGGTGGTAGAGCTGTGCGTACTGCCACCAATTAACACATGACGACCTTCTTCCATTTTCTGGTCGAACTGCCCGAAGAAAATGCGCCCTCGCTCTGAGTTAGGCTCGGCTCGATTTGGCTACGAGTCGCCTTCTATACCGGACCCACCACGTCGGTTCCTCGGCAAGGCATTGCCGCCCGAGATAGGAATCGCGGATGCCGGCTCAGAGATGCATCAAAAATACATGCCGGGTCGGGCTACACCGAAATACAAGTGCCCCGCACTTGGAGTGCTCTCTACTCGAGCTCAGAAAAGCAACTGACGATTTTTACATTTTTTAAAACTTTCAGAATTTTACAAACAAGGGGAACGACAAAACAGGGAGGAAGTTCCCCCAACTCTCATTCGCTGTTCCCAAACGCTATAAAAAGAGGAGGTCCAAAAATGCTTCACACCATTGGTCTTGAAGCGACGCTAATTTTTTATGCGTTCCACTAAAAAACAAGAACCAGAGGGCATCCAAAACCAGGGTGGTCCAAAATACCGGACACCGACGCGCGCCACACCTGACAGGGCTATAAATTTTCAAAGATTTGTAGCTCAACTTTGACATTTTGCTGCAATTAAATCTCTGAATATTTACAATCCATGTCAGTGCGCACACAACCCAACGGCGCCAAAAAAATCCCAATTCCGTCTGTGCAAAGGCCTAGCTATAAACATAAATCACAAAACATAGTATACATTTCATATATTTACAATATACATTCCCGTTTTTCCCAGGGTTACGTATCAAGATATGTGATTACAGTATCACATATTTACACCCCCCTGAACAGAAAAGAAGTCAAGCTAGGTTTACAAAATATTACATAGTACACTTTACATCATCATTATTTGTTAACAAATTTTTCATCACTTTTTCTTAACAGTTCACAATTTTTTTTGTTTACAGTTCGCATCATATACATTTACACACAACAAGTCTATCTGATCTACATTTGTATAATTTCACAATTTTATACTCTACACATTTTCATTTACAACGCAATACGAGCACAACAAAACACTGTCAGTCCAGGCGTTTCCCCCCACTGTTTATCTCAAAACATATGTTCGTCGCCAGGCAACGGCGAAACTAGTTTTTCCCCGAACTGCGAGTGGAACCGGCAGTCCAGTTGCCCACCCCTTTTGATCTTCGCACACTGCCTTCGATAGAACAAAATGTGCTGGTCATTTTCCTCGCCAGTTCTCTCTCTATTGCAAAGGCACAAAAGCAGGTAAGTATTTTTGCATGTCTTTTTTTTTGCATGTTCTACTGTTCACACTTACGCGAGTCATTTGATGTGGAAATGAAATTTGGCTGTCTAATTTTTACAAGTCAACTTCATTCTCTTTGTCATCTGACCATCGTGCTACATTGGCGGGAAATCCAAATCGTCACATACACTGATACTGTGTCACAATAATCCCTGATCTCTCTTTCAAAATGTTATTATTACTTATTTTTAATCTAACTTTACGTCTGTTTTACTGTGATTTGAATTTTTATTTTATGTTTTATTTTTTGCGCATTTTCATGTATTCACGAGTTAACCCAATTTTTTTTTTGAATAACATCTATAGATTTACCTAGGACACCTTTTATAATTTTAATGTTTCGTATTTAAATTGAACGACCCGCGTTTTAAATACCTGTATTGGTTCACTACCATGAATCATGCTTCTAACGCAGCTATATGTTTTATTTATTTATTTATATTTTTATTCTTAATTTATCTTTTATTGTCATTCACTTATATTTATATTAAAATCTGTATATTGTTATTCCTCTGTGATTCTCTAATCTTGTACATATTTATTCATTTTTTTTACTATGAGTTCATCACTTCGTATTACTGTGTTTGCTCCATGCCTATTTGTGAACATATGCTAAGCTTCCCCCCGCGTTGAAGAGAATGACCTTGAATTTCCGCCTGCATACTTTGTCTCGGAACCAGTTTTTCTTACCGAAAGCGTCCGACCTTTTTGGAGTATGTAAAGCACTGGCTTTTTCGATCAGCCGGCCGTCAGCTTTTTTTTTTTTTTTTATAAGCGGAGCTGCTCTTATTTTTTAAAGCTTGTTTACATTTCCTTTCCAATTTTTTTTTTTATTTATTTATTTATTTTGATTGTATACCTTTGAATGTAAACCTTTTAAAACATCCGTTGTCATGATTTTAAAATATTTTGCAGCGATATCAACGATCTGAATACCCTAATTCAAATGCCTGTCATCAAGGCCGCCCGGTTTGTATATGGTGAAGTATTTATTTGTTGTTATTGTGCTATACATATATATGTCTTTTACTTTATTTACTTATTTTGATTACTGATTCTTTTCATTTTTTGTTATTTAAAATTTACTTGCAAGTTAGTCCCCCCCCCCCCTTTTTTTTTTTGAAGTTGCAACTGGCCGACTGCTATTCACTACTCTTATGTATATCATTATATCTGTGTATATCTGTTTTGGCTATATATTATCAGATTCATATAAATTTTCTAGCGATACCTTCTGCCATATATGATGTCCAAATGGACGCTCTTCACCTGAGGACTCTGCCACCCCGCTTTGAAAACAGGTCGTATTTTTTTTTTTTTTTTTTTTACTATTTTCTTTCACTTCAAAATTTTCCGAGTCTCCGTTTTATTTTGTTCTCAAATCTTTTAATTTCCTGAAATTATCATTGTATTACATATTATTTATACTTCAGATATCTACTATTTTTACGTCCACTGAATTATTTACTTTACTTATATTTTCTAAGATTAAATTTATTTATTTTACTTATATTTTCATATAAATTATTTATCTTTTATCATTGTCCGTTCATTTATTTAATATCTACTTGCATAAAAGGAACGAGAATCTAGAACTTTTTAATTTTTGCTGTACTGCTATCGATGAACCGCTGATAATTTTCATAAAATGGCTGGCGCTAAGACTTTTACGTTGTACTGCTTGATACTCATTTATACGCTGCTGATACCGTTGATACTTCCATATTGTCCCGTTTTTTGTTTTTTTTTGTTGTTGTTGTTGTTGCATAAATTTAATAATTTAAATATTTCTATCCGCTGGACTTGCCTTCCTCCAGACAAATTTTCCCGAAGTTTTATTTTATTTTGCGATTTTGTTGACTACCGTGCATTTTGGATAACTATCATGCCTATCCTCACACTAATTCTTAAAATACTACACTTTTTTCCTCAATACTACAGTTTACACAATATACAATACATAATATACAATACACAATATACAATAATAACCATATACTTTTGCTGCCCTATGTTTTGCACATATAGTGGCACTATGCTATTTGTAACACACTTGTGCTGTCTATTTACTTATTTATCACTTAATTTTGAAAGTTGCTCTATCTACATAAATTTTCTATTATTATAATTATATTTATTTTCTTTACATTAACCAAAAATATCTATTTGTAGACTACCTTCCAATTAAATTTTACATTTACTGTTGACTACCAAAATTATTTCAGAATTCTTTCCAACTTAATTTCAAAAAAATTGTAGGAAACTAAAATATTTTATAATACCATCTAAATTAATTTTAAAATTATTATAGACTGCTACAAATATTGTAAAATACCTTCCAATTAATTTTAATTTTATTGTAGAATCGTAAAAACAAATTATTGCAGAACAACTTCTAAAATATTCAATACTTATTGTAGACTACTCAAAAAAAAAATTATTTTGCAGAATATCATTTGAATTAATTTTAACATTATTGTATAATATTACACATACTGTAAAACCTTTCCAAATTTTATTTTTAAATTCACTGGCTCTACACCTTGTGCTGCATTTATTTGCATACACTTACTATTTATTTCTGCTCTATATTATTTTAATTTTTCCACTTAATTTAGCAGACAATTTAAATTTTTTACTTTTTTATATTATTTTATTTCACTTAACTAATCACTGAACTTGCTAGTCCAATTTCTGTACATAATGAATCAGCTTAAGTTAATCCTTATTTTTTGTTGATCTAAATTTTGTAATTTTAAAATATTACAGAGAGTTATAGCATTACGCTTTTTACAACATGATTTAAAATTTGCACACACATAATATACTTTTTATGCACAATATTTCCAAAGACGAAAACACACTCTTTGCCACAGTTATTCATATACTTTGTACATCCTATCTCTGTATATATTTTTATACAGCATTTATTTTACTTAACTTCTATTTTTTTTTTATTTACTTGCGTTGATAATTTATTTAAGTACACCCCGTCTATCATTTACACACTAACAGTATATATTTAAAACTCAACTTCAGTATCTTCAGTACTGGCCCTCAATTTTGGCTAAGCTTCCCACACAACAATTTATCTATAGCACAAGCCCGTGGTTCGTTTCCGAACGACACGGCACCAAGTACGCGTTACGGTGGTCTATGTGGTGAGGTGAATTTTACTCATAAATACAATAAACTTAAACACATAAATACATTAAAGATACTCACCAAATAGTTCCACCAGGCTCAAGCGCGTTAAAGTATAGTGGGGTCCGATTGGACCAAAGTACATTGCGTTTACTCAACAATTAATCACTCCCTTTTTGTGGCCAACTAATCATTTATTTAGAACACATGAAATCTCAATTTTAAACATTAATATACAAAAATGCACAATTACAAAAAAGTTCCCCAAATTACCTAACTTGCCCTCGGGATGTACAATTTATTTTGCATGAATTTGCATATTTATAAAATCCAAACTTGTAATTAATTACTTTTTGTTAAGAACACAATATGTATATTCAATTTTGCTAAAACTCCCATTTATCATAACCCTGCCCTTACACTATTGGATTACATCAGTTACTTAAACATTCATGTACACATTTTAAAATCAATATATATTTTCCATACCTTCATACATAGGACTCTCACTGAGTGCTGTAGCTGACCTCTGCACGTAGGAAAGGGTGGCACAATTAATTGAATGTTTATTAGTTCATTTATTCCGATGGTTCGTGGAAAACACTACCAGTCCGGGAAACACTAGGTTGCATATCATCAGGTCATAAGTTATTGAAAAGTATTATTTTGGAGATGGGCACACTGTCCACTTTCCTTCTCCTCCTCTTAAACGATGGCTTGTCCCAGCGGCTCTTGAGTGAGCATGCGTACAGGTTTTGCCAAATATATATATACGTTTTCGTAGAGGCTTGTCTGCTGCTTAGGATCCCGGAATTGCGGCTCCGCAAACAGTCCTTACACGCAGTGTTACAGTTACCACGGCTTAATGCAGCTAAAGGAGCAAGGTCCTACACCGCGCCGTTTTAGTGGTAGAGCTGTGTTGCACTGCAACTAACAAAAACAAATGACGATGGGCATACTGCTCACTTTCCTTCTCCTCCTCTTAATGCGGCTTAGACCCAGCGGCTCTTGAGTGAGCATGCGTACAGGTCCTTGCCTAAAGAGTGGAGATCAGATACTTTATTTGTAGAGCTTAGGAGCCCTGGATTGATGCTCCGCAATATTCCGTGCACACAGTATTTACGTAACCACGGCTTAAATGCAGCTAAAGGAGCAAGGGTCCTATACTGCGCCGTTTTGGTGGTAGAGCTGTGCGTACTGCCACCAATTAACACATGACGACCTTCTTCCATTTTCTGGTCGAACTGCCCGAAGAAAATGCGCCCTCGCTCTGAGTTAGGCTCGGCTCGATTTGGCTACGAGTCGCCTTCTATACCGGACCCACCACGTCGGTTCCTCGGCAAGGCATTGCCGCCCGAGATAGGAATCGCGGATGCCGGCTCAGAGATGCATCAAAAATACATGCCGGGTCGGGCTACACCGAAATACAAGTGCCCCGCACTTGGAGTGCTCTCTACTCGAGCTCAGAAAAGCAACTGACGATTTTTACATTTTTTAAAACTTTCAGAATTTTACAAACAAGGGGAACGACAAAACAGGGAGGAAGTTCCCCCAACTCTCATTCGCTGTTCCCAAACGCTATAAAAAGAGGAGGTCCAAAAATGCTTCACACCATTGGTCTTGAAGCGACGCTAATTTTTTATGCGTTCCACTAAAAAACAAGAACCAGAGGGCATCCAAAACCAGGGTGGTCCAAAATACCGGACACCGACGCGCGCCACACCTGACAGGGCTATAAATTTTCAAAGATTTGTAGCTCAACTTTGACATTTTGCTGCAATTAAATCTCTGAATATTTACAATCCATGTCAGTGCGCACACAACCCAACGGCGCCAAAAAAATCCCAATTCCGTCTGTGCAAAGGCCTAGCTATAAACATAAATCACAAAACATAGTATACATTTCATATATTTACAATATACATTCCCGTTTTTCCCAGGGTTACGTATCAAGATATGTGATTACAGTATCACAATCTCTATCTCTTGAAATCTTCAATCTCTAGGTCAACATATTTTTAAGTGCAAACATGCGATTCCTATACTACCATCTCTATTTTTCAGGCCTAAATATCGCAATACCTTACATCCTCCGGTAGGTCGAACGCCCTGGGTCGAAAAACCTAAATATTGCAATAGTTTTGATTTTTTTGCAATATATCTTGAAATGTCAATTTTTGTAGTTTGGTTGGCGAAGAAAGTAAAACTTTTACACTGGTTGTATTATGCATGCCAACGGCCGTACCGTGCTGAAAACACCGGTTCTCGTTAGATCACCGAAGTCAGGCAGCATCGGGCGCGGTTAGTACTTGGGTGGATGACCACCTGGGAACATTGCGTGCTGTTGGCACATTTCGGGCGCGGTAGTCCGGTGGTTTGCGCGCTGGATTTGTACGCTGCCACAACTGCCGCCGTGTTCATGCGGAGTACGATCACGTTAAATATGTGGGTCCGTAAGTCCTTCCGAGAGGTTGGTGGTAGGGGAGGGAGGGTACGGTCCCTGTGGATGCCTCCCCCACTGGGTTCCGGTCTAAATTGGGTGGCACTTCCCGGCCGTCCAAACAGTTACCTTACACCTTTCTGGTAGGTCAGACGGTCTGGGTCTCAACAACAACAACAACTGGTTGTATTATGCACAAAAGTGGGTACACCAATAAGATCTAGGGTTTAAAAGGATTACTCAAATATTGACACTTTAGGAAACACTGGAATGGTGTCTGTAATTCTCACCGAGTACGGCTCGCTAGAAGTTGATTGATTTGCGTCTGAAATGCAGAAATTATAGGTTTATTTCATGAGTTTATTATGTGTAATTATGTTTTTCAATTCATTAATAACAGTTTTGTGTTTATGTAAATTGCATAAATTTATTCTATTTCACCCATAATGGCCATGTATAAGTGCGATAGCAATTAGTTTGCTTCATCATCCGCTCAGTTCAGTATGACTGTGTAAATAGCTATTGCAGCGATTTCTAGTAATTTCGAGAGAACGTGTCAACAAGTAACAGATAAGTAACCATTTTATAGTATTGCATTGCATACATTGAGTATACAAAAGAGTAGTTAGGGTGTTCCGTCCCAGTAGCTCAACGGTAGAGCGTCAGTTGGCCAGTACGAAGGTCTGTGGTTCGACTCCCGGTTGGGGATGCAAGGTTCTTTACAGTTGCTTTGAATGCAAGGAAAGGCTCCTGAGTGTATACGTTAGGTCTATCTATAATAAAGCAATCATGCCCGATCAAATAGAAGTGATTGAAGCGTCTTTAGCGGATATTTAAAAAGTTAAGATAAAGAACTCGGCAACAAAAAGAGATAGAAAAAAATGTCAATTACAAAGTTGTAGAGGATTGTCTAATTAGTAGGAATGGACATAACGCACGAAACGCATATATAGAAGGCAATAAAATACATGTTAAAAAGTCGTATTATAAAAAACTGTAACATGGTAACACCTGCAATGCTTATCAAGGTACGTGGTAATGTTCTTTCTCGAATTCAAATGGGCATTGTTATTGATGGAGGGGATTTTGAACAGGCTGTACGTACATTAGATTCTTTTGCATGTAAATGTTGTTTATTTTAGCATTTCTGACTCAGGGCATCTATGCACCAATAATCATATTGTGTTAAATGAATGCCTTTTGTAACAGTTTTATGATTGATTCCTATTCATTAGAAATGTTCTACAACTTTGCAATCAGGTTTTCTTACGATTTTTTTATCCTAACTTTTTAAATTTTCCGCAAGGGCCGCTGCAATCAATTTTATTTGATCGGCATGGACACTTTACTATACATTAACCTACCGTGTACACTTACGAACCTTTCCTTACATAATGTTGTGGGGTGCTTAAGAACTTTCCTAAGAACTCTGGAAATGGAAGAATGGGGTAAGTGTTTGCAACAGGTAATCTTGTGCACCATGATATTCATTCTATTCAATAAAGTTGGAGATTTCAACTAGAGATGCATTTATATGTCTTAGACCAGGTTTAAGTGTTTCCTCAGTTTTGTTACCTGTTATTAGCATTGTTTTCTTTGAGTCTATTTTTCTGGCTGTATCGTTTTGGTTTATGCGACTATTTATTATATGGTTTATTTCAATGCCTTCTCCTTCCCCTCACAAGATGTTATTGCCACTGTTTATTCCTGCTTATTTAAGAAGTTTCGGTAGGTCGTCAAGAATATTTGGCCGATACCTCTTGACCTGCTCGCATTGCTGAAGAAAACTCATTGTGTTTTTGAAAAACTATGTTGCAAAATATAATATAATTCGCAATTCATTAAGAATGTGATACATATGAGAGAGTAGTTTAAATGTTGAAATTTAATAGATACATATCGTAATACTTTATAGTGTTGAACCACATAAGCAAACAAATACTGAAAGTTTCATTTAGGAAGACAATTTAACACTCATCTCTCTATAATTACTTTGTATTTTATTTATGGTAATAATTTAAAATGCATTTATGTGTAACTGCATAATTCAATGATGATGTTACAAATTAAACATTCGTTTACTTATAAATGGTGATTTATTTATGTTAATAAATTTGCCCTCTCATTTATATTAATAAATTTAAACTCATAGATGCATGCTGTACATTTAGAATTCATTTGCGCGTAAATGCATAGTCAAAATTATTGATAAGTAAATTTATGTGTATTTGAATCAAGGCACCTCTTGAAATAATTAATCATATATTTCCTACAGACGAAAATTAAACAGTTTCATGTATACAATTAGGTTTCATGTATACAATATAGAATTACAACAGTTTCATGTATACAATAGAAGGTTAAATGATTTGGGAAGGTAAAGCAGCGTTCCTAAACTAAGGTCTATAACTGTGTTTTACAATTAAGAAATATATGTTACTTGAACTTTAAAACAAATACTGACAGATCTAACTGCAATACAAATGAAATAGGAATATAAAATTCAGTTTTTAAAATAGTCTTCTAAAATTAAAAATTTTAGTCAAATTTTTGTTTACAATAAATACTCACAAACTAATTAAAATTGCATAGTTAAAATTATTGATACATAAAATGTAGATGTATTTGAATCAGGAAACTCTTGAAATAATTAATCATATATTTCCTACAGACGAAACTTACACAGTTTCATGTACACAATTTTAGAGCGTTAAATGATTTGGGAAGGCGAAGCAGTGTTCATAAACTAAGGTCTATATGACTGTGTTCTACAATTAAGAAAACTTGAACTTTTAAAACAAATACTGACAGATCTAACTGCAATATAAATGAAATAGGAATATAAAACTGAGTTTTTAAAATAGTCTTCTAAAATTGAAAATTTTAGTCAGATGTTCTGTTTACAATAAATACTCACAAACTAATTAAAATTATATAAATATTTTAACATAATAAAATTATTTAATTTAATAATCAATAAACTGGATTCAAAAATCACGAAAATTCTGTAGAATTTCGACTTTAAGTTCTTTACTTTAAAATTAATTCAAAATACTTGACGAGGTCTACTACCAGAAGAATTCAGCTACATTTCGAATTTAGTTGTCCGAATCTTCGATTTTCCGCTACAGAAGATACATGCAGACAAACACGCCAGCATCTTCTTATTATATACTAAAACGAATTACCCGATGTTGGTCGCTACTTAATACGGCTCAGTTTGCAAATCAACAAATCAGTTTCAATTCATATCACACAAAATGCGGAATACTTAGTTTAAGCGCAAAGATAACCGCTTTACAAACGTCCCCACGAAATTCGAAATCAGAATGCGAATCAACATTCCACGCACGCTTTCCGAAAACGTAGAAAGAAAAATAAAATGAAAGTAATGTACAGCAGGGAAGCCCCTTTAAATGCATTTGCAAATAGATGGCGGTAGCGGTGAGCTGTGACAGAATAACGGCCAGATTATTTCAGATGTCAAAATTAGCGATATATTTATACCTTATAAAGATTATAATTAAAGGGCTTCGGGAACTCTTTTTTTGTTTTGGAGCAGTGTGTAATATTCAAAGGAGCTGGATTATAGTCATAAATATTGGATTGTGAGTCAATTTTTTATATCAAAATATAAAAGTGGAGGGACGTTTTAAATACACGAAAAGTATTTATTATTTAAAATTCACGAAATTCGTTTAATAATCGTATGGATTCCGTTTAAAATTTGTTTAAAAGCTAATTTTTTTTTATATTTCCGACGGTGTCAAGGTAGAAATTCTGTGATAGTATTTTAGGTAACTAAGGAACTCAGTTGTGATAATATCGCTCAAAATCGTGTCAAAACATAAAATAACTAAAAAAAAACTAATTAGAATGAAATAAAATCCACTTAGATGCACCTTCCTGGATCCTAAAATGCCTGTGTACCAAATTTTATGGCCGTATGACCCTTAGATTTTCCGCTATAGTCGGCACACACACACACACACACACACACACACACACAGGGAGACATCTTTTATCATGTAAGATGATTTCTGGTTGAAAGCATATCACGTTTCTGGAACAAGTTATAAATTTAAACCTAGATCGCCAATGTTAATGTCTTTCCAATAAAATTAATTTATTCAGTTTCTTAAAATATATGAAATTATTTTATTCGGCAAACTTCTTCTCATGCTCTCCTTCCAAAGAAACCAGAAACTACTCAGTCGAATTGTTCGTCATTCTAAGAAACTGTACTAAGAGAGAAAACGATTCTTACAATGGGAAATGGAAAATTATTCTTTTGAACTACTTTTTCTATTTGCCATGACTTAACTTCGGTACTGCCTTCAATGGCTATTTTCCGTTTCCAAATCGTTCGAAAGATATTTGTGAAAGTTGCTTAAATAGCCAGAAATGTTCCATAAAAGAAAATGTTTTTGAGTATTTACTAACCATAAAACCCGGTGAATTATTTATTTTTGCATAAAACTTTACATTAACTTTTGCGAAAGATTTTTTATTGCTTTTCTGCGATTTTTTATTTAATAAAATAGGAGGAATGAATTTTTCTTTCTTTCATATCCACCCATTATTAAACCACGTTTTATTAATAATTATTCAAGTAGCATTGCTATAACTTATTTAACAGATGTTTTATCTTTCCATACATAGTTTTATGTATAGGAAAGGTTTTGTGACAGGGTCGAATATTCGAACTCATATTCGGGTTTTCAACAGGAAAAATACATTTCAAGTATACTTGAACTCGAATTGAATGTTTTTGAAGTGATGTCTGTCTCTCTTTCTCGCTTTCTCTCTGTGTGTGTGTCCTTGAGTCTGTGGAAGCGATATCTAACAAACGAACGGAGCGATTAAAAAAAATTGCATGATTATAACAATCAATAAATACTGGAATCCTATTGATTTGAAACGCAATCGAACGTTTGGAAGACCTCCTAATTTTTGAAGCAATTTAAAAAAAAATTATAAAACAAATCAGAACATTTAAAAATGTTAAATAAGATATCATTTTATACGTAATTTTTTAATTGGTAACGAATGACACAAATATTGCTAGTTTGAACTGTCCTCGAGATATTGCACGTTTTTCAAATATATTTATCTAAAAAATTACATAATATTGAAAAGTAGTAAGCATCGTTAAATACATAACATTTAGCAATAAATTTGACAACCATGGCGACTAATTTGTCTAAATATTACGAACTGGAAAATTTTTTGAATGTGGTTCTTAATTTATTTGTCGAAAGGAAGTAACTTATTACTCGGATTCGTATTTAATTCACGGAAATAGTAAAGAAAAGCCATATTGGTAACATGACAATATTGTGTCAATCTACGTGAATATTTTACTATCGTAGAGATTCATATGAAGTACTTGATGATTTGTTATCAAGGAGTTTGAACCATATGGTATAACAATATATGAAAAAGTTAAGTTCAATTGCTGCTACCGATTAAGATAAGTATCCCAATTTTTATATAAAGCGCTATATTCTCTCGATGCTTCCTTTTAAAAATGAAGATTTAATTTTAGAGAACAATCGAATTAACTACTAAGATAATTTTAATTCACTTCTGAATAAAAGTGCTTACAAAGTGTCCATTAATTTCACAATGCTGATTATATATAATTTTATTTATGGATTTTTCATATAACTTTAAATAACTATTTGTTTAACAATTTTTAGAAATTGTTAAACAAATAATTCAAGTTAAACTACAGTCATTGATATATAAAATGACTATTTGTTTAACAGTTTCCAAAAATTGTTTAAACAAATAGTCATTTAAATTTAAACAATAGTCCTATTTTTCAACAATTTTTTATTCATTTAATATATCAATATATCAATGACTATTGTTTAACTTTAAGTGACTATTTGTTTCTTTAGAAACAGCTAAATAAATCGATATATTATATACCAATGACTAGTGTTTAAATTTAAATGACTATTTGCTCAACAATTTTTAGAAATTGTTAAACTACTAGTCGTTTTATATATCAATGACTAGCTAAAGGTTCAGAATTACAGTCACTTTGCAATTATCAGTTTCTTGCATTGATTATACTATTTTATCATTGTTCTTCATTTAAGATATAATATTATAAGATTGAAAATCTTAAATTTTGAACAATTCGTGTTAAAATCCCGTGAATCATACAAATGTGTGTGTGTGTATATATATATATATATATATATATATATATATATATATATATATTTATTTTTTTTCCTAGAGTCACTCGTTTCCTCATGTTCTGAAATGTATACCACGCAGATTTGGCGTTCTTATGACCATTGAAATATCGCCAAGTGAAATATCGCCAAGTTGCCAATATTTCTCTAATTTAGTCACCAAGTGTTGCAGATAGGTGGAAAGAAGAACCTTTATATAAACGACTGTGAACGAATTGTTAGGTGTCAAAATGCAAAACTATTGAACAAAGTATCATATCTTGAGAATGGAACGAACTAGATCCACGAGAATGATGCTTCCACATTTATCGCATAACATTACATAAGAAAAGTGAATACATTTCACAATAGTGAATATTATTTTTAATTTTATGTGAATTTATTGATATATTTATTTGAATAACGTGCAGTATCTCGAGAACCGTTCATGCTAGTATTCTAAAATTTATGTAAATCGTTTTCTAATGAATAATTGCTCAAGAAATTAATATATGATAAATGATATATTAAATGACAATAATGATTAAATGATATAAAATTGACATTATTGAAAGTTCTGATTTTTGATAATTTTTTTAAAGTTTCATTTGAAAATTTGGGGGTCTTTCGAACATTCGATGGCTTTTAAAATCAATAGGCTTCAAGTATTCTCTGATTGTAATTTTTGTACAAAATTTCGTTCAAAACGTTTCATTCGTTCATAAAATATCGTCACAGACTCACGGGCACACACAGACATCACCTCAAAAGCGTTTGATTCGGATTTAGGGATGCTTGAAACGTACTCTTCCGTCAAAAACTCGAATTCAAATTTTCGACCCCTTCACAATATATTATACTATGTATACAGGAATGGTAAAAAGGCCTGTGCTTCAAATATATTGACGTTAGTTTTGGTTCAAATCAGATGATAGAGCATTTCCTGTACGGCATTTACTGCTTATCATTAGAAAAGGGGAAGGAAACAAATGAGACAGAAAGTCCTTGAATGCTACATTTCAATTTAGAATTTTATATGTAAGAGGTCAAAATCTGATGTAATCTTTGCAATTTTTTATTAGAAAGTGTAATGGAAATTGAATATAACATCTGATTTTTTCCATTTTATATAATTTTAGATTAAAATATAGCATTCAAAGACTTTCTGGCTCTTTTTAACACTCTGCAACATAGTTGAAAAGTGTTTATGACTTTGTTCATCCTGTCTGTCTGTCCGTTCGTACGATAACTGCCGTAAAAATGACTGTATCAAAATGAAATTTTAGTATGTTGCTGAGACGGCCTGTGGGACATATGGGAATGTGAATGAATAATTTCACTCAATTAGTTTTGGGTTGAACCCGGGTTGAAAAAGAGAAATACATTGATCCCTATGGGACCTCAGTTTTCAAACATTTTTTAAGCAAACTTAAAATTCACAAATTGCTTCAAAAATTTTAGGAAATATTTAAATTATCCCATAAAATATATAAAAAAATTTCAGCAAAATAGATTCGGTAGTTTTTTAAATAAAAATTAAAATAATTGCAAAGCCGGCCGCCCATTTTTCTGCTCTATATTTTCGGATGAGTCGGACGGCCTGGGTTTTCGACCCATATAATAAGATGAGATCACGTGACCCACCTCAGAATAAAATAGAGCATCCATCACTTTTTCCCAGCTTTCTTTACTTTTCACTTTTTCTTTATCACTTTTTTCTTTAGTGTTGCATCCGTCCTAAAACCGCTTTATTTTTGCATATTTTCTATGCATTTGTATTCTGCGGCAACGAATTACAATATTTTTGAGTTTAAATGATCATCAAACTTTGATTATTTCTGCAACGAAGCCTAACTTTAATGGATGCAAAATGTAAACAAGTGATTGTAAGATGACTTGTATAAGAATTGCTGATGTTTTTTCACACAAAATTATTTAACTTTGGAGTCTGGAATAAAAGTGTATGAATGAAATATTTACCGCTTTTACATAGAGAGCCAGACGATTTATATATCGATGACGTCATTTGGATAAAGTTCATTTTTTTCGATGAAGTTTGTAATTTTCAAGCAAAATAACTTATCGTAGTTCTGTGATAATTAAAAAAATATCACCGATGAATGTATCGCATTTTAAAGATGTTTAAATAAAATTGCATTTCAGTTGGAACGTGTTTCATAATCAATGCTTTATACAGGATTGATCTTTTTTGTTTTATTTTTTCATAATGCAAACTTAAATAGATTTCAGTTTCATCCCGTTCCGTGGTTCGAACGGTCAAGTGGTTAAAGCGTTGGGCGCAGATCGTTTGCTGTGAGTTTTGTCCTCACCTGCAACTAAATTAATTTTCGATTTCAGTTTTTAATAATAAACAAACAATTTTGTAAGGGTAATTAATTTTGTAGGTCATACCCCAGATTTATGCCAATTGCCAATCCAGAGAAAGATTTATATAGTTAAAATAAAATAAAATAAAATTGCAACGCCATTCGTAGCGCGTTGATCGAGTATCACGGCGGTAACAGCGTGAAGCGGACATTTTTGTAGAGGATTCTGTAGCTGGCAATTTTAGCCGCATTTTGTCTTGGAATTTTGAAGTAATTCAATTTAAGTTCATCCAGAAAGTATCAACTATAAAAAAATGTTATTTGCTCATCATCTTGGTTATAGTTCATCATTAAAAAGGGAGCCAGGAAGTTCTTGAATGCTATATTTCAATTTAGAATTTTATATATAAGAGGTCAAAATTTGATGTAATTTTTGTAATTTTCTATTACAAAGTATAATGGAAACTGGATATAACATCTAATTTTATCCTTTTTATATAATTCTAAACGAAAAGACAGCATTCAAGGACTTCCTGACTATTTTTTTTTATTTTTTCTTAATGAAAACTTAAATAGTTTCCTGTTCATCTCGTGATTCAAGTGGTCTAGTGGTTAATGAGCTGTCTGGCAAACACGCCGATCTGTTGATAGCGAGTTCTGTCCTCACCTCGTTCGTAATGGTTTTCCGGTTATAGTTTTATATGATAATTAAACAATGTTTTATAGGTTCTACCCCAGATTTTTTCTTATCGCCAATCTTGGGAAATATTTATATAGATAAAATAAAATAAAGTATCATCGCCATTCGAAGCACATCGGTAAAGATTCATGTAACAGCGCTAAAGCTTGCGTTTTTGTCGAGGGTTCTGTCCCCGGTAATTTTATCCGCGTTTCTTCAGATTATTTAAACGAACATGTTAAAATGTTAAACTTAAATACACCGAAATCAACGTTTCGGTAGTCGCCCCCTTTGCCGAGAGGTATGGGGCGTCAAGTTGCGGGCTTTAGGCTTCGGGTTCGATTCCTGTCTGGGTCCCAAGGATAAGACTGTAGTGTTAGATAATAACGTATGTTAGCGTGTTCCAGAAGGGGTTGAATGTGGGCGAGATGAGAACGGAATTGGGGGGGTATTGTTTAGATCTGTCGTCTTAGGACTTTCTTCGTCTTTCTTATATTTCTTACTAAATTATCTGTACAAGATGGAGGATGAGCGGTAGTTGAGCTCTACCGTTGCTGGTAGGGTTTCTCTTCAGGCCTGCCGGCTTCGGTGTCGCGCTCCTACCCTTCCTCGTCCAAAGTTCGTGCAGGGCTTGTTTTGCACCGCGTGACACCTGTTAACAAAGTTCCTAAATTTTATGCATTTTTGAAATCAATGCATCTCTTTCTTTTCAGGGGGTACAAAAAAGTCAAACAGGAAGTGACGTCCCTTCCGGTATGTCATTTCCTATGACGTCGCTTCCGTTACGTCATTTCCTGTGACGACACTTTCGGTCAGGTAATAACAATGAAATACATTTTGTTAATGCCAGGTAACAACATTCAGAAGAATATGTTGTTGAGAATAGTACAAATACCAAAACGTTTAAATGCAGGTGGATTTACTCGAACACACAACCTCAAGAATTTGAGGCAGACAACATGAACACTGAGCCAGTTAGCTCACATACCGATGAAATTAATTAATCTATAGGAGACATTGCTCAGGGAAAACAACGCTCTACACTCAAGGTGCGTGAATGGACTCGAACCTATAGCCGCTGGAATTGGAAACAGACAACATGACCACTGAGCAAACCAGCTCACATACCGAAGATCTTAATTTATCTGTATAAACTTAACAGAGAGACTGATAAAAAAAAAGACGGAAATCAAAAATACTTAACACGCTAAAATCAAAGCGAGTGGATGGACTAGAACCAACAGCCTGCGCAATTGGGAACATGCAATATAATCACTGAGCCAGTCAACTCACTTTTCTGCAAACCTAAGTAATCTATTTAAATTTAACGGAGAGACTGATCAGAAAAAGCACAGAAATAAAAAAATCTCAACACGCTTGAATCAGACTGAGTGGAAGGACTCGGACCCACAACCTCGGGAATTGCAAGCATGCAACCTAAGTACTAAGCCAGCCAGCTTACACTGGTGAGGAACTAATTAATTTATTAAAACGTAGACTTATTTAAACTGAGACTTATTAGAAAAAGTAACGAAAAGCCTCAACACGAATGGATGGACTCCATCCCAGAGATTCTGGATGTGGAAATATGCAACAAGCTACCGAACCAACTCAATCAGCCAACTCGATTCTCTAAAATCCTAATTAATTTATTTAAACTTAATGTGGAGGCTGATTAGAAAAAGAACAGAATACAAAAAGATGCAACACGCTATACGTAACTCGTTTGGATGGATTCGAACCAACAACCCCCGGAATTAGAAACTTGCAACATGGCCACTGAGCCAGCCAGCTCACTTTTTTGATCCTAATTAATGTATTGAAATTTAACATAGGTACTGATCAGAAAAGGCACAAATACCAAAACGACTCAATGGACTAAATCCAAAAGCTTCTGGAATTGGGAGAATACAGCATGAGCACCTAGTCAGCCAGTTCACATACATAAGATCCTAATTAATATATATAAATTTCATGCGGGAACTGATAAAAAAAAAGCACAGAAATCAAAAAGACTTAACACGTCAAAATCAAAGCGAGTGGATGGACTCGAACCCAAAGTCTGTACAATTGGAAACAGGCGACAAAACCACCGAGCTAGCCAGCTCACATCTCTGGGATCCTAATTAATTTATTTAAACTTAACGGAGAAACTGATCAGAAAAAAAAAGAATCAACACGCTATACTAAACGCGAGCGGATAGACTCGAACTCACAGACTCAGGAATTCGAAACATGCAACATGCCAACTAGCTCATGTTTCGGAGGTCCTAATTAATCTATCTAAACTTAACGAAGAGACTGATCAGAAAAAGTACAAATACGACTCATCGGAATGGAACCCACAGCCTCTAGATTTGGAAAGGAAAGATGGATCTGGAATTGGCAACATGACCACTGAGCTAGCCAGTTTACAAACTAACGGTAATAAATAATCTAACGGTAATAATAAACGACTTAATAGACTAACTCCCACAGTCTCTGGAATTGGGGGAATACAACATGAGCACCGAGTCAGGTAGTTCACATGCAGAAGATCCTAAATAATTTATATAAATTTAACGGAGAAACTGATCAGAAAAGCACAGAAATCAAAAATACTTAACACGCTAGAATCACAGTGAGTGGATGGATTCGAACCCAAAGCCCGTGCAATTGAAATCAGGTTACATAACCACTGTGCCAAGCAGGGGGGGGGGGGGTTGGAGGTAATTCTATATCTTCTGCTCATCTGGAAATTATCAACTATCATCAAATAACAATTTAATTTGAAAATCGGTACGATAGATTCTTAGAAATTGAGTAACAAAAATGTCTTGTGCTTTACATATATAGATCTTAGATTTGGTTCAAATCAGATAATATTTGAGCCTTACCCATGCGGATATTGCTCATCAGTATGAAAAGGGCGAAAAGGAGCTAGGAAGTCTTTGAATGCTACATTTCAATTTAGAATTTTATATGCAAGAGGTCAAAATCTTATGTAATCTTTGCAATTTTCTATTATAAAGTGTAATGGAAATTGAATATAACATCTGATTTTTTCCTCTTTATATAATTTTAGATTAAAATATAGCATTCAAGGGCTTCCTGGCTCTTTTATTTCATTTTTTCATAATGGAAATTTAAACAGTTCCTAGTTTCACTCATTTTCGGGATTCAAACGGTCTAGTAGTTAAAGCTTTGGTCAGCAAAGGTGCAAATTCGTTGATAGTGAGTTATGTCCACTAATCGAACGAAATGATTTTTCGATTATAGTTTTAAATAATAAATAAACAATGTTTTCAGGGTAATATATTTTGTGGGTTCTGCCCCAGATTTATTCTAATTGCCAATCCAGTGAAAGCTTTATATAGTTAAAATAAAATGAAATTGCAAAGCTGTTCCTTGCGCAGCGGTAAAGTGTCAAGGTGACAGCGTGAAACGAATGATTTTGTCGAGTAATCTGTCCCCGGCTATTTTAGTAGCGTTTTTTCAGATTATTTAAGCATACTTATAAAAATGTTAAACTTAAATACATCGAAATCGAAACTTCGGTCGTCGACCTCTTGGACGAGAGGCTTGGGGGGGGGGAGGGGGAGACGGCTTGGACGAGAGGCATTTCCGTCTGGGTAAAAAAGGGGGAAAATGGTAGTGGTACAGAGTAGCGGGCGTTAGCGCGGTATTCCGGATTGGCTGAAGGTGGGCGAGGTAAAACAGGAATTAGGAGCCAGTGGGTTCTTGATTAAATCGGTCGTCTTGAATCCTTCCTCTCTTCTCTATAACTTTCGTATATTTATTACTAAATTAACTGCAAGTGATGGAGGATGAGAGGTGTGTGAGCTCCGCCGTTGCTGATGGGGTTTCTCTTCGGGCCTGCTAGCTTCTGTGTCGAGCACGGCTACCTGCAATAGACCTGAGATAAGGCTACCTGCAATAACTCCCGGTAGCCTTACTTCAGATGCCTCAGAGCCTAATAGAGATAATTTTCAGTAGCAAACTTGTATCGTTTATTGGCTCTTGATTAGCCCAATTACTAGCGGTCCACCAGACATTTGCTGATGTCCCTCAGGCCCAATCCGTCCCTGCTAACAATGCAGAGCATTTGCTCTCTAGTGTCTTTTAAGGCTCAGGCCTCAGTATTTGTTGGTAACTTACTTCCCAAACTCTGGAGTGTAAGTCTTCATTCGACTTTTTCAAACAATTATATTCCATCGTATTTAGTTCTGTTTGTCACACAATCATTATCAGGATGCAGTTAGAGCTCTTTCATTCCTATTATCCCCAGACACACGTGGATAAATTATTATATGAACCTCTAATGAAACACAAACCATATAGTATTAATATTAAATTAACTTCAGATCAAATAACATATAATTTGAAGTGTAAAAACGTTACAGTAATTGCGACAAAATATTGCTCATAAAATGCTTATATAATAAAATTAATTATATTTTCCTTTGTTCAGCAAAAGTCTAAAGAAAGTGATCAATAATTATTGAACAAAAGCCTGAACAAAATAATCAAGACGATAATTGAAATATAATCATGGAGGTAGAAAGACTCCATGTTATAACTCCATGTATTCTTCAAAAGTCCCTTCATTCTCTCTAACTCCATGGTTATAACTTTGATGAAGCTTTTAAACCATGAACATAGAGTTTCAGTTTACCTTCATGTTTTAAACAATGTAATTAAGATACAACTCTTAATATAAAATTAAAAAAACACAGATTATTATTAATCATGTGTATCTATAAAAATGAAAAATAATAAAATAACAAAAATTTTAAAATAAAAAAAGAAAATATATTTCGTAAATATTTAATATTTTGAATGTAATTTTCTCTAAAAATATGTAACTTTTGCTAGTTTGTAGCAATGATTTGCAGTCCCTCATTATGGTATTCGTGATATACTCTTTTATTCATTTTTCCTGTGTCTCCAATTTATTATAGTAAAATTTTTTCGTTTTTGATTCCTGGTTATTGGCTCTCAATCTCCACCACTTACTTAAAGGACTTCAATGAAACTCAACCCAATAACACTTATTCTCCCCTCTGGTATCCTTGTTTACTCTGTATATTTCCTTTCCCTTTCTTTTGACTACAACTCAACTCCCTCCCTCTGCACTGTGCTTGCACATGATTCCTGGACTTCTCGCACATGGTTCTTGGCCATTACTTGATTTCTTAATAATTTTTCAATCTTAATGCTCGGTGTTTGCTTATAGACTGGGCATATGGTGTATATGCCCAGTATATAAGCAAATAATATATAGTGTATATAATAGTGTATAATATTATAGTGTAAAATAATAGTGTTGTTTTTGAGACCCAGACCGTCCGACCTACCAGAAAGGTGTAAGGTAACCGTTTGGACGGCCGGGAAGTGCCACCCAATTTAGACCGGAACCCAGTGGGGGAGGCATCCACAGGGACCGTACCCTCCTTCCCCTATCACCGACCTCTCGGAAGGACTTGCGGACTCACATGTTTAACGTGATCGTACTCCGCATGAACACGGCGGCAGTTGTGGCAGCGTGCAAATCCAGCTCGCAAACCACCTGGCTACCGCGCCCGAAATGTGCCAACAGCACGCGGTGTTCTAATATAATAGTGTTAAAGACCCAGACCGTCCGACTCGTCCGAGGACTTAGGGCATCTATTTGGACGGCCGGTAATATAATAGTGTATAATAACTAACTATTTCCCTATTCCGACATAATCATTTGTTTGGGTTAATTTAGATTAGATGCTCAGTCTCGATAAAAAGTCTAATTTAAATGAGTCATTCATTAGACCAGTGATTCCCAACCTTTTTTGTTTGAAGGAACCCTTGAAGAATTTTGTAACGAAGAATTCTCGCGGGACCCTACCACTTTTATTTGCATTGGTTTGGCCTTTTTTTAACACTTTACAACAAAGTTGAAAAGTGTTTATGACTTTGTTCATTCTGTCTGTCTGTCTGTCGGTTAGCACAATAACTGCCGTAAAAATGACTTAATCAAAATGAAATTTTAGTATGTTGTTCAGACGGTCTGTAGGACCTATGGGAATATAAATGAATAATATCACCCAATTAGTTTTGGATTGAACCCGGGTTGAAAAAATGAAATACATTGAGCCCTAAGGGACCTAATTTTTCAAACATTTTTTAAGCGGATTTAAAATTCACAAATTGCTTCGAAAATTTTAGATAATATTCAAATTGTTCCATAAAATATATAAAAAAAAATTCAGCGAAATATATTCAGTAGTTTTTAAAATGAAAATTAAAATAATAATTACACATCTTATATGAAACGATCACGTGACCATGATATGAAACGATCACGTGACCATGATATGAAACGATCACATGACCCACTTCAAAATGATATATGGCATCTATCTTGTTTCAAAATCGTGATTTTTTAAAGTTCTTTTTAATTCATATTGAGTGTTGTATCCGTCCTAAAACTACTTTATTTTTGCTTAAATTCTGTGCATCTACATACTGAAACAACGCAATGACAATATATTTGAGTTTAAATGCTCATCTAAATTTGATTATTTCTACAACTAAGCCTATTTTTCACCTATGTAAAATGTAAACAGCAAAATATGTAGAATGAGTTGTATTAGAATTCCTGTATTTTTTTAACACAAAATAATTTAGTCCATGGAGTCTGCATGGCTGATATGAATGAAATATTAATTGATTTTATAAAGTGAAGGACGATTTTTTTCGATGAAGTTTTAAGCATAGAGTTTAATTATTTGTAGCTCCATGGTCTTAAATAAAATGTTTAAATAAAATAAATTATTATAGTATTGTGATGAATGAAATGAATGGGAGAAAGTTATGAATGAAATCCTGTTTTTATAGAGAGATCCAGGCATGTTATTTTTTCTATGACGTCATTTTTACAAAGAGAAGGACGATTTTTTTCGATAAAGTTCTACGCATAGAGTTTAATTACTTGTAGTTCCATGGTCTTAATTTTTAAATAAAATAAATTATTATAGTACTGTGATGAATGACATGAATGGGAAATTATTTATGAATGAAATGCTGCTTTTATAGAGAGAGCCAGGCGTATTATTTTTTCTATGCCGCCATTTGAATGAATTTCAGTTGTTTTCGATGAAGTTTTCAAATATAATAAATTATCGTAGTATTATGATAATTCTAAAACTATTACCGAGGAATGTATAACATTTTAGAGATGTTTAAACCAGACAACTTATATTTCAATGCCGTCATTTGAATGAAGTTCATTTTTTTCGATGAAGGTTTAAGTTTTCAAATATAATAAATTAATGCAGTATTGTGATAAGTTTCAAAATATTACCGAGGAATGTATTGCACATTTTAGACTTGTTTAAATAAAATTGCATTGAAGTTGGAAAGTGTTTCATAATCAATGCTTTAAGCATGATTGACCTTTCTTGTTCTTTTTGCTCGCACTTTTGAGTATGTTAATATTTTCCCATTTTTATGGTATTTTTAGCGTTATTTTTTTGTTTAAAAGCATAATAACGCATAAATCCTCCTGTAAATTCCTGGCTGAGACTGAAATTTGAACCTCCATATTTTGCTGATTATTTATAATCGCATACAAATCGATAAAAGGCTTCATTCAGATCAGGCAAAGTTTATTACGTGGAGCCACACATTTTAGTGGAACATTGATAACCAGAATCTGGAACTTCTCATGTGATGTGATTAATAAAAATTTAATTGGTTTGACATTTTTCTATTACTGTGTGGCTTTTTCTACATTTTTCAAAATGTTTATTTTGTAGTTGGCGGGAACATTAACAATGTTCATTGCTGCTAACTGGATTTCTAGCCTTTGCAAAAATTCCCCGCTTCAACGAAATTTCTTATCCCAAGTGAAATTCTCGCTGTTTGAAATTTAACTGTCCTGCGATATCTAACCCAGGTAAATGTTCAAAATGTTTCATTATTTTATCAATAGATCACGTTAAAAGCTTAAGGGGAAGGGGGGCGGAGGTACTCTTCTCTTAAAAGACAAGAATGTTGACAAAATCAACGGAAATTTAAACTTTTTAAAAATAAAATCTGTTGAAGCTATCGAAGTGAAATGTTTAGGGTTGAGAAAAATAATATTCCTCTTTGAAATAAAAGTAAAAAAATAATTGAACATTGAGAAATATTATATAAAAATTAACTATAATTTACATATATTTTGTGTCGATAACATGATAATTTGCCCGCATGATATCTTAAATTTTTATGGATATAATCAAATTAGTTTTGGGTTTCAGTAACTACAATATTAAAAATATACTTGCATACCAGGATTACATAATTATTTCAATTTTTAATGGAGTAAATTAATATATTCTTTAGCAATTAATATTTTTCAGAATCTTTTGCAACTTTTTTGCTTTTAAACTTTTCATTTCATAAGTTACACACACAAATCTAGTATAATTATTATACAATGATATTATTACTAAGAATATCAAATTTCATAAGAATTCATTGAACGGTTCTTGCATTATCTTGCATCTACGTTAAAAAATCTCCAGTTTGAGAGCAACACGTTCAAAGTATGTATTTATGCTCGGTATTCCATTGTTGACGAATTATAATTTCCTAATACATCGCCAGAAATAATTAACATTCAGAAATACTAATGGTACCAAAAATTGTTCAGAAATGACCAGACTTTACAACTAGACAATAAAAGAAAAAAAATATTTTTTCATGATTTTAAGAATAGTGTCCCCTTAATCATTTACATTTTTTTTAGTCAATTATAAGAAATACAAGAAAGATCAAACATGCTTAAGGCATTGATTATGAAACACTTTCCAACTTCAATGCAATTTTATTTAAACATGTCTAAAATGCAATACATTCCTCGGTAATATTTTAAAACTTATCACAATACTACATTAATTTATTATATTTGAAAACTTAAACCTTCATCGAAAAAAATGAACTTCATTCAAATGACGGCATTGAAATATAAATTGCCTGGTCTCTGAAATATAAATTGCCTGCCCATCTCTAAAATGTGATACATTTCTCGGTAATAATTTTAGAATTATCATAATACTACGATAATTTATTATATTTGAAAACTTCATCGAAAACAACTGAAATTCATTCAAATGGCGGCATAGAAAAAATAATACGCCTGGCTCTCTCTATAAAAGCAGCATTTCATTCATAAATAATTTCCCATTCATGTCATTCATCACAGTACTATAATAATTTATTTTATTTAAAAATTAAGACCATGGAACTACAAGTAATTAAACTCTATGCGTAGAACTTTATCGAAAAAAATCGTCCTTCTCTTTGTAGAATCAATGAATATTTCATTCATATCAGCTATGCAGACTCCATGAACTAAATGATTTTGTGTTAAAGAAATACAGCAATTTTAATACAACTCATTCTACATATTTTGCTGTTTGCATTTTACATAGGTGAAAAATAGGCTGCGTTATAGAAATAATCAAATTTGGATGAGCATTTAAACTCAAATGTATTGTAATTGCGTTATTTCAGTATGTAGATGCATGGAATTTAAGCCAAAGTAAAGTGGTTTTAGGACGGATACAACACTCAATATGAATTAAAAAGAACTTTAAAAATCACGATTTTGAGACAAGATGGATGCCATATATTATTTTGAAGTGGGTCACGTGATCGTTTCATATCATGGTCACGTGATCGCTTCATGTAAGAGGTGTTATTATTATTTTAATTTTTATTTAAAAAACTACTGAATATAT
This sequence comes from Amaurobius ferox, assembly GCA_951213105.1. Lineage (NCBI taxonomy): Eukaryota > Metazoa > Arthropoda > Arachnida > Araneae > Amaurobiidae > Amaurobius > Amaurobius ferox. Next base: position 92,839,986 of record OX578142.1, on the reverse strand, counting down.
TTCACTGAATTTTTTTTATATATTTTATGGAACAATTTGAATATTACCTAAAATTTTCCAAGCAATTTGTGAATTTTAAATTCGCTTAAAAAATATTTGAAAAATTAGGTCCCATAGGGCTCAATGTATTCATTTTTTCAACCCGGGTTCAATCCAAAACTAATTGGGTGATGTTATTCATTTATATTCCCATAGGTCCTACAGACTGTCTGAACAACATACTGAAATTTCATTTTGATTAAGTCATTTTTACGGCAGTTATCGTGCTAACGGACAGACAGACAGAATGAACAAAGTCATAAACACTTTTCAACTTTGTTGTAAATTGTTAAAAAAAGCAAGTTGTACTTTTTTTTTGCAAACTTTTCCCAAACACTGACGGAGCCCCTAGTATGGGCTCGCGGAGTCCCAGAGTTGCACGATCCTTGGTTGGGAATCACTGTATTAGACAATACTCTACAATGCTCTGTTAGACAATGCTCTTTGTAATTGATTTTTTTTTGTCTATCTCGCTTTGTTGCTAAGTTCGATATCCTGACGTTTCAAATTCTCACTAAGGGCGCTACAATTACTTTTATTCTTTTCAACATACTCACTTTATATAATAGACCTAATGTGTACGCTTATGGACTTTTCCTTACAAAGTTATTGGGGTAATTAAGGACTTTACTTAATCTATATATTCTAAGGAATGTAAAAAGTAGAAATTTCCTATTAAATTTGTGTCCCCCCATTGATTTTTACAAAAAGTGAAAAAAATAACAGTATGCTAATGTTGAATTACATTCCTTTACATAAATATATATATTTCTTTATATATATTTCTTTATATATATTTAGTCTATATGTATATTTCTTTATATATATATTTCTATATATATATTTCTTTTGAATAATAAATTCAGGAAGTAGTAATCTTACAGTATCTTGTCAATATTTATATCATGCCATTATATCATAGTCAGAAGAAAGCGTATTCTTAGTGGCCCGAAGGATCCATTTCTAAGAATTTTAAATAACTTATCCATCGGCATTTCTTTTATTCAGACTTGGACAAGATAAACGAGAGGATGATTCTATGCATTACGTCAAATTCACTTTACCTGATAGAAGACTTTCTCGCAAAACAAGAGAATTCTGGGACCGATTGGCGAGGATGGATGTCGTTATCTATTGTCTTCTTTTATTCTACGACTGTTTGAAATATGTACCATTTAGAATGGCTATTACTCCATTTTCGTATTAAGGAGTTGAATTAGGAAATTTGTGTTTATTTTGCCTTTGTTTTTTACGGTTTTATGAAATTATGTATAGTGCGGGTAATCAAAACCTTCAATAAAGTATGTAAATAATCATTTCTTATATAATTTTTCATTAGATTACGATTGACACAAACTTTAGAACGCTAGCATGATTCGTTCTTGGGATATTGCACATTTTTCACATACATTTATCACATAAAATTAAAAAAAACAAACCATTAACTATGTTGTGAAATGCATACCCTTGTATATTAATTATTTCCGTCTAAATTTAACATTCGGCGAACTCTAATTTACTTTCGATTCTAAAACCTGTTCTTAAATTTTATTCCAAATTGATAACGCGCCAATTCTGTAATTTGGCTTCTTGGAACTTTCCCGCCAGTTTCGATAAACCTGGCGTACCGCTACATTCCCGCGCTGTTGTACATTTACCGCGGATTTGCATTTCATATAGAAATGTATTGGAACTCCTTTTTCTTTCGTTATGAACATGCGCAGGTATACTAAGACGCTTCGGCGTGGAATTTGGTGAATAGTTCAGTTGGCGATGTAATTCCAAAGCGAGAGGTCGCGTGTAATGCCCACGGGGCAAGGAACCGAAAATAATTATCCGAAATGCTAAATTAAATTAAATTATGAAATAATCTATTAGCTTATTAAAAGTCGCGTTTTGAAAAGAAATAGGTTTCGGTGGCGAAGGTGAGATGATTTTCTTTCACGTAGGAATATCGATGTGTTCAAAAGCGTGATATCTGGCACACGCTTACCATGTATCATAATTTTGTCATCAACAAGGAAAAATGTTATTTGCAATATCGTCTTGTGAATCCTGTATAGCATTCAAGAATCTATCATGTTTCGAAATGGAAATAATATGAATGCAGTTCAGTAAATCGAGTGGAATAATACTGGAAATGACTCTTGAATCTTCATTTAGCTTTGCAATCACCACGTCTACTTCTCCATATATCCAATCCGTCAATCGTAAGCTGCACATCAATAGATCTCAACAAGTATTCATATCTACTGACCCGCCTGCCTAACCTGCGCTTCACGAAAAACACAACGCAAGAAATTGTGCGCCGTCACTGTTAGATCACGACCAAATAACGAGTCTTTTGGGAGAAATGTGTTAGTTCAAGGCTTCACTCTGATTCCATAATTTTGGAAGATCAGCTGGGATGTTATGATAGCGACCCACTTCTCGAGTCTGGACTATCTGAAATTTCCTCCCCAAGCGACCAGTTACGACTATTTTGAAATATGTTCACTTTTAATGTGTATTATTATGCGATAAATGTGTTAACACCATTCTCGGGGATCTAGTTCATTCCATTTAGGAGAGAAGATACTTTGGGTAATAGATTTGTATATCGACGCCTAACAATTCATCAATAGTCATTTATCTACTATAAGAATGACCTATTTCTCCGTTCGTAACATTCGGCGAAACTTTGGCGGAATATGGCCAAATTGGCGACTTTTAGATATTGCCAAATTGATAGAAATGTCTTCAAATGAATAAAAATGACGCTAAATTAATGAAAATGACGACTAATTGATGAAAATTCTATATGTTGAAAGAAGTATAAGAATCTACTATAAGAATAACCCATTTTTCCATCCGTAGCGCTTGGCGAAAAGTTTGGCGAATTTTTTAAATGTCGTCAAATGGATAAAAATGTTTCTAAAGGTGAGGAAATGTTTTGCAAATTTTGAATTATGTCATATGACGAGTATACCTTTTAGTATATAAAACAAGAAAGATCAATCATGCATAAGCATTGATTATGAAACACTTTCCAACTGAAATGTAATTTCATTTAAAAATTTCTAAAATGTGATACATTCAGTGGTGATATCTTTTACATTATCACAGTACTACAGTAATTTATTATACTTAAATATTTAAAACTGTATCGAAATATAAATCATCTGATTCTTTATGCAAAATCAATGAATAATTCATTCATATAACTTGTATTCCAGACTCCAGAGCTAAATAATTTTGTGTGAAAAAAATTCAGCAATTCTTATGTAATTCATCTTACAATCGCTTGAGGTATTTGCATTCTGCATATGTTAAAATTAGGCTTCGTTGAAGAAATAATAAAAGTTTAGGGATCATTTAAAATCACAACTATTGTAATTGCATAGGCACGGAATTTAGATACACAGATAATACACAGATACGCAGATAATATATGTGTGTATGTGTATGTACTCAAAGTATTGGAATCGTGCCGAAGATCGGAACTCGAATTTTCAAAGGATCTGCACGTTTTGGGACTTCTAGAACACGAAAAAACCATTTTTAGGAAGACGTCTGCGTGTGTAAGGGTGTATCTGTGTATGTTTCTGTGTGGATATTACATCCACTCTAATTGAAAAACTAATGGACCGAATTTCATACAATTTGGTAGGTATGTTTTTTGTGGGAAATCCTGATGTTCATTAGATTATAGTACGATTTATAATAAAAGAATCTGCCTTCTTTGCGAAATGGCCTCAGAAATTGCCTTTATCCACTCTAGCTAAAAACTAATGGAACAAATTTAACAAAATTTGGTGTATAATATTTCAATAACCTACAAGTGATTTATATACCAAATTTAACAAAATTTTGTATATAAATCATTTGTAGGTTATTCTAGTACGATTCGGGAAAAAGGAACGGGCTATTTTTGCGAAATGGCCGCAAAAAATCGTTATATATAAAAATAAAAGACTACGTGTGCTCAATTATATCAATTAAATTCCTATTTGATACGTGATTTTTGACAACAAAAAGAATAAGACTAACCCCATTACTCTAGGACTAGCCGTTCTTGAGATATTCTAGTTTTTTCGCGTTTTCGCTACGCCACCTTTGACAATAAGTTCAGCTATCAAATGAGAACCAAATTTAAGTTTAACGTGTAAATTCAATGTCATTTAAAATACTTATGGTTGTTATTTTGTGCAGAGAAACTCAAATTATTATTGAAGAAATAAAGAGAACGAATATGAGTCTGAAGGGAAAGACATGTGCTGTCCACATCAGAATTTTTAACAATATTACAACAATGATTTATAGAAGTGAACGGGGATTATTTTCAGGCCATTTAAAAAAAAAATGTATGATCTATATTTAAAGATCCATCAAATTTTTGTCGAATAAAAAGTTCAACAAATTTAAGCTATGTACCAAATTTTAACTCTCTAAGACGTAGGAAAGTGCATTAAAAATGCCATCAAATAAGTATATCATGAAGAGTTATATCAAATTAAACAAGAAAGATCAATCACGCTTAAAGCATTGATTATGAAGCACTTTCCAACTTCAATGCAATTTTATTTAAACATGTCTAAAATGCAATACATTCCTCGGTAATATTTTAAAACTTATCACAATACTACATTAATTTAATATATTTGACACCTTAAACCTTCATCGAAAAAAATTAACTTCATTCAAATGACGGCATTAAAGTATAAATTGCCTGGTTTAAACATCTCTAAAATGTGATACATTCCTCGGTAATAATTTTAGAATTATCATAATACTACGGTAATTTATTATATTTGAAAACATCATTGAAAACAACTGAAATTCATTCAAATGACGTCATAAAAAAATAACACGCCTGGCTCTCTCTATAAAAGCAACATTTCATTCATAAATAATTCCCCCATTCATGTCATTCATCACAATACTATAATAATTTATTTTATTTAAAAATTAAGACCATGGAGCTACAAGTAAGTAAACTCAATGCGTAAAACTTCATCGAAAAATATCGTCCTTCTCTTTCTAAAATCAATGAATATTTCATTCATATTAGCTAAGCAGACTCCATGGACTAAATGATTTTGTGTTAAAGAATTACAGCGATTCTAATACAACTCATTCTACATATTTTGCTGTTTATATTTTACATAGGTGAAAAATAGGCTTAATAGTAGAAATAATGAAATTTGGAAGAGCATTTAAACTGAAATATATTGTCATTGCGTTGTTTCAGTATGTGGATGCACATAATTTAGGCAAAAATAAAGTAGTTTTAGGACGGATACAACACTCAATATGAATTAAAAAGAACTTTAAAAATCACGATTTTGACACAAGATGGATGCCATATATCATTTTGAAGTGGGTCATGTGATCGTTTCATATCATGGACGCGTGATCGCTTCATATAAGACGTGTTATTATTATTTTAATTTTTATTTAAAAAACAACTGAATATATTTCGCTGAATTTTTTTTTATATATTTTATGGAACAATTTGAATATTGCCTAAAATTTTCGAAGTAATTTGTGAATTTTAAATCCCCTTAAAAAATGCTTGAAAAATTAGGTCCCATAGGGCTCAATGTATTCCATTTTTTCAACCCGGGTTCAATCCAAAACTAATTGGGTGATATTATTCATTTATATTCCCATAGGTCCTATAGACCGTCTGAACAACATACTAAGATTTCATTTTGATTAAGTCATTTTTACGGCAGTTATCGTGCTAACGGACAGACAGACAGACAGACAGAATGAACAAAGTCATAAACACTTTTCAACTTTGTTGTAAAGTGTTAAAAAAAATGAAAAATTGTTATCTACCAAATTTATTTTAAAATGTGAAGCCTCTCTCATATGCAAAACGTTTAAACACTTGGAAAGATATTTATTATATAATATATCTCTCTTTTCTTTCTGGAGCATATCCCAAAATCAGAATTTAATTGAATTTGTTTTTTTCCCTTTATTAAATAATTTTTAATTAAAAAACTACTTAACATATTTTACTGAATTTTTTTTTATATATTCTATGGGATAATATGAATATTTCTTCAAAATTTCGAAGCAATTCGTGAATTTTAAATTTACTTAAAAAGTGTTTGAAAAATTAGGTCCCATAGGGTTCAATGTATTTTATTTTTTCAACCCGGGTTCAATAAAAACCTAATTGGGCGATATTATTTATTTATATTCCCATAGGTCCTACAGACCGTCTGAACAACATACTAAAATTTCATTTTGATAACGTCATTTTTACGGCAGTTATCGTGCTAACGGAAAGACAGACAGACAGACAGAATGAACAAAGTCATAAACACTTTTCAACTTTGTTGTAAAGTGTTAAAAATGCTCTTCTCTCCGTTTGTATGTTACGCTTGGTGATACATTTGGGGAACTTCGCGAATAATCTAACAAAATATCGCCAACTTGGCAATATTTCGCCCCAGATAGACGAAAATATCGCCACAATTGCAAAAATTACGCTAAATTAATGAAAATGTCGTCAAATTGTTGAATTAATTATTTAAATATTTTAATATATGGACTCCATTGCTTATTAACAATGCTATCAATATTGATACTTGTTAATTTAGAGTTGCGCGAAATTTTAGTTATTTGGATACTTCGAAATAGTTTTACACGTTGTCATTCGGAAAAGCGACAAAAGTACAATTCAATGTTAAAAACACTGTGCCGTGGATATTATGCATCATTTTTTCACTATGAAAGACATAAATTCATTGTATTATATAAGAAAAGTCATGTGCTGCTCACATCAGATTTTTTTTATAAATTATTCCTTACTCTCTGCTATTAAAATTTTTATAGCATCAATTTGAAGGTTTCGTTAAGTCCGTTTCTATTCTTATATTAGGTATGAAAATCCTCTCCTAGATAATGGGGGTTCTGATTTTTCTGTTAGAGTTAATAAATATTTTCACGATTAAGTCCTTAGAAATAGAATAAAGAAATACTATGAAAGTTATTTCCACAACGGACGACTGCGGCTATCTGAACAGGAATCAACAACTTTGGAATCTGAACCAGGACATTTGTGAGGTCAGAATGACCTATTTGTTATTATTTCCCTCATATTAGTTAAGTTATGTTTTACCTGCATATTAAGCACTTCGCATTGCAGTTACCAGTCACAGCGCTGTTGTCGGTTGTTCAGTGGAGTGAGAAAATAGTGCAAGATCCGTGGATGAGTCGAGCATCTAGCCTGTCGGTAATATTGAACTTTGGTATTAGATTTCACGTGGTTGGATAGATTAGAAGAGATTTCTAGCTTTACATCACTGTAGCATAATTACAATTAAATGTGGTTTGAGTGCGTTTTAATTTCTTGCAAGTTGTAAAATGAAGTTTATGTTATTCAAGACGCTCTGTAATTTATATAAATAAAATTGAAAATATGTCTCTCTCTCTCTCTTCCTCTCTCTGTGTGTATGTTTGTCTCATCATCACAGGAGAGCGGCTGTACGGATTTCACGAAATTTTGTGGGTAGCCTTGAAATAGCCCCTGATTTAGTCCTTGTTTTGGATTTCTAAAACCAGTGGTTATCGAGATATTAATAAAAGACGAACATTTCCACAGAAATAGCATTATGCAGACGTAATTTTTGCTGCATATTTATTTCAAAAAATTATATCATGCTGCTCAGTAACTCAGGTATATATCAAATATGTATATACGGCAGACGATTTTTATTAACTTTTCCCCGATTTAGATAATAAAAGAATGGATATAAGAATAAATTTTATAAATGAACGGTATTGCATTTTTGACTCAATTTACCGGAATTATTGATATTTTTAATTTCTTGCTTCTTCTGTTTTATTTTGGAAAATATTTTTCAAATCCATATATTGTGTTTAGTCAATTGTTGAAACAGGACAAAAGTGGTACGGGTATATCTTATAATACCAATCTTTCATTTTGGTATACATTGATCTAATTTCATATTTTTTGTAAATTTGTTTACAAACGGGTCCAGGATTTCCGATCTATCTGTGACGATAATTTTGTATAGCGAAAACAGACATTATTATACTTTTTCAGGAGAATTAAATGAAATATTTTAATAGAATGGTTTGAATAACAATGCCATTTGGAATACTACTGGAATTTGCACATTTTTTTAATCAAGAGCAACGTCGGGAATATCTGCTATTATCTACATAAATAAAATTCTAATTTGTGCATCTTTCCGTCAGTTTATTATCTCAGCAGGGAGATTTTTCTCTTCCTTCCTTTTTGTTTGAATTATTATAAAATTTCTAGAATAATTCCAAATATTTAAGCTCACCGTGAATTGTGAAGTTAAGTTTCTTTATATTAAATATTCAGTACGAAGAACGAGTATACTGCTAGTTTAGTATATAAATTTACTATTTGAATTTTAAATTGTTTCTGTGCACATCTTTGGTAGTTAGTGTGTTTTATTGTTTTGCCTTTCAGAGCAGTAGGTTTAATATTTGAGTTAAGTCACTTGCTTAGTTAAAGTTCTAAAACGAGTTGAAAGTTTACACAACTAACTGGACCACAGAATCGTATGCATTTTGTACTTAAGGGCATTACAAAATTCTCATAGATTATTTATTTGTAATACATTAGTGGGCGGAAACACTTCGGTGTTGGTTAATATATTCTTTCTTCTTTAGTTTCCATGGAATTAAACGTAGAAAAATACCTTCTCGTGCTTTCGTTCTTAGTAGCAAATTATTTCCTTAAACTAATTACTATGCAATATTGTTAAACGAGTATTAAAAAGTGCACCCAGACGTCTGGAAAAGCATGTACTCAGACAGTGGATTACCTATGCATGTCGTAAACACAGAAAATAAAAATGCATTGGAAGTATCTGTTTTAGGTATAATTATAATGAATCGATATAATCTGTTGAAAATTTCATGGATCACCAACTTTAATTCCAATGTGCACACGCGACGAAACATAAAATGGCGCAATCTGTCTCGCTATTCTGATTTTTACACCCGAAGGCTGGATTTTGATGGAGTAAAGTTATATTCTTATTACTTTTCTTATATGCATATTAATTACTATGCAATATAAGGAAAGTATTAATTATTATGCAATTACTATTATATTAATTACTATGCAATTAATTACTACTAATTAATAAAAATATTAATTACTATGCAATATAAGGAAAGAAATTAATTACTATGCAATATAAGGAAAGTATTGTGACGGGGTCGAAAATTCGAAATAAAGTTTTCGACGGAAGAGCACGTTTCAAGCATCCCTGATCACGAATCGAACATTTTTGAGATTATGTCTGTGTGTGTGCGAAAGTATGTGCGTGTCATTGAGTCTGTGGAGATGACATATCACGAACAAATGGAGCGATTCGAATGAAATTTGGTACAAAAATTACAATCCGTGAATACTGGAAGCCTATTGGTTTTAAACACAATCGAATGTTCAGAACTCCCCTAAATTCTCGAGTGAAATTTTGAAAAATTCATCAAAAAATCAAAACCTTTAATAAAGTTACGCAAATAGGTATTTCTTATGTAATTCGTCCTTAGAAAACGATTGACATAAACTTTAGAACGCTAGTATGAACCATTCTCGAGATATCGCACATTTTTCAAATAAATGTATCAAAAAATCTCATAAATTAAAACAAAATATTAACTGTAGAGAAAGATGTTCACTTTTCATATGTAATATCATGCGATAAATTTGGTGACATCATTCTCGTGGATCTAGCTCGTTCTATTCACGAGAAAAGAAACGTTGAGTAATACTTTTGTATTTGAACGGCAATCTGCTATAAGAATAGCTTATCCATCCGTAACGCTTGGCGAGATTTCGGCGGCGAGTTTGGAGGAATGTCGCCAACTTGGCGACTTTTTTAAATGTTGCCAAATTAACGAAAATCTCGCCAACTGGATAAAAATGACGACTAATTGACGTAATGTCAATATCTTGGAAAGAATATAAGTATCCATTATAAGAATAACATATTTTCTTTTACTGTAAAAGTAGTAAATTCATTGCATTGTATAAGGAAAGTCATATGCTGCCCACATCAGATTTTTTTTATTTGAAACTTAAATATTTATTACAATGTATACACGGTAGAGCCAACTTATAGCGAGTTCAGAAGTAGCGAAGTTTTGATTAGTACGAATTCTTTTCTATTTCTTTGGATCAGCAATACTTTCATAATGTTAAAACTATCGCTTCTATCTAACATTCAGATACCCGTACTTCAGATAGTGCGAAGTTTTTAGTGTGGGAGAAGTAAGGAAAGAAAAATTATTTTCATGGAACTTCTTGGAGTAAAAGAAAAATTCCAGTAACAATTAGTTTGGTAACAAAGATTCATTCCCATATAGTTGAACCTAAACACTTTTCTAAACACATCCCCAGATACTTTGAGATAGTATAAACACTTAAAAGATTGCGTGCGATTTTTTAGATGATGCATGACTTGATATTCGTCCGTAAACAGAGAAAACATGCTGGAAACATGCTGGGTTTTTAGGAGAAATCCAGCCATCTTTAATTTCTGATCTTGTGTATGAAGATAGTTCAATGTGGAATAGGTTACGAGAAAAGGAGTCTAGTCAGGAGATCTTACTTGACGATTATGCTGTAAGCGATGTTTGTGTTGAAACAAAAGCATAAGAAACTAATAGTGCCATCATTGCTACAGTTGATGATAATATGTTTCATGAATCAGAAACCGAAAGTGATTTAAAACTGAGGAGGATAACACTAAAAATCACTATGGAAATAAATCTGCGCGACTATTTCGAAGTCCCTAACGTTAACTGTAGTGACAATTTAGATACAATAGGAAAGGTGTTGTGCAAATATATTGTAAGTGCAACTGTTCAAAAGAAAGTTACAGATTTTTTTAAATAAATAAAAAAGTAATACATTTCAACCCTACTATAATGACACACTCATGGACAATGAAGGTTGCGCACCAAGAAGGAAGCATAGGATGGACTTGAAATTTTATTGATGGAAGGATACAGATGAATGACATACATGGTCACAAAAATAGCGCAGCAGAACACGTACAGAGGGAGCTGTGGTACACAGTCCGGCCATAATCAATAGCGTAGAAAACCCAAACCACACGACCAACCCATAGGCTAATGGTAGCTTTCTGATAATCAATAGCGTGTTGCACCTCTTCGTGCTGCGATACAAGCAGCAAGACGCTTCGGCATGGTGTCGAATAAACGACTGATGATGTTCTGTGGCAGACGAGTCCACACCTGTTGGAAGTTACGTTCCAAATCCCGAAGATTGCGGCAACAAGGCAGGTGGCGTTTCAACTGGTCACACACATGCTCGATAGGGGACAGGTTTGGGGAGCGGGCAGGCAATGGAAGTGTCTAAACATGACTCAGGCAGGCCTGGCGACCCGAACCGTGTTCTGCCGGGCATTATCCAGCTGGAATTGCGCACCTGACATCCCAGAAAAGAATGGGAGCATATGGGACCGTAGAATCTCATCCACGTACCGCTGGCCAGTCAATGTTGCAGGTACCACTACTAGAGCGGATCGGCTGTCTTAGGCTATGGCTCACCAGCCCATGATGCCTGCAGTGGGGCTGGTGTGGCGCTTGATAATGAGGTTGGGATTGTGGCGTTGTGCAGGGGACCTCAACACCCGAATACACTGATCATTGGTCCTCAAAATGAAGCGGCACTCATCTCTAAACATCACACATTGTCAATCTGTGGCGTTCCACTTTGCTCTGGCCCGGCACCATTGCAACCGGAGCCGCCGATGTTCCCGTGTTAGCGGCAGTACACGTAAGGGACGCTGGGATCGCAGATTCGCTTCCTTCAGGCATCTAGATATGGTTTGTGGGTACACAGGGGAAGCTACGCGTCCCTGTATCGTGGATCAGGTCGCCGTGGGTTCTATACGTGCCTGCCGCACGATCATTCGATCCTTTCTATTCGTGGTATGCCTGGTCCGTTCAGAGCCGGTCCTCCGTGTCTGAGTGGCGTCCCGTGACCAGTGCTTCCAACACCGTCGGACGGTATAGTTCGAACGATCCACGTAACGGGCTATCCGACGCGCTGACCATCCTGCGGTTTTCAGCCCGGTGATCAGGCATCTGTCGAAGTCCATCAGTTGCGTATATCGACGTTCCTGGCATTTACCCACCATTCTTTTCACTCCGTACTCGTGCTTGCGTCGGCCGAAGCTTCTTGAATTGATGGGGCGTCGACTACACGCCGGTTTATAAGGCAGCTGGTTCATGCTTGCAGCGCTACTTACGGGTGTACGGTCATGCGCAATCACAACAGACTGGGATCATTTGCATACCAGCCCGCCCTCTAGCTATTTACATCATTTCGCGGTTGTACCATGTTTTCTTCTTGGTGCGCAACTTTCATTGTCCGTGAGTGTATTTTGTTTCACGATATGCAGGCAGATAAGTCGTTCTTATTGTTTATATCATACCTAAACTTTATATCATATCTATTATTGCGAATATCGGTTATAACGAATATTTTTTCCTGTCCTTTCCGACTTCGCTATGTGCGGGCTCCAGCTCCACTGTATTATTAAATAGTATTTTGTATTGATATGCAGCAAGGTTATTGTTTCTGCTCAAGTAAATGTATATTCCGTTATGCAACAGGCCTTCGGTTGTTTGTCCCCTTAGGAGGATTATTGATGATAAAATGTTGCTCAAGATTGTTTTCATATTTGAAATTCATATTGTGTATAAATCTTCAATTAAGAAAACTGACAATCTGTGAGGACACAATAACCAATTTGTTATTATTTTCCTCATTTTCGTTAAGTTATGCTTTACCTGCAAACTAAGAACCTATTAACGCTTCAGTAGCAATGGGCTATGCCCATCGCTAGCCTGGCAGATGGCTTGATTCTAAAGGGGAAGGGGTCGTTTTTGCAGTTCGACCTCCGTTTGTGAGTTTGGTGGCTATTCTGTAGAGAGCTCAAATGCAGGATCCGTTTATTGAATCAGGTAGATGGCCTGAAAGTAATGACTATCATTTGTATTAGGGTTAACTAGGGGTGATCAATTAGGATAGGCTTTAATTTTTTTAGGGGGGGGGCACTGTATCGTACCTGTAGTTGTACTTGTGTGCGTTGCGATAGATTGCAAGTAGTAGCTTTTAATTTATGTTATTCAGACGGGTATTTTAAGTTAATAAAATTATTATTTGAATTTCAAATTTGGTTTTGTGCATATCGTTGGCAATTAGTGTAGTTTTATGCTTGACTTTAAACATGTTAAATATTTGAGTTAGGTCACTTTTGAATAGTTGAAGTTTTAAAAGAGTGGCGACTTTATAAATCTATCAAATGGAATCAGAACGATTTTGCAAAAACTGCAGAGATCAGGGGCGTACATGAATGGGCTGTAACGGGTGCAAATTCACCAGCTGATTTTCTTAATCTACTATAAATTACTGATATTAAAATTAGCTTACACGTTTGAAGTTTTGAATAAATCTCAAATTAAAAACGTATTTTTAATATAAATTATGTTTTATTTATATGCATATATTACATTTAGTAGAGTGAGACCAATAGATCTTTTAGAGACATTTTTTTGAACTAATCAAGGAAAATATTACTTTATTCTTAAACATACCCATTTGCTAACATCTTTCCTCAATTTTGGAATAATGAATGGATTTTATCGGTATTAAGTGTTCGATATTAATAATTCAATTAATATTAATAATTCAATTAATACTAATTATTAATCATAAGGATAACAAACAGCAATTAATAAATATTTTGCACCACTTGTGAAAATATTCTGAGTTTAATACTGGAAGAGGTTGAACTTGTGTTCCTTGATATTTAAACAAGAGCTCTACATCTAAGTTACACAGCGTTTACCTAAGTTTCTGACGAATTTCTAATTATAATAAGAATTATTACTAGAGCTTGAAAATTAAGATTTTTAAGTTTCTGATGAATTGGTTAGGATTTTGCTTTTTAAAATAATAGCTAGGAAAATTTAGTGCAATAAATAAGCAGAGATTAATTACTCAATCTGCATATTTACGGTAGTTATAAATGAATATTCAAAATATATTTGTAAAACGATTTTTCATAAAATATAGTAACGAATTTTATAGCGGTTTTATTTAATTGCTGAACAGTGTGAAAAATATGGATTTGGCTTTCCTGTAGGAAAAATAATCCCAGTTTCCCTGTAAGGTGATGAAAGTTTTCGTGTTAAAGAATATGATTCAGTTGTCAAAATGGATTTGATTATAATAAAATGGTTTACAACGTAAAATGCAGAGTAATGCAAGAAAAATAAGTATGCGTTTGTTTCGGAAATGAATTGGATTTCCTTTATCAGTGCAAAATATTTGGACCTAAACGCCCAAATAAATGCAAGGCAATGTTATCCAAACTGAAATATGTTTAAATGACTTCATAGGCAACATCTAATTGGCTAAACGACATCACACGATTGCCTTGCGCTTATTTGGACGTTTAGATCTAGACTTTTTGCACTGATGAAGGGAATCCAATTGTTTTCCAAAATGTACATATGTTTATTTATCTTGATTTGAGCTTAAATTATTGATTTTGTGCAAAGTCACGTGTTTTAGTGGATTTGATTAGATTATTTTGGTGTTCTTCTGTACTTTTGTACACACAAAGGCTACTTTGACCAGAGCCTAAGTTTAAAGTACTTTCCAAACTCTATGAGGTCACAATAACCTATTTGTTACTATTTCTCTAATGTTTTACCTGTAAACTAACATCCTATTAGTGCTTCGGATTAGAGTGGCCAATCAAATCGTTAGACAGACAGACGGCTTGATTCTAAAAGGCAGGGCCTGACTAACGCAGGGGCTTGCGGGGAAGCTACCCCGGGCCCCCGCATTAAAAGGGACCCCAAAATTAAACGATTGCATTATCAAAAAGTTAACGACTGCTTCCTGAAAAGAAAAAATTATACCATCGGAATAGGTTTGCCCTGCGAAAAGATTCGTTTTGGGGATATATAAGAACGCACTAATTCAAGATCTAGAGTATGTTGCTTTCTTGGCTATGATAAAAAGTTGCTAATAATTTAAATTCCATTAAAATATGGAAAAGCCCTTTTTTATACCTTTTTCCAGAATGCAATAATGATTTTGAAAAAAAAAATATAATATTTTGGTATATTTCATATATGTCGTGAGATGGAGGAGGCCCCCAGAGGAGTGTCTACCAGGGCCCCAGTTAGGCTAAGCCGGGCCTTACTAAAGGGAATAGAATCTGTTGTTTTGGCAGTCGTTCGGTAGAGAGAGAAAAAGAGTGCATGATCTGTGCGTGAAGGAAGTAGCATCACCAGCCTTCGGGTAATATCGATTGTTTTGTATTTATTAGGTTTAACTTGGGTTGATAGGTTAGGTTAGGTTTCAATTTGTTCCGCTGTAGAGCAGTTGTATTTAGGTGGAGTTTAAATATGTCGTTCTATATTACAAATCGTACTTGGATTTATGCAATTCGGGGAAATTTATGCAATTCTCTGTATAGTTTCAGTTTAATAAATTTGTTATTTAAATTTGAATTTGCTTCTGCTCATATCCCTGGTAGTTAGTGGGATTTCTTGTTTGCTCTTCAGCAGGTTTAAATAATTTCAGTTAGGACCCTTTTAAAAGGTTAAATTTTTAAAAGAGTTAGGACTTTGCAACGTCTAAAATCATATACAAACTCATGGATATTCATTAATACCAGGAATATGAACCCAACACATACAGATATAAAGGCCATAGCATCAACCATTCGACCAGAGGTAGGCCTTGTATCTCGCAAAATGTTTCTGTAAGCGGAATGTCTGTGTTTGTGACTCTAGGGAGCATTTTAATAAAAAATAAATTCTTTGTTAGGAAAGCTGAGTTTCATATTAGAAAAAAAAAACTTTCCATAATTTTCTTTTGTAATAAATTAATCTTCGTAATTTAATTTACAGTGAAATAATAAATTTCACTATATATATACCCACTTGGTCTTTTATCCCCTATGATAAAAATATTCAATGGTATTCTGAATACTACTAATATTATCTAGTGAATAAAGATTAATCAGCAAACATCTCCATAAATATAGTTTTAACCGGTGCAATGAAAGTTTCATTCAATATCCGAACCACTGATCTTTGAACTGGTTAAACGTCGCTTTATCCATTAAAGTACTGGATCTAAATTCCTATTACTTACGGAAGTGATAAGAAAAACCTAAACAATAAAATTTTCCTTACGATAGGTACGGCTTTTACCTGTACGACTTATTTAATTTAATAAATTCTTAAATAATAATTTGTGCTGCAGTACAGATTTGGTTTATCAAGCCTTCTTCCAATGAACTCGTTTGTAGTAATTATTTCACTTATTATAAAACGCTTTGTATAAATTTGTTTGTGCGAGAGGCTTGTTACAGTAAAGGCTTACCAATATAAAAATGTTTTTTTACAAATAAAAATGTTATTTGAAAACTAAAATCTTATTCAAACTTCATTGGTCCAAAACCTCCACCAGATGATGTTGTAGCACTAAAACACAGTAAAAAGTAAAAATACTATTTTATGTGTTAAATGTTTTAGATTAAATTTTGAAGTTCTGAATTCTCTTTAAATAAAATAAATAATTTCATTTACTCTAATGAGCAGAGTCCTTATTTCTTAAAGCTGGGGAAGGGGTGAATACCCATTGAAAATCAACGATATGGGAATTAATTAATTCATTTTTTCCTTTATATTTTTACCGCGTATCTATATTTATAAAATTGAAAGTCTATTTGTTTGTCTATTCCGCATACAAATCCACAGTGTTTGATGGATTTTTTTTTTCAAATTTGGTATGATTATTCTCTACTTTATCGCGGATAACTGCGACCATGTTTCGAGTTTCTAAGACTAGGGGTTGTCGTCGAGAAATTAATAAAATCTCATGAAATCTTTTATAGAAATAGTATTATACAGATGATTATTTTACGAAAACTTATTTGAAGGTATCTAACTAAAGGGAGGGGTGAATACCCGATGAAAACCAACGGTGTCACAATAAACGTATCCTGAACATTAATATACACAGCTATACAATTGTGAAATTGTAAATATTTATTATTTTGTTGTTAAATGATTACAATTATAGAATGTCTCTTCAGATTTATAAAACAACCTCAACTGTACTAAATTTTAAATTTCTATCTCAATTTTTTAATTATTGAGGAGTATACCTATTTCCATAATTTTATCTCGCTTAGAGGTGTTTATATATATTCGGCAAATCAAACATTTTGGTGCGCGACACCCCTAAAGTAGCAAATATTGGAAAACTGAATTTGTTCCCTTTCTTCTATTTAACTTTGGTACAAATTTCTTAAAGCCTCTATCTTATTGTAATATACGTTTTATTATCAATTCAGATTTCGAACTTTTTGATGCGCAGCATGCCCTTAAATGAATAGTTTCGAAAAATTATATTTTTCTCAGAGATTTTGTTGAACGATTGGCCCGTGCATCAGAGTTCAAGTCTATTTATCATTTCCCATTGCGAATATTTTGGCGGGAAGCACCCCCTTAAATAAACTTTTATGAATAATCCCATTTTTGCGGAAGTTTCTTTCAACTCTGCACCAAATTTCAAGTATCTATCTTACTTAAACGAAGGCGTTTTATTTTTTTTCAAATCAAGCATTTTGGTGTACGGCATCCCCTAAAGTAGCAAATATTGGAAAACTTAAATTGTACACTTTTTTCCTCTCAAATTATCTACCCATACACCAAATTTGAAATCTCTATTTCATCGAAAAACATGCTTTTATTTCATCTTTCGAAAGTTTTGGTATAGTATCCCTTCTACTGAGCATTTTTTAAAAATTCGATTTTTCCAGAAGGGGGGCGGGGGCTTATCGAACGATTGATCCGTGTTCCAAATTGCAAGTCTGTATCTGTACGGAAAGGGTCTAAAAATGCATGACAGACAGACGGACGGAGACCTGGCAATTAGTATATATAGATTGCTTAACAGCGGAATTAAATCAAATATGTTTATTCCGCAGACGATTTTTACTTTCTCTATATGTAGTATAATGTATAGGGAAAGTATTGTGACGGGGCCGAAAATTCGAAATCGAGTTTTCGACGGAAGAGCACGTTTCAAGCATTCTTGAATTCGAATCAATCGTTTTTAAGGTGATGTGTGTGCATGTGTGTGTAATTGTGTGTGTGTGTGTGTGTGTGTCAAATGAAATTTAGAACAAAAATTACAATCAGTAAATACTGAAAGCCTATTGATTTTAAACTCAATGGAATGTTCGGAAGATTCCCAAATTTTCGAATTAAATTGTGAAAGAATCAGAAAAAAATTAGAACCTTCGATAATGCTACATAAGTAATTATTTCTTATGTAATTTTCATTAGAAAACGATTGACATAAATAAAACGCTAGCATGAACTGTTCTCGATATATTACCCATTTTTTAAATAAATTTATTAAACAATCACATAAAATTAAAAACGAGCATTAACTATTGTGAAATTTGATCACTTTTCATATGTAGTATTATGCGATGAATTTGTTAACACCATTCTCATGGATCTAGTTCATTCCATTCACGAGAAATATACTTTGTGTAATAGTTTTTTATTTTGACTCCAACAATTCGCCAACAGTCATTTATACATAAGAAATGCTCTGCTTTCTGTTTGTCTGTACCGCTTGGCGATAATTTTTTGCGAACTTGGTGACTAATTTAGTGAAATATCGCCAACTTGGCGAAAATATCATTAAAATTACAAAAATGACTCTAACGGAAATGACGCCAAATTGATGAATTTATTATTAAAATATTTAAATATATGGACTATATTGCTTATTGCAGATGCTATCAATATTGATAATTGTCAATTTAAAATTGCGTGATTTATAAGTTAATTGGGTTCTGTGAAATCGTTTTACATGTGGTCATCCGGAAAAGCGCCTAATGTAATGTTCAACATTAAAAACATTGTGGCGTAAATCTTGTACATCATTTTATTCACTGTGAAAGAAGTAAATTCATTGTATTATATAGGGAAAGTGATGTGCTGCCCATATTAGATTTTTTACATAATTTATGCGATTTCAGTAATAAAAGAAATTGATAGAAAAATAAGTTTATTATATTTTAGATTCGCGGCTGTATCAGTTACGAACTTGCGATATAAAATTACGATTATTGTATATATTTGTAATTTCTTGAGCTATCTGCTTGTTTTAACAAATGGTTCACAAATTTACATATTTTCAGTTGTCTAACTGATTGTTGAAACAGGATAAAAATGGTACGGATATCTCTTCCACCATTTTAGTGACTTTATTTCGGGCGTATGTTGGCCAAACTTCAAGATTTGCCTGTGAAGATAATTTTATAAAGAGAGATCAGAGATTCTTATTTTATTTTTAAGGGAATTAAATTAAATAATAAATTAATAATAAATAAAAATAAATAATATATATAAAAATATATAAAAATAAATAATTAAATAAAAATAGATAAATACATAAATAAGAATAAATAAGACTGAATAAAAATAAATAGAAATAAATAATAAATAAATAAAAATAAATAATAAATAACTAATAAATAACTAATAAATTTTAATTAAATAACTACATAATTTTAAGATCATAGATTCTTATTTTATTTTTAGGGGATTTAAATTAAATATTTCATTAGACGTTTTTGAAAAATAATATCATTTAGAATGCTATTAGAATCTGTACATATTTTTAATCACGAGCAACGCCGAGTATATCTGTTAGCAAAGAAATAAATGCTTAAACTTTTTAATATTAATTTTATGTATCTTATAAGAAAATTAAACAAGAAATAGTTATTTTTATTGAGAAATATACTTTGAATTAATATTAAAACATAAGTCAAGAGTCCCAATAAAGAGAATTGAATCGACACAATAAAATTTTATTAGTTTATTGATAATCAGAGTTTTAGCAGCGCAGAGGAATTACACAGATCACTTAGCAAGCACAAAGAGAAATAGCTCTGTTAGACCCCAAACTGACCTGAAGCAATTAAAAATATGTACAAATTAGTTAAAGTGAAATACAAACAAATTCATTAGCAAATTTTTACATCGTATGTATAACAGTTTAAACACCGACACAGAAGAAAAAATAACCCACCTGATGTCAATATTTCTAGTATGTTAAATTTCCCACATTAACTTATGGTAATAAGTGTTATGGTTGCAGGTTATTTAGTTTTGTCATTTTACTTTCCCTACATGCATAGAACAATGTATAGGGTAAGAATTGTGACTGGGTCGAAAATTCGAATTCGAGTTTTCGTATCTTTTTTTTTATTCTAAAACAAATGATACGATCTTTAGAACTCTAATTTGAACGATCTTCGGGATATTGTACGTTTTTAAAATAAATGCATGTAAAAAATGTATAAAAATGAACAGTAGAAAGCATCATCAAATATGTAACAATTGGCAAAAATTTTGACGATTTTGGCGACTAATTTGGTGAAATGCCACCAACTTGACGATGTTTTAATGTGGAGACAAATTGATAAAAAGGTTACCAAATTGGTAAACCTGACGCTAAAGTTACGAAAATTATGCCAAATTGAGGAAATTATAATTAACATATTTTAATATAATGGAGTATATTTCTTAGCAGATGTTAGCAATATTTTCAGTTATTAAGTTATATTTGCTCAATATATAAGTGAATTTGGTACTTCAAAATAATTTTACATGTTGTCATCTAGAAAAATGCCAAATCAGTGTAGTTTTCAATGTTAAAAACATTGTGTCATGGATCTTAAATAGTATTCTTTATCATAGAAAGAAGCAAAGTACATGCACCATGTAAGGAAAGGCACGTGCTGTTCACATCAAGTTTTTTTTTTATCGCTATTCAAAGAGGAATGTTTGCATTTAAGAAAATCTGATGTGGGCAGTACATGACTCTCCTTATATAATGCAATGGATTTACTACTTTTACAGTAAGAAAAAAAAAAGATTATTTTTATAGTAGTTATTTATATTCTTTCCAAGATATTGAATTTTCGTCAATGAGTCGTCATTTTCCATGTCGTCATCATCAATGAGTCGTCATTGATTTAGCGTCATTTTTATCTATTTTGGCGAGTTTTTCGTTAATTTAGCAACATTTAAAAAAGCCGCCAAGTTGGCGACATTCCACCAAATTCGTCGCCAAGCGTTATGGACGAAGAAATAAGTTATTCTTACAGCAGATGACTATTGGCGTTCAAATACAAAAGTATTACTCAAAGTACCTTTTTTCATCAATGGAACGAGCTAGATCCACGAGAATGATGTTACCAAATTTATCGCATGTTAGTACATATGAGAATTGAACATGTTTCTCAATAGGAAATATTTTTTTTATTTCATATGACTTTTTGATAATTTTTTTGAAAAATGTGCAATATCTCGAGAACGGTTCATGTTAGCGTTCTAAAATTTATGTCAATCGTTTTCTAATGAAAAATTACATAAGAAATGTCTATTTGCGTAACTTTATTAGTGGTTTTCATTTTTTGATGATTTTTTCAAAATTTCACTCGAAAATTTAGGGGGGGGGGGGGTTCTGAACATTCGATTGCTTATAAAAACAATAGGCTTCCAGTGTTTACGGATTGTGATTTTTGTACCAAATTTGGTTCGAATCGGTCCATTCGTTCATCAGTTATCGTCTCCACAGACTCACTGACACACACACACTTTTATACACACACACACACACACACACACACACACACACAGACATCACTTCAAAAATGTTTGATTCGTGATCAGGGATACTTGAAACGCGCTCTCCCGTCGAAAACTCGAATTCGAATTTTCGAACCCGTCACAATACTTTCCTTATACATTATGAATATAAGGAAAGTAAAAGTAAATCGAAAAGCTGATTTGGTATTTCTTTATACAGTGTTCCTAGAAAAGCCCTTGAGGATACTTTTCCGCCTGAAGCTAACATGAGAATTCCATGTTAATCAATGGGGGAGCGAAAATAGCTAAATATGGCGTTGGATTTTGAGATATTGTCTGGAATTTTTTGCAAAACGTAAAACTGGACTATAAGCAGGCTTGTACGTTATGTTATTCTTAAATCAATTTAAAATATTTTTAAAATTAACGTGAAAGTACAAAAATTTGATTTTCCAAATTTGCTCAACGATAAAAAATGTTTGAACCAAGTTAAAAACAATTTAAAAACGTCCGTGTCACGATCAAAGATTCTACCTTTTTACTCAAAAAAAAAAAAAATCTGAGCTGTGTTGACTAAAGATTTTGTAATAGGTCCAACATTGAATAGTGGTAAAGTGAAAATTTTCAATCCCAGTCTGATAGTGGGTTGACAGTAGTGGATTAGTAGCTGGTTTTCCCCGTAGATATCTTAAAGATATAGGATATCTACGGTATTTCTAGGGATTTGGCTCCTCCCTTCTTCCCCAACAGTCTTCCCCTAAATACCAGGAGCGTCAAAGATCATTGTGAGAATTTCTGTGTTATTTATTTTGAAAAATGTTGATATTTCGGAAACGAAATTCTGAAAATTTAAAGGGGGGGGGGGGTTCTAAACTTTCACGAATATCAAATATATTCACGATTTTCATATTTTATTTCTATACTTTCTAATTTTTATTATAATTTTTAGATTTTCGTTTCGAGGCGCGAATTTTCAAGATTTTTTTTTCGCGAATTCTGGGAATCTTTTTTTGAAATTTCGCGAATATCAGATATATTAAGTCCTTGGACTTTTTAGATCACGAAAAATATTTGTTCGCATTTTCATTCATTTAAAGCGACTGTAAAATATGTTATTAATATATAAGCATTGTATTAATAATATGATATATTAATAATGTTTATTAATATGTTTATTAATTATAATATTAATAAATTACGATGTTCATTAATTTAAAAAAATATTAATTATTAAAAAAAAGAAACGAAAAAATATAAAATTTAAATGACCCTTAACACATTTCCTCGTAAGTAAACCATAATTGCAGAAATGTTGCTTTTATTAGAAAAGCAAGTGCGGAAAAAAAGCTAATTTGCTGTCGTGGAAGCATTTCTACCCACAAACTCACCTCATCAGCAAAGACCTCTCTGTCTGTCCATCTATATGTTTATCTGTCTATGATGCGTCCATCTTACTTGACGACAAATTTGGCTAACAGATTTGGCGACAGATTGGCGACAGATCGCTAATTTGACTACTTGTTGAAAATGCTGACAAATGGATAATTCAAAATCTCGGAAAATTGAATTTAATCAATTTGATAATCCCTGTCGCTTTGTGGGAGTTATTTATCTAATATTTGTAATTCAAAATATAGCGAATTTCACTGTTCGTGGGATAAGTACGTTTCGTTAGAGGAAGTCATGGGTGCCTTAAAGTAACAGTGCATTTTTAGGAGACGATATAAGTATTATGTTCCATTAGGTGGGTCGTATAATTATTGATATCAGGAAAGAAGTGCGACACTCATGTGTCCGGGAAATATTAGGAGTACAAGTTTTGCAGGCGGGCAGATAGGTAGGAAGCGTTTGCATAACTTAATGCACACCGCCATATGACAGGCCTAACATTATAATTAATATCTAGTTATTTAGTTATATCTATCTAGTTATATTAGTTATATTATAATTATCTGGATCTAGTTATATTATAAATAGCTGAAGTGTGGCTCAACTAGACTTTCTCATTACCCCTTCGTATTAAGATATTTCGCAGCAACGCGAAAAGCTGTTTACTTTGTAATTTGGTTTATTGTTTATGCGTAAAGTTACGGTCTATACTGCATAGTAAATATTTATCTGTTAATTAAAGAATCCACTGCATTATTTGATATAACAATCCTAATATAAAAGTAATGTTCTTACGTAAGAAACTACAAACTTATTTTTGGTAATTGTATAGGACATTGGATAATATGGTCCTAGAATATAGATTTAATCTTGAAAATGACTTTTGTCAAATAAATTTTAATTTTAAAAGCAGAATTTCTAAAATAATGAAATTTTAGAGCTTCCTACAGCGTGGTCGTTAAACTGAAACCTCAAAAATATTTTTCATTATCTGTTTACTCTGACTTCATGTATATTTAAACGGCTTAACCCTAGTCATATATAATTCATGGATACTTGAACTACTTCTATTGACATTTGGTCTAGACAGTACTTTTTAGTTTTTGCTTTCAAATATAGATTTTTTCTCGAATATGACCATACTATATGCACATTGCAGACTTCCGAGGTATATTTTATGCAATGAAAAATTTAAGTTCGATAAGTTAAACAAGAATATCCATAAGTTATTATTTTTTTGTGAACAAATGTATGTACACTTTACAGCTATTCTGCAATATAAATGATAAACTTTATCAGGCGCGCTTATCAGACTAGAAATAACGTATAAAAAACGCTCCCAAACTGCTGTAATAAAAACTAATAGTATAAAAATTTCGACGAAATACAGCATGCACTAAATGTCAGGAGTCAACTGGTTTCGAAGGCAAAAGACAGCCTTCTTCTGCAGGACAAACAAGAAGCGCAACTTCACTTATCTGTTTTAGTAGGTTTACTCACTCTTTAGTTGTTTCTATTCGCTTTGCTATCCGTTCATTTACAGCCTTATTTGCTTTCCAATCATTCTTTATTTTCTGCTATTTATTTCCTTCTCCGTGATTTGTACCGTTCATTTGTAGTACCCTGCCTCCCGTTTTCTTGCCTCCTTGGATTTTACCTCTCTCACTTCTCTCGGCAATGCCAAGTTTTCTTTTACCTTCAACAACGTCTGCTATTTTATCTCACATGCCGAACTTTCTGGAATAAGTGAGGTTGCTCTTCTTGTCTGCCTCAAAAAGACGATTGTTATGTCTTCAAAACAGGTTGCTCTCTCTCTCCCTTAAATGTAGTGTAGTTTTGGTGCTTTTAAATTAAGTTTCTATAATATAAAGAAAATGTAATCACAAAATCCGCCAATAGGAGCGTTTCCATTAATTCGGAATTATGCCGCCAATGCAGTAACCGGTATGACATACAAGTATCGATATATTTCGGCTAGCTCATCAGCCATTACTGCATTGACAGCAAATAAACTTGCTTTGTACCAACATTTTAAAACTTTGTGGGAAATTAACTGAAAGTTAGTCTCACCAGACAAGGGGTTATCAAATTTTCTGAGCACTGAACTCACGAAACCGTTCACAGCTATACTGAACCCGCAGATAGGAGACATAAATCTTGAAATCATATTCATCATAAATCGGAATCACGAATCTGTCTGTCTTTGCAGATTCGGAAGAGCAATGACTAACAATAAAAGGATTTCGAACAGATCATGGTGAAATTAAATAAATTTCACAAAAATTTTTTACCACTAAATTAAATAAGCTTGATTTAATAAGGCAAACTAGAAAGTATTAGATTCTAAACTCAGTTCTAAATTTCATTTAAAATTTAAGCATGGTAAGATAACAGCAAATACATTTGTTTTATATCACAATTTTAAAATTTTGTGGAAAATTAACTGAAAGACAGTTTTACCAGACAGCGACTATCAAATTCTCTGAGCACTGACCTCATAAAACCGTTCACCAGCTATACTAAACGCGCTGATATAGGAAGCATAAACATTGGAATCATATTCAGAATCACGAACTGTCTTTCTTTGCAGCCTCGGAATGAGCCTTACTTCGACCCTGATGCTATGGAGGCACCTTGGAATCATATTCAGAATCACGAATAGTCTGTCTTTGCAGCCTTGGAATGAATCTTACTTTGCAGCCCCTGATGATATGGAGGCATAAACCTTGGAATCATACTATGAACTGTCTGTCTTTACAGCCTCGGAATGAGTCGATAAGCCTTACTTTGGAGCCCCTGATGATATGGAGGTATAAATCTTGGAATCGTATTCAGAGTCACGAACTGTCTATTTTTGCAGCCTCGGAATGAGCCTTACTTTGTAGCCTTACTTCGATCCTGGTGATTTGGAGGTATAAACCTTGGAATGATATTCAGAATCACGAACTGCCTATTTTTGCTGCCTCGTAATGAGCCTTACTTTGCAGCCTTACTTCGTCCCTGATGATATGGAGGCATAAACCTTGGAATCGTATCCCGAACTGTCTGTCTTTGCAGCCTTACTTCGACCCTAATGATATGGAGGCACAAACCTTGGAATCATATTCAGAATCACGAACTATCTTTCTTTGTAGCCTTGGAATGAGCCTTACTTTGCAGCCCTTGATGATATGGAGGCATAAACCCTGGAATCATAACACGAATTGTTTGCTTTTGCAGCCTCGGAATGAGCCTTACTTTGCAGCCTTATTTCGACTCTGATGATATGGAGGCACAAACTTTGGAACATATTCAGAATCACGAACTGTCTGTCTTTGCAGCCTCGGAATGAGCCTTACTTTGCAGCTTTACTTCGACCTTGATGATATGGTGGCATAAACCTTGGAATCATATTTGGAATCACGAACTGTCTTTCCCTGCAGCCTCGGATTGAGACTTACTTTGCCGCCGCTGATGATATGGAGGCACAAACCTTGGAATCATATTCAGAATCACGAACTGTCTTTCTCTGCAGCCTTAGAATGAACCTTACTTTGCAGCCCCTGATGATATGGAGCATTACTTTGCAGCCTTACTTGGACCCTGGTGATATGGAGGCACAAACCTTGGAGTCTTATTCAGAATCACGAACTGTCTGTCTTTGCAGTTTCAGAAAGGACCTTACTTTGCAGCCCCTGATGATATGGAGGAATGAGCCTTACTTTGCAGGCTTACTCCGAACCTGATGGTATGGAGACACAAACCTTGGAATCTTATTCAGAATCACGAACTGTCTGTCTTTGCAGTCTCAGAATGAACCTTACTTTGCAGCTGCTGATGATATGGAGGCATTAACCTTAGAATCGTATTCAGAATCACGAACTGTCTGTCTTTGCAGCCTCGGAATGAGCCTTACTTTGCAGCCCTTGATGATATGGAGGAATGAGCCCTAATTTGCAGCTTTACTTCGACCCTGATGATATGGAGGCACAAACCTTGGAATCTTATTCAGAATCACGAATTGTCTGTCTTTGCAGTCTCAGAATGAACCTTATTTTGCAGCCGCTGATGATATGGAGGTGTAAACCTTAGAATCGTATTCAGAATCACGAACTGTTTGTCTTTGCAGCTTCGGAATATAAAATGTAAAAATCTGATGTGGGCAGCACATGACTTTCCCTGCAGACTTAAATTCATATTTTCTTTATTTCTTTAATAATACATCAGATTAAGTTTAATTGCACCAAATAACACTAATTTGCATTTTTAATTGATTTTTTGTTTTTATTTGGTAATTGGACATTTTTCCGATAGCGGTGTAACAAAAATGCAAGAAGAAATCTCAAATATCTTGAGAACGGTTAGTCCTAAATTATAACGGAGTGTGTTATATTCTTTTCCTCGTCAAAAATTGCGTATAAAACAAGAATTTAATTGATACATTTCAGCATACGTAGTCTTTTTTTCTTTTAGATTTTGGCGATTTTTGCGGGCCATTTCGTAAAAAAAGGCAGGTTGTTCTTTTCCGAATCGTACCAAAATCTAATCAGCACCAGAATGTACCACAAGTAACTTATCTACCAAATTGTGTGAAATTTGATCAATTAGTATTTTAGCTACTAAGGAAACATGAAATTTTTGAGGGCCATTTCCTTAAAAAAGGCAGGTTGTTATTTGCCGAATCGTACCAAAATCGAATCAGCACTAGTGTCGACCGCAAGTGACTTATGTACTAAATTTCATGAAATTTAGTCGATTTGTTGAGTTAGAGTTGAAATATACAATTTTTGCGGGCCATTTAGTAAAATAATGCAGGTTTTTATTTTTCGAATCATATCAAAATCTAATCAGCACCAGGGTGATCTACAAGCGACTTATTTAACAAATTTTGTAAAATTTGATCAATTAGTTTTTCCGTTACATTAGATACAGGTAATTTTTGAGGGCCATTTCGCAAAAAAAGGCGGGTTGGTTTATTCCGAATAGTACCAAAAACTAATCAGCACCAGGGTCACGTACAAGTGACTTACATACTAAATTCTATGAAATTCGGTCAATTACTTTTTTAGTTAGAGTGGATACAAAATCTGCACAGACAGACACACACACACACAGACGTCACGCTAAAAATGGTTTTTTCGTATTCTAGAGGTCTCGAAACGTGTAGATCCGTCGAAAACTCGAGTTGCGATTTTCGGCATGATTCCAATACTTTCCCTATACATTACCATGTATTGCAGGGAAAGTAAAAATAAAAAGATTTTGATCATGTACGACAAAAAAAAAAAAAAAAAGAAAAGCTGTCAGCGTAGATGTTTTTTTAAAATTTGAACATTCGCGTGAACATAGGCTGTTACAGGATGAGGAATGTATTGAAATTAAAGGCGAATATTTTGAAAAGCAATAAAACGATTTGTTTCCATGCAAAAATATTTTGCGTTTTATTTTCTAAAAACTTAAATTCTATCCTACGTATTCATTGTCTTCGATATATGTGTTTTGCGTTATTGATGTCGATTCCTACAAATTAGATAATGTTCTACAACTTTGTAATTGGCTGTTTTTGTCTAGCTCTCTTTCTTGCCAAGTTCGTGTTTCTAGCTCCTTCAACACTCCGCAAGGGGCTCTACAATCACTTCTATTTGATCCAGCAGGGTCATTTTATTACATATAGACCTTTCCTCACAAAGTTATTGGGGGTATTTAACGACTTTCCTAGAAGCCCCGTATAATTTATATTTTCAAATATATAAGTCAGTAATGGCTAATAAAACAATTCAATAAAATCTCCACGAGGGGTAAAATGAAAGACTATAAAACAATCGTGAACTATCACGAACATTGCACTTCGTTCCGATAAATAATTGAATGCACCATTTTTAACAGCTCCCTCTTTCATATTTTTATGCTGTCTGGAGCTTCGGTTTTCTGTGGATCACCGATTGAGGTTCCGTAATCAACCGGGTTCCCCGTCATCCATAGAATCGCACACCGTGAAGATGGCTCATGGTGTATTATTGACTGCTGCTCCTGAATCTGAATGAAAAGAGGCCCAATTTAAAGACATGCCAGTTCATACATAACGTAACAGCTCCACAAGCTTTGAACCGTTGTTCGGGAGCATTATATATCGCCTATAGAATTCCACTTTATGGGTAATGTGTGAGGGTGGGGCACCCTGCCTTCACAGGGTTACCAGTTGACCACAACTAAATGTAATCACTGTGGGATAAAGTAATTGGCAGTAGGGAGTGGCTTTTCCGGCAGTTGCACACAGCACAGGCGGAAAAGCGCGGTTCTTTGGGAGTTAAAATTGATTCAAGCGAAAAACTTTATCGAATGAAAGTATGGGCGAAAGTGAAAGTATGGGCGTCGATATATCTTTGAATCGCTCGGGAAATAGATTTAGGAAATCTCAACTTGTTCTGTTGTAATCAGCGAAGCGATTCGGAAAAGAGTGTATAGTATTAATTTGTTATAATAAGAATCTTTGTTTGATGCAACACAGAAGATTTGTATACATACATGGTTTGTCTGATATTGCTCATTCTCGGGATTTTTTACCCATTCGAATTTGTTGTGGTATTTTCTCAAACATGCTAGAATCTCAGCCATGTGATTTCTTTCCTGTAGTTTGTATCTTAGTACATTCATTACATACAAGTTGCAAGTAGTCATTACGCTTTTGATACACTATTTTCTGGCGTTGATTTTAATTTCTATGCATACTATTTCTGTGTATTTCTTAAACACACACATATATATATATATATATATATATATATATATATATATATATATATATATATATATATATATATATATATATGTGTGTGTGTGTGTGTGTGTGTGTGTCGTACGTAGCAGAATATCCAAGTTTTGAAGAGCAGCGGAATTCGGTACAAGATTAGCTAAGCTCTCAAGACAACAGACTCGAATTTTTTTTTTAATTCGAATTAGCTTTTGGGTTATTTTACGTTGAAGCACGATTTTGAGCAATTTTCATACAAATCGGTTCCTTAGTAATCAAAAGTATTATCACATAATTAGAAATATTATTTTCCATCTTGACCTCAGCGGGAAAAATAGAAGAACGTTGTTTTTAATGGACAATTTCTTCACATTTATTTATTTATTTTTAAATACATCGAAATTTGCAATTTTAGGTTATCTGATTATTATTTCGTTCATATTACATTCATAAGTGGAAGATTAGCACAATTTTATACTTTGGAAAAATATGGGTGTATATCTTCGCATTCTAACAAAAAATATTTTTCAATCGCTCTATGTTTTCATGTTTTGATAATTTTCAAACAAAAGCAAAAAAATTGGAGATTTTCGATTTCGCTGGGGAAACGCTTCATTCTCCGATTCAGAGGTTGTTATGCACTGGCGCCACCACCTGTATCCGTTACTATGGGAATTAGTGACGTATCGAGTAATCGGATAATGAGTTAATGTCATTTTCCAAATGCAGTATTGAATTAAGTTTCGGTTCGAGCACGTTTCAGTGTTGCATCTGTAACGTTATCTGATAAGTAAATGTTAATATTTTTATGTCGACGCCCTTAAGTTTACTGATAATTTTGGAATTAATTGTACTGATAGTCATAAAAATATTAAGTTTACCGATAATTCGGAGTTAATTGTTTAATGATATTGAATTAATTGTGATTAAGTTTTTCAATTTCGATTAAGATTTTTTTTTTTTAAGAACTATTCGCTGTGAGTGTTTTGGATGTGAGGTGTTTTGAAAGAAACGTGGTGATACAATTTCCTAATTCCCTCCCCTCCTAATTTTTGGCAATTCACTAATTTGATCATATCTCAGCTTCTAAGTATGCGACACTTTAGTATTAAAGGCTAAACGTTTTAGCCTGAGCTAACGAAGGTCATGTGTTCGGATTACATGCCCCCGCACGCTTATTTAGGGTGTATTATGCCCGCGTGGCAATTTATTTACTTTTGTTGTAAGCGGGCGTATCGTGAAAGCATTGTTGTGTTTTAGAGAATTCGCCATATGTATCGGAGTAGTTTTAATCGGAGGTTTGCATCTTAAATCCCTGGAAATGCCTAGTACATTTTCTAGTATATAATAGAATTTGAATAAGCAACTAAAGAACCAGAAGATATTATGAAACACGTTTAGAAATCAGAAATAAGAAAATTTAAAAATGTAAGTAAAGGCATTATATATAAGCGCATTTATAGTATTGACCACGGAACAGATCCAAGCAAAGTTGAATTCATGATTTTTCCTGCGGGGCTGACAAAATTAGGGAGGGATTTAAAAATTTTCAAGAACTTCCAGAAGCCGCGGTGACTTAGGAGGCTAAATATTTACACATTTACTATAGTATAAAGAGACCACGGTGAGAACCTAACAGAGACGGTATTTTCGATTTCTCTCCAGGAGCGGAAAAAGTGAGAGAGTTGGGTCTAAACGTTTTTTCAGACTTTCCAGCAGTCATCAGGGAACCTAGGAGGCTGAAATTTTGCACATTTATTGCATCAAACACTGCAGACAGAATCTAACTAAATAAATTTTCCATTAAGACGGCTTTTTTCAACTCAAGTGCTATACATTTCTAAGTGCTATATATTCTTAAACAAAATAAAACTTAAAAAACGTTGCAACTTAATTTTTTAATGAATGTTATTACTTTCACTACATGCATAGTATAATGTATAAGGAGAGTATTGTGAAAATATATATGTAATAAGGAGTAAAATGTATAAGGAGAGTATTGTGAAAATATATATGTAATAAGGAGTAAAATGTATATGGAGAGTATTGCTTAGAAAATTCGAATTCGAGTTTTCGACGGAAGAACACGTTGCAAGCATGCCTGAACTGGAATTAAACGTTTTTGAGATGATGTGTGTGTGTGTGTGTCCGTGAGTCTGTGAACGAGATATTTCACAAATAAATGGAGCGTTAAAGCAATTGGTACGAATATTACAATCAGTGTATACTGAAGCTCTATTGATTTGAAACGCGAATAAAAGTTAGAAAAATTATAAAAAAATCAAGACATTCAATAATGTTACATAAATAATCATTTTAAACTTAATTTTTTCATTAGAAAACGAATGACATGAACTTCAGAACGCTATCTCGAACCCTTCTGGAGATATTATAATTTTTTAAATAAATTTATCTAAAAAATTACATAACATTCCGTTTGTAACATTTATAGATACATTTGGCAACCTTGGTGACTAATTTGGTGGAACACTGCCAACTTGGCTACTGTTTGAAAATGGTGCCAAATTACGAAAAATGTTGCGAAAATAGCAAAAATAACGCTAAGGTTACGAAAATGAAGCGAAATCGAAGAATTAATGATTAATATCCTTTAATATATGGACTACATTGCTTAGCGGATGGTAGCGGAATTTAAATCTATCGGTAGATTTGCGCGAAATATAAGTTAATTTGGTTAAGCGCTAGATTTTATTGTGCAAGTCAACATTTAAAATTAGGCAGTGCATCACAATTATTATACTGTGAAATAATTAAAATCATTGCATTATGTAGGGAAAGTCATGTGCTGCCCAGATAAGATTCCCCCCCCCCCTGTCTTTAACAGGCTAAAATACTAGTTTGATGTATTTCTAAATACATATTCTTTGTACTACCTTGACAGATACAATATGTATTCTCACAATCAGTAGATACTGTTCCGTTTCTCTTATGGAGGTGCACACTGTTTTCTAGGTTGATACGTAAATTATGCTGCTATTTTAGTTGAAAATTGATTAAGTTTGCGTTAGTTAGGTAATCATCGATTATTTCCACATAAGCCCAAATCTCGGTTTTGATCTCAATCCATTCGTCTCATCTTCTAGGTTAAATGATATAATATTTAAAATTTTGAATTAGGGATGACGATTCGAAGGAATTATCAAAAACTCAAAAGTACTTTGTTTAATTATCGAGCACCCCCCACTCTAGCTAGAATCATGGTTTTGGTCTCATTTGATCCGTCTTATCTTATCAAAAAGAATCTAATATTTTGAAAATTCGAATTAGGGGAACGATTCAATGAGATAGTTAAATATATCAAAATGATTTCGTATTTTATACTAGTTAGAATGCTGGTTTTGGTAGCATTCGATCCGTTTTAGCCTCTATGGCAAAAATTGAAAATTTCAAAAATTCGAATTAGGGGTGACGTTGCAAAGGGATGTTCAGAAAATTTACACCACTTTGCCTCTATACAGTTACCTTACACCTTTCTGGTAGGTCGGACGGTCTGGGTCATCAACATCAACCACTTTGCCTCTCACGGTTACCTTACACCTTTCTGGTAGGTCGGACGGTCTGGGTCTCAACAACAACAACCACTTTGCCTCTCAGAAGTAGTAAAATTTCAATTTCATATCCTTTCGCTGCCAACAATTAAAACTGGAAGAACAAACACGTTTGTAAACTCAATGTGATATAATTTTTCTAATTGTTACAATTAAATCATTTTGTTACGCGGGATAACAAGATTCAATGTATTTTATCATTTTACATGCTAACAGATTTATAAAATGCTCGCCATTTTTATGCTTACATTTGAAAGGAATTTAGGTACCCAGTAAAGATATTAATAACTGTTATTGTGTAGATGTCACATTTAATGACACCAGACATTTCGAACAAGCGAAGCTTGGGTGGAAATGGCTAGTTTTGAAATAGTGAATGTCTTTTTCATTATGAACATTTAACTATCTCCGAATCGTAGAATAGAGTTTTATGGTATTCTAAAACAGTGAGATGAGGAACGTAGATTAAAACGAACTTCTTTTTCAAATAAGGAATTTTGAGCGGGAACGCATTCAAGTTTTGGCTCCGGATTTTAATTTTCATCGCGTACTAATTTAAGAGAAATGGGCACAACATTAATAGTAGATGTCTTTTTTATTATAGACATTTATCGTATCTCTGACTCGTAGAATATAGTTTTTATGGTATTCTAAAATAGTGAGATGAGGAACGTAAATTAAAACGAACTCTTTTTTCAAATAAGGAATTTTGAGCGGGAACGTATTTAATTTTTGGCTATGAATTTTAATTTTGATAGCGTACTAATTTAAGAGGAATGAGCACAATATTTATCAAATGTAAAGAGTTAAATTATTTTATTGTTTAATGAATTTCAAAATGTGTTTCGTGTTATTATGTACCGTGTACTGGACAATAAATACCCCTTTTCTGAAAAAATTCAGTTATTCTAATCTTTTTACGAAGTGGTAAAATAAAAAAGTCCGTATCGGGCCCGTTAGTGACTTTCCTTGCGTATCGCCATGTCATGTAGCAAAACAGATCAGACAAATGGCCTGTCTCATATCCATTATGCACGGCTCTCAGATTTAATAGCTAACAAAATATTTTATAACGAAAATGTTTCTTACCCCTGTCTCTTCGTCCACTTCTTGTGGCTGGTAGTTCTGGGGCAGACAGAGCACCATCGCTGTCGGATTGTGAATCGTACGGCAGCAGTCTGACCGCTGCGGACTGGGGTTGCTGCTGCTGGGTAATTTGCTGAAATCTTCTAAAATCCATTTCGGACATTCTGACCCGAGGCAAAGAGTTGCTGCGGGCCCCCGTGGTCCCATATGCTCTTGGTGGTGGGAAGGAGGGCCTTGGAACTCCTCTTTGTCGTTGGGTCAGGGATCCTTTACCAGCATCTGTAGCTTCCGTATCTGAAGCACTACCTTCCAAAGTGGAGCGACGTCGATTATTCAGGGCAACTACGGGTTGTGTGATTTCATCGGCAGCCCTGGGAAATAAGATGGCGATTATATAGATTGGTAAATGAAAATATCACAGAAAAGAATATTTTTAATCACTTGATAATATCCTTCATACATGAACGGTCGAGTTTCGAAAATTATTTGGTCGATATTACTTTAGAAGGCGATTCCCATTGTAACTATATTGAGGGATGCCTTCGTGGAGCACTTTTTATGATAGTTAAACCATATTTTTGTACATGTAGCAAAAATTAGTAAGTGCCCACGAAGTCAACCCGATGAACATTGGAATTCAGGACCAAATCTCGGTAGTTCCTCTTTCGTTTTAAACAGCAATGTTAGCCGCTAGCGCATGGCTTTGAAGTTTACCAAGGTGTTTTCAAGCAATCACTTTCCTAACTACCAATCCAGCCCGATGATGCTTAACTTCGGTGAACCTACGAGAACCTAAGTATCAGCATGGTACGTCATCTCCTGCAACTGAATAATAAAAACTTCTATAACTGTGGTGAAAAAATTTACATTATGCGTGAAAGATGCCATTATGTGGTGAACCGCGGTTATTATCATTGTGCATTGCGTTTTTTTATGAGTTTTGATTTTATTTAGGCAGGGTTTCAACAGAACATGGTATTCTAGGTTTCGAGTTTTTAGTGTCGATGTTGTTGGAGAAGTAAGAGCATAAAACCGTTCTAGTAACGATGTTATTAACTATGTTCACCTGTCCTGGTACGGTAATAAAAAAATATTAATCTTTTAAGTTATATGACTGGCAATCATTTATCACTTCATTATAAATATTACCGAGCAGTTGACACAGGATTTCACAAATTTCTATTAATGAACATTTTTACGTTAAGTTAAAATGTTTATTTGGAATGATTCTATGATTCTTCTAAATTATTAAAAATACCAACTTAAATATGTTGATATCTTGAAAGAGGTTCGTGCTAGTAATCTTGGAATGGTTTCATTTGTTCTTTGTGAACGGTTACATGCAAAATTGCCCATTACTTGACAGTATTGAGGATGTTTGGAACTATATATTTCTGTATAAGGGCCAGAGTCAGACTATATATTTTTGTATAAGGGCCAGAGTCAGAGTAGTTTCGGCTCAACTGAATTTTTGGACAATAAGAATTTGTGATATCTTATATTAGAAAACCTTTCTTCCATAAATTGTAGTCTGGAGGTTGATGGCATTTAGCAATTACTTTATCATATTCTCAATTCAAATTAATTTAAAATTTCTCTCCTTATTAAAAAAAATCCTGCGGTTTCTAGACACTGCATTACGAGCAGGCAGCAAAAAGTACAGTTCTGAAATGAGTGAGCGTCAGTGAATCCTAATGTGCGTGTTACATCTGCGTAGCAGGCTAGTCAAAAGAGCTTGTGAAGCGAGCTTTAAGGGTTTGCGAAAAGTCAGTGAGTAGGGGGAGATGCCTTTTAGTGTAACGAGAAAATTAGCATAAACTCAAAATTAAAAATATTTTAAGAAAACAAGATCATATAGCACATCTAAATTTTATTAACCAATTGATGTTTTTATGATAAACTTTTGACAAAAGCTGCAAGGCTTTGTTATTAGCACTTTACAACAAAGTTGAAAAGTGTTTATGTCTTTGTTCATTCTGTCTGTCTGTCTGTCCGTTAGCACGATAACTGCCGTACAAATGACTTAATCAAAATGAAATTTTAGTATGTTGTTCAGACGGTCTGTAGGACCTATGGGAATATAAATGAATAATATCACCCAATTAGTTTTGGATTGAACCCGGGTTGAAAAAATGAAATACATTGAGCCCTATGGGACCTAATTTTTCAAACATTTTTTAAGCGGATTTGAAATTCACAAATTGCTTCGAAAATTTTAGGTAATACTCAAATTGTTTCATAAAATATATAAAAAGAAATTCAGCGAAATATATTCAGTAGTTTTTTAAATAAAAATTAAAATAATAATAACACCTCTTATATGAAGCGATCACGTGATCATGATATGGAAAGATCACATGATCCACTTCAAAATGATATATGGCATCCATATTGTCACAAAATCGTGATTTTTTAAGTTCTTTTTAATTCATACTAGCAGCATACCCGTTCTTCGTACGGAGTATATAATATAAATAAACTTAAAATTCACAATCATGTGCAAATTCCTATAGTATACTTAATGGCATTTTTAATCAAAATATTCTGTTAAAATATTTAACATAAGAAAGAACTAAAAAGAAGTTAAGGAATGGCTGTTCTCGTTATTCAAAATTATCTTCACGGGTAGATCTGAAGAATAAAATATCCTCGCCTTTTTTGTAAGCAAATTTATAAAAAGTATGGAATTGAATCAATATATGCAAAATAATAGCGTATTGTATGGGACCCGTACCACTTATATACGCGAATATTAGAAGATATAACCTGTATTAGTAGATTACATATATAAATTGAAAATATCAATAAAATTATATGGGAAGTGCTAAAATTATATAGGAAGATAAACCCGTACTACTTATAATGTCATAGATTAGAAGATATGTCCTAGTGTTAGTAAAAGATTACCAGTATTATATTTAGTTTGAAAAATTTTTGCCAATATATAACAGATTACTTAATAAATTAAAAATATCAATAATCCCTATGATCTTCATACCGGAAGGCTTGATTCCAATATATGGCAATATACATGTACTACTTATATTCTCTTACATTAGAAGATATACCCGTGCATTTGTAGAAGATTACTCGTACAACGTACAATATATGAGTTTCAACAATTTTTGCCGCAATAAAACAATGCCATAAGAAATTGAAAATATCAATAATCTCTGAATCAATAATCCCCGAAAACATCAATAATAATAATGTTTAAACATGAAGATCGTAATTGATATTATCCAGTCAAAAATACGATGGCAATGAAATTTATTTTATATACATATCTTTATCATTAAAATCGGAAAAGATTTAATAGAAATCTTCTTCCTCATAAACACATTAAATTTAAATCCGTTGTTAAGCGACATGTTATGATTTGCTTCAAATAAATTGGTAGTCAAAATATCGTCTGAATATCTCTAATGAAGGTTTGGCGACATTTTAAAAAATCGCCAAATTTATCGCCAAGTGGTACTGTAGAACTGACAGTCCCACTTGGCGATAAATTGACGAACCATCATCAAAATATTATCCCCTAAAAAAACACAATTTCGTTTATTTAGGGCAATTTATCAATTTCAAAATATTTTTATGGATTTATAAATATTTTTATCAATTTGGTGACATTTTAAAAATTCGCTAAATGGGTTACTAATTAGGGCGGTTGGACTGACAGACAAATGCTAACGAAACACCATTTCAGTACTTTCTTTTAACAAAACAAAATAAAATTCATTGATTTACGTCATTTTTATCAATTTGGGGACATTTCAATCAATTTGGCAACTTTTAAGAAATTTGCCAAGTTAGCGATATTCAGCCAAATTCGTAGCTCTAAATTCGCAGATCTGAATAAAATATCGCGATCCAGTTTGTATATACTAAATGAAAACACTAAAATATTATTAGAAGATATACCCATTCTACTATTTTTCTGTTTAAACAATTGGATAAATGAATTTATTGGGTAAACAGAATATGAGTTTATTAGCTAAACACAATATATAAGCTTAAAACCTCTTTGCTAAAATACATGAAAGTGATGTATGCAGTTCGCAATTAATATAATTAAAAAAAATCAAACTGTTCATTTATAAGATATATTTTAATATCCATTTATTTATTATTAAAATCGAAAAAATAATAATAATCATTAACAAACACATTTAATTCCATTCCTTTGCCGAGCAACATGATATAAAAGAATCTTCCTCATAAAATGCGAAATTAAATAACCATTTTAATTTCTTTATACTTCTATAATCGTTGAGTAAAAGCTTGTGAAATATAAAACATGGAGGTAGATTTTTCCATTTAAATTCATGTTTCAAACAATTCATGCTTTCAGATACTGACTATTTAATGCAAAAATCCTGCATCAAACTCAAAAATAAAGTTTTAATTCCCTTTGACGCTTTAAACAAACGATTTTTATCCTTTCCGTTTGGATAAACTACGGAGTTGGAGAGTAGAACTCCTATAAAAAAAGTTCCATTTTTCATTAATATCTCGACAACCCCTGGTCTTAGAAACTCGAAACTTGGGCAAAATTTATGGGGGGCTATTTCAAGGCCACCCACAAAATTTGATTAAATTTGGTTCAGCCGCTCTCTCGTGATGATGAGACAAACGAAAGTTTCGTTTTTTACTAATATCTCGAGAACCACTGGTCGTAGAAATTCCAACTATAGACTAAATTTTAAGTGGGGCTATTTCTAGGCTACCCACAAAATTTCATCAAATTCGGTTCAGCCGTTCTGTCGTGATGATGGGACAAACAGACAGACAGACAGACAGATTTTCAATTTTATTTATATAGACTAGCAGCATACCCGGCCTTCGTACGGAGTATATAATATAAAAAAACGTATAATTCGCAATCATGTGCAAATTCTGATAAAATATTAAATTTATTGCTCATAAAGAGAAGTTTAAGAATATCTGTTCTCACTATGCAAAATTATCTTCACGGGCAAATCTGAAGAATAAAATATCCTGGCCCCTTTTGTAAACAAATTCACACACAAAAAAAGAATTGAATCAATATATGCAACCACGTACTACTTATATTGTCGCAAATTAGAAAATATGCCAGTGTGTTAGTAGAAGCTTAAACATATTGTAATATGAGTCTTAAAAATATTTACCAAAATAAAAAAGATGACGTAATAAATTGAAAGTATCAAAAATCCCCGTAATCTTAATACCAGAAGGTCGTAATTGATTCCAATATATGCCAATATATATAAAAATTTTGCTAATATACCTGTACTACTTATATTGTCGTAGATTAGAAGATATACCCGTGCATTTGTAGAAGATTACTTGTACAACGTACTATATATGAGTTTCAACAATTTTCGTCATAATGAAACAATGGCATAATAATTTGAAAATATCAATAATTCCTGAATCAACTGTCCCCGAAATATCAATAATAATGATGTTTAAACCTGAAGACCGTAATTGATATTATCCAGTCAAAAATGCAATGTCAATGAAATTTATTTTATATACATATTTTTATTAGATTTGATAAAAAATCGTGTGACACATAACACATTGGATCCGTTGCTAAGCGACATGATATCATCTGCTTCAAATAAATTGATGGAAATCATGTCGTCTGAATAATGTGATCTCCATGGAAGGTTTGGCGACATTTTCGTCTCCATGATATTTTTATGGATTTACAAATATTTTTATCAATTTAGTGATATTAAAAAAATTAGTTAAATGCGTTACTAAGTAGGATGGATGGACTGACCGACAAATGCTACAGAAACATCATTTCAGTACTCTATTCTAAAAAAACAAATTTAATTTCATTAATTTGGGTCATTTTTATTAATTTGGAGATATTTCCTCTAATTTGGTAAAGTTTAAGAAAAGTTACCAAGTTATTTAGAGATATTCCGCTAAATTCGTAGCTCTAAATTTGCAGATCTGAAAAATAAAATATCCATATCCCGTCTGTATATATACTTAATGAAGACACTAAAATTGTATTAGAAGATACATACATCCGTTCTACTCTTTTTCTGCTTCAACAATCGGCTAAATGAATTTATTGGGTAAACACAATATATGAGTTTATTAGCTAAACACAATATATGAGCTTTGAAACCTATTTGCTAAAATAAATAAAAGTGTGATGTACGCAGTTCGCAATATATATAATTAAAAGAACAATCAAACCGTTCATTTATTATGAGTTTATTAGCTAAACAGAATATATGAGCTTGAATCCTCTTTGCTAAAATAAATAAAAGTAATGTACGCAGTCCGCAATATATATAATTAAAAGAACAATTAAACCGTTCATTTATAAAATATATTTTTACATCCATTTATTTATTATACAAATAGAAAAAATAATAATAATCATTAACAAACACATTTAATTCCATTCCTTTGCCGAGCAACATGATGTAAGATAGAATCTTCCTCATAAAATGCGAAATTAAATAACCATTTTAATTTCTTTATACTTCTAATCGTTGAGTAAAAGCTTGTGAAATACATGGAGGTTAATACATGTAAAAACATGGAGGTAGATTTTTCCATTTAAATTCATGTTTCAAACAATTCATGCTTTCAGATAGTGACTATTTAATGCAAAAATCCTGCATCAAACTCAAAAATAAAGTTTTAATTCCCTTTGACGCTTTAAACAAACGATTTTTATCCTTTCCGTTTGGATAAACCACGGAGTTGGAGAGTAGAACTCCTATTAAAAAGTTCCGTTTTTCATTAATATCTCGACAACCCCTGGTCTTAGAAACTTGAAACTTGGGCAAAATTTATGCGGGGCTATTTCAAGGCAACCCACAAAATTTCATTAAATTCGGTTCAGCCGTTCTCTCGTGATGATGAGACAAACGAAAGTTTCGTTTTTTACTAATATTTCGAGAACCACTGGTCGTAGAAATTCCAAACATAGACTAAATTTTAAGTGGGGCTATTTCTAGGCTACCCACAAAATTTCATCAAATTCGGTTCAGCCGTTCTCCCGTGATGATGGGACAAACAGACAGACAGACAGACAGACAGACAGACAGACAGATTTTCAATTTTATTTATATAGATTGTGTGTTGTATCCGTCCTAAAACCACTTTATTTTTGCTTAAATTCTGTGCATCTACATACTGAAACAACGCAATTATAATGTATTTGAGTTTAAATGCTCATCCAAATTTGATTATTTCTACAACGAAGCCTATTTTTCGCCTATGTAAAATGTAAACAGCAAAATATGTAGAATGAGTTGTATTAGAATTGCTGTATTTCTTTAACACAAAATCATTTAGTTCATGGAGTCCGCATAGCTGATATGAATGAAATATTCTTTGATTTTACAATGAGAAGGACGATTTTTTTCGATGAAGTTTTACGCATAGAGTTTAATTACTTGTAGCTCCATGGTCTTAATTTTTAAATAAAATAAATTATTATAGTATTGTGATGAATGACATGAATGGGAAATTATTTATGAATGAAATGCTGCTTTTATAGAGAGAACCAGGCGTGTTATTTTTTCTATCAAGTCATTTGAATGCATTTCAGTTGTTTTCGATGAAGTTTTCAAATATAATAAATTATGGTAGTATTATGATAATTCTAAAATTATTACCGAGGAATGTATCACATTTTAGAGATGTTTAAACCAGGCAATTTGTATTTCAATGCCGTCATTCGAATGAAGTTAATTTTTTTCGATGAAGGTTTAAGTTTTCAAATATAATAAATTAATATAGTATTGTGATAAGTTTTAAATCCCGAGGAATGTATTACCGAGGAATGTATTACATTTTAGACATGTTTAAATAAAATTGCTTTGAAGTTGGAAAGTGTTTCATAATCAATGTTTTAAGCATGATTGATCTTTCTTGTTTAATTTCTTTTCGTCCTGATGATTAGATCAAATTTTATTCGCTAATAAAATGATAAATGCAATATAGTGTACAACAGTTAAGTTTTCAAATATAATAAATTAATGTAGTATTGTGATAAGTTTTAAAATATTACCGAGGAATGTATTGCATTTTAGACGTGCTTAAATAAAATTGCATTGAAGTTGGAAAGTGTTTCATAATCAATGTTTTAAGCATGATTGATCTTTCTTGTTTAATTTCTTTTCGTCCTGATGATTAGATCAAATATTATTCGCTAATAAAATGATAAATGCAATATAGTGTACAACAGTAAATGTATGCAATAATACTCCGTACAAAACTAATTTAAATGAAGATCAAATGTAGAATAGAAAAGTTAACAATTTGTGAAATAGAATAACTATATTATTTTCCTTATATACATACTGTATAAGGAAAGTATTGTGACGGGATCAGAAATTCGAATTCGAGTTTTCGACGGGAGAACACGTTTCAAGCATCCCTGACCACGAATCAAACATTTTTGAGGTGATGTCTGTATGTGTGTGTGTGTGTGCGTGTGTGTCAGTGAGTCTGTGGAGACGATATGTTACGAACGAATGGAGCGATTCGAATGAAATTTGGTACAAAAATCACAATCCGTGAATACTGGAAGTCTATTGTTTTTAAACGTAATCGGATGTTCAGAATTCCTCTAAATTTTTGAGTGAAATTTTGAAAAAATCATCAAAAAATCAAAACCTTTAATAAAGTTACGCAAATAAGCATTTTTTATTTAATTTGTCCTTAGAAAACGATTGCCATAAACTTTAAAACGTTAGCATAAACCGTTCTCGAGATATTGCACATTTTTCAAATAAATTTATCAAAACATCCCATAAATTAAAAAAAATATTAACTGTTGAGAAACATGTTCGTTTTTCATATGTAATATTATGCGATAAATTTGGTGACATCATTCTCGTGGATCTAGCTCGTTCCATTCATGAGAAAAGATACTTTGAGTTACTTTTGTATTTGAACGCCAATAGTCATTTATCTGCTTAAGAATAACTTATTTCTCCGTCCATAACGCTTGGCGAGATTTTAGCGACGAATTTGGTGGAATGTTGCCAACCTGGTGACTTTTTGAAATGTTGCCAAATTAACGAAAATCTCGCCATCTCGATA
Source organism: Amaurobius ferox (assembly GCA_951213105.1). Classification (NCBI taxonomy): domain Eukaryota; kingdom Metazoa; phylum Arthropoda; class Arachnida; order Araneae; family Amaurobiidae; genus Amaurobius; species Amaurobius ferox. The sequence continues at coordinate 92,796,351 of OX578142.1, read as the reverse complement.
AAAATGACGCTAAATCTATGAAAATGACGACTAATTGTTGAAAATTCAATATCTTGGAAAGAATATAAGTATCTACTATAAGAAAAAACCTATTTTTTTTACTGTAAAAGTAGTAAATTCATTGCGTTATATAAGGAAAGTCCTGTATTGCCCACATAACATTTTTTCGAAAAAGTGACTACAACTATTTACTCTCTCCAGTACTTCTACAGTTACTGCTTATTAAATAATAGCTTTTGTTTTTTCTTAAATTTTTTAAAACAAGTTGGCATCAACTAATTCTGATGAATTTGATCGTATTTGTGTCTATGGAGGCAGAATGTAGAGTAGGCGGGGGTGGGGATGAAAAGCGTGGGGTAAGGTGTCATCCCCCATTGACTGAACAATTGCATGACTTCTTTATAGGATACACATTGGAAAACTATATCCAATACTGTAACCCCCGTTCGATCTTTAACTCTTTTACTTCCGAGATTCTGCCCTCACCTATGAATAAAATGAATTTTCTGATGTAGGTCTTCTCTAATTTAAAACGTCTAGAAACTGCTTGACAAAAGTATTTTTAACATACTATGTATTGTTTGGGATACAGACAAAATTTACATCATACCTGGGGTGGAGAGGGTTTTAAGAGGTGATCCCTTCATTGACTAAGCAAATGCATTGATTCCACATTGATTGGCATTTATTGCCTTTCGTATACACGTTTTGTTGGTTCCTGGTGTCGATTCCTACTTGGACAATACTCCATGGGCGCCCATAGGGAAGAGCAAAGTTGGCATTTGCCCTACCCTGGACGTGAAAGGCCACAGACGTAGAGTCAAGCTAGTCTATTTTGTACGTCTTATCCTTGAGTTTGCACTCCCTCTGGAAAAAGTTCTGCCCATGAAATGCTCTACAGCTTCGTAATTGATATTTTTCATCTATTTCGCTTTGTTGCCGAGTACTTTATCCTAACTTTATTAATTCTCCGTTAAGGGTACTGCAATCACTTTTATTTGATCGGGCAAGTGAACTTTTCTATAACGTGTACACTAAAGGACATTTTCTTACAAAGTTATTAAGGTGCTTAAGCACTTTCCTAAGAGTGGTGTATTGTGTAAAAGTTAGAAATGCGCAATACAAAAATAATGTAAAATAATGCAATTATTGCGTTTATTATCACAAGTGGTATATGCTAATAGTAATTATTCAAAGTTAAATGGAACGCTGACTTGATTAACTTTCTGCTATATCATTGTTATTTCGCACCCTTAGAGAATTAACAAGCTTATCTTAATTATGCAGAAAATGTTTGTTTCTGCACATCCATGCTATGCGAATATGCGCTTATACTTAACAAATACAGTCTGGAATTTTTCACTGGAATGTCCTCAGGTGGCCTTTAATATTAGTTCCTTTAGTTTATGAAAAATCTGATTATACTTATTATATTATCCGCTGGATTAGAAAATTAGTTTATTCGAATTTACTTCGTCGCGTCTGCGTGAATTAATTTTGTACATTGATTATATGGGAAGCTACATTTAAAAAATCTTATGCGTCCAACAAATGACTTTTCTTGCAGAATAAAAAAAGTCCAATAACAATATAGTAACACAAACAAGAAATTTATGAAGGAGATTCATATAGTGGCAAAGGGTGTGTACACTCAATTTTTGACCGAACTATTAAGCATTTTTATTCAATTTTGCATACTTATATCGTACAGTAAAACAAAGAAAAAAACCGGAAGTGACACGTGCAGAGCCGGAAATGTAAATCCTTAGTGAATCTTCTACCTACTTTGGAATTTGATTCCGAATCCATATCAGTTATTATTTAAGATCTGTTTATAGTTAATCTTAAGAAATAGATTGTAAAGGTAACTTTTTAATGAATCCCCTACATTTTACAGAATTTTAAGTTGCTTCATATCAGTCATCACCTAAGCTCTATCTATAGGCAATCTTAAAAAATAGATGTTTCAAGATTTTTTTTAAACCTGAAATAGGAAAAGAATTGAAAGTTGAAATAATTAGAGATTCCCTGCCCCAGTTCTCCTTTGGAATTTGATGCTGAATCCATATCAGTCATCATCTAAGTTATATCTATATCAGATCTCGAGAAATATATATTTCAAGGAAAATTTTTGAACCGGAAGAGGAGAAAAAAACCGAAAATGAAATTTCGGAATAAAGCATACAATCTCCTTCAAAATTTGATACTGAATCCATATCAGTTATCATTTAAGCTCCATCTTATGAAATAGATGTTTCAAATAAAATAAAAAAATTTGAACATAAAACGTAAAAAGAACAGGAAGTGGTAATTCTTAGCAATCCCCTCCTTCCTCCTCTGGAATTTGATGCTGAATCAGCCGTCATCTGAGCTCCATCTGTAGCAGATTCTGAGAAAAAGAAGTTTCAAGGGAAAAAAAAATTCGTCACCCGGTCTGATTTTTTTCCTGCCTCCATTACTCAGTGTTGTTCAATGTTCAATTTGGATTTCTTTAAAGCTTTTTATATCAAAAATTCCAGTAATTTGGTTAATGACATCCTATGGTATGGCATGACCATGTCTAACTTTTATTTATTTGTTGCGTTGTTTTTCTGATCTACACATTCAGTTTATATACTCTGAATTTTATTTATTTTTCTAGTTTGTTTGCTAAGTTCATATTTCCTTCCTTTTACATTTTTTCTCGTTTTATTTCTCTTTCGTCACACTAGGTGGGGCTACTGTATTGGGCTCTGTCGTTTAGCCAGTTTATGTTTGGCCAGCATAATCTTGAGCTCAATTGGGCTTTCCAGTCTAGGGTTGTTTGCATTGGAAAAGGGAAATCAATGATTTCCGACTTCCAAGTATCATCAAATAGGCTTCTTTCCATATGAAATATTATGCGGCAAATCTGGTAAGATGATTCTTGTGGATCTAGTTCGTTCTATTCATGAGAGGAAATAATTTTTGTAATAGTTTTATATTTTGATGCCAAAGAATTCACCAATAGTCACTTATTTCACGAGATATTAATTAAATATCAATTGCATTTTGAGGAAGATTTTGCACGTGAGTATGAATAAGTCACTCTGGACAAAAACGTCAAATTTCAATTTACGGTTAATTCAATATGGTTAATTTATAGTTAATTCAATCCCAACAACAGTGTGGTAAGGCCAGCCGAGGCTCTACTGTTGAGCTACCGGGATAAATTTCAAGCTCTTATCGTCGAAGTGGACTCTGCATTCTCCACCCTCTAATGTCAGATTGGCGCGCAACTGATAATCTGACTGACCACTTCCTGCTATTTTTGCCTCAGGTGAGCCTCCTGCTACTACTATTTTTATCCAGGTTAGTATCCTACGTGGTCGTTATCTCAATTTGAAATCGACACTCAAATTTCCAGCGTCCACTCAATCCGTACTAGTCTTACTAGGCTCATTTTCAGACCTCCGGCCATTTTTAAAAAATGGACGTACTTGTCAATTTCAAATATAATGTAAAACTGTCTGTTTAACCACAATAATTTTCATCAATTGTTATCTTTTTAGACCTAAATAAATGTTCGTTTGGCGGGATGGTAGACCTTGGGTGCCTCCTGAGTGCAGGAGGTATCTTTTCCCGGCTGTGCAGCTAGCTACTCTAAACCCACTATGTGAGCCGCACGGTCTGGGGTCTTCAGACCTCCGAACATCTTTGAAACTAACCAACAGGGGTAATTTGTTATCCAATTGCCGCCTTGTTCACGCGGTGCACGATCACGTTAAACATGTGGGTCCGTAAGTCCTTCCGAGAGGTTGGTGGTAGGGGAAGGAGGGTACGGTCCCTGTGGATGCCTCCCCCACTGAGTTCCGGTCTAAACTGGGTGGCACTTCCCGGCCGTCCAAACAGATACCTTATACCTTTCTGGTAGGTCGGACGGCCTGGGTCGAAGAACAAGAAGGGTTGACTTGTTTCCCGACAGTGCAGCTAGCTACTCTAAACCCACTATGTGAGTCGCACGGTCTTTAGGGTTGATTTTCTCGGGCGCCATTGTAAAGAGTTTTGCTTCCTCATGGATCTTCGAACCCTGGATCTCCGAACTGGCCAGCCGACGCTCTACCATTGAGCTACTGGGACAGAATTGCAAGTTCTTATCTTTGAAGTGGACTCGGTAGCCTGAACCAGAATCGAACGTTTTTAAGGTGATGTCGCTCTCTGTGTGTGTGACCGTGAGCTTGTGGATGCGATATCTTATGAAATAATGGGGCGTTTTGAACGAAATTTGGTACAAATATTACAATCAGTGAATACTGGAAACCTATTGATTCCAAGCGGAAATGTTCGGAAGACCTAAAAATGTTTAATGAAATTTTGAAAAACAAAATCATCAAAAAATCTATATATGCGAACATTTTTGAGGTGATGTGTGTGTGTCAGTGAGTCTGTGGAATGTCTCACGAACGAATGGAGCTATTCGAATGAAATTTGGTACAATAATTACAATCCGTGAATATTGGAAGCCTATTGTTTTTAAACGCAATCGAATGTTCAGAACCCCCTAAATTTCCGAGTGAAATTTTGAAAAAATCATCTAAAAATAAAAACCTTTAATAAAGTTATGTAAATAGACATTTCTTATGAACTTTAGAACGCTAGCATGAACCGTTCTCGAGATATTGAAAGCTTTTCAAATAAATTTATCAAAAAATCACATAAATTAAAAAAAACATTAATTATTGTGAAATATGTTTACTTTTAATATGTAATACCATGCGATAAATTTGGTGACATCATTCTCGTGGATCTAGCTCGTTCCATTCATGAGAAAAATGACTTTGGGTAATACTTTCGTATTTGAACGCTAATAGTCATTTATTTGCTATAAGAATAACTTACTTCTCTGTCCATAGTATTTGGTGAGATTTTGGCGGAATGTCACCAACTTGGCGATTTTTTTAAATGTTGCCAAATTAACGAAAATGTCGCCAAATTGATAAAAATGACGACTAATTGATGAAAATTCAATATCTTGGAAAGAATATAAGTACCTTCTGTAAGATTAACATATTTTTCCGTCGGTAACGTTTGCAAAATTTTGCTGACGAATTTTTTGGAATATCTCCTACTTTGTGACTTTTAAATGTTGCCAAATTGACGAAAATGTCACCTAATTGATAAAAATTCGCCAAATTGATGAAACTGACGCTGAATCAATGAAATGACTACTAATTGATGAAAGTTCAATATCTTGGAAAGAACATAAGAATAGACTATAAGAATAGCCCATTTCTCCATCCGTTCGTCCGTAACGTTTAGAGATAAATTTAGTGGGACGTTGCCAACTTGGCGACTTTTTAATGTTGCCAAAATGACAAGAGTATCGCCAAATTGATAAAAATGACGCCAAATGAGAAGTAATGTTTGGCAAATTCTAATTTCCGTCATATGACGGACATACCTTCTAGTATATAAGAAATGCTCTTTTCTCCGTTTGTCTGTAACACTTAGTGATGCATTTTGGCGAACTTGGCGATTAATATAGTAAAATATCGCTATGGGCGATATGTCGACCCAGATTGACAAAAATATCGTCAAAATTGCAAAAATGACGCTAAATTAATGAGAATGACGCCTAACTGCTGAATTAATTATTAAAATATTTTAATATATGGACTATATCACTTATTGAGGATGCTATCAATATTGATAATTGTTTATTTAGATTTGCGCTAAATATAAGTTAATTGGGTACTTTGAAATAGTTTTACATGTTGTCAACCGGAAAATTGCCAAATGTACAATTCAACGATAAATACACAGTGCCGTGGATCTTATACATTATTTTTTTACTGTAAAAGAAGTAAATTCATTGCATTATATAAGGAAAATTCAGTGCTGCCCACATCAGATTTCTTTTTTAAATGATCCAGAATGCTTTATTTTTAATAATAGATGCAAATAAATATTTTCTCGATTTTTTGACGCTTTAGAGGCGATTTCCCGCTCTTATTTTTTTTTCAAAGTCTTAATTTCCCTTTCTTTGACAGGCTTAAATACTAGTCACAAAATACGCCGATCATTAATCGCAGCACGTTCAAGCATCCTTTCTCAATACGATAAGAAAGTAGTGCATACCAGAATTACTTCGAAAATAAACACACGCAAATGTGAAATCCTTTGTCACATCACTTTACTCATAATTAAAATTGGAGAAATGCTCCACAGTAACGGCCTTTATTGATTAGGGAGGGAGCAGTGAGTTTAATGTGAAATTAATTTGAATTCCCCATTTAACCCCAATACTCAATCTTAATTCACTCTCTCCAATTCTCTGTGGGAGAAAAAGAAATGCAAAATAATAATGAAAAAGGATTTTATTGCTTTTGCTCCCCAAACACAAAACTAGGAATACATTAAAACTCGGTGCCGATTTATCACGTTATTCTTCCCATTCTCTAAAATCGATTGAAGTGGTTTCTTTGGCTCCGAGCCAGACCTTAGACGGACGGTCTAATCCCATAGAAAACATCGAGCAGACAAAGATCTCGGAATAGAGGTTGCTTATACTATTTTTACTGGCCGCAAAATTGCAGGGCCAGAGACGGCACAATAAACGGGGCACTAAACTCTAGAAGAATCAATTTATTTTTCGTTTATATGGAATGGGTTATACATAAACGTTTGAAACGAGTTTTGTCCTTTGCCTGAAATGCGCCAAATTGGAAAGACATTTTTTATGCGTCTGGTTTTGCAGTTGTAATAAGGTCTAATTTTTATTGATATATGTGTGTGTGTGTGTGTGTGGGGGGGGTGAAATCCTATGTGTCTTCTTACATCTACTACAAAAAAAAAATCTTTCCAACACACAAATTTCCCTACACATTAACAAACAATAAAATAAGGGAGTCCTCTTTTAATTGGATCAAGTTGAACATTAATTGGTTAAGTCGCTTAAAATAAACAATTTTATTTCCTAAAAAAAAAAAAAAAGAATTTCTTTTAGTGCTCAGTGGTAAAAGAGTAAAAATTTTACTGTAATACCAGGATAACAACTCTTCCTAACAACTGAGACTTAAACAAAATCTAAGTAATTTTTCCTTTTTAAATAATTTTTAATATGCAATATGCAATATGAATCTAATATGCAATATGAAACTAATATTCGAAAAAGTTTGAATAGAAACGTTGATATATTTTGATAGAAATCGATTCAGAAGGACTTCTTTTTAATATGACTATGCAAAAATTTTGGCTTTAATTTTTTCACTGTATTTAATTTTCCATCATTACGATAGTTTTAGGAGTATCCATCAGTTGCAAGAAAAAAAATATTAAAATTAAAATATTGAAAAATTGCAAATCAGAGAAAATTTTGGTAAATATTTTCATTTTTTTATGCAGACTAAAATCTATAAGTATGTAAATTTTATGTCAGTAACAAGGAAGCTGAGTTAAAAATGCATATAGTACAAGTAACATATAGTACATAGTACAAGTAACAAGTTAATGTATTCAAAATATGATGTGTTCAACAAGTCAATGTTGCGTTCAAAATGTGACAAGATAAATTAAAACTTATATTTTAATTATCCTAAACTAGAAATATACGAAAACACGTGCTTTAATAATATTGATGCGTCATTCATTCAATATAAGGTAGTACCAGACAATTGTGTTTTGGTAAAAAAATTAATTTCCAAGTTGCTTTTTCAAGAATGAAGAACTAAAAAATGCAAAATACTTGATTCTCAAGACATCAAAAAGAATGTCCCATGAATCTAAATTGTATCTTACTTTCCCAATATACATAGTACAATGTATAGAGAAAGTTTTGTGACGGGGTCGAAAATTCGAATTCGAGTTTTCCCGTGCTAGTTTAGCCGTGTAAATAGAGAGCTGTAGCGGGACGTTGAAAATAGTCTATCGTTGTCTGCCAGCGGTAAACATTTCATGAGAAGTCACTATGTCTCTACGAAGACAGAGGGCGCCATATAACAAACTTACGGAGTTTGAACGGGGACTAATGATCGGCTATCGTGAAGGGGTTTTTTCTTATAGTGCAATAGCAGTTCGTATGGAGCGCAATGTCTACGACAGTGATGCGAGTGGGCTCAAATCAGGCAGTGGACGAAGAAATGTTACATCAGCACGGGATGATAGACGCCTCATCCGCATGGAAGTGATGGACTGTATAATTTCATCTCGACAGTTGGCAGAACGTTGGAGCACTGCTACATGCGTTATTGTCTGCTCCAACAATTCGTCGGCGTCTGTTGCACCGTGGATTGTGTGTAAGAATTCCTTTACACAGGATTCCCTCTGAAGCAAAACCATCGATGCCTGCGGCTAAAATGGGCTCATCAACATAGATGTTGGCGTGCCAATTGGCAACAAGTCGTCTTTTCCAATGAATCCTGCTCTAATTTGGGATACAGTGATGGCCGCATCCACGTTAGACGCTATAGCGGTGAATGCCACATTCTGAAGTGCGTTATCCAACGTCATACTGGCCGAAAGTCAAGCGGGGCGCCATTGGGTATCTTAGACGATTTCAGCTGCTAAGAATTGTGGGTAATCTCAACAGCAACCGGTACATCAGAGACGTTCTGGAGCCCTTAGTCGTATCCTTCCTTCAACGCATTCCTGGAGCTGTATTTCAACATGACAATGTCCGTCCACATACTGCTAGGAATGATCAAGACTTCTTTTCAGCACAACAGATATAGCTTCTTCCTTGGCTTGACTATTCACCGGATATGTTCCCTTTTGAACATGTCTGGGATTTTGTCGGTCGACGTCTTGCTTGTGACGCTCGTACCGTAGCTAATACTGCTGAACTTTGGGTTCGGATAGAAGCCATTTGAAATGCTTTTCCTCGGGTAGAAATTCAAAATCTGTTTGATTCGACGGCACGTCGTATAGAAGCATTTATTGAAGCGCGACCAAATACTGATTCATCAAATACTGATTTTCGACATGTAATATTGTTTTTAGTTTTGCTTTGCAAATTTAATCGGTTATTTGTATCAATACAGGTCGTTTGTGGAATAAATTTCATTCAATTCTAATGATTCTTTCATGGTGTTGCAAGTTTTACAAACAAGAGTTTAGTCAGTACCATTCACAGACGGCACTTTGTGTTAGAGTTTTGTATTTTGACGTCCAAAAATTTGCCAATAGCAATTTACCCCAAATCCTTTCCCAAAACCCTTCTCCCCGCCTGTCTGTAATGCTTGGCGATTAATTTGGCGAAAGATTGCCAACTTGTCGACTTTTTAGTAGTACCAAAATGACAAAATATCGCTAAAATTACAAAAATGACGCTAACTCAATGAAAATAACTCTAAATTGATGAATTAATTATTAAAACATTTTAATATATGGACTATATTACTTATTGCGGTTGCAATCAATAAAAATCCTTGTCTAGTTAGATTTGCGCAAAATTTAAGTTAAGTAAGTATTTTGATATAGTTTTACATGCTGTCATCTAGAAAAGCGCCAAACGTATAATTCAACGTTAAAATCAATGTGACCTGGAACATGTACATCATTTTTGGGCTGTGAAAGAAGTAAATTATGTAGGTAAATCCATGTGCGGCCTACATCATAATTTTATCTTCCAGTGCGTTACTCTTTGGTTCTAATATCTTTTTCAGAATTGAATGCTTCAAATAAAATATGATGCATGAATTGGTTAGAACAATACGCATTTTGATTTTCAAGTAGATCATTTGAAGTACAGATATCAATTTTTGTTTCTACATTTCTTATCCAAGTTATCAAAAAAAGCTTAAGGTAAATATGTTTGATTATAATAAATAATCGTTTCTTACATAAATTTTAATAAGTAAACGAATTAAACAACTTCCATTGTTCTAAAAGAAATATTCCCAACATATTCATTCCTATTTTCGAAATTTTTGTGAAATATATAGAGTTTAACGAAGCTTTTGGTGAATTGGCGCCAAACTAATCACTGAAAAACGGCAAATTTGTGGTTGTAATATCTTTTTCAGAATTGAATGCTTCAAATAAAATATGATGCATGAATTGGTTAGAACAATACGCATTTTGATTTTCAAGTTGATCATTTGAAGTACAGATATCAGTTTTTGTTTCTACATTTCTTATCCAAGTTATCAAATAAAAACTTAAGGTAAATATGCTTGATTATAATAAATATTCGTTTCTTACATAAATTTTAATAAGTAAACGAATTAAACAACTTCCATTGTTCTAAAAGAAATATTCCCAACATATTCATTCCTATTTTCGAAATTTTTGTGAAATATATAGAGTTTAACGAAGCTTTTGGTGAATTGGCGCCAAACTAATCACTGAAAAACGGCAAATCTATTGTAATCACTATATATAATTGTCTAACGTATTTTTGTTTTTGGAGACCAACCTTTTCCCCCACTGGGTTTCGGTCTAAACTGGGTGGCACTTCCCGGCTGTCCAAACAGATACTTCACACCTTCGAGCAGGACGTTGGCCGTGGGAGTTGGCTTCTGCTAACTTTCCTTCCCGGTCGTCCACTTTGTTACTCAAGTCCTCTGGACGAGTCGGACGGCCTGGGGTTTCCACACCTTCGAGCAGGTCGGACGGACTGGGTCGAAGAAGATCCTCCCTTTTGGGGAGGGACAGACCAGTGGTTAAAGCACGGGCATTGCAGTCGGAAGACCCGATTTCGATTCCCTGCTCTGCCCAAACCGTCCCCGTGTTCTCGCAGAGTGCAGCCATCTTAAATATGTGGGTCTGAAAGTCTTCCTGAGAGGTTTGTGGTAGGGGAAGGAGGGTAAGGCCCCTGTGGATGTCGCCCCGACTGGGTTCCGGTCTAAATTGGGTGGCAGTGTCCCGACCATGCAAACAGATACTTTCCGCCTTCGGGTAGGTCGGACGGCCTGGGTCGAAAGAACGAAAGATCCTCTATTTTGTACTACGTTAATTTTATTTTAGTACTAGAACAAATATCTGGCGTTGTCCGAGATTTCAGATGCAAACTGATTAAAATTACACAGGAACTCAAAGCGAATTCTTGAAAACCGGGCGCACACGTTATTACCCCACAAACGCTGCGCTATTTAAAAATTAAACTTGATTGAAATATATTTCTTAAAGTAGCTGTCGACCGCGTATATACCCGCAATCAATATAGGCAATCTACATACACCCGCAATCCATATAGGCAATCCACGTTGCTCTCAATTCGGGTACACACGTTCCGATAGCGATTTTTCAAGACTTTATGCTACGCGACCAACAGTAAAACAAAAAGCGAACAAGCGGAGCAGACAGACATCTTCTTTTATTAAGATATCCCTAGCAACCCCAAGCACTTCTGATAGATTGAAATATCTATGTTAGATGTCACTTTGGATATACTCATTCCAATGCCTATAAATAGCAGAAATATTGTTAGTTTGTGCTGAAAGTTATGGTTGGTCTCAGCAGATTTTTCAGTTAAAAATTGATTTAGGAAATTTTTAAAGTAAGTCGATATCTTAATTTAAGCAATTTTTTTTATTAGTAAATATTTAGATCAAGTATGTCTTTTTTTTATTTTCATTGAACCCTAATTGCAAAAAGAATATAATCTTAATTACGCTGCTCTTTCTTACAATTAATCATAGAAAATTGTATTCTGTTCCTAAAGCAAGTTCCGAGAATTTGAAACAGGAATTGCTGTAATAAAATATATGTATTAATAGCCAGCAAGAACATTAGACGCAATTTTATGTTTGCTTTTATTTTGGCAAAAAAATATATTCCAATAAGAATCTAATAGTGTGATAAAATTTTTACTTATTTAATTCGTAAATACCTTGCTTGATTTATGTCACCCGAGCGATTGTTCAACATTAAAGATTGGTCTATCATATATGGAATTCGTAAAGCATAAGAGAAATAAAAAGAACAGAAGATGGGAAATTAGAGAGAAGGGAAAATTCAGACAGAAGGGTATTCCAATAAGAATCTAATAGTCTGATAAAATTTTTACTTATTTAATTCGTAAATACCTTGCTTGATGTATGTCACCCGAGAGATTGTTCAGCATTAAAGATTGATCTATCACATATGGAATTCGTAAAGCGTAAGAGAAATAAAAGGAAAAGAAGATGGGAAATTAGAGAGAAGAAAGAAGAATAGAGAGAAGGGAAAATTCAGACAGAAGGACGGATTGTTTAAAAACAAAAAAACACTTCAGTGAACGAGTGTATTCGCTCAGGAACCAATTCTGATAGAAATCAATCTCCCCCCAAAATTAGCAGTTCCAGTCTTGATACTTTTAATCAGACCTTAGAAAAAAATTTAATAAAGTTAAATTTAGCCTTAACTAACAAAGCTTCAATTTTTCATTTCAAAATAAAAGAAATATACATAAAAGACGACCATATACTTTAAAAATTAATAGTGAACTTTGAGTCTGTGAATGCATAAATAATAACGCCCCCATTCAAAGAGAAGCAGCAAAGTTAGAAATCTAAAACTTATCTGGTACCTTCTTGGTCTGCCTCTACGCTGCATGGTCACCGATAGTCCCGAGCCAGATCTCCTGAGAGGTCTTCCCAGGGAGTAGTATCGGTCGTATGCATCTGATCCTAAGGTGGAGATCCGCTGTTCAGACTCTGTCCGTAGGAGCCTCGTGGATCGAGTTCGTAATGTAGGGTCATCTAGGTACCGATATCGGTCGGGTAGACTGCGCTCGCTGCGGGGATGAACTTGCTGCTGATGTGGGGGGAAAAACAATCTTCTAGGGTCAGTAGGCTCGGCGTGGAACGTATGGACCTGTGAATCAAATTAGTACATATTATACGAATGAAACAAACTATTAGAATTTTTATGTACAATCATATATGGTAGTTTCGGTGATTTGAAAACCCCTCGATATTTTGTTCTTGTAACTATTTGAGCTGCGGCCAGTCTTAGTCCAAATGCACATGATTATATATATATATACAGGGTGATTCAAAAGTTCGGAGCAAAAGTAAAACACAATAAAAAAATATCTATGGGTCGGAGAGACATGCGGTTTGCAGATTAATATTCACCGTGGTGGGGGATTTTGTATGACATGAAAAAAAAAAACAGTTCAAAGTCTCGATACTAGGGGAGCGCTGCTGCGAAGAAAACAATGCGAGGTAATAATTGTGAAATGGGATATTTTATTTCAGCACGATTTACAGCTGCAAGTGCTCAATGTGTCCACCGCCACATTCCAGTACTAAGTGCAGTCGCGGTATTACGACTGATACAGCATGAAACAGCGTATTAACGGGAATGGCTGCTACCTCCTGCCGTAAGGCGTCTTTCAGTGCTGGTAAGGACTGGGGATTTCCTCTATAGACCCGTGATTTTAGGTATCCCCACAACGAGAAATCACAGGGCGTGAGATCTGGGGATCTCGCAGGCCAGTCATGTGTACTATCCCCTCCATGCATAAATCACCTCCATGGCTTTATCTGCCGCAGCGCCCCGAGTGTCGAGAGTTTGAACTATTTTTTTTTCATGCCACACAAAATCTCCCACCACGGTGAATATTAATCTGCAAACCGCATGTTTTTCCGACCCATAGATATTTTTTATAGCGTTTTACTTTTGCTCCGAACTTTTGAATCACCCTGTATGTATATATATATATATAATCAAATATAAATTCATAGAGCATTACAAAATTGGTATTAAGCATATGTATAAAAACTTCCCCCTCCCCCCCTAAAAATATGAAGTGTGGCAGAAAAAATTGACTTCGTTTTTTACAAAATACAAAATGTTCACCTTCATTAACGATGCAGGTTTGAACACGTGTAATAAAATATCTTCGCATGTTTTCCAATATCTATACGTTTGCACTGTTACATGGAGATTATTAAAATTTAAATTGTTATTTAAAGATCTATTTTGCTGCTCTCGCCCTGGGACAGTGTTTAGTAATGATTTCACAACACCCTACAACTTTGCAGACTCTCACCTTATCACTAACAAGAAAAGGGATAAACCCTCGTACCCCCCTAAAAAGTGGTCAGCCCCCTAAAGTTTTCGCATCGTATAGCACCATAGGGGTTTCGTATACACCTCTGTATAAAATAAACGATAACCCAAATACTTCTCGCGTTATTGGCTTGGTTGATTCATGACTTTCCGTGACATCCTGCATATATAAACGAAACTACATATTTATGAAGTACATTTTAATTCAAACTCCATTTGAATGATATTAACTAACTGCGACTTTAAATTGGTACGTGATTCAACCATAATCTTTGTTTAGTTGAACACCTATAAACAAATTGGAAGTGCTGATTTTAGTAGCATATAAAGTGTACAAGGCAATGTTTCACTTATAATTTTCTTTACAGATGTATCCCTTGGCAATATGATTATTTTGGTATTTATCTATTAAAGTTCTATTCTGTATATTTGTATAGATGTATAATATTAAAAACAAGAAGGATCAATCATGCTTAAAGCATTGATTATGAAACACTTTCCAACTTCAATGCAATTTTATTTAAACAAGTCTAAAATGTGCAATACATTCCTCGGTAATATTTTAAAACTTATCACAATACTACATTAATTTATTATATTTGGAAACTTAAACCCCATCGAAAAAAATGAGCTTTATTCAAATGACGGCATTGAAATATAAATTGCCTGGTTTAAACATCTCTAAAATGCGATACATTCCTCGGTAATATTTTTAAAACTATCATAATACTACGATAATTTATTATATTTGAAAACTTCATCGAAAACAACTGAAATTCATTCAAAAGACGTCATAGAAAAAATAACACGCCTGGATCTGTCTATAAAAACAGCATTTCATTCATAACATTTTCCCATTCATTTCATTCATCACAATACTATAATAATTTATTTTATTTAAAAATTAATACCATGGAGCTACAAGTAATTAAACTCTATGTTTAAAACTTCATCGAAAAAATTCGTCTTTCTCTTTGTAAAATGAATGAATATTTCATTCATACCAACTATGCAGACTCCATGGGCTAAATAATTTTGTGTTAACGAAATACAGCAATTCTAATATAACTCATTCTACATATTTTGCTGTTTACATTTTACATAAGTGAAAAATAGGCTTCGCTGAAGAAATAATCAAATTTGGATGATCATTTAAACTCAAATATATTGTAATTGCGTTGTTTCAGTATGTAGATGCACAGAATTTAAGCAAAAATAAAGTGGTTTTAGGACGGATACAACACAAAATATGAATTAAAAAGAACTTAAAAAATCACGATTTTGAGACAAGATGGATGCCATATATCATTTTGAAGTGGGTCATGTGATCTTTTCATATCATGGTCACGTGATTGCTTCATATAAGAAGTGTAATTATCATTTTAATTTTTATTTAAAAAACTACTGAATATATTTCACTGAATTTTTTTTATATATTTTATGGAACAATTTGAATATTACCTAAAATTTTCGAAGCAATTTCTGAATTTTAAATCCGCTTAAAAAATGTTTGAAGAATTGGGTGCCATAGGGCTCAATGTATTTCATTTTTTCAACCCAGGTTCAATCCAAAACTAATTGGGTGATATTATTCATTTATATTCCCATAGGTCCTACAGACCGTCTGAACAACATACTAAAATTTCATTTTGATTAAGTCATTTTTACGGCAGTTATCGTGCTAACGGACAGACAGACAGACAGACAGAATGAACAAAGTCATAAACACTTTTCAACTTTGTTGTAAAGTGTTAAAAATGAAAGAAATTTACATCTGCGTTTATCCAGGCGACGTTTAAAGTTTACTGTTTTCCTTTAATAACTCTCCTTTTATTTAAACATTGCTTATATTTATTGCATTTAATGTTATTACAATAAAACATTAATTCATTAATGAAGTACAAGTAGATTCTCTGCCACTACCGTACTCTGGGACCAAAATTTCAGCCAATTATTAAAATAAAAATATTGTCCAACGATTTTTAAAATATTAATGAATTATCACCAGTTTAAGCATATTTAAGTGCATCCATAAATGAAATAAAAATACGGCATTTTTTTTCCATAAAAACAATTTGATGTGACAGAAAACAAGTTTTACATATTGCAGCATGAAACATAGTAGAGCTGTATTGCTTCATTAAGTTCTAAAATAATTTAGAAATATGATTTTAGAGACCGAGGAAAATTAACGAGCCTATGTAGTTAGTTGTGGGTTTACCAATAGGTCAAGTAGGATATTTACACTGTTCAAATGTTAAGTATTATCATACTGTATATATTTTACGAACTTGTATTACGAACCAAAATTCGGAATGAAACGAAATTTGGTATGCGGATGTGTTACATGCGCATGTTGTAAGTACGTCAGACGAAACAGGGATAATATTTTTTTTTATAGAAATTATGCATTTAAAAAAATCGAAACGTGATTTTTGTTTTTAGTAGATAAAACTGAAAGAAAGCTGGTACATGAAAATTAATAAGGGGTATGGTCATCTCTTTCAGCCACGCATGCAAAGGTGACTGGGCGTTTTACGCTTTCTATGAGGTTGTTCATGAGATTTCACCACCTCCAAAGTGCTTCCTTTCCGTGACGTTATAAGAATGGTAATATATTCCCCGTTCTCTCCATATAATATTCTCAATAATATACAGTGTTCCTAAGAATGTTCTTAAGTATTAAAATTACTTATCTCTAATATGACTTGTCCCTAATATAATAATGAAAGTTCCTAAGTGTACATGTTAAGTCTGTCCAGAGTAAAACGACTATGTGCCATCCAATAAAAGTAATTTCAGCGCCCTCAGCGGAGAATTGAAGAAGTTAGGAACATGAAATCGGCAATAAAGTGAGATAGAAGAAAAAAGAAAATTACGAAGTACTAGAGAAGGAAAGTAGTCGAGTAGTAGTCTAATTAGTAGGAATCAACATCAGGAAGGCAATAAATACCCGTCATTCTTCATTGATTGCTAGATGCTGTAACACAGTGACACCTGCCAAAGTATGAGGTAATATTCTTTCATGAATTCAAATGTGCATTGCTGTTGATGCAGGAAATTTTCAACAAGTTGTACATTAGACTCCTGTGTATGTAATCGTTGTTTATTTTAGCATTCTTGAATAGGACAGCAGATCGCAAATAACCGTATTGTGTCAAATTAATGCCTGCCGTAATTCGACTGTTGCCGATTCGTACTCATTACACTGTAAAACAATTGCAAGCATGTTACTGAAAGTTTCAGGGGAATTATCCGTTCGTAATGGGGAGTAAGGTTCCTGATTGTTATGATAATATACAAGGTGCGGCTATTAATTTCCAGGACTGACGTAACTGTACGAGAACTGTAACTCGGCAGAACGTATTAATGCTTGTATCTAGAAGGTAGTGTATCTGCTTACACCCCATAAGTGCGCGTCATACTGAAGCAAGAGGTTGTTGTTGAAACACGCATTAAAACGTAGCTGTTAAATTGTTATTGTCGAAGTGCAGATATGGAGCAGAGGATTAACATCAAATTGTGCTTCAAATTGGGCAAAACTGCGAAATATACCCATGAAATGTTGAAACAAGCATACGGTGATGAAGCATTATCCCGTTCCCGCACTTTTGAATGGTTTAGATGTTTTCGGGACGGACGCGAAAGCGTCGAAGATGACGAGCACACTGGACGGCCGATTTCCTTGCACAAGCCGGAAACAATTGAGAAAGTTCGTGAGCTTAATTAATTCGACATTATTTCGATAGCGAAGGACTAATTCATCATGAATTTGTTCCACCTGGCAAGACTGTTACAGAAGAGTTTTACGCAGAAGTTCTTGCCCGACTTCGCCAAAGAATTCGCAGAGTAAGGCCTCGTTTTCGACAGAATGGGAGTTGACTTCTTTTGCACGACAATGCCCGGCCCCACATTGCGTTGCCTGTGAAGCGGTTTCTGGCCCAACATGAGGTCGTGGACATGAATTTTCCTCCATATTCTCCGGACTTAGCACCCGCAGACTTTTTCTTGTTTCCGAAACTGAAAATTTTGCTGAAGGGAACAAGATTTGAGGATCTCGAAGACATCAAGATAACCGTGACGTCAGATTTGAAGAGCATTCTGAAAAAGGACATTAAAAGTTGTTTCCGAAACTTATACAGCCGAGTACAGAAGTGCATTACGGCAGGTGGAAGATACTTCGAAACATATTAAATGGGTATGTAATTCATATAATATTTTCCGGAGTTATTAGATCAGTTCTGGAAATTAATAGCCGCACCTTGTATATATATATATATATATATATATATATATATAAGTACAAAAGTACGATAATTAGTTTAATATTTTAAAAATGGAACTGGAATTTTCATGAACGCCTGCAAATGTGTCTTTTCTTATCAGTTTGCCGAAATTATTAACAAAGTAGCTGAAGGAAATGAGCAAATGTTGCAGAATGTTTTACATTGTAGAGAAAGCGCTACAGCTTTATATTTAGTTTTTAATTGTTTATTTCGTTTTGTTGCCGAGTTCGTTTCCTAACTTTTTAAATTCTCCACTAAGGGCGCTGCAACCTCTTTTGTTCGATCGGGCACGATCACTTAACTACAGATAGGCCTAACGTATGGGGATCTATCCTTACAAAGTTATTAGGGTGTTTAAGAACTTTTCTACAAACCCTGTAAAAACAACTGATATTGATAATTATGGATAAGAATCTATATTGGTCACAACGGGGCTGCCGCATTTTCACTGCTTATGGATTAGCGTGGGGGTGCAAATCCGCCACTTGTTACTAAATGTGAGTACTAAATGTGAGTAAGCTTGCTACTAAATGTTAGTAAGCTTGAAACATAACTCTAAAATTACTTACCGTATGTGTCCCTACTTGTTCAGCCAAAGACTGCAATGTTGTTGGGAAGCTTGGCTGCGGTTTTGGCTGCCTCGTTAGCACCGTTTGAGGTCCTCTTTGCTCGCCCCACATTATTCTTGCTTCTTCTTGAGATTTGGGGGCGCCCATATGTCCTAACTGAGCCACATTGTAGTAATAGGGAGCTACCTAAAATTATCAGACGAAAAGATATTAAAAATACGAATTTTCTTGCAAATGTACTGTATACATTAATTACTGTTCTTTTCGTGAAAACATTGCCATCTGAACCTTAACCAATGATCAAATATAGATTTAACATACTATTTTCGAATTATATTACTTTAGTAAATATTACATTAGTTAAATCTGAGTTGTAAATAATAAAGGTGCCAAAAATATCTATTACATTTTTCTGAAAAGGAGTCAATGTAGAATCATTTAAAGCGCCCGAACAAACAATTTAGGACTATTCCTGTTCCCCGAAATCTATAAATACAGAAACATATTTGTCCCACCTGTGTTAACATTTTTTGACCCGTTTTACTTTTAATATGACATATATCTATAGAGCTGCCAAAAGTATAATAGGCAAGACAAGCAATAGTTTTGACTATCTCGTTTGCGATATACGTATGCCACAACGAAGAAACATGTTACACCAAAATCTTTGTTCCACAAATTCATAACGGTTTCGTCATAGTTTCACACCTCACTGGTAATTTGAAAAAGTTTCTGTGCAATACATTTTACAGATTTTCTTATTAAAACAAATCTTGCAATATATGATCAACTTAAGACAATTTTGAGCTGTAAATACATTTGGCCCTCGAGTGTGCAAAGCAGCAATAGAGCGCACCCCCCCCCCCTTCCCCTGCCAGGAAATAGAAAGTCAACTAAAGGTCTCAGATTGAGTCTTCGTTCTGCATATTTTTTACTCTTGAAAAATAAAACATTTATTTAGTTTAATAATATGTGATGGTTTACAAGAAAGGGTTCAGTTGTCGGAAATTTCCAAAATTGAGTTAAAGGCCTTGTTAAGTACAGATTTCAGGCTAATTCTTCAAAAAATAAATAAATAAAATAAATAAATAGAAAAATATCATGTATTTCCAATAAGTGCAACTCATCTTACAAATTTTACATTATTAACCATGCGAAAATATTAAAATAAAAAAAAAAATAGCTTGAAAGTTTTTGAGTTGGATGGCTGGTTTAAACCTCATTATTTTAAACTGTTTTTTAAACCACGGTTTTTCTTGGTTTGAACCCTTTCTTATTTGGCCATAGTTTTTTTTTTTTGTTTTCTTTTTTTAAGTTCTTTCCCAACCCTGGTTGATAGAAAAAAAATTATTTTCCAGGAATTATCAACACGCAGAATATGATGAAACGTTTCCCCTATTTCAGAAGTATGTGGCTACTTTAAACCACTGAAAACTAAAATGGGTTACAGTTGTAGGTACAATAGTTGTAGGCTATAACCACGATATCTCAGAAATAAAATTCCCGACAACTGGAATATTTTTTTATAGAGCATCACATATTTGCGTGTTATTTCCTTTAGGTAACTGCATTTGCGCACTGATTGGAAGCAATTTATTTTCCTTATAATTATTGAAGTAAGTATTAGATAAATATAATAGAATGTAAAATAATTTGCTTACATCTGGCTGCGGTCTCTGGTTGAGACCTTGATGATGGGGCTCGAGCATAACTTGGGTCCTTCCTGGGGTCCCTCGCATCCAATCACCTGGTCCCGGGTATTCATCATTGGGCTCTTCAACAAATTCTTTCTTGACGACGACAACCGGTGGCCGCACTTCTTCCATGGCAGGCCGTGCGGCCATTGCGGCGGTCATCCTTCCACTTATACGTGACCGGATGGTCAATACCAGACGACGAGGGATGGACATAATGATGACCACATCATCCAGACTTACATGGCGTACGTCAACCAAATTTACCGCCAGTATCTCGTCCTCGACCTAACAAATAATAAACGTAACATAAATTTAATAAAATTTGGGTGTTGAAAATTTTATTTTAAAATCATAAATAAAGGTGCCCATATATTATTATTACTGGAATGAATTACCCGTCATTATCCGGGTCCCAATAAGTGCCCGCTATTTAAGTGATACAGATACCGATAACACTATTCAATTTCCAAATCTCTTGTTTTGAATTAAAATCATGTCCGTGCTCTGTTTTCTTTTTCATGCGCAACCATGATAATTATGCAACATCCTAAATGAGCTCTTTTGATTCGCCATATATAAGCGTTCGATCGCTGATCGTTGAAAATATTTGTTTTCTGGTAGGTCGGAAAAAAAAAGTTCCTGTATCCAAAAAGTAAAATTAAAAAAATTATTGCAATCTCAGGGAGTTTTCATCCAATTAGAGTCAAATGTTAGCACAATACTTATAATGGCAATATTCAAAAGCTAGAGGATCGTGCAATCTCCAGACTTTCTTTGCGAAACAAATGAATATTCGATTTCTGATCCACACTATATACATTTTTAAAAATTCTGCAGTTACATCTACACAATATACGCAGTACACCACACAAATTTGGTCCAAATCGCTTCAACTATTTCAAAGATTACTAACGGTCACTGATTTTGACAATATCTCGCTTTAATAATTTCTCGTTAGTTAATTTATATACATTTTCCGGATTCTTTTCCGTTCACATCTATATATATATATATATGAAATTTGCCATCCAAATTTGGTTCATATCGCTTCAGAAGTTTTGGGGATTATGAAGGGTCACTGATTTTGACAAAATCCTGTTTTATAGCCAAACTAGAAAAATTCTTCGGAATTATTTTTCTGCGTTCACATCTATACAATATATGAAACTTACCACCCAAATTTGGTTCAAATCGCTTCAGCGGTTTTTGAGATTATGAAGGGTCACTGATTTTGACAAAATCCCGTTTTATAGCTGAACTACATAAATTTTTCGGCATTACTTTTTGTTCACATCTACATAATATATTTAACGTGCCACCCAAGTTTGACCCAAATTACTTCAGCCGTTTTTTAGATTAAGAGGGTCACTGATTTTGACAAAATCCCGTTTTATAGCTGAACTACATAAATTTTTCGGCATTACTTTTTCGTTCACATCTACATAATATATTTAACGTGCCACCTAAGTTTGACCCAAATTACTTCAGCCGTTTTTTAGATTAAGAGGGTCACTGATTTTGACAAAATCCCGTTTTATAGCTGAACTACATAAATTTTTCGGCATTACTTTTTCGTTCACATCTACATAATATATTTAACGTGCCACCTAAGTTTGACCCAAATTACTTCAGCCGTTTTTTAGATTAAGAGGGTCACTGATTTTGACAAAATCCCGTTTTATAGCTGAACTACATAAATTTTTCGGCATTACTTTTTGTTCACATCTACATAATATATTTAACGTGCCACCCAAGTTTGACCCAAATTACTTCAGCCGTTTTTTAGATTAAGAGGGTCACTGATTTTGACAAAATCCCGTTTTATAGCTGAACTACATAAATTTTTCGGCATTACTTTTTCGTTCACATCTACATAATATATTTAACGTGCCACCTAAGTTTGACCCAAATTACTTCAGCCGTTTTTTAGATTAAGAGGGTCACTGATTTTGACAAAATCTCGTTTTATAGCTACAGTATATACATTTTTCGGAATTAATTTTCTACTTTGATATTTACATAATAAATAAAGCTTGCCACCAAAATTGGGTCCAAACCGCTTCAGTGGTTTTCGAGATTATGAAGGACCAACAATTTGGCAACAATCCACAGACCGACAAAATTCCTGTTTGGTATCTAGAGTAGATTATTTAATAGAGTGCGATTAATTGCTTGCGACCTTCAAATTATGGACCGTTAAAGCATGTTAATGAAGTAATATCAAACCAAAAATGTCGGTAATTATACCTGCAAGTACATTTAATTGATAGCTGACGCGGTGGTCGAGCGGTCAAGGCGAGCGTTTCCAAGCGATCGTTCGGCCGCCGCGTTGTGGGTTCGAGTCCCACGTAAGGCATGGATGTTGTGTCGTTGGGCGCAGTGTGTTTTGCCCCCCTCTGGTACGCCTGGGGCAACGTCCCAGGATGGCTAAATGGTTCACGTTTCTGGCCGATATATAGGCGAATGATGAAAATCAAGTGCCTGACCATTTGATAAAAAAAAACATTTAATTGATGCTGATCGTTGAAATTATAAAAATGACGTATACGTTAAAAAATACGTATATGTAAACGTTTAAATGACATATCGTTGCCGAAAATGACACCAAATTGATAAATTAAATATTTTAATATATGGACTTTATTGCTTATTTCGGATTCTCTCCATGTTGATACTTGTCAATTTAGAGTTGCGTTAAGTATAAGTTCATTGGGTGCTTCAAAATAGTTTTACATGTTTTCATCTGGAAAAGCGACAAAATGTAAAAATCAACATTAAAAACATTCTGCCGTAAATCTTATACATCGTTTTTTCACTGTGAAAGAAGTACATTTATTGCATTATATAAAACAAGAAAGATCAATCATGCTTAAAGCATTGATTATGAAACACTTTCCAACTTCAATGCAATTTTATTTAAACATCTCTAAAATGCAATACATTCCTCGGTAATATTTTAAAACTTATCACACATTAATTTATTATATTTGACACCTTAAACCTTCATCGAAAAAAATTAACTTCATTCAAATGACGGCATTAAAGTATAAATTGCCTGGTTTAAACATCTCTAAAATGTGATACATTCCTCGGTAATAATTTTAGAATTATCATAATACTACGATAATTTATTATATTTGAAAACTTCATCGAAAACAACTGAAATTCATTCAAATGACGTCATAAAAAAATAACACGCCTGGCTCTCTCTATAAAAGCAACATTTCATTCATAAATAATTCCCCCATTCATGTCATTCATCACAATACTATAATAATTTATTTTATTTAAAAATTAAGACCATTGAGCTACAAGTAAGTAAACTCAATGCGTAACTTCATCGAAAAATATCGTCCTTCTCTTTCTAAAATCAATGAATATTTCATTCATATCAGCTAAGCAGACTCCATGGACTAAATGATTTTGTGTTAAAGAATTACAGCGATTCTAATACAACTCATTCTACATATTTTGCTGTTTACATTTTACATAGGTGAAAAATAGGCTTAATAGTAGAAATAATCAAATTTGGAAGAGCATTTAAACTGAAATATATTGTCATTGCGTTGTTTCAGTATGTAGATGCACAGAATTTAGGCAAAAATAAAGTAGTTTTAGGACGGATACAACACTCAATATGAATTAAAAAGAACTTTAAAAATCACGATTTTGACACAAGATGGATGCCATATATCATTTTGAAGTGGGTCATGTGATCGTTTCATATCATGGACACGTGATCGCTTCATATAAGAGGTGTTATTATTATTTTAATTTTTATTTAAAAAACTACTGAATATATTTCGCTGAATTTTTTTTTATGTATTTTATGGAACAATTTGAATATTGCCTAAAATTTTCGAAGCAATTTGTGAATTTTAAATCCGCTTAAAAAATGCTTGAAAAATTAGGTCCCATAGGGCTCAATGTATTCCATTTTTTCAACCCGGGTTCAATCCAAAACTAATTGGGTGATATTATTCATTTATATTCCCGTAGGTCCTATAGACCGTCTGAACAACATACTAAAATTTCATTTTGATTAAGTCATTTTTACGGCAGTTATCGTGCTAACGGACAGACAGACAGACAGACAGAATGAACAAAGTCATAAACACTTTTCAACTTTGTTATAAAGTGTTAAAAAGTTATGTGCTGATCACGTCAGATTTTTTATTCACTTTTTAAATGAGATTCAAAAGATTTCCTTATGAGAATGTATAAGTACTAGTTCTCCTACTTAATATGTGGGAGAAATATATATCCGATTTGGAATTGAATGTTCTACGTTTAGCTAATGCGAAATGTCAAGGCAGTCAACAGACCGTGGAATACGGAATATAGAATACAAAAAAGAAATAGGAAGGGAAATTATAGTGATGAAGACATTTATTAGAAAAATTAATTAATCTAATTGCACCCCGATTCCATGAATAGAATATTTTTTTACGAAAATGAAAATGTAATATATTGGAAGTGAGAGTACATCTTTATAATTTTGAGAAAAAATGTATTTTATAATTTTTAACATTTTGTAGCTTAATAAATTCCGAAAATATTGATATAATGATGCTTTAACCGAGTTATTGTTTTTGATGTAGCTTAAAAAATAAAATAAAATATTTTAAGGTGAGGATGCATTTTCTAATTTTGAAAAAAAAAAAAAAAGCATTTTTTAATTTCAATATTATTTTGTAGTTCAATAAATTCTGAAAATATTGATATGATTCAATTGAACTAATATTTTTGCTTTAGCTAAAAAAAATAATAAAAATTTGTTTAAAGAGAGAATAATAATTTATAATTTGGGGGGAAAAACATATTTCCCAATTTTAACAATATTTTGTGGCCTAATAAATTCTAAAAATATTGATATAATGATTCTTTAATTGAACTATTACTTTTGATTTGACTTATAAAATAAAATTGTTTAAGGGAAGAGTGCATCTTTATAATTTTAAATGAAAAAAAAAAAGAAAAAAACTTTTAACTTTAACATTAATTTGTAGTCTAATATATTCTACAAATATTGATATAATGATGCTTTGATTGAACTATTATTTTTGCTTTAGCTTATAAAATAAAATAAAATTGCTTAAGAAGAGAGCACATTTTTATAATTTTGATAAAGAAATGTATTTTCTAATTTTAATAAAATATTGTAATTAAAATTTATAAAAAAATTATAGAAAATTTATAGTATAATTTATAGAAAAAATATTATGACGGGATCGATAATTTAAATTTGAGTTTTCGACGGAAGACCACGTTTGAAGCATCCCTGAACTCAAATCGAATATAGCCTTTATTTTCAATGTCTCTCTCTCTCTCTGTAGCCCTTCTACTAAAATTACATTTAAAGTATAGGGCAAAGTAGGTCCAGTACGAGTGTGCATCTAATTTTTGTTTGAATAATACACATGATCAGTAAGAGTTGTTGCCGTAAAAAAATCGTCATGATAGTCTTATCATTTAGTTTTAGATTTATTGCATTTAATAAGAATTCATTTACTTTATCCTGCTGCTGCAGATATCGGCTATTCCACGTTAAAAAGACAGCGCACAATTAGCGTGAAACTGATCCATAGATATTGTTGGCTGTAATGGGAGCATGAGCCTAATTTTGGGAACGCTTCCAAAGAAGGGTTCTATGAATATAAACTTGACAATTGCAGGGGCATAAAGAAATTTGATGCTAGCTCTGTGTTGGGACTGAATTTGTGAGTTTTCATAGTTCTCAAAATCGAGTCATATAGCAAGTTCTCTTTGCAGCCATTCCAGATATCGGATCTTACATGCTAAAGAACGCTTAATAAGTTAGAAACCGATTCATGGATGCAGTTATCTGCAACGAGAGCCTGATCCTAAATACAAATTGTCTGGTAAAATTCCTCGTCTTTTTATACATATATTTAACAAAATAATAAAATCTGATGTGGGCAGCACATGACTTTTCCTGCAGACTTATATCGACGTTCTCCTTATTTAAATTAAATTTAATTCACTTTTAATTCAATTTTCGTTCTCATTTGATAACTGGACTTATTTCCAAAGGTGGCGCAGAGAAAATACGAAAAAACTAAAATATCTCGAGAACGGCTAGTCCTAGTGTAATGGGGTTGGTCTTATTCTTTTCTTCGTTAAACATTACGTATTAAACAAGCATTTAATGGATATCAATGTTTATACGTAGTTTTTTATATTAGATTTTGCCGATTTTTGGGGGCCATTTTGCAAAAAAGGCAGATTATTTTTTTCTGAATCCTACCAAAATCTATTCAGCACCAGGGTGACCCACAAGTGACTTATCTACCAAATTTTGTGCAATTCGGTCCATTAGTTTTACAGCTAGAGTGGATACAAACTTTTGCGGGCCATTTCGCAAAAAAAGGCGGGTTCTTTTATCCCGAATCGTATCCAAAACTAATCAGCTCCAGACTCGCCTGCAAGAGACTTACTTACCAAATTTTATGAAATTCGGTCAATTAGTTTTTTAGTTAGAGTGGATACAAAATCTTCACAGACAGACACACAGACACACAGACTCACAGACACACAGACGTCAAGCTAAAAATGGTTTTTTCGTATTCTAGAGGTCTTGAAACGTGTAGATCAGTCGAAAATTCGAGTTGCGATTTTCGACATGCTTCCAATACTTTCCATATACATTACCATGTATTGCAGGGAAAGTAAAAAGGGATGAAACGCTCTCTCTCAACAAATGCTTCTTCTAAAAGTGCGCAGACATATTTGTAAGAGTGCGCAGACTTATTTCTAAGAGTGCGCAGACTCATTTCTAAGAGTGCGCATCTTTATTTCTACTGCAAACAATGGTCAGTCTCGTGCCGTGGAAAGCAATCACAGGTCCTGTGGCTAGGGCCTCTCCTGGCTCTTGGTTCCACTTAAGTTTCACTCTCGTTTTTTAATACTTTACAACAAAGTTGGAAAGTGTTTATGACTTTGTTCATACTGTCTGTCTGTCTGTCTGTCCGTTAGCACGATAACTGCCGTAAAAATGACTTAATCAAAATGAAATTTTAGTATGTTGTTCAGACGGTCTGTAGGACCTATGGGAATAAAAATGAATAATATCACCCAATTAGTTTTGGATTGAACCCGGGTTGAAAAAATGAAATACATTGAGCCCTATGGGACCTAATTTTTCAAACATTTTTTAAGCGGATTTAAAATTCACAAATTGCTTCGAAAATTTTAGGTAATAGTCAAATTGTTCCATAAAATATATAAAAAAAAATTCAGCGAAATATATTCAGTAGTTTTTTAAATAAAAATTAAAATAATAATTACACATCTTATATGAAACGATCACGTGACCATGATATGAAACGATCACATGACCCACTTCAAAATGATATATGGCAACCATCTTGTTTCAAAATCGTGATTTTTTAAAGTTCTTTTTAATTCATATTGAGTGTTGTATCCGTCCTAAAACTACTTTATTTTTGCTTAAATTCTGTGCATCTACATACTAAAACAACGCAATGACAATATATTTGAGTTTAAATTCTCATTCAAATTTGATTATTTCTACAACTAAGCCTATTTTTCACCTATGTAAAATGTATACAGCAAAATATGTAGAATGAGTTGTATATTAGAATTACTGTATTTCTTTAACACAAAATAATTCAGTCCATGGAGTCTGCATGGCTGATATGAATGAAATATTAATTGATTTTATAAACAGAAGGACGATTTTTTTCGATGAAGTTTTAAGCATAGAGTTTAGGAATTGTAGCTCCATGGTCTTAATTTTTAAATAAAATAAATTATTATAGTATTGTGATGAATGAAATGAATGGGAGAAAGTTATAAATGAAATCCTGCTTTTATAGAGAGATCCAGGCGTGTTATTTTTTCTATGACGTCATTTGAATTTATTTCAGTTGTTTTCGATGAAGTTTTCAAATATAATAAATTATCGTAGTATTATGATAGTTTTAAAAATATTACCGTGGAATGTATTGCATTTTAGAGATATTTAAACCAGGCAATTTATATTTCAATGCCGTCATTTGAATGAAGTTCATTTTTTTCAATGAAGGTTTAAGTTTTCAAATATAATAAATCAATGTAGTATTGTGATAAGTTTTAAAATATTACCGAGGAATGTATTGCATTTTCGACTTTTTTAAATAAAATTGCATTGAAGTTGGAAAGTGTGTCATAATCAATGCTTTAAGCATGATTGATCTTTCTTGTTAATTATAATTAATAATTAATTAGTCATAATTTCTCTTTCTACCAAAAGCATTTGCTAGTTACCGTATTTAACTAAATTGTAGTTCAAATTGATACAGGATGCAGGCTCTGGGTTTCGAATAATGACTTGAAATGCAAATGTAATAAGAAGCAGAAGATAAACTTAATTAATTCGTACGATAGCAACCATAGTTAATTAATTGCATAAACAAATTGTGACAATATGGTGTTTAGGAAAATGAAATAACAGCGATAAGTGATCTAAGCCGAACTGTTTATTTTACAACAATATAATTGAATAATTACAAGGGTTGTATATACATTTTAATTTCAACTCTTAACCTTTCACTAGGGTTAAATTTGAATTGAATATAACAAGACTTGTTATTTACAAGGATAATTTTATTTAATAAGTTTACATTTTTCAATAAAATTCACTGTACCCTTATCACTACGCATTACATAAAATTTCTTGGAGATCCAGACTGAGTCTTAGCACTCTCTTCTCTTATAGGCTCTAACAATAATCACACACAAACTGTTAACTTTCATATATAGAGCAGATTTCATATTAATAATTTAGACACTTAGTCCTTTTACTTGCACTTTTCAGTTTAATTTATCCAGTAACATAATACCTTATTTAAAAGAAGATAACAATTCCAGTAAGAAAAAGAGTAAAATTATTTAATCTGAAAATCTGCAACCATTTTTACTTTCCCTGCAATACATGGTAATGTATAGGGAAAGTATTGGAATCATGCCGAAAATCACAACTCGAGTTTTCGACGGATCTATACGTTTCGAGACCTCTAGAATACGAAAATACCATTTTTAACGTGACGTCTGTGTGTGTGTTTGTCTGTGTGTCTGTCTGTGCAATGTATGTATCCACTCTAACTCAAAAACTAATGGACCGAATTTCATAAAATTTGGTAGATAAGTCACTTGGGTATGACCGTGGTGCTCATTAGTTTTTGGTACGATTCGTAAAAACAGAACCCGCCTTTTTTGCGAAATGGCCCGTAAAAATGTCCTGTATCCACTCTAGCTAAAATACTAATTGACCAAATTACACAAAATTTGGTAGATAAGTTACTTGTATGATACTCTGGTGCTGATTAGATTTTGGTATTAATCGGAAAAGAACAACCTGCCTTTTTTTACGAAATGGCCAGCAAAAATGTCATGTATCCACTCTAACTAAAACATTAATTGACCAAATTTCACAAAATTTGATAAATAAGTTACTTGGGGGATACTCTGGAGCTGATTAGATTTTGGTATTATTCGGAGAAGAACAACTTGCCATTTTTTACGAAATGGCCCTCAAAAATCGCAAAATCTAAAAAAAGCTACGCATGTTCAAATATATCAATTAAATGCTTGTTTTATACGTAATTTTTGATGAGGAAAATAATAAGAACAACTCTATTACTCTAGGACCAACCATTATCGAGATATTTGAGATTTTTCGCATTTAGTTATGCCACTTTTAGAAAAATGTCTAATTACCAAATAAAAATAGAAATTGAATTAAAAAGCACAAATTTAGTTTCATTTTGTGCAATTAAACTCAATGAATTTGAGTCTGCAGGGAAAGTCATGTGCTGCCCACATCAGATTTTTACTTTCCCTGCAATACAAGGTAATGTATAGGGAAAGTATTGGAATCATGCCGAAAATCGCAACTCGAGTTTTCGACGGATCTACACGTTTAGAAACCTCTAGAATACGAAAAAACCATTTTTAGCGTGGCGTCTGTATGTGTGTCTGTGTGTCTGTCTGTCTGTGCAGATTTTGTATCCTCTCTAACTAAAAAACTAATGGACCGAATTTCACAAAATTTGGTAGGTAAGTCACTTGTGAGCGAGTCTGGTGCTGATTAGTTTTGGGTACGATTTGGAATAAAAGAACCCGCCTTTTTTGGCGAAATGGCCCTCAAAAGTTTGTATCCACTCTAACTAAAAAACTACTGGACCGAATTTCACAAAATTAGGTAGATGAGTCACTTGTGGGTTACCCTGGTGCTGATTAGATTTTGGTACGATTCGGAAAAAATAACCTGCCTTTTTTTGCAAAATGGCCCGCAAAAATCGTTAAAATCTAAACTAAAGAACTAGGTATACTCAAATATATCCATTAAATGCTCGTTTAATACGTAATTTTTAACGACGAGAATAATAAGACCAACCCCATTACACTAGGACTAGCCGTTCTCGAGATACTTTAGTTTTCCGTATTTTCTCTACGCCATCTTTGAAAATAAGTCCGGTTATCGAATGAGAACGAAAATTGAATTAGAAGTGAAATAAATTTAATTAAAATATAGAGAACGTTAATATAAGTCTGCAGGGAAAGTCATGTGCTGCCCACATCAGATTTTTGGTATTACTGTACATAACGGAAACAGCCTACCCCCTCAACAAAAGCCTGATAATACAATACGGGTGTTTATACTAACAGCTACCGAGGATATTCTGACACCGCTATGAAACTTAATAAAAAAAAATGCTATCTTCTTTTATAAGAAATAAAAAAAAGGAAAAAAGATCAATAAATATTTCATCGACCTAAATGGTTTTCTGACCAATATGTCGAAAACTTCTTAGTGTTTTCTGATTCAGACAGTTGCTACTGCCTTTGTACTCATTGTATTTTCGCGTGTTCACATAATGATACCCATGCAACCATCAAATGAACTGCTACAGTATCTCCCCATTACAAAATGTTGCCGTCAAATCTCCTAAGTAATAACATAAATATATAGATACTTGATCTAGAGAATGTTTTTTTAATACAAAACGCAATGTTGTTTGATAATAAAATTTTTGCTTTAAAATATTTATAGATTCCTTTAATATTGAAACACGCATTGTGGATTTTATGCGGTATTTTTATTTCAGAAATAACAGGTTTATTCTAGGAAATTTAAGAACGCAAACTATTCTGAAAATTTCAAAATGTCTGCATTAGTTTGTATGCAATTTAATTTATCACTTTCGATAGTATTGTGTCAATATACGCTTTCCTGTTCACACATAAAAATATTTTGTAAATTATGTAAAAGTAATTTCCATTTTTAACATTAAAATTAATTTACATGAATATGTGAGCGTATTTTTTCCTCTTAAACCTAACTTCCCCTTTTCAGAAGAAAGATACATTTTAATCAAAAAATTTATGATAGGGCATTCTGTGGTAGTATGTACACTTTATTTTTTACGGCACTCTTATGAATTTGTATACTCTTTAAAACCTGCATATTCAGAACTAGGAGTGGAAATCCTTAGTGAACCCCATAACACCTCTGCAATTTAATGCTGAATCCACATGGGGCATCGTCCAGTCTCTATCTGAGAAATAGATGTTGCAAGGAAAATGTTAATTGTTTAATCGAAACTGACATCTTTAGAACCAGAAGTGGAAATCATTAAGAAGACCCCCCTACTTCCACTGAAATTTAATGCTGAATCCATATCATTCATCATTTGAATTCTATCTTTAGCCGGATCAAAATATATATGTTTCAAGGAATTCTTTTTAACTGGAAATAGAAAAGAATCGTAAGTAGAAATCCTTTAATTTTCCCTATTCCTTCAGAAAATTGATGCTAAATTCATATCAATTTATCATCTACGCTTTATTTATAGCAGATTTTGAGAAATAGATGTTTTAAGGAAAATGAAATGTTTTGAAACGAAATTGGTAAAAACCGGAAAAAGAAATCCTTAGTACATACCCCCCCCCCCCCCAACCCTTCTGAAATTTAATCCTGAATCCATATTACTCTGAGCTGTATCTATAGCTTATTCTGAGAAATAGATGTTTCAAAGAAAAATTTTGAACCCAAAATAAAAAAAAAGGGTGGAAATCTTTAGTGAACCCTCTAACCCTCTCCGCTAGAATCATAATATTTGTCATATAAACTCTTTCTATAGCCAATTCTGAAAATTAGATATTGCATGAAAAATGTGAATTTTTAAACCGACGACATCGAGTCAAGTGGTATCTCTAGAACCGAAAGTAAAAATCTTTAGTAAGTCACCCTACCCCTTTCGGAATTGAATGCTGAATCCAGATCAGCCACTATTTAAACTCTATATATACGGGGTGGAACAGCCCAGTGGTTAGCGCGAGGGGATTGCACTCGAGCCACCCAAATTTGATTCCTGGTTCTGTCCAAACTGTCCTCGTGTTCACTCGAAGTACATGCACGTTAAATATGTGAGTCCGTAAGTCCTCCCGAGAGGTTAGTGGTAGGGAAAGGAAGGCACGGCCCCTGTGGATGTCGCTCCCCCCTGGGTTCTGGTTTAAATTGGGTGGCACTTCCCGGCCATCTAAACAGATGCCTTATACTTTCGGGAAGGTCGGACGGTCTGGGTCGAAGAAGAAGGATGGTTTATAAAACGACAGTGACCATCTGTTAGAATGTTCGGCATTATCGGGGGAAGATGTTCATGTACGCTATTGGAGTCTGGGTCAAAGAAGAAATCTCTCTATATCTATAGCCAATCCTGAAAAATAGATGTTTCAAGGAAATATTCTTGAAGCGGAAGTGAAAATTCTAAGTAAACTACACTATCCCCTTCAGAATTTGATGCTGAATCCATATCATTTCTCATCTAAGCTCTATTTATAGCTAATCTTTAAATATATATGTTTCAAGGAAAATGCAAATTTTTGAAACGAACATAGGAAAACAGCCGGAAGTGGAAATCCTTAGTGATCCCCAATCCCCTTCTAAATTCGATACTGGATCCATAACATTTATCATTTTTCTATCTATAGTAGATCTTGAGAAATAGATACTTTAAAAAATGATCCCGTATAAACGTAGTCTTCATGAATTTCTGTGGGGGTCAAGTTTTATTCTGTAGCTTTATATCAACCTTATTTTCAGTGTTATGTTTTGATGCGCCATTGCATTCAATTTAGGATTTTGCCTAGGACGCATTACAGAAGCTTCGAACAGCCACACATAAGGAAAGTTTTGGAGGATAAATTGGTACTTTTCCTTCAGACAGTTTCCAGTGTCATCTTTCATCATTTCATCAGGACAATGCTCGCTCCCATATGGTATAAAATGTCCAGGGCCTCCTCCATGCGTGACAGATACTGCTTCTTCCTGACCTGTGTGTTCGCCAGATTTGTTCTAGATCGACCATGACTGTACTGTGACAAAAAGCACGGCTGTTGGTCTTTCACCAGTGTGATGACGACATTTTGATCCTGTCATCACTTTTACATAAATTGCTTAAAATATAATGTAATTCTGTTCTGCATATTTATCTCTATATTTGTATATTTAATTCTGCCCTGGAACAAACACCCTCTTGTCATGTATTTATATAATTCATATCTTAAATATATATATATATCCTTTATCCAGAAATCTTTAGCCCTTTTTATTAAAAGTATTTTCGAGCGAACGCACTCGAAGAACGAACGCACGCATATTTTCGAGCGAACGCACTCGACTTATTTGACCATTTTCTCGAGGTCATCTTTGCCTGCGAAAGCGAAAGTTAAATGTAAGGTTTAATAGCTCTCTATATATACAGGGTGATCCAAAAGTCCTTGACACATTTTGCAATTGAATATAAACTCAAGTAATTGCCGTATGATAGTGAGGTTTGGACTAAAATGTTTTTTACGTTGAAAAGTTTTGGTGCAGCAAATAAACAATTTAGTTCCAAATTTTGCCTATAGATGGCCCAAATGTTTGTATATCTTCGTTTTTTTTCAGATTCGTTTTGACACCGTTACCGGGAGGGTACGGTCCCTGTGGACGCCTCCCCCACTGGGTTCTGGTCTAAATTGGGTGGCACTTCCCGGCCGTCCAAACTGTTGCCTTACACCTTTCTGGTAGGTCGGACGATCTGGGTCTCAACAACTGCTGTTACCGAGAAGTAAGAAATGACAACTCCCACCGATATGGGGCCAACGGCCGTACCGTGCTGAAAACACCGGTTCTCGTTAGATCACCGAAGTGAAGCAGCATCGGGCGCGGTTAGTACTTGGTGGGTGACCACCTCGGAACGCCGCGTGCTGTTGGCCATCTCGGGTGCGGTATCCCCGTGGTTTGCTTGCTAGATTTGCACGCTGCCACAAATGCCGCCGTGTTCATGCGGAGTACGATCACGTTAAACATGTGGGTCCGTAAGTCCTTCCGAGAGGTTGGTGGTAGGGGAAGGAGGGTACGGTCCCTGTGGATGCCTCCCCCACTGGGTTCCGGTCTAAATTGGGTGGCACTTCCCGGCCGTCCATACAGTTACCTTACACCTTTCTGGTAGGTCGGACGGTCTGGGTCTCAACAACAACAACAACAACAACTCCCACCGATAAAGCTCATTGCGTAGGTTGCTTCTTCATTACTCGTCTTCCGCTTTTTTTTTGGGTATTTTTAAGGTACAGCGCCATCTATGGGCAAAGTTTTGAACTAATTTTTTTTTTATATGCTTAACTAAAACTTTTCAACGTGGAGAGCATTTTAGTGCAAACCTCACTATCGTACGGCAATTACTTGAGTTTATATTCAATTTTAAAATGCGTCAAGGACTTTTAGATCACCCTATATTTTCGGCTGACGCAATGTTAGTGCAATATTTGATTTTCAATGTATCGGTTCTGCAGCGAGGTACCTGCAGATGACAGTCGGGACCTTTGTCGAGACTTTCTGTCGCTGCCGTGAGAATATGTTCTTCGGCAGGAAGATTTTGTATTAATATTTTGTTGATAGCGCTCCTGGAGATCCGTGGAAGGATTCTGAACCCAGGATGGCTCTGTATGTATATAATGGTGGAGCTGAAGAGCTCGGGGCGCATTTCCCTATCTGACTGCCAACGACTCTAGGTTGGTCGAGTTCCGTATTTTTCGTTGCTCAAGACGGGATCGGGAATCTGACCCCAAGTCGATTCCTGGTTCTGTGAACGTGGGGAAATGTAGTCGCATCGATCGAAGGATGATCCGAAGCCCTGCTGGGTCAGGTGAAGAACATCGTCACGGATTTTGCCGGATACCACTCCAACGACGACACTATCGGTGTTGACCCGAGGTCCATTTTGCTGGGTCGGGTTGGAATCCTAGCGGGACGGAGCGCATTGATGAAGCCTTGCCCTGGCCGAGCCTTTACTGGAACATGTAAAGAGTGAACAAGTCATTCGTATGAAACAGCATTTACCACTGTGGGTATGGGGCTGATGTTTCCAACCTACAATAAACATAAATGTTTTGTATGGTACACAGATGGCTCGAAGATTGGCACAAGTACTGGTGCTGGTGTCTGTTGCCCTGATGATGGCACTGAGCTATCTTATCCGCTTGGCAATTTTGCTACTGTCTTTCAGGCTGAAGTATTTGCCATTCTTATGTGTTGTAGAATTTGCTATGACAGAAAGTATGAGAATAGCCAGATTTTCATTTGTTCTGATAGCCAGGCTGCTCTTATGGCTCTGGGGAAGATTACTGTGACATCTTCCCTTGTCTGGGAATGCTATAATGCTCTCTGTAAAATTGCTAGTAATAATAGTGTCATTCTGTACTGGGTGCCTGGTCATTCGGGCATTCCTGGCAATGAATTGGCAGATGAACTTGCTAGGAAAGGCTCTAGCACTCCTTTTGTGGGCCCTGAGCCGGCCTTGGGTATTCCCAATGACCTTGTCAGAAGAATTGTCTATGACATCTTCAGGAAGCTTCAATGTAAGAACTGGCGTGACACTAAGGGACAAAGGCAAGCGAAAATCCTCAACTGCAATTGCCCTAGTACACGTCAAAAGGAACTTTTCAGGCTCAGTAGAACTGGCATCAGGAGAGCTGTTGGGCTCCTTACTGGGCACTGCACCCTCAAGAGACATCTTAATATTATGGGTGTCTCCAAGGATTCGCTTTGCAGAGGCTGCAATTACAGCGAAGAAACTGCAGCTCACATTCTATGTGAATGTGAGGCCTACTCTGCTCACAGATTCGAACACATTGGTCGTCATGTGATTGAACCCTGGGAGCTGAACGACATACCTGTCAAGTGCCTGCTTATTTTCGCATCGGCTACTGGTCTATTTTCTTAGGGATCTTCATTTTCCTTTTGGGGTAGTACAATAGACCTCTGGTCGATGTGCTAGGCTCTTCTGGAGCCACCCACCTTCATATCATTCATTCATTCATGGGGCTGATGTTAGCGCAACGAATCTTCTTCTACATATCCGTGGTCGGAGGTAAGCGTACATTCTCTTCAAACCACGTATCTTCGGAAATCTTGACGTATGGTTAAGAGTAGAACTTTTGGAACATTAATTTTGGACTTCCGAATCATCAATTATATTATCTGGTTAAATTCGTAAACTCTAAATTGATTACTTTGCTTATTATATTTATTATCTAAATTTAGTTTACTTCGAGTGCAGTTCGCTCCCCTGTTAACGTGACCATACCATTCTAAGTAGTTAAGTGAAACGTATTTAATGCCATGCCATTATTATCATATTATTTTCAAAGGTGAATTATTGAGGCTACGAGCCGGTATAATATAAGAGTACTGTGTCCAGTAGATAATGGATTATGATTAGTTGTTGTTGTTGAGATCCAGACCGTCCGACCTACCAGAAAGGTGTAAGGTAACTGTCTGGAAGCCCGGGAAGTTCCACCCAATTTAGACCGGAACCCAGTGGGGGAGGCATCCACAGGGACCGTACCCTCCTTCCCCTACCACCAACCTCTCGGAAGGACTTACGGACCCACATGTTTAACGTGATCGTACTCCGCGTGAACACGGCGGCAGTTTTGGCAGCGGCTGGAATCGAACCCGGGCCTACCGAGTGCAACTCCAGCGCTGACCAATGGGCTACCGCGCCCCTTATGATTAGTTGTTGTTGTTGAAACCCAGACCGTCCGACCTACCAGAAAGGTGTAAGGGTTATGATTAGTTGTGTAACTCCTTCAGATATAACTTCAATAAAGAATAAGTTAATAATCCGAGTGTTTATTTGTGTCATCTATATTGTGTATTTCATGTATGTTTATAGCGGATGAAGATGACGATCACTCAAGGTAAGAATAATTGCTTATTTGTGTTTTGGTACTTCGGGCAGGTCATTTTGGAGTTTTACTCCCGGACGAGAGTGATTTGGAACCTGGGTATGAAAATGGATCTGAGTATGATTGGAGATCCTGTGCGGATAAAAAGAGGATTATTTAATATCACGGTTTGTAGTGAATGATGTGCAGAACTTGGTAATTTCGAGAAACGTATTTAATTTCGTTGGTCTGCACTGTTAACCAAAAACCGGTTTGACACCGGGTATCACTGGTGAGCTCTGAGCAGGTATAGAAGGAACTTAGCTGGCGATTCAATACACCAAGGGCTAATTCAGGACTCCATTCATTTATTAGCACGTATTTTGAAAACCATTATCGTTGCTTGCTGTGATATCACGATAAATTGTGATTTCTGTCTAAAACATCTTATACAGCTCTGTAAATATATTCACCTTCTTCTGGTATCATAAGTAATCAGTGAAATAAATTTAATTTGAATAGCTCACGTCTTTCTTGATGTTGCTATTTTCGCAAACAGTGTATATGATATGCATTGTACGAGAGTAAAATATTTAGATTTGATGCTTACAGTGGAGGGAAAAACCAAGTGTAGAAAGAAAGTGGAATAGTTGTGGAAGAAAAGTGAGATGGTTGTGGAAAAAAGTGGAACGGTTGGGAAAAAAAGTGGAACGGTTGGGGAAAAAAGTTTCACTGGGGAAAGAAAGTGGGATGGTTGTGGAAAAAAATGGAATGGTTGCGGAAAAAGTTTCACTGTGGAAAGAAAGTGGGATGGTTGTGGAAAAAATGGAACGGTTATGGAAAAAAAATTTCACTGTGGAAAAAAAGTGGAATGGTTGTGGAAAAAAGTTTCACCGTGGAAAGAAAGTGAGATCTTTGTGTAAAAATGCGATGGTTGTGGAAAAAAGGTTTACTGGGGAAAGTGGGATGGCTGTGGAAAAAAAATGCAATGATTGTGGGAAAATATTTCACTGGGGAAAGAAAGTGGAATGAGTATATAAGGTAAGTAAGCAAGATAGTTTACTTAGAGTCGAAAATACAGAACACAATCCTCAACACGAGTAAACAGAGAATTCGAATCATTGAGCCGAGGAATCGGGTTGGTTGTGTATGTTAAGTCAGAGGAATCAGGCTGATTTACCCAGGAATTGCAGATATTTAGTATAGAAACTGCGTATTTGAGCAATAAATCGGAATTCCGAATATTATTCAAATAGGATTCATACAATATTGAATCTTTTAAAAGAGTGAAAAAAGTTTCATACTGACCTTTAGAAGTCCAGAGCTGTAAACTGCGGACTCCAAAGCAATACGGGAGATGAAGACACCATCACTTTGCGTAAGTAAATCGCCTTCTCTTATGTACAGGCCGAGAGTCTGTCCGGGTCGCTTTACAATTTCAACGAACTGAACAACATAATTTGTATCCGCTAGTCTCAGATATCGACGACACGCTTCAGCCCCCACCCGACCTAAAGAGGCCGGGTCCAGAAGCCGAATGACCATCTCGCCACGCCTTTCCACCGCCTCTGCGGCCCGCGGGTCGAAGTCCTTCTCCACTGCTTCAATTTGCCTGAAGATTTCGGTTGAGATGCCGCTTACTTTCCGGAAGTCGCTCTGTACTACCATCTCAGGCATCAGTCGGCCGCCCCCGCCTCCTCCTCCTCCTCCTCCGCCGCCCCTGAGCAATGGTCGACCAGTGCCTCGACGTAGCCCAGGCACTCCTGACGCCTCTTCGCATATTGCTTGCGACTCCACTTCCCTTGTGTCCTGCAAATAAAAAGAATATATATGAGCATGGACGCAGGCTAATAAATACAAAGTGACTGCTAAGGCGTCTTGGCAAACGGCCATGCAGATTTACAAAGGGATATAAAGTGACAAAACTAATAGAAATCATCCGGAGTTGATGTTTAAAAAAATGAATTAACATCTAAATGTTGTACTTATCATAGATATATTATATTTTATGTGTTAGCTTAGCGTACATTATTCATAGCTGAGTACGCAGCGTTATTGCATTACTTTTATAAGTGTGCTTTAGATATGTAAAAACGTTTTGCAGTCGTGTTCCTATATTTTAATTTTTAATAACAATACATTAGTCGCATCATCTCATCCCCTCCCAAAGAAGCTTAACGTTAATTGTCTGTATAATGAGTGTCTAACGATTTTTTTTTATCTTCTCAGATTCTCTAGAAGCCTCAGATGGCCTAAAAGGCTGAATATTTGCACATTTATTGTATTGACTACGAAACAGAACCTAACGGAGCCAGATCTTCCATTTCCTTGGGGTCCGCGAAAATAGGAGGATACGAAAAATCTTTCCAGACCTTCTAGAAACCCCCTTGTCTTGGTGACTTAGAAGTCAGAATATTTGCACACTTATAATACCGTTCACGGGACAGAATCTAATGGGGCCGGATTTTTGACTCCTTCTCTCAGGAAGTGGTGAAAATAAGGATTTTCTAAAAGACTTTTTAGACCTTTCAAATTCTCCGGTGACTTAGAAGGCTGGATTTTTGCATACTCTTAGTCTCGATGATGGGTAAGAACCTAACAAAGACGGATATTCAACTTCTCATCCGGGAGTGGTCAAAATGGGGGGGGGGAGTATTTCCAGACCTCCCAGATCCTCTGTGACATAGAAAGCTAAAACTTTGCACATTCATAATATATTCTTTCCGGTCGTCCAAACAGGCACCTTACACCTTTCTGGTAGGTCGGACGGCCTGGGTCTCAACAACAATATATGGACAGAACGTAACGGAGCAGGAACTTTGCACTAGGATATGGTATCAACAACGGGATAGAACCTAAATGAGCTAATTTTCAATTAAGACAACTATTTTCGACCCTAAGCGCCATACATTGTTAAATTAAACTTATTAAAAAAAAGATGAAACTTAATTTTTTAAGTGTGTTAGATTTCCTGTTTTTAACAGAATTAAATACCATTTCAATAATTAAAAGATAAAATTATTTTTAGATGATATCTGCTGGTCAATTCAACCATGTTTTTTAGGGCTCTTCAGCATTAGGTTTGCTAAATCTGTTTCTTTAGGTCATAGAAATAATAAAATACCTGAAGATAAACACCTTTCATTAAAGGAGCATTGCTATATTTTGTAGTTATATGATATAATTTTTTTATTTGTTCTGATATGGACATAATAGTATAATACCAAATTATATCATAAGCAAAGTTATGGGAGGATAAAGAACAGTTCACTTTTGTGAAACCCGCTTTCCAACGGTTGCAACTCATTTTGAAAATTAAATGCCTTTTATTTCTATTTTTATTTAATTTTATTTTATATACTTTAAAATCTGGACAAAATATGTTTCTGTACATTATTACTTAAATCCGTCGTAGGAATAGTGCAGAATGTATAGCACAAGCTAACCAACTGTATCTGGCTGATCTTTACAAAACGCCACAAGAAGATGCCTTTTGCCAAAACAGTTATAGCAAAATGCATGCCATTCTGCCTATAAGTCGACAAAAGCTCTTACTTATTGGAAGCTGTTTTGTTTTACACATAAATTATAAATATTAGAAAACTGTAAGAAGTCGTATTCTGATTAAAGAAACATGCACGGAACAGCACAGGTCCTCAGAATATGACAGATTATCTCAGTTGGAAAAAGTGAAAATTTTGAATTGTGACAGGAATACTTCCTACAAATCGAAGAAATTGCTT
This sequence comes from Amaurobius ferox, assembly GCA_951213105.1. Lineage (NCBI taxonomy): Eukaryota > Metazoa > Arthropoda > Arachnida > Araneae > Amaurobiidae > Amaurobius > Amaurobius ferox. The sequence continues at coordinate 92,754,862 of OX578142.1, read as the reverse complement.
GAACTAGTGCCTTTGGAGATATGTATGCAATTAAAGCAAAAAAGAAACTCAACATCGAACAAAAATATACATACCCCTGCATCTATACACAAAACTCGAAGTCAAGTATTCAAGAGTGACAATTTTCTCTTTTGACAATAGTAATATCTCTATATTAAAAAAGAACTAGCCACAGCCGCCGCTAACAAAAGCCTTTCTCAATTTTCTGCTAAGGCTAACGCCTGTTCTATGGCGTGACATCAAATGATTTGCAATTTTGCACACGGTTTCAAATACTATTCCATGTGTCGCTTGTTATTTTGGTCCCAATCGGATAAAAACTTCCAGTTTTTAACACTTTACAACACAGTTGAAAAGTGTTTATGACTTTGTTCATTCTGTCTGTCTGTCTGTCTGTCTGTCTGTGTGTCTGTCCGTTAGCACGACAACTGCCGTAAAAATGACTTTATCAAAATTAAATTTTAGTATGTTGTTCAGACGGTCTGTGGGACCTATGGGAATATAAATGAATAATATCACTCAATTAGTTTTAGATTGAACCCTGTGGGACCTAATTTTTCAAACATTTCTTAAATGGATTTGAAATTCACAAATTGGTTCCAAAGTTTTAGACAATATTCAAATTATCCCATAAAATATATAAAAAAAATTCAGCAAAATATATTCGGTAGTTTTTTAAATAAACGTTAAAATAATAATTATACATTTTATATGAAGCGATCACGCGACCATTATATGAAGAGATCACGTGACCCACTTCAAAATAAAATATGGCATCCATCTTGTGTCTAAATCGTGATTTTTAAAGTTCCTTTCAATTTATATTTAGTGTTGTATCCGTCCTAAAACCGCTTTATTTTTGCTTAAATTCTATGCATCTACATACTGAAACAACGCAATTACAATATATTTGAGTTTAAATGATCATCCAAATTTGATTATTTCTACAACGAAGCCTACTTTTCACTTATGGAAAATGTAAACAGCAAAATATGTAGAATGAGTTGCATAAGAATTGCTGCCTTTCTTTAACGCAAAATTATTTAGCTCATGGAGTCTGCATAGCTGATATGAATGAAATAATCATTGATTTTACAGAGAGAAGGAAGATTTTTTCGATGAAGTTTTAAGCACAGAGTTTAATTGCTTGTGTCTCCATGGTCTTATGTTTTTAAATAAAATAAATTATTATAGTATTGTGATGAATGAAAGATTTTTTTTATGAATAAAATGCTGCTTTTATAGAGAGAGCCAGGCGTGTTATAATTCGATGACGTAATTTGAATAAATTTCATTTGTTTTCGATGAAGTTTTGAAATATAATAAATTATTGTAGTATTATGATAATTTTAAAAATATTACCGAGGAATGTATCGCATTTTAGAGATGTTTAAATAAAATTGCATTTAAGTTGGAAAGTGTTTCATAATCAATGCTTTATGCATGATTGATCTTTCTTGTTTTATATCGAATGATCTAATTACCCTAAGTATTCGTCATCAGAAAGCCCACTTAATCTTATTTTTAATATAGGTAGTTTGGAACATGTAAATTAATTATTATGTGTGTTTAAATTAATTTTAAGTCAACGCGTAGTTCATATCAAGGAAATGAAAATTTTATACTAAACGATTAATTAATTTTAAGATATTTCATATTTTTCTTCATAGAATTCTCTGAAACTTTAATCTTTACAAATTCTAATAAATTTTATTTCTTGGTTGTATGTTTAATAAGGGCTTTGAAATTAAATATTAAAGTTTCATTCTTCTGTGAAACATATTCTCCTTCGCAAATCGTCCCAAAAAGAAGAACCTCAGAGAAATTGATATTTTCTACCATAAGCATGGACTTACTATGATGTCAGGTTGCCATGAAAGTAGCTGAATTCATAGATAATCAGCTAACATCGCAGCTAATCAACGCTATCCAGTTGTTTTGATATCTAAGCTCTGAAGCAGATCACGTGACTAGACGTGGAGAATTGATAAACAGTCTATCAGTGTAATTCAAATCATTAAAACCCTAACTAATAAGGTTCCATTAATCATAGTAACATAAAACTTGGTATGTCGTAGTCTTTTGTATTACATTTTTATTATTTTGATCCTTAATCTTATCAGGTTAGCCCGGCATTGGCCCACCATACTATTAATGCCCATTAGTAGGAATGCACTCTTTTTTAACACTTTACAACGTAGTTGAAAAGTGTTTATGACTTTGTTCATTCTGTCTGTCTGTCTGTGCGTTAGCACGATAACTGCCGTATGAATGACTTTATCAAAATGAAATTTTAGTATGTTGTTCAGACGGTCTGTGGGACCTATAGGAATATAAATTAATAATGTCACCCAATTAGTTTTGGATTGAACCCGGGTTCAAAAAATGAAATACATTAAATCCTATGGGACCTAATTTTTCAAACGGATTTAAAATTAACAAATTGCTTCGAAAGTTTTAGACAATATTTAAATTATCCCATAAAATATATAAAAAAAAATTCAGCAAAATATATTCAGTAGTTTTTTTAAATAAAAATTAAAATAATAATTACACCCTTTATATGAAGAGATCACGTGACCATTACACGAAGAGATCACGTGACCCACCTCAAAATAAAATATGTCACCCATCTTGTGTCAAAATGTCAAAATCGTGACTTTTAAAGTTCTTTTTAATTCATATTGAGTGTTGTATCCGTCCTAAAACCGCTTTATTATTGCTTAAATTCTGTGCATTTACATACTGAAACAACGCAATTACAGTATAGTTAAGATTAAATGATCATCCAACTTTGATTATTTCTACAACGAAGCCTAATTTTCACATATGGAAAATGTAAATACCAAAAGATGTAGAATGAGTTGTATATGAATTGCTGCATTTCCTTAACGCAAAATTATTTAGCTCATGGAGCCTGCAATATAGCTGAAATGAATGAAACATTCATTGACACAGAGACGCAAACGATTTTTTTCGATGAAGTTTTAAACATAGAGTTAAATTACTTGTACCTCCATGGTTTTAAGTTTTTAAATAAAATAAATTATTATAGTATTGTTTGTAATGAATGAAATGAATGGAAAAAAATATATGAATAAAATGCTGTTTTTATATAGAGAGCCAGGCGTGTTATATTTCGATGACGTCATTTGAATAAAGTTCATTTGTTTTCGTTGAAGTTTTCAAATATAATAAATTATTGTAATATTATGATAATTTTAAAAGTATTACCGAGGAATGTATCGCATTTTAGCGATATTTAAACCACGAAATTTATATTTCAATGCCGTCATTTGAATGAAGTTCATTTTTTTTATGAAGTTTTAATTTTTCATATATAATAAATTAATGTAGTATTGTGATAATTTTAAAAATACTACCTAGGAACCGAGGAAGGTATCGCATTATAGAGATGCTTGAATAAAATTGCATTTCAGTTGGAAAGTGTTTGATAATCATTGCTTTATGCATGATTAATCTTTCTTGTTTTAGAATAACTCGAGAACCGGAGAAGATACAAAATCTAAATTTAGTATGTCGTTGTCTTTTATGGTATATTTTAATTCTTTGGATTTTGAATCTTATTGGACGCGTTCGTCTTAAGCTTGACATAAGAATGCACTTGTGGAAGTGAGTGAGAAGCTGCCTCCTACATCACCTAAAAATTAAGATATTGCAAGAAAATGCTATATTAAAAAGCCATGAAATATACTTCAACGGGACACCTCCTATGTAGCAAGTTCCATACAACAAAAATATTTAGGTAGATCATTTCTACCCATTGATCACAGAAATTAGTTCACTTTTACTCAAAATACCTGAAAACTCCTATGAACTCCGCAATTATAGCCAAACTATTCTCCAATTTACGAGAACCAACATTCTCACAAAGGAGAAACCGGAGAAGGTTGATTGAGATATATTCCCTCCATTTCTACTTCGGCTTCAACAATGGAAGCAGCGCATTTGTTCGCTGTAAATAAGGCAAGCTGCGAATAGAAACAGTCTTTGAATGGGATATAATCCCAAAGAGTATAAGTAACGACTATACGGACAGCTGAGTTCATTTGGCTTTCATATGGAACTTTTACAATGTTGAAACAGAGAGTGGAAGTCCATAGGATATTAAATGGTAATTATATGTCTTTGTTGGCAGAGCCGGGGGGTATTTTTAGATAAAGGTTAGAAATATAGATGTTAACTAACATTCACAAATTGTAGAAGTGATTACATTTACTTTCCCTGTAATACATGGCAAGTCAAAAATCACAACTCGAGTTTTCGATGGATTTTCATGACCTCTAGGACACGAAAAACTATTGACGTCTGTGTGTGTGTGTGTGTGTGTGTGTGTGTCTGTGTGTGTCTGTATGTGTGTCTCTCTGTGTGTATGTGTGTCTCTGTGTATGTGTGTGTGTATGTCTCTGTGTGTGTGTGTCTGTATGTGTGTCTCTGTGTATGTGTTGTGTATGTGTGTCTGTATATGTGTCTCTGTGTATGTGTATGTGTATGTGTGTGTGTGTGTCTATATGTGTGTCTCCGTGTATGTGTATGTGGAATATATGTATCTACTTTAACTTAAAGCTAATTGACCAAATTTCATGAAATTTGGTAGATAAGTCGCATGCGAGTTACCCTGGTGCTGATTAGATTTTGTCACGATTCGGGGAAAAGGAACCTGCCTTTGTATGCGAAATGACCCGCAAAAATCGTCAAAATCTAAAATGACTACGTATGCTCAAGCGCATCAATTAAATTCTTGTGTTATATGAAATTTTTGACGATGAAAATAATAAGACCATCCCCATTACTCTAGGATTAACCGTTTATGATATATTTTATTTTTTTCTCATTTTTGCTACACCGGTTTTGAGAATAAACCCAGTTATCTAATGAAAACGAAAGCTGATTTAAAAGCGTAAATTCAGTGTATTTTCAATTATTTATGCATTTTATTTAGAGCAATTAAACTCCATTTAATGAATTATCAATGAAGTAAAGAAACAATGAATTTGAGTCTGCAGTAAAAGTCATGTGCTGCTCACATCATATTTTTAAATTTATAGACTAGTTAAAATAAAGCTTTTTGTGCTTTCTATTTTCCCGCACATAACGTTTTTGAATCGGTTTCACAGAGAAACGCAAAACCGAGGTTCCACTGTAATAACGAAGTTTCGAAATGTCGTTCATTTATTTTCATTGTAATTTAATTATTATATTTTATTTTATTTGTAACCTCGTTAAAATATACACACCATACAACTTTTTATTTGCTAATTTTGGTTCCTGGTTTTATGCCTCCCCAAATTATTTTACCGCGCTTCGCCACTGCATGGCCTACTGAAAAACATTTCTCTGGACAAATTAAAACACTGCTCAATGAGATATTGAACATTCTCTAAAAGTAAAGCGATCAATCAAACTTTTTACATAGATCAGTTTTTCGTGGCGTCGATTAATCTCGCATTTCCAGAAGCGGTATTTTGCAATAAACACATATACTCCACTTTCACCAGAAATCACCTTCCATTTTTCTTGTCTTTCTTATAAAGACCTCTGAGCAGAGATAAGAGTTTAGGTAGAAAGTATGACAAAGCGGTATCTTTAAACGATAAAAACAAACTGGATGTATAGCCTTTATACTCATTTCGTTTCTGTGTGCTCCTATTTTTCATTAAGATTGTATAATTTTTTATACTAGAATATGCACTGGGAGTTGTCAGGGACTTAAGATGCAAAACTCTTACTAAAATTACACCGGGACATACAACAAATTCTCTTAAACTAAACAGAGATTTTAAATTTAGCCCATTAAGAACAAAAAATAAATAGCTTGGTAGAAGAACGTAATATATTCTACATAGGCGTGCGGGATTCATGCAATCCGGACACACGCCTTTGTTAGCTCAAGCAAAAAGTGTTGTCTTTAAAAGTAAGCTTTAGCATAATTAGAAGCTGATATTCAAAATGATCAAACTAATATATTTTATGTTGCTATCAGAACACCTCATATAGAAAAAATAAAACAGCGCTATGATTAATTCAGAATGCAGAAAAAGTTTCAAATAAAATTCAAAAATTTAAATATTATTTCAGCGAGTTTTCATTGATTTATGTCATGTTTTGGCACAATAAAGTACCTCTGTAATGATAATATAATACCAAATAAAAAATTAGAACAAAATATTTTAAATTCGCAATGTTATATCCCAGTTTAACCCTTAGTTATTGTGGCGACAGCTAGCTGTTTGAAAATTCGTCTGCATGACGAAATGGCGAAAAATGGCCGATTTCTGACTTAAAAAGTTTATAACTTCTAAACTAATTCGAATTTTAAAAAATCTCGCTAAATCTCCGGGGACCTGAAGTACCTTTGTACCGATTTCTGCCTCTGTCTGAAGCTTTTATTTTCCGCTACAGACAAAACAGATGCACAAATGCACACATCAGACACCTTCTTTTATAATGTAAGATGCAAAGTCTAAGACAACAGTTCTCAACCCACTTGTGTGCAACCCCATTTTGAACTGAGAGATTCTTCAGGAGTTATTAAGTAAGACACGTCAATGCTAAATATGCATGGCCTGAGACGCCAGGTACATATGTTATAAAAATGGTTCCCAACTCCTTTCTTCTTCTTCTTCGATCCAAACTGTTCGACCTACCCAAAAGTGTAATGTATCTGTTTGGACGGCCGGGAAGTGCCACTCAATTTAGACCGGAACCCAGTGGGGTGGCATACCGTCTTTACCCTATCACCAACGTCTTGGAAGGACTTACGGACCCACATATTACGTGCCCGTACTCTGCGTGAACACGAGGACAGTTTGGGCAGAGACGGGATCCCAACTCATTTGTTGGCTACCCAATTTTGGTCACGAAATATTATTTAGGGGTTATTAAATAGGACACGTCAATGTTAAATATACATGGTTTGTGTCGGCACGTATATGTTTTTCAAAAATTGCTGTCGCCAGTATAAGGTTTGAACCACTGAGGTTTAGAAATATTGTTAATTCTATATTTTATTTTAGGGGCAATTAATGATAAAAACAAATTATTATTATTATTTTCTTTTTCCTCCAATGGCTAGGCAATTGAATCTCTCATCATTCGCCTATACATCAGTCAGAACCGTGAACCTTTTAGCCGTCATATGACGTTGCCCCAGCGCACCAGTGGGGATAGGAACACACCGCTTCCAACGATACAACATCCATGCCTGAAGGTGGGACTCGAATCCACAACCCGGTGGCCGAACTATCGCTAGGAAACGCTTCCCTTGACCGTTCGGCCATCGCGTCGGCATAAAAACAAATGACAATTTTATCATTTATACCGTTAATTTACTATTAATCTATCATTCAATTTTTAATTTTGCATAATATTAACGATTAACAAAAAACGATAAACCTATAATTTAAAATATCAGGCCTTGATATTATAGATAAAATTTCACAACAACAAGTTGATTTAGCATTTATTTTATTTTTCATCTTTTCTTTCAGAGAACGACTATTTAGTATGACATTTTAATTTATGAAGCATTTTTATAATATTTGTCATTGAAAACTTAACCCATGCTCGAAAGTTCCACACAACTTGCTGAAAAATATTTGGTTGGGTGGATTAAAACATTGCTCGATGATATATTGAACGCTTTCCAAACGAAAATGATCGATCAAACTTTTTACATAGATCAAGTTTTTTTTTGTTCTGGAGTCGATTAATCTTGCATTTCCAGAAGCAGTATTTTCCAATAAACACGTGCTCCACTTTTACCAGAAATCCCTTTCCATTTTTCTCTTCTTTCTTAGGAAGACATCTCAGCAAAGATAAAAGTTTGGGTACGAAGTATGACAAAACGATATCTTTCACTGATTAATTTATAGTTTTATAAAGAATTCGAGTCTGTCTGCCTTTATTTTTTTTTATCAAATTTTTGTTTGCATTCTGTGTAAAGTTTAAGACAAAAGTGATAACTTAATATTTGCTCTTCACAGGTCGTTGAAACAAATGAAATATTAATCGTTCCTGTGAAAAAAATTCCAATCATTATATACTGTAATTGTCTAACGTATTTTTGTCGTCCCAAAACTTACAGAAGCCCCAATGACCTAGAAGGATGAATCTTTGCACACTTATAGTATCGACAACGGTACAAAACCCAATACAGCTGGATTTTCGAGTTACCCTCCGGGGGAGGCGGAGAAAATAGTTTTGAAGAATCTTTTCAGACCCTTAAGAAGTTCCAAGGATGACCTAGAAGGCTGAATGTTGGCACACTTGTCGTATTGACCATCGAACAGAACTTTGCGTAACCAGATTTTCGATTTACGACCCCCTTGGAGCGGAGAAATTGGGATTTTAAAGCCTTTTCAGATCCTTGAGTAGCCCTCCGGTGACTTAGAAGGCTGAATCTTTGCACACACAGTATAGAACACTGGACTGAACCTAACATAGAGTGATTTTCGATTTTATCCTCGGGGCAGACAAAATGGGGGTGGAGGGATAAAGTCTCTTAGAACCTTTCCGAAGCTTCCATGGGGAATTCAAATGGTTGAAACTCGACCCCAGGGTAGAACTTAACTAGGTCAGCTTTCTAATGAGATATTTTCAACGGCCTTACATTATTAAACAAAATAAAAATTGTTTTAAAAATATTGCAGCTCAATTTTTAAGAGTCGTAGTTTCCCCTGTTTTTAACAGGCTTAAATACTAGTTAAATATTCAGTTCATAAATATACAAGCTGGCGCAACAGCGGCCATCTTGACTCCCAGTTGAAAGGATGGCTATATATAGTGAAAAGAGAGTTGTTTTATCGTCTGGATCTCGAGAAATTTCTAGACAACTTTCTTAAATGACTAGTACAATTTTTTGAAAGTAGACACTTAACAGCTAAATCGGGTATCAAATATCAGTCATGTAGTATGCGCGCGCCATTGAAATAGCACCGGCAGACGATATATATATATATATATATATATATATATATATATATATATATATATATATATATATATATATATATATATATATATATATATATATATATATATATATATATATATATATATATATATATGTATATATATATACATATATATATACACTGCTGGACAATTGCTAAGAACAGATCACAAATTGTAATGTAGCACAACATTAAGCGGGGGTGGAGGCCCAGTAGAATAAAATATTGTTGCCACACTGTTCGGACATTAGAATAAAGATCATTTATTGTTCTGGAAAATACAGAAGGTTTTGAAACATCTGAAAGGAAAAAAGTGTTCATTTGATGCTGTGAAAGGAGAAATGGAAAAATTCTTATGAACGACAGCAGGCACCTTTGAGAAAGGTGTCAGTACGGGACATGTCCACCGTGGAGTGCGATGCAGCATTCCACACGTCCTGTCATGCTTTGCACAACATTATTCAGCAGCTGTTGAGGCAAGTCATCCCACTCCTCTGTCAGTGCACGGATGAGGGTGTTCTTGTTTGTTGGGGGATATTTTCGACCAGCAAGTCGCCTCCCCAAAGCATCCCACATATTTTCAATGGGGTTTAGATCTGGAGAACGTGCTGGCCATACGAGGCATTGAATACCCTCGCTGACTAGATGATTCTAAACAGCGAGTGTTTGATGACATGGTGTGTTGTCGTCCATGAAAACAAATTTATCACCGACAGCACCAAGGAAAGGGCGAACATGAGGCAGAAGAACTTCATCAATGTATCGTTGGCCCGCCATAGTCCCAGTTGCAACCACGTGTAGGAGCGTGCGGCCATTGATCATGATGCTGGCCCATACCATGATACTGCATGTCGGATATCGGTCCCTTTCCTGGATATTTTCTGGACGATAAGCAGTATCACACTCACATCAGGTCAGTTGGCGATGACAGACTGATCCGATGACAGACTGAACCTACTCTCATCTGAGAATAAATAGTACGCAAGCCCAATCCTGTTCGGTCCAATTAGGCTGCTCACGACACCCTTGCAACGGGCGGTACGGTGCAGTCTGGACAATGGGACACACACAACAGGTCTGCGGGCGTATAGTCCTCCTTTTTACAAACGTCTGGCTACAGTTTTTCGGGAGATCCGCTGTTTTTGAATGAAATTTTGGAAAAATCACTAAAAAAATCATAACCCTTAATAATGTTACGTAAATAATCATTTTTTATGTAATGTTTCATTAAGAAACGAATGACATGAACTTTAAAACGCTAGCATGAACCATTTTTGAGATATTGCACTTTTGACATAACTGTATAAAAACAAATGCATAAAATTCGTTCCTAGTTTGTTTCATTCACGAGAGAAGATACTTTGGGTATGTATTTTTACCCTTTTTGTATTTTTACACCCAACAATTCACAAATAATCAATTATTTATATATAAGAAAAACACTTCTCTTCGTTGTTTGTAACTCTTGGAGATAAATGTGGCCAACTTGGTTACTAATCTGACGAAATATTGCCAACTTAGCGATTTTATTATAATGGTTCCAAATTGACGAAAATATCGTTAAAATTGCAAAAATGAAGCTAAATTAACGAAAATGACGCCAAATTGATGAATTAATATTTTAATATATGGACTATATTGTTTATTGCAGATGCTATCAATATTGATAATTGTCAAGTTAGATTTGAGAGAAATATAAGATAATTGTATACCTTCAAATAGTTTTACACGTTGTCATCTGAAAAAGCGTCAAATGCAAAATTCAACGTTAAAAACATTGTAATGTAGATCTTATACATCATATTTTTACTGTGAAAGAAGAAATTGCATTATGTAGGGAAAGTCATGTGTTACCCACGTCAGATTTGTTTTATTTGCAGTGAAAGGAAACAAATTTGTGTTTTTATTACTTCTAAGAGGGAAAGTGGTGCATGTTTTTCAAAAATCCCTTTTTATCGTCACCCCTAATTTGAATTTCCGAAATATTGCTTTTTTTCGCTGTTCTGAAACCAGAAAAGGATCGAATGAGACCAAAACCTAGATTCTAATAACTAGAGTGGAAGTGCTCGATAATTTAAAAAAAAAAGTGGTTTTGAGTTGTTTTTTCATCACACAGTCACGCCAATTTGAATTTTTAAAATTTTAGCTTTTTCCCCTGATTCCGAAACTGAGACGTATCGTATAACATCAAAACTAAGATTCTAGTTATAACAAAAGAGTTCCATAATTTTTATACATCATCCCCCTCATTCACCCAGTCAGCCAACCAGTCAATTCAGTACATGTCTTCTCTTTTTACATAAGGGAAGATGTCTGTGTGTCTGTTCGTCTGTGTAGTCTGTGGCCGGAAATCTAAGCGTCGTACGGCATAGAAATATGGTACACAAATAATTATTTTTTTAAAACTCGAAATAGCTCTTTTATGTTTCAGCAGGACATCGAGCAATTTTCACACAAATCGGTTATTTAGCGACCGAAAATATTATCACAGAGTTACCATCTTGACACCATCGTAAAGATCAAAAAATTCTCTTTCAACTAAACTTTGAACGGAATTCATACGATTAATAAATTAATTTTCACGATTTTTTTTAAACATATATAGATATACTTTTCGTGTGTTGAAAACGTCCCCGATTTTTAAAATGTAATTAAAAAAATAACTGACAATCCGAAGTCTATAATTTAACAAAAGCTCCTTTAAATATTACACACTGCTCCGAAATAAAATAAAATCCTGAAGACATCCGCTCATTAATTATAATTTTTATAAAAGCGAGTGCTATAATTTCTCCCTTCGTTTCGGCGTCTGTGCATGCGCTTAAAGCCACAGAAGTTTCGTTTTAAAGGTAGAAGGAAGGGGATAATTTGAGAATGGGGTTATTGCATCGGTTATACATAGACTGCATGCAATTTTCACTTTTATTTATATGAATAAAATTTATTTATATATTTTTTATTTATTTATATCTTTTTTTAGATTCAGAAATTTAATTTTCCCCTGCTTTAACTCCCGAGGAACGCCGAGTGCATTTTTCTAGTTACATAAATATATACTCCGGAATAAATGGAAAAATTAACATCCCTAGAGATAAAAACATGGGAGTCACCGACAGCTCCCATTATATAAGGTTCAGCATAATACGTTTAAATTACTTGAAAGATTTGCTCCAAAAAACAAAACAAAAAAGAAACTTATAAAAACCCAAATGAATTCAAAGGATTAATTTTAATTAAGTAAAGAATTTTAGCTTTTCTATGTATGAAAACTGCGTGTACTAATAACAATTCCCTTTTGAAAATGTAGCATTAGAAATAATTAAAAATGTGAACGAGGGTTTTTTTTCTTCAATTAAACGCATTTAATGTTTTCATTGTTTCTAATTCATTTCTGCGTTTAATCGTTTCTATTGTACAGTTTTAATTCCTGCAGAGTTTTTTAATGAAATATTTTATATTCATCGGCGAACGTTCAATCTTACCATCGGTAACCACTTTTGGATTAAATATTATAGCGCTGTTTTAGTTAAAGTAAAAAAAAAAAATTGATGTGGGCAGCACATGACATTTCCTACATAATGCAATACATTCATTTCTTTCACAACGTAAAAAGGATGTACAAGATCTACGGTACTGTGTTTTGAATGTTAAATTGTACATTTGGCGTTTTCCTTCATGATTACATGTAAAATCATTTCGAAGTATCTAATTACCTTATATTTCACGCAAATCTAACTTGACAAGTATCAATATTGATAGTATCCGCAATAAGTAATATAGTTTGTATTAAAAGATTTTAATAAATAATTCAGAAAATTGTCTTCATTTTAGTTAATTCAGTGGCATTTTTGAAATTTTGGTGACAGTTTTGTCAATTTGGCAAGATTTCAAATTAGCCGCCAATTTTGTCAAATTTATCGCCAAGCGTTACAGACATATGAAGAGAAGGGCTTTTCTTATCCTACTATATAAAAGGGAAGACTTGCAATGACGTGGGACGTGCTCTCCCGTCAAAAAGTATTCGAATTTTCGACCCCGTCACAATACTTTCCCTATATATTATACTATGTATGTGGGGAAAGTAATAAAGATTCTGTGTGAAGACTGTGCAGGATTCACTTCTTCTTCGACCCAGACCGTTCCGTTCAACTCGAAATTGTAAGGTATCTGTTTGAGCGGAAGTGCTACCCAATTTAGCCCGGAACACTGTGGGGCATCCACAGTGACCTACCTTCTTTCTCCTACCACCACCTCTCGGAAAGGGCAGGGTTTACTTTAACTATGGAACAAAACATTATCGTCTTAGCAGTGCTTATGAAAATTTAGATCCTCTGTGCCAATACCTTAAAACAAAATGCCACGATATAATGCTGCTGCTCTATCTGATGAATTTTGATTTCCTTACTATACTTGGTAATGTTTAGTCTTTGAGTCGATGAAAAGCTGAATATATATATACATTATATATATATATATATATACATTATATATATATATTATCATAACTATCCGGAACCTTACTCCCCAATATGGATAGCTGATTTCCCTGAAACTTTCAGTAGCTTGCTTGCAGTTGTTTTACAATGTAAACCTAACCATCATCCTGATAGAATTTCAAAATAATAGATTTTGATAAGAGTTTAAAAGATATCGATTATAAAGACCAATTTTGGTTTTACAGTTACTCACCCATTCTTTCCATTTACGTTACATCTTAAATATTTATAACTTTTAATCGTTAAAATACCAATAATGTACGCGGGAGCCTTTATCCTGTCTTTTAAGGAATGCAAATATGAATTAGCGTTTGCAACATACTCCCTAAACAGTGACATAAACAAAATTGTTTCTCCGAAGTGCCTTAAAAATTAAGTTGTCGAAGAAACTATTGTTAATGAGCTAGTTTATTAACTCAAGTGTGAGAGGCACGTGTTACAAAGGCAGTTAGGTAGCAGTGAGGGAAGTTATTAAATTTTAAATGTTCCATTCTTAACGATGTGCAAGTGAAAAGTTAAAGATTTTTGTTGTACGTAATACTCGTTTCCACAAGAACAATTTTCTAGAGTTTAGTGTTCGCGTTTGTGTTAATTGGTAATGTTTTTGTGTAAAGCTTTGTTCGTTAGCTCCGTTTTATGTGTTGGCTTGGAAGAATCCTGTGCGCAACAGCTCAATTCAGTTACAAAGGCTGTTCTGGCCTAGCTGTCGGCTAAGGCTGTGGCAATAGACAAAATCTGATTTGGGCATCATATGACTTTCCCTGCAGACGCGAATTCATTCTTTCTATATTTCTTTAAGAACTCCTTAAATTAAGTTTAATTGTACAAAATAACACAAAATTTTCATTTTTATTTCAATTTCTGCTTTTATTTGGTAATTGGACATTTTTCCAAAGGCGGCATAACAAAAATGCAAAAAATCTAAAATATCTCGAGAACGGTTAGTCCTAGAGTAACAGAGTTGTTTTTATGCTTTCCCTCGTCAAAAAATACGTATAAAACAAGCATTTAATTGATACATTTGAACATGCGTAGTCGTTTTTTTAGATATTGGCGATTTTTGCGGGCCATTTCGTAAAAAAATGCAGGTTGTTCTTTTCCGAATCGTACCAAAATCTAATCGGCACCATAGCATCCCACAAGTAATTTATCTACCAAATTTAGTGAAATTTGGTCAATTAGTATTTTAGCTAGAGTGGATAAATGAAATTTTTACGGGCCATTTCGCAAAAAAAAGGCGGGTTCTGTTTTTACGAATCGTACCAAAAACTAATCAGCACCAGGGTCACATCGAAGTGACTTACCTACTAAATTTTATGAAATTTGGTCCATTAGTTTTTGAGTTAGAGTGGATACATGTATTGCACAGACACACAGACAGACAGATACACACACAGACAGACACACATACACATAGACGTCACGCTAAAAATGTTTTTTTCGTATTCTAGAGGTCTCGAAACGTGTAGATCCGTCGAAAACTCGAGTTGCGATTTTCGGCCTGATTCCAATACTTTCCCTACACATTGCCATGTATTGCAGGGAAAATAACAAGGTGAAGTAGGGGCTTTCGGGAGGTGAAAGTAAAGAGGTTGATTGTTCTAGACGATTCAAAAATAGCTCGCAAGCAGTTTTATATGGGAACATAAACATCACATAGTCATTAGAGCGTTTGAATAAGCAAATTGATACATTATGGAGTTTGAATGATGAGTAAATTTGTTCGATCGGTATATTCTACAAGGAAGTTTGATTATGGTGAAACGGATTTTTATTATTGCAGATGCATGGGGATAAAATTTAGAAGAACGTCTAGACTAGTCTCGCAAAATGACGTGACAGAGTAATGTGTTGAAATTTATGAAGTTTGAAATAAGCGCTTAATATGAGAATGAAAATTTGGAATAAAGTTTTATGTAAAAGGGGCGATTTTTACAGGGAGGTTTACATTTCTGTATCATATACATATCCAGTAATTTTGAAACTAGTTTAAAGAGTTTAATAATATTCAACTAATTGAATATATTGTAAGGAATAACAATTTCTATTCTCGATTTCCTCATTTTCAAGCAGTGTCTTCTCCGGAGAAAGAAGAGTCTAAATTTAAATAGCTACCGAGCAAATTGCGAACGGCAGGTGGAGCTGGCAACCAGGCTCATAAGATGCGAAGTGCAGAGCACGAGTTGGAACGTGGCGTGTGTGGATGCAGCCGACGGTAGAAAGTGTGGACCACGCACATTCTGATTTATTAATTGAAAATTGCGTTAATGGGTGTTTATTTTATGATTTTATACAGTTTTAAGAATATACTTGTTGTTTTTATAAAAAGATGCCTGCGTGTTCATTCCCTCACTTTATAATTTAGTTTTACATTTATTTTCAATGTTTATATATAGAATGTTGTAAGTACTGACTGAAAAAAGTGCATTATTTTCGCACATTTTTTTCTCATTTCAACAGGCTAAGATAGCAAGTAACTGGATGAGAATCAGTGTAATGATTAGAATTGATGATAAACACGTGCAATACATTTTAAAGATCAGGTGTACATGTTCATGTTACTTTTGAGTCACATTTAAATGGAATTCTAGTTCAAAAATGCAATTTGTTTTGAATATGTTTATTCAAATTTTTATACTAAAGAATAGTTTATATTTATTTGTTTATTCAATTGTACTACGTATTGCACTTTATTGGCAATTAGATTTGCCATATATGTTTTTACAAAACTTTTTTGAAGCATCTAATTCTCATAACCTACTATGGATAGAGCTGAGATGGTGACTGATATGGATTCAGCATATAATTTCTATGCAGGTAGGAGGGTTAACTAAGATTTTCTACATCCCGTTCTTTTCCTTTCTTTCCGGTTAAAGTATTTATATTTCCCTTGAAACATCTCTTTTTCAAAATTAACAGTAAATAGAGCTTATACATGATCACTGACATGGGTTCAGCATCAAATTTTGGAATACGTAGGATCATTCATTCTAAAAATTTCTACTGACGGTTCCTTTTCCACTTCAGCTTCAAAACTGTTCATGAAGCATACATTTCTTAGGATTGGCTATAGATAGAGCTTAGATGATGACTAAGGTGAATTCAGCGTCAAATTGCAGAAGTGTTGGTGGTTTATTTAGGATTTCCTACCGGTTTTTTCCCAATTCCGGTTCAAAACTTTTTCAATTTCCCTGAAGCATCTATTTCTCAGAATAGACTGTAAATAAGCTTAGATGACTGATATGGATTTGGTATTACGTTTCTGAGGGGTTGGGGGAATTTATTTAGGATTTCAACTTCCGGTTCTTTTATACTTCCGAATCAGAAAAATATCTTGAAAAATATATTTTTTTAGAATCGGCGCTAGATAAAGCTTAGATAATGGCTGATATGGATTCATCATTAAATTCTTGTCGGAGTAGGGGGTCTCACTAAAAATTTCCACTTCCGGCCGAAAAACATGTATAGTCCAACCCTGCTGCAGGTGCGTTAGCTATTAGCCACGCTGACTTTGTAAAAATGTATTTTAAATTTCAATGGATTCTACAGAAGGGGCCGTTGGTATTGTTTATGTAAGGACGACGCTATGTATGCGTTCAACCACAAGTGTAATACTAAGAATATTGCAGAAACAAAAAACTATACCTGTCAATACTCTCAATCCAGAGGACTAATACTCAAGATCTGTTGACTCTCTGCAGTTCATTAGTTAACACTGGATCATCCTTGAGGAGAAGTGCAGAGAAATTTCACCCTTTTCATATCGGGCGCGGTAGCCCAGTGGTTAGCGCGCGAGAATTGCACTCGGTAGACCCGGGTTCGATTCCCGACACTGCCAAAACTGCCGCCGTGTTCAGGCGGAGTACGATCACGTTAAACATGTGGGTCCGTAAGTCCTTCCGAGAGGTTGGTGGTAGGGGAAGGAGGGTAAGGTCCCTGTGGATGCCTTCCCCACTGGGTTCCGGTCAAAATTGGGTGGCACTTCCCGGTCGTCCAAATAGTTACCATACACCTTTCTGGTAGGTCGGACGGTTTGGGTCTGAACAACAACAACCCTTTTCATATCAGCATTTATGTAATAGCATTTGCGTTTCAATTTTGTCGACATTCATGTTGGTTATCAAACTCTATGTCTTATTGTAATATGCATTTTTATGATTATTTAATTTATCTCCTTGTTTTTTAAAAGATTAAAAATATATAAATTGATGTATGTAATTTTGTATGTAGTTGATATATGTAAATTTTGCCTGTCGGGTATGGCCTATATTTAGGCACTTGTTCGCACTTTATTTTACTTCACCACTGATGAAGGGCATGATAATATACTAAAGCGTTTTGGATACGTGATTGCGTACGTCATAATAAGGCGATTTTAATAAATGACTTTTTAACTACTTATTTGGTTGTCTTTGATTTTGGAATTTTTGTAATAATTGTTTAATTCGTTTTTATTTTTCCAGATTCTCCAGAAGAATATCGATGACTTAAAAACTCAATCTTTGCACAATTATAGATAGCACCGCCCATATTACAAAACCTAACAGAACTTTATTTCTCCATATGTGGTAGAGAAAATGAGGTATTGCGAAACGTCATTACAGGCTTTAGAGAAGCCCTAGAAGGCTCAATATTTGCGCACACTTAATACCAACCACGGGACAAAACTTAACGACGACGGATTTCTGATTTTACACCGATGCGGATAAAATGGGGGGAGGGGTGAAAAGTCTTTCAAGATCTTCCAGAAACCCCACCCCCTGATGATCTAGAAGGATAAAACTTTCCCCACTTATAGTATTGACCACGGCACTAATCCAAACTAGCCAATTTTTGATTATGACGTTGCTAAGCACTGTACATTGTTAAATAAAACAAGAAAGATCAATCATGCATAAAGCATTGATTATGAAACACCTTCCAACTGAAATTAAAATTTATTTAAACATCTCTAAAATGCGATACATTCAGCGGTGATATTTTTAAAATTATCACAATACTACAATAATTTATTATATTTGAAAACTTCATCGAAAACAAATGAATTTTATTCAAATAACATCGTTGAAGTATAAATCGCCCGGCTCTCTCTATAAAAGCAGTGAATATTTCATTCATAGACTTTTTTCCATTCCTTTCATTCAGCGGCGATATTTTTAAAATTATCATAATACTACAATAATTTATTTTACTTAAAAACGTAAAACCATGGAGGTAAAATTTCTTTCTAACTCCATGCTTAGAACTTCATCAAAAAAGCAATAATATGGAATCGTTTGCTTCTCTATGTAAAATCAATGAATGTTTCATTCATACCAGCTATATTGCAGACTCCAGAGCTAAATAATTTTGCGCTAAAGAAATTCAGCAATTCTTATATAACTCATTTTACAGCTTGATGTGTCTACATTCTCCATACGTGAAAGTTAGGCTTCGTTGTAGAAATGATCAAAGTTTGATGATCATTTAAACTTCAAAATATTGTAATTGCGTTGACGCAGTATATAGATGCACAGAAAAAAGACAAAGCTGTTTTAGGACGGATGCAACACTAAATATAAATTAAAAAGAACTTTAAAATTCACGATTTTGACACAAGATGGATGCCATATTTTATTTGGAAGTGGGTCACGTGAACTCTTTATATAATATAGGTGTATTTATTATTTTAATTTAGAACTACCAAATATATATTTTGCTGAGATTTTTTTATATATTTTACGGGATAATTTGAATATTTCCTAAAATTTTCGGAGCAATTTGCGAATTTTAAATTTACTTAAAAATGTTTGAAAAATTAGGTCTCATAGGGTTCAATGTATTTCAGTTTTTCAACCCAGGTTCAATCCAAAACGAATTGGGTGATATTACCCATTTACATTCCCATATGTCTTACAGATCGTCTCAACAATATACTAAAATTTCATTTTGATAAAGTCATTTTTACGGCAGTTATCGTGCGAACGGACAGACAAGCAGACATACAGACAGTATGCACAAAGACATAAACACTTTTCAACTATGTTGTAAAGTGTTAAAAATGTATAATAAGAAGTTGGAACTTAATTCTTCAAACGAGTTAGTTTCTCTGCTTTTGACTGGCTTATATACAAGACCGAACATAATTACAACTCCAAACTCATTTTGATATAACTGCTACAGCGTAAAATCAGTAAGACGAGGTATGCATCTGGTTCCTTACATTTCTGAGATTAATAAGCGTTATTCTAAGATAATCTAAAATAAAAAGACAAAAGCTACTGGGATTCTGTAGTTCCTTTTGTTACTTGAAATTCCAACAGCTGCTCTCCGGTGATAAGCTTTATACAATTCTAAACCTCTTCTATTTTACTTTCAACTGCTTTAACTGCTTAATTGCTCGAAAAGCAATTTAAGTGCTGAAATAAAGTTAGTTGGATTTGAGAAAATAATGGCAGAATATTGTGTGTTGTTCTGATAACTTAAACGACTCACGAATATTCTACTTTCTTAATTAAAAATGATTGCCTTACTGTGCAGGTTCTAATTAGATGCCATGGAAAATCATACTTTGTTTTAAAAGTCGTTTCTAAGCGAGAATTTGACGTGAAAGTTATTCGATTCCTGTTATGCCCTGTTTTGTCCTGTTGTCGCGTAGTAAATTTCCCCCTTTATTGAGAGATTATGCTGGTTTTATTAGAAAATTCCTGAGCTGGAAGAGATAAAAATAATTAAATATAATCTGTTTCATTTACATTTATAAAGATTAGTTAAATTAATGGTTAATAGCCGATAAATAAGTAAATGGTTGAATACTTCAAATAAATTACACACTTTTCTCATCATTTTTAAATTTTTATTCAAGATCTTTCATAACATAAGAAAGCAAGTAGCTGCAATACCCATTTCTCAACTTGGATTGTGGCTTCTTCAGTTAGTAAGATATATTTAGAATCAATGCCATCAGAATTTTTCGTACATCTCACGTGTCCAAGATATAAGTTTCCCTATATATTTTTAAAATGTGTGGAGATTGAAACACAAATTAGTGCGTTCTTATAACTGGATATCACCGAAACCGTTTTGTTGTTGACGATTAAAATAAGTGTACCGAATTTCATGTGGAAAGATTTTGATTTTTTCAAAAAATATCGCTGCTCCTGTGGGTAATGTAAAATTTCTCATACAATGAAACCTGGTTAAAGGGGCCACCCTTGGGACTGAGAAAACTGGCCACTTTTTGAAAATGGTATTGTTACTGTGGGAAAATGGTATTGTCACTGTGGGAAGATGGTATTGTTACTGTGGGAAAAGCCGGCACTTTACTTGGTTTCACTATGTTTCTAACGTCTTCTAATAACTGATACAGGGCCGTCTATATATCTGGTTAAAAGTACTTGCACAGCATTTATTAATTTGATAATAGTGAGTACATGCATGACTTTTTTATCATTTTCAGATTAAAAACGTCCAGAAGCTGGATCGCCCAGTGGTTAAGGCATGGAAATTGTACTTGGAGCATCCGGGTTCGATTTCCGGCTCTGCCCAAACTATCCTCGTGCTTACGCGATGTACGGGCACATAAAATCTGTGAATTCGAAAGTCCTTGTGCGAGGATGGTGATAGGGGAAAGAGGGTACGCTCCCTGTGAGTGTTTCCCCCACTAAGTTCCTTTCTAAATTGGGTGGCACTGTCCCGATCGTCCAAATAAATATCTCACACCTTCGGTTATGTCGGACGGTCTAGGTCGAAAGGAAGATTAAAAACTTTCAATGTCTCGGGAAAGACCCATATGAGCGTTCTGTAAGTGATGCCATTCTCTTTTAAATACGATATTATACAGTGTTCCTAAAAAGACCTTAAGCACCTCACTTTGTAAAATTAACTGGAGAGCGGCTCAACTCGATTTTCTCATATCAGAATCCATTTTATAGTAGCTTGTTTTCATTTTTCGTTTTTTTACAAGATTTTACAAGAAAATTTTTGAAAAATCGGTGTCGTGGGTACAAATGGTTACAATTATAGCGCGTTACCCTTCACGTTAAAGATATTGGAAAAATCTTTCGATTGATACCGTACATGACGATGTACTCTCAGGGTAAACTTGCCCTCCCCCCGAGGGGGCTGATGACACCGCGAGCAAAAAAAATTGCATCGCAGCTATCTTTCACAATAAAGATTGAAACTGTTAAGTCTCGTGATCTTTGAGCCATAAATAAACCCTTTTATGCACCATTATGCCAGATTTTGTCCTATGCTGTCATGTTAAAAGAATATGAAATTTCGAATAAATTTCAAAGTTTTCGCTCGAATTAAAAAAAATTCCATCTAGTTCTAGATTTTCTGATAGCAAAGGCGGATATAAAGTTTCATGAAAATTCATTAATATTTGTGGCCGTTATTGTGCACACAAGAAATCGATCACAGATAGACGAACGTTACTTCAAAAATAGTCAAAACGTGTTCAGGAGGCATGAAAATGTCAAATTCGAAAATTTTCGATTCTATATTACATAGTATAAGAAAGTAAAAAGGTCTACAACTGTGCTCGTTAGGTCTACCTATAGTAAAGGCGCTATGCCCAATCGAATGAAAGTGATTATTTTACTTTTTTTTCTCTAGAAGCGTTATTAAAGAACTCGGCAACGAATATCAAAAACTTAATTATGTTGCTTTAGTGCTTTAACGAAAGAGGAAAAATTAAAATTAAAGTTTAAGGAAATTTACGATGATAATTTTAATTTGATTTGATTTCTCCAAATCAATAAAATCTAAACATTTTCAAACCACCGGTTTTCTCGGTATTCGCAATGTTCTTGTGAAGCAATTGCTAAAATATTGTTCAGATTTAACATTATTTTCAAGCGTTACTTATGAATTCATAAGCTACTGCATTATCATCTGCATTAAAATATCGAACAAAATATGCCAATATCTGAGATCATCATATCTTTCCAATCGATTAATTCAATTATCCGATATTGTCTTTATTACTCAGTCAAGAAATGTCACGGTTATAAAAGCAGCAAACTTTTGATGTCCTTATTTCTATCGATATATTAATTTAATAAGAATATCTTATTCAATACCTGCACGGTCTGAAAGAAAAAAAGAACAGCTAAAACAAAATAATCAGATCTGGAAATGGCCAAGCGACTGAAAATGAAGCTTCACACTTTGACAGCAGCTGGTGCTCATATCGTTCTGAATAATTTATTTATTATCGAAACTTGATATTTCATTTGACATGGCAACTAATAAGATTATAAAATTTACTAATAAGAATTTTGCAGGTAAATTATTATTAGCTAAATATATTATAATGCAAAGCGCACTTTCGTAGTTTGAAGAAAAATAAGGTTACTTTAGTAGAACGTTTTTGTGGTAAAAATTACCATTTTCTTTTCACATCCATTTTCGTTTTATATTTTCATCAAATAAAAATATTTAAATATATGAATAGTTTTTATTAGCTTTCACGTAAGGAAAAATAAGTGCAGTAATTTTTGTTAAAAATGGTTATGCTTTACTATAACACTCCGAAAGCCCTGAAACATGAAGCAATAGTTATGATGTATTAAAATACATGAGATGGAAACAAATCAAGGAGTTTAGTTACCTCCAGAATTTAAGATGTTTTATTTCTCATTCGTAATTATTTATCTATTTAACAAATATTATAATTTAATTGATATTAAACAAAATAATACTTCCTTATATTAAACATAATTTTACTTTACTCGTATTAAACAACGTTGTACTTAAGTCATATTAAGCAAAGCTATACAATGGTTATATTATTTAAAGGAAATTTGGTCATTATATTTAAAGGAAAGCTCCTTTTAACTGCTTAAGTATAATTAAGAGAGTTGTACGTTACTCATATTAAACAACGTTCGTTATATTTTACTTATATTATACTAAGTTATACTTCCCCTATGTAAAACAAAATTCTCATATTAAATAAAATAAAACTTTATTGAATTATTAAATAAAGTCACCAATTATTCAGTTGTTTATATTAA
The DNA here is from genome assembly GCA_951213105.1 of Amaurobius ferox. NCBI lineage: Eukaryota > Metazoa > Arthropoda > Arachnida > Araneae > Amaurobiidae > Amaurobius > Amaurobius ferox. Next base: position 92,731,387 of record OX578142.1, on the reverse strand, counting down.
ACAAATTATTTATACTTTACTGAACTACTAAATAGAATTAAACAACATTTTAGATTTAAATTTAGACACACACACACACAGACATATATATATATATATATATATATACATACATATATATATATATATATAATATACATATATATATATATATATATATATATATATATATATATATATATATATATATATATATATATATATATATATATATATATATATATATATATATATATATATATATATAATAATTTCAAGCATTTATCACTGAAGTGGATTCTGCAATATATCCGTTTTAAATGTTCCGAAAACAGATAATACAGTTTTAGTTATCTGGTGATAAAAAGCAATTGAACTAATGATCTAAATAAAGCTTCAGATTTATGATCTAAATATCTAAATATATCATCATACATGAAAATAAAAATAATCTAATGGTATCTACAAATATTTTACCGGCAACTTGGAACGTACATTGAGGAAGAACAGTCTGTTGTAATTCGGCTATAGATAATGTGCTTCCATTTTTGTTTAGCGTTTTTACCTTTTAACGTGCAATCAATATTTTAAAAATCATTTTTTGGCATACCCCTAAAAGTTACTATTTAACTGCAGCGCTCCAACATTTTCTAAGCAATTCGAACTCTGACTTAACACGTAGAGGCTTCATATTTAACCCCCCTACTTTCATAATTTATCATGCGGAATGCTATTTGCATGAAACTACCATTTCTGATTGGTTACACGTTTAATGATGCATAATTTCGATAGGCAGCATGCTTGTATAGAATGTATGCTGCTGTAATAAACTAAGGAATTGTTGCCATGGATCGTTAATGTTTTGGGTCGGGTCGAGCGCTAAAGAATTCCGTTTCAAGACAAGAAATTTGTGAAAGAGTCTTCATATGGTGCCAATTGGTGAGTATACTTTATTTACGATGGAACTATTAAGAATTTTTACTTCTCTGAAATACATGGTAATGTATAGGAAAAGCATTGGATTCGTGTCACAAATCGCAATTCAAGTTTTCGATGGATCTACACGTTTTGAGACCTCTAGAACACGATACGCTATTTTTACCATGACGTCTATGTGTGTGTATATGTGCAGATTTTGTATCCACTCTAACTGAAAAACTAATTGACTGAATTTCATAAAATTCGACAGGTCTCTTGTGGGTGACCCTGGTGGTGATTAGATTTTGGTACAATTCTGGATAAAAGAACCTGCGTTTTTTTGCCAAATGGCCCGCAAAATTTGTCTGTATCCATTCTAACTAAGAAACTAATTGAATAAAGTTCCCAAAATTTGGTAAATGAGTCACTTCTTCTTCTTCTTCTTCGACCCAGGCCGTCCGACCTACTAGAAAGGTATAAGGTATCTGTTTGGACGGCAGGGAAGTGCCACCCAATTTAGACCGGAAATCAGTGGGGGAGGGGCATCCACAGGGACCGTATACCCTCCTTCCCCTACCACAAACCTCTCGGAAGGACTTACGAACCCACATGTTTAATGTGATCATACTCCGAGTGATCACGGCTGCCGTTTTAGCAGTGGCGGGAATTGAACCCGGACCGACCGAGATCAACCACTGGGCTGTCGCACCCCAGATAAGTCACTTGTAGGTTAACCTGGTGCTGATTTGATTTTGGTGCAATTTGAGGAGAACTTGTCTTTTTTTACGAAATTGACCGCAAAAATCTCCAAAGCTAAAATAAAAGACAACGTTTGCTCAACTATATCAATTAATTGCTTGTTTTATACTTAATTTTGACGATGAAAAGTATAAGATCAACCCCATTGCTCTAGAGCTAGCCGTTCTTGAGATATTTTAGTTTTGTCACATTTTTGCTACCCTAATTTTGAGAATTGTTGCCAAATGAAGTTACCAATCCAAATGAAGTGTCCAGTTACCAAATGAAAATGAAAGCTGAATTTAAAGTATAATGTCAATTATGCTTGTCATTTAGTGCAATTAAACTCAATTTAATGAATTATTAATGAAAGAAAGATAAAATGAATTTGAGTCTGCAGTTTAAGAATGCCAGAGGTGACATCTTCAGAGCCAGGAAATTTAAATCCTTAATGAACCCTTCTCCTCCACCTCCGAAATTCAATGCTGAATACATAGCAGTCATCATCTAAGCTCTATCTATACGTAGATATAACCAATCCTGAGAAATAGATGTTGCAAGAAAAATATAAATTTTTTAATCAAAAGTAGCAGCTTGAGAACCGGAAGTGGAAATCCTTAATGAGTCATCTAACCCCCTTCAAAATTTAATGCTGAATTTAAATCGGTCATTATCTAAGTCATATATATATATAATCCTGGAAAATATATGTTTCAATGAAAAATTTTGAAGCGTAAGTGGAAAAGGAACCTGAAGTAGAAATTCTTATTGAGCTACTCTGCCTACTCCAGAATGTGATGCTGAATTCATATCATTTAACACTTAAGATCTATTTGTAGCTAATTTTGAAAAATACATGTTCAAAAATATGAAATTTTTTTTAACCGGGAAAAGAACTGGAAGTGTGAAAAATACTTAGTGAACCCCCTACGCCCTTCAAAATCCGATACTGAATCAATCACAGTCAGCATCTAAGCTCTATCTATAGTAGATCCTGAGAAATAAATGCTTAAAAAAATTTTAGTAAAAACATAGATGCCACCAATAATTAACTACAATTCTATTTAGCTCACATCACTCTTATATTTGTGTCACATAGGGGCCGTTACATAATTTCTATAAAACTGCGTTACTTTATCCTCTACCAAAATGCAACTTTATAAAAACAAATTGGAAGGCTTTCATATTTCATAAGATTTCTGATTATCTTTACTTTTTAATTATTTCTCCTCATTTTTTCTTTTTTTCTCAATTTTAAAGTTATCAAGGGACTTGTCAGGGTTTACTTTTTCGTTCTACAGGGTTTCGTTCTACCGGGTTTGTTCTACCAAGAACTTGAAGTCAATACTTTTAGTTCTTGGACCATGTCATTCTGATAGCCTAAAGGAATATATAGGGTTTCTAAGAAAGTTTTCAAGTACCGCAATAACTTTATAAGGAAAGGTCCATGAGTGTACACGATAGGTCTATCCATAGTAAACCGACTATGTCTAATCGAATAAAAGGAATTGCAGCGCCCCTAGTGGAGAATTTAAAAAGTTGGGACAACGAACTCGGCGGCAAGAAAGTGAGACAGACGATAGAAGCCAATAATTTACAACTTATCAAGTTGGTAGTAGGTCAGTTCCACTGTAACTGACATAACTATCGATACAAGATTTGTGGCTTTTTTATACCAGGAAACATTTACTAAGAATGACAAATTAAAATTTTATGCTTTAAAATATTTATTACCTATGGTTATCATATAGCAACTTTAAAAAAAAAATTCTTGCTTTGGATATACCTCTATAATTTAATTTTCAAATTGTGTAACTGACGTAACTCAATTACTGATTCAGTAAAAAGTGAAATAATATCAAAATGTTAAAGCTAGAATGGTGTTTTTCGCTTATAAACAATACCAAATAACTAATAGACTCAATGCATACTTATTTATATTTTATTTATCGACCATAGTTTCAAAAATTACAATATCTTTTGTAACTGACGTAACATGCTTCTGTAATTGATGTAAAAGTATTAATTTCTTATGAAGCCAGTTATATTTGTAGTGCATTTTTGTTCCTCGATATTATTATATGAAATATAAAGTTTTTTACTAATACGGACGGACAATCTAAAAATTTTAAATCCTTTGAAATAGGAAATAATCTGAATATTTATTTTGGGGCAAAAATGAGGCTTCTATGTGGAATTGAGTAAGTTCTGAGCCAATCATACACTCGTTATATATATATATATATATATATATATATAAAATCGTTCCTCAATGCTTAATAGTATTGTCTCGAGGTTGCGCATGTAGCAACCGATTAAGTATGATTGGTATTTATTGCCTTTTTTATGCATTTCTTCCTTGCGTTAATTTCTGCTAATTACACAATATTACATAATAAAGGAAGCTGTCTATGCGTCTTTGTGTGTGTGTGGTCTGTAGAGAGAATCTACAGACCAACCAGTATTCACAGCATTTTTCTGAGACATGTGGATAAGCGCAGAACATGTTGTAGAATTCTCATAATGAAAATGTTTGTGCCGTGATATATTGTAAAGAACCTTGCTGCTCCAAACGGGAATCGAACCCTGGATCTCCGAACAGGTCGGTCGACGCTCTACCGTTGAGCTACTGGGACGAAATTGTAAGCTCTTATCGTTAAAGTGTACTCTGCATTCTCCACTTTCTAATGTCAGATTGGCGCGCAACTGACAATCTGACTGACCACCTTCTGCTATTTTTACCTCAGGTTAACTTCCTACTACTACTGTTTTTACCCAGGTTAGTATCTTACGTGGTCGTTATCTTCTCAATTTGAAATCGGTCACTTTGAAACGTCCGACATCTTTGCACTAACCTACAGGGTTGATCTCTGTTCGGGCACTATTTTAAAGGTGAGCGTCAGTAAATTTTCTGCCCTATCCGCGCTTTGTTAACTTTCGCGGCACACATATTTCGCCGAAATTCTGCTCAAACAGTTGCGAAATATTTTCTTATAGATAAAATGCTATGCTTAGATTATATTAAAACTAAATTTAATACCCAATAAAACATAGAATATATGTTTTATTTTAATTTAAAATATTTTTGGTGCTGCCATCTGTTGTAATTTAATTCATACCGACTATTTTTATTTTTTAATGAACATTTTTAAATGTCTATTCCTTCTAATACGCTATTAAATACAACAACAGATCATATGCCATAATCACGAAAACGTAATTGAACTTGGACTTGAAGACAAAGGAACTCGAAGACAAAACTGCAGTCCTCAGTGATGTGCATTCAGATCCCTTATCAAATTTAGAGAATGATAAATTACCTTTCCGTGATTGTGGCATTATTATATATGATCTGTTGTTGTATTTAACACTGTATTAGAAGGAATAGATATTTAAAAATATTCATTAAAAAATAAAAATTATCGGTATGAATTAAATTACGACAACAGATGGCAGCACCAAAAATATTTTGAATTAAAATAAAAAATATATTTTATGTTTTTTGGGGCATTAAATTTAGTTTTAATATAATCTAAGCATTGCATTTTATCTTTCAGAAAATATTTCGCAACTGTTTCAGCAGAATTTCGGCGAAATATGTGTGCCGCGAAAGTTAACAAAGCGCGGATAGTGCAGAAAATTTACTGTCGCTCACCCTTAAAGAACCTTGTTGCCCCTTGCTGGAATCGAACCCTGGACCTTCGGACTGGTCAGCCGATGATCTACCGTTGACCTACTGGCAAGAAATTGCAAGCTCTTATCGTTAAAGTGGACACTGCAATATTTTATGACAATTAATGAAGCATGGATCTATTTAAATTGCTGCAACAAAAAGAGATCGATGCACTATAGCAAAGTTTCAGTAAAGGAATCATAATTATTGTTGGCTTTTCGTACAACGGTAAATTAAAGTTGAGAAAAGCCGAAAAAAATGTCAAAAGCAATTCAACATGTTACAAGATAATACTTTAACTCCTTTATTTAAAGAAGAAATACCACCCCTTTATCCTTAGAGTTTTAATAGAGTAGAACTTCATCAAGATAAACTTACCAGTCTCATATCAAAATATACCGATAAATTTCTTTTAAAAATGGCAAAAGACATATGTATTAAAACTATACTTTTGCTCATATTCCTTCAAACTCCCCTGATGTGCCAACAATGGATTATTGAGTTTTTAGGTTGTTAAAAAGAAGACTTTCTAAATACAGACCTAAGACAATGAATGGGCTATGGAAAATTGTGAAAGAAAAGTGGAATTAAACACCCCCCTCATAACTTTAAGAAAAACTCTCTTATCTTGGAAATCAAAACGTATAATGATAGTCCAGAGAAAGGGCCATTAAGAAAAATAAATATTGTTACTTCAAACCTTAATTATATTGCTGTAAATTTGTTCTAAATGTGGGTAACAGCCTTTATATTATTACTTCTCTAAAATAGGGAACTAAACGTCAGTGAATGCCATGAAGTTATCAAATGCTGCAATTAGTGAAGTTGGGTCTGTTCCAGTACGAAAGGGTGACATAATGAGTGAAACTTGTAAGCGAGTTCTTTTAAGCAAATAATGACTTGAAAGAAAAAAAACATCTCTAATGTACTCGAAGGTGATACTAATAATTAAGGTTTTATTGAAATGGGTCCTTACAAATGTCATATGTGTTAGTTACGTTTCCATTAACTTTGTAAAAGTCGAAACATCATTCTCGATTCTAAAACACATTTTAAGTGGCAGAAAATTCACTTTCGACAATTTAAAAAGAGAAATTCTAGTAATTATGTCTAACCCCAAAGATAAATAAGTGATCTGATAAATAATGTTGTAAAATGAGGTAAATACCTCTATATAATTTGAACGTTTTCGAACACTGTTCACTTAGTAAATGCCTATTTTTGATGCATGTTTTGATGTTTTATTTAGCTTATTTGGCTGCCTATTTTAATAGTTTATACTGCCAGAATTTTCGGGCTTTAGTTATCACATAAGTTCTGGTTATAGCTAATCTTAGAAAATAGATGTTTCAAGGGAAATGAAAATCTTTGAACCGTAAATGGAAATCTTTAGTGAACCTCTTATGTCATCTGAAATTTGATGCTGAATCCATATCAGTCATTATCTAATCTTTATCTATAATAGTTCCTAAGAAATATGTGTTTAAAAAAATTTAGAAGGCAAACATAGAAGGCAAAGTTGGCTGCCACCAATTACATATTAAATAGCTATATTCGCAATATTTTTATAAAAAATATGTTTTCGCAACATTTTATTTTCGAAGAAAAATAAATGTGCTTAAAATTGAGGTCCTTTCCTTAATCAAATAACCTAGAAAATCTATAGAATTTAAGTGTTCATATACTGAAAAAATCATATCAAATCCATGATTTTCGTTCGAAAGATATCGTGCATACAGACAGAGACACGTACATCAATCAAAAATTACTGATTTGTATTTAGGGATTCCCAAACCGCGTTGATCCATTGAAATTACCATCACAGTACCTTCCTTTTACATTCAGAATTCCTGGGAATGCCTTTAAGCACCCTAGTAACTTTGTAAGGAAACAGTCATGGGTGTACACGTTAGGACTATCTACGGTAAAGTGAGTATGCACGATCGAATAAAAGTGATTGCAGTTTCCATAGAGGAGAATTAGTAAAAGTTAGGATTACGCACTCGGCAACGAAGAGAGATAGACGAAAAATGCCAAATATAAATTTGTAGAGAATTGTCTAGTAGAAATCGACACCAGGATCGAACGAAACGCGTACGTGGAACGCAATAATATAATGTTCTTTCTGGAATTCAAATGCGCATTGTCTCTGATGAAGGGCATTTTAAAGACTTAAACAAGTTTTATGTCTATGCATAGGTTGTTTATTGGATCATTCCTAAATAGCACAGCCATTCGCCAATAACCACATTGTGAGAAATAAATCTCTTCTGCTATAGTTTTGTTGTCGATTCCTGCACTTCAGCCAATGCTCTACAACTTTGTAATTGGCTTTTTTCTGTTAGATCGTTTTGTAGCCGTGTTTCTTGTCCCAACTTTTTAAATTAGGGAGAGCTGTAATTACTTTTACTCGATCTGGCATGGTCAGTACATAGATAGACCTTACGAGTATATTCATTGACTTTTTTATAACGTTATTGGGGTGCATAAAGACGTTCCTAAAAACTCTGTATATGGGATAGAAAAATCCGTATCAGGGATAATTTCTCGAGAACGAAGAGAGTTATCGTTATTTTTTAACGTAGCTGCACAGGAAACACCAATGGTATTGCACGACGAGATAATGTTTGGTGGTGGTGGTGGTGGGAGGGGGGTCTATATCACCCCCTTTTAGAGATTAAAAAAATAAAGACAATTACAAATTTGTAGAGAGTTTCCAAATTAATACAAACATTTGTTTGTCCGACAGAAAAAGCTGAAAACCCCTAAAAACTATAAATAATAATAAATAGAGAATATACTTTGAAGGAATATACACTTATTCTGTAAATTTCCATCAAATAAAACAAAATTAAAACGTATAATTGATCGGCTACACAGGCATTCTGGTTACATTCTCCAAAAATAAAGATCATTTCGCAATATTCTTCATTAGTAAACATGATAGACATGGCTCATAAAATCAAAATAAAAATACGACCAAAAGTAGCTAACACCTAGCATAAGGATACAATACTGCAGATGAAACACTATTTAAACCTTATATTCATTTTTTTTTCTGGATTTTATTACGATGATGCTTATTGACAAATCGTTTGTCAAATAAAACAGTTAGCATTCAAACAAAATTTATTAAATCGTTTGCTATACATCTGTCCCCAAACGGTTTTGCAGTTTGAAGAATCGTATGCTTTTAAAAATATCAATGCTTTAGATAATTATTTGCAGCTTTTTCTATCAGATAAAATGTTTTGTACTGATTTGGTAATGCTTTATAACTTTGTAATTGACTTTTTCTCTACCTCTAAAAGGAGAGCGAGATAACTTTCTCCCGGGGGGGGGGGCGCTAATAACGTTATGAACAAAAAAAAATTGTATCGAGTCTTATTTTTCACAACAAGAATTGAGACTATCAAGTTTCGTGACCATTAAGATATAAAAAAAAAAAGCCTTTAACGCATAATTATGCCAAATTTTGTCCTATGGTGCCATGTTAAAAAAAATATGAAATTTAGAAGTTTTCGCTCGAATTTAAAAACATTCTATCTAGGTCTAGATTTTTTTATATCAAAGTCGGATATAAAGTTTCGTGAAAATCCACTAATATTTGTGGCCACAGACAGACAGACAGACAGACGGACATCACTCCAAAAATAGCCAAATCGTGTTCAGGAGACCTTAAAACATATATTGGCTTCAAAATCCAGAATTCGAAAATTTTCGTGATTACAATATTTCTCTATACTGTGTTACATACTATGAGAAAGTAAAAATATAAGAAATAATTTTGCATTTAATTTTAACAAATTTTCAAATTGGAAGTTATGTGCTTAAAATCAATTGCCGAATCACAAAAATCGATGTCACCTATGCTGAAACATTCTGTATTACCCAAACAAAATTATTGTCCAAGTATTTCAGCAATAATTCCGAGAATCTTTCCTCTGGTAACATGCTCAGACTTTTAAAACAAACTACCAAATGTAAGATTTATTCCTCATCCCCCTCCTTTAACTTCGAACAATTTGCACACAAAGCAGGTCTATTGGATTTAAGAAATGTTTATGGCTTGGTACGGCTAACATATTTGTTTCCCGTTACTTTCGTTGCGAAAATATCTTGTTCAAACTCAACTGGAAAAATTCTATACATAATTCATGAGACGATTTTATTTGATAAAAATTTATGAAAATCGGTTACGGCTTTTCTTTCTCAAATGACGTTCATATAGAATATCCTTTGCAGGATAGGATTTTGTTAAATTATATGTAAAGTACGGAGCTGAGATTGTTTATAATTGTTTACATGAAATAATAGCTTTTAAAATTACATTTACGACGATTTCTTGAGCAAGGAAATGTTTGTCTATTGTGCATTTCCAAGAGGGAAGATTTGATCATTATTCTTATTGGATAGAGAGAACAATTAAAGTAATTCCTATTTTTACATGTATAGGGTAGATTGGAGCACAATGGAACATCGGGGTACAAGCAGCCAGCTTTCTTGTATATAATAAGCTGAAAGTGAGTATCTACTTTTGACGCTTATATATGGCTCTACATATATGGCTATACACACATCTTCCACTAAGTTTCCACGCCAATTGGCCATAGAGCAGATAGCAATGTTACATCGAATGTAAAAGTAAGCACGCAAAGAAAATTTTTGACATGCTATTCTGCGAGTTACTAAATATATATCTATATATATATTAAGAATTTTATTTTACTTGTTTTATAAATACTAGTGACCTATCATTATTAAAAATGGTCTGTATAGCATATGTGATATGAAATGCTTACTTTTACATCAAATGTAAAAGTAAGCAAGCAAAGAAAATTTTTGACAGGCTATTCTGCGAGTTACTAAATATATATATATATATATATTAAGAATTTTATTTTACTTGTTTTATAAATACTAGTGACCTATCATTATTAAAAATGGTCTGTATAGCATATGTGATATGAAATGAGTATATATGAATTTAAAAGCATATATGAAGAGCATATATGAATTTAAAATAGACTCAACGAAAAGCTGGAGAAAAATTCCATTATAAATACAGTTACTAAATAGGTATTAAATACCCCTCTTTCCCTGTTTCATATATAAGGAAAGCAATAAAAAATGGATTGCAAATTGTTTACATATAATGAACATATTTAAAAGTCTGGTAAATTTATATATATATATATATATATATATACACACATATATATATATACATATATATATATACATATATATATATATATATATATATATATATATATATATATATATATACACAAAAGTTATAAAATTTAAAAACCCTATACCATACCATTATCATTTCTCTTTGATCTTTTTGGAAATTTATATATATATATATATATATATATAACATAATACAAAAGTAATCAGATGAAGAAAACGAAAGCATACATAAGTATGAAAAAGGCTTAACGTAGATGGCGCAATGCTGCATAAGTACGTAAAGCAGTTATAGCAAATAAAATTATTAAGGAAAAAATGGGAATCAAGCCAACGGGAAAGCATTAATGGCCGAGGGGGATTGTGACCCCTCGTTCCCGGTTATAGCATGCTATTACACCCAGGTAACACTCCCGGTACCAAATACTTTGCCGAAACTTGACTTCCGAAATGGTGTCGAGCACAAGACACTGACCGTGGAAGTGAGTACAAAACTCAAGTACCGAAGAAAAATCCGAAGTACAAAGCCGAAGTCAAAAACCATAATGAAAAAGGCCAAGAATCGTTTACAAAGGAGAGTGCAAACTATATATAGCATTATACTACCACTAGGGTGCGCTATCAGTAGTTCCTTGTAGGTGAATCTCACAGTTATCATTTCCATAATCGATAACATCACAGGTGTGTACAAGTTATATCCTTAAAATAAGCGTTTCCTTCATCGTTGTATACAGTATTATAATAATGTCTAAGGAAATTTGCAGGATAATGTTTCTTGATGTAGCTCTATCATACACACATTCTTCTGTATAGCTCTATCTATATAGCTCTATCCTACTACACTTCTATATAGCTCTATCATACACACATTCTTCAATAAGTTTCCACGCCAGTTGGCCATGAAGTAGGCTGCCATGTTACATCAAATGTAAAAGTAGGCTGGCAAAGTAAATTTTTGACAAGCTATTCTGCAAGTTACTTCAAATAGAAAAACAATTACTGGAAACTTTATGTTTCTTGTTGCACTGAACAAAGTAAGTACAATGGCCAATACAGTGAATTAAAACAAAAATTGTACACATATAATGGCAATATTTCTTATATACAAATTATACATATGTAACACAATAGAATACCATGGTTGGAGCACAACAATCGAGCACCATGGTTGGGGAATGATGGGACGGTGTTTTCTAATGTTACAATTAAATGTAATTGATTTGCAAAATCAATAACTTAACAAAATTAATACATCTCTGTTTCTCTGTTGCTGCACTTATACAAATGATTAAAATGAAATTTCGTGTAATGAACTTTTGCAAAAGAACAGTAGTGTAGCCTGTAACAATATTAAATGTGGAGATTATGTTTTGATAAATTTTTGTTTGAAGAAATCAAAGAATATCTAATAATATAATTTTGGGGTACTAAGGAGCAATTTATATAACTTTAAATTATATTTTCTGCAACTAAACCGATTTTACCAATCTTAATTTGGAGTAAGTATTCTTGTAAGTTGGGTAAAAGAAATGTAATTAATCAACGGATAAGTTCATTAAATTATACTTTTCTGGAGTAGTCTGTGATATATTTAGGAGCTGCTGTTAAAATATAAACGTTGAAAGGCAAGTCAATTTTTTTATATATTAATATAAAAATTGATGAAGTTTAAATTATAAGAAGAGAATGTATTCTTTAAAAATTCATTAAAATTTGTGTGTTCATCGTAAAGATTGTACTAGTTGCCTCTATATAAGATGCAAACTTCTGATTAAAATTACCATGAAATATAACGCAAATTTTCGAAAAGTCAACAAAGTTTTTACGATAAGCCTGTTTGAAAAAAAAAAAGAAACTTTTTGCGAGTTTGTAATCGTCCTAAATATGCGTGCGGGATGCATGTAATCCAAGCAACGACCTCAGTTTCCGAATTAACTGTAAACTTAAATATACTTATGTTATTAACAGTACATTAATTCTTAAAATTGTAGAAGATATATCCATATCATCTTTATCTTGTTTCAACAGTCGGTTGAACGAAATAGAATATGTATGAATTTAAAAAAATTTCCTAAAATAAAGCAGATGACTGAAGAATTTGAAATCATCAATAATCCCCGTGATCTTATATCCACTGCTGTAACTGATACAATTCAATTCAATCGAAAATATAATGCCACTCATTGATAAAATTTATTTTTCTACCAATTTTTAACACTTTACAACATAGTTGAAAAGTGTTTATGATTTTGTTCATTCTGTCTGTCTGTGCGTTAGCGCGATAACTGCGGTAAAAATGACTTTATCAAAATGAAATTTTAGTATGTTTTTCAGACGGTCTGTGGGACCTATGGGACTATAAATGAATAATATCACCCAATTAGTTTTGGATTGAACCCGGGTTGAAAAAATGAAATACATTGAACCCTATGGTACCTAATTTTTCAAACATTTTTTAAGCAAATTTAAAATTCACAAATTGCTTCGAAAATTTTAGGAAATATTCAAATTATCTCATAAAATATATAAAAAAAATTTCAGTAAAATATATTAGGTAGTTTTTAAAATAAAAATTATTTAATATAGGGTAAAAAACAAATTCAATTAAATTCTGACTCTTGCTATATCCTCCAGAAAGAAAAAAGGGATATTTTATATAATAAATATCTTTCTAAGAGTTTAATTATTTTATATATAACAGAGGTTTCACATTTTAAAATAAATATGGTAGATAAAAAATTTTTAAATAAAATAAATTATTAAAGTATTGTGATGAATGAAACGATTGGAAAAATGTTTATGAATGAAATGCTGCTTTTATATAGAGGCGATTTATATTTCGATGATATCATTTGAATAAAGTTCCTTTGTTTTCGATGAAGTTTTCAAATATAATAAATTAATGTAGTATTGTGGTAATTTTAAAAATATTGCCGAGGCATGTATCGCATTTTAGAGATGTTTATATAAAATTGCATTGAAGTTGGAAAGTATTTCATAATCAATGCTTTATGCATGATTGATCTTTCTTGTTTATTATTTAAATCTTACGAATTAGATAAAATCGTCTGCCGAACACCTTACATTTAATTCCGTTGCTAAGCAACGTGATATCATTTATCTCAAATAATGTTTCGGAAAATAATTGTCTTCATAATGCTATTTCTATGAACGTTTGATTTTGTGTTTGTTATTAATATCTCGACTGGTCTGAAAAATTCGAAACATGAACTGGATTTCCCACTGGGATGTAGAGAATAATTATACCAAAAACAGAATAATTATACAGTCTTTCAATTATATATATAGAGAGTGATTTGTAGATGGAGCTTAAGGGTGGTTATGAGAATGAGAACTTGATTGAGAAAATAATTAACAGTCGATCTAACAGTTCCCCCTAAAATAAAATAAACCGAGAACGCTTTGATAAATCGACCTTTGACTACCTGCTTGTCAGCAATCTGAAAAAGCTTTCACTTAGAGCGCATTTTTTCCTACACTCCTCTCATAAACACTTGAGCTTTGTTTAAAAAATGGTTCTCCGTATAAAAGCAGACATACACACAGCTTGAATAAATAAATGCGACTAAGTGTTGCGCTAAAGCCCCACAGGGAAAGTAACATGAATTATTCAGAAGCTCTGTAGGCTATAGAAGATTTAGTTTGGAATCAAGTGTTCAGGCTTCTATTTCGCTCAGATTTGTAAAGAGAAATTGGGCATCGATTTTTGGAAACAAAGATCTCAGTGAAAGTTTTGATCAAAATTACTTACGTTCTACATTTTTAATTGTAGATGATATATTTTACTTTCCCTACGCTACATAGTATACAGGACACCTTCCAAAGTTCTTAAATGCCCCAATACGTTATGTAAGGAATTTCCATGAGTGAACATGTCAGGTATATCTATACAGGGTGTCCCAAAAAGATTGAAACGCGCTTTAATTTTTTACCTGTTGGCGATAAGTGGGCAATGTAAATTCCAAAATGTTGAAAGTAAGGTAGGAAATAAGACTACGTTAATGAAATAATCATCCCATTAATTTTCATTTTTAAATTTTTATACGACCCCCTTAGACAAATTTGGTCAATCAGAAAAGTTTTGTTTTTAATGCAATAAGATCATTAAAAAAAACCATATCTGTATCTTTAAAATTGAGTGAATCATATTTAATTGAAAATTGAACATTGTGACTGGGGACCATATATCAAATTAGAAATGTAAATGTGTGACAGATCACAAAAAATATAAAACTGGATGATACTACATAGGATACCCAACCGCATAGTGAGTACCACTGCTTTATATGATCTCTGTCTGTGTAATGCTTTATTTAGATGCATTTGTGATAAAAAATTTTAACACATATTAACGTATTTTTGATCTAAACAATTTCCATCGTCAATTTGTTTATGATCCCTATTTTCACTGATGAAACAGCCTTTCACATGGTACGGAAAAGTGGCATAAGTCAGATTTTTCCTTTAACATAATTCAGTTGATTTTAAAGATACAGATATGCGGGATTTTTTAATGATCTTGTTGCATTAAAAATAAAAAAATTCTGATTGACCAAATTTGTCTAACGGGGTCGTATAAAATTTTAAAAATTGTAACTTTTTTAAATTAATGGCAGGACTATTTCATTAACGTAGTCTTATTTCCTACCTTACTTTCAACATTTTTGCAATTTACATTCCCCACTTATCTCCAACAGGTAAAGAATTAAAGCGCGTTTCAATCTTTTTGGGGCACCCTGTATAAATAAAATTGAAAATTTGTCTGTCTGTGTGTTTATTTGTCTCATTATCGCGGGAGAACGGCTACCCCGAATTTTATGAAATTTTGTGGGTAGCCTTGGAATAGCTCCACTGAAAATATAGTCTATATTTTGAGTTTTTAGGTCTAGGAATTGTCGAGATGTTAAACAAAAACGCACAATTAAACCTTCTATGGGAATAGCATTATGCAGACGATATTTTTTCCGCGAATTTATTTGAAGAAAATTATATCATGTTGCTTAGCAACGATTAAATTAAATGTGTTTCTACGGCAGACAATTTTTATTTAATTTTATCCCATTTAAATAATAAAGAGATGGATATAAATATAAATTTTATAAATGAATGGATAATTAGAAATGAATTAAATATAAATTTTATTAATGCATTTTCGACTAGGATTATATTAATTATACGTCCTTCGGGTTTAAAGATTACGAGAATTAACGACATTTTTAATTTTTTTTTTCTATTGTGTCGTCATCTGTTTTATTTCGGCAAAGATAATTCACATTCATATATTGTGTTTAGTCAATTTTTGAAACAGAATAATAGCAAAGATATCTTCCAATACCATTTTAGCGCTCCTCAAATTAGATAATTTTATATAATAAGAGCAAAGAATCTTATACTTCACTTCAAGAGAACTAAATTAAATATTTTAATAGAATGTTTTGAATAACAATGTCATTTAAAACAGGAATTTGCACATAATTGTGAATTTTAAGTTGCTTTATATTAAATATTCTGTACGAAGAACGGGAATATTGTTAGTCTAAAGTAAAGAGGAGAATTTAAAAAAGTTAGGATAACGAACTCGTCAACTCGAGATAGGCGAAAAAGTCAATTACAAAGTTGTGGAGCATTATCTAAAAAGTAGAAATCGACACTAAAACTACAGTGCCTAGCATACACTATATATTACACTATACTAAAGTATTATAGAATACTTTAGTATTCTGTAATATCTGGAATAGTATATATAGTAAATATGGTATTCTATATTATATGTTAGTATATTGGATAATAAGTCTATATTAATAATATAAACACCTTGATTTATCTGTCTGTTTATCTATCTATCTTTGGGTAACGGTTGGCGAAAATTTTGGCGACGAATCTGGCGAGATATCGCCAACTTGGCGATTTTTTTTTAATGTTTCGAAATTGACGAAAATGTCGTCAAATTGATAAAAATGACGCCAAATTGATAAAAATGACACCAAATTAATTAAATTAATTGCGTTTTGAAAAGGAATAGCATTGTAAGGATGTTTCGATAGCGTTTGTCTGTCAAGTCCAACCATCCCAATTGGTGACAAATTTGGCGACTTTTTTAAATGTCGCCAAATGTGTCAAATGTCGCCAAATGGATAAAAATGTCGGCAAATCGATAAAAATGTCGCCAAATTAACAAATAAGACGCCAAATCAATGAAATTCTTTCTGTTTTGAAAGGGGGAGGGGCGTATTGTAATGATGTTTCGGAAGCATTTATCTATCAGTCCAACCGTCCCACTTGGCGAAAAATTTGGCTAATTCTTTAAATGTCGCCAAATGTACCAAAATATCGCCAAATTGACGAAAATGTCGCCAAATCGATAAACATTTCGCCAAACTGATAAATATGAGGCAAAATTAATGAAATTAATTTTGTTTTGAAAGGGAATAGTATTGTAATAATATTTCGGTAGCGTTTACCTGTCAGTCCAACAATTTTACTTTTGGCGACACATTTGGTAAAATTTTAAAATATCGCCAAATTAACGACAATGTTGGAAAATCGATAAAAATGTCGCCAAATTAATAAAAATGACGCCAAAGCAATAAATTAATTGTGTTTTGAAAGGGGATAATATTGTAATGATGTTTCGGCAGCGTTTATCTGTCAGTCTATCTGTCCCACTTGGCGACAATTTTGGCGAGTTTTTTTAAATGTCTCAAAATTGAACAAAATATCACAAAAATTAACGAAAATGTCACCAAATCGATGAAAATTCAATATCTATTAAGAAATATAAGAATCTGCTATAAGAAAAAGCCATTTCTTAATTCGTCCGTCCGTGACGTTTGGCAAAAAATTTGGCAAAGAATTTGGCTGGATGTCGCAAATGTCGCCAAATTGATAAAAACGTCTCCAAATGGGAGGTAATATTTTGCAAATTTTGAATTCCGTTATATGACGGACATACCTTCTAGTTATAAAATAGTATATATAGTATATATATAGTAAATATAGCATTCTATATTATATATTAGTATATTATATAATAGTATATATAGGGAATATAGTGCATTTCTATGGTGCCAGACTCTATACTAAAGTACCATAGAATACTATAGTATTCTATAATATCTATATCTGGAATAGTATATATAGGAAATATAGTATATTTCTATAGTACCAGAAACTATACTAAAGTATTATATAATACTATAGTATTCTATAATAGTTGGACTAGTATATAGAGTAAATATAGTATTCTATAGTATTTTGAATACTATAGTATTTCAGACACTATATTGAAACTGTTACAGAATAGTTGACACTGTAGGGTTATCGCGAATGACTGTCCTACTCAGGAATAATACAATCAACAACACTTGCATGAACAGAAATTTAATCTAAAGCCTATTTGAAACGTCCTCTGTCAGAGTCAATACATTTGAATTACAGAAGGATTATTACCACGTATTTTGACAAGCATTGCAGGTGTCACCGTGTTGGAAGCTCTGATAGAACTTTTTGACAGGGATTTATTTCCTTCCGCACATATGCGTTTTGTTCATTCCTGGTATCGATTAGATAATATTCTACAACTTCAAAAAATTGGCTTTATCGTCTATCTCGTTTTGGGGCAGAGTTTGTATATCCAAACATTTAAATTCTCCGCTAGGGGCACTGCAATACATTTTATTTGAATTATTTAAATCTTTTAATATATGTGCTATTTTTTATTTATTTATTTATTTATTTTTCGTCTTGCGAATGCTATCAATGTTAATTAATTGCCAAGCGTAATGTGTGAAAAATTGAAGTTTATCGGGTGCTTTGAAATAGTTTTACATGTTGTCATCTGGAAAAGCGTCAAATTTACAACAGTTCAATATTAAAAACATTGTGCCCTGGATATTGTACATCATTTTTTTGCTATGAAAGGAGTAGATTCATTGTATTATTCAGAGAAAGCCATGCACTACCCACATAAGATTATTCTTTTGTGTGGTGTGACATCTCAGTAACCTAATTTGTTATTATTTCCCCCCATTGTCGTCAAGTTATACGTTACCTGCAAGTTAACAGCTTAATAGCGTTTCAGATTGCAGTGGTCAATCACATTACATTGCCAGTCTGGCAGATGGCTTGATTCTATAGAGGGAGGAATCAATTTTCCGGCGCGCGTTTTAGCAGTTCGATCCTCGTTTGCGAATTTGTGGTTGCTCCGTGCAAGGAGTGCAGAATCCATTTATTAAATTAAGCATCTGACCCAGAGGTAATGACTATCATTTTTATTATCGCTAACTTGGGGTGATTGGTTAGGGTAGGTTTCGATTTGAACCACTGTTTCGTAGTGGTATGTAAGTGCACTTTGTGTCTGTTGTTATACAGAGACACAAACTGTTATGGCGTTTGTGTCTGCTGTTATACAGAGACACAAACTGTTGTAAAGAGTTTGCGTCTGCTGTTATACAGCGTGCTTCACAAAGATTATCAGAAAGAATATGAAATCAAAATCGGTTGTAGAATTGAAGTTACATATGATTAATAATCAGCAAATAGTGGGGAATTTGATTGTGATAGTTGCACACCCCGAAACTGATAATTTCATAAAAATACAAAATTTAAACTTTTATAAGCCCCCCCCCCCAATCAAAAACTGTCAATTAGTAAAATTTTTGCCACGCTTTATTAAAGCGAAAGAAATTTGCCCGATACCTTTTGGGGGGAAATTCGATGAGATATCCATTCAAATTATTGTTATTAGTTATTTTTCGTGCAATTTCAAGGGACCAACAACAAATAAATTATTAAAAAAATAATAGTAGCAAATTTTAATTAGCGGTTTTCCTATTTTAAGAGGATTTGTAGCTGTCCTCCCATATTTACTTTCAGAAGAAATTAACTATTCACATTTGCAAATTAGATAAAATGGAATAAGTCCAGAAATTCAATCATCGAGTTGAACCAAATTTGTGGGATAAGTTTAATATATTATGTAGATGTGGACATCACAGAAATTTAAAATAATGTATATAGTTTAGCTATAAAGCGAAATTTTGTCAAAATCGTTGGTCCTTCGAAATCTCGAAAACCTCTGAAGCGATTTGTGCCAAATTTGATTGATATACTGCGTATAGTGTAGATGTGAAGTCAAAAAATAATTTTTTTAAAATGTATATATTTTGACTCAGAGGGCAAATGCCCACTTGTTTCACTAGGAAAGTCTCATGGTTGCCACGATTCTCTAGTTCTCAGTCTACAATTAAACTGAATACAATTGTTTTAAAATTCAGACATGTGTGAGTTGCATTTTATTTTCTTTCTCTTTAATTAACATGTATCAAACCACTCCAAGTCTCCTCACTATTGGTAAGGTTAGGTAAAATTGCAGTTAATGCAACTGCTATAGCGTGAAAACTAAAAACTTTAATAAATTGCAAACAGTTATTGTATGAAAGTATAAATAAATATTATAATTTTGACTATCAATTTTATTTAAATAAACTGTGGATCAAAAAAATATTGAAAAAACTGTATCAACCCTCCCAATTTCCTTTACGTTAGGCTTAGACATGCCTTAAAGTAATAAAAATCTACTCTCGAATATGTCTGAAGAAAGGTGACATAATGTGAATTTTTAAATTTAAATTTTCGTGCCTCTAAAAAAAAATTCGTCTATTACCTCATCTAACCAACCTTATTGTCCCAATAGGGAATTAAGAGAAAACAAATTCGCTTATTACTTCATTTAACCAACTTTGTTATCCCACTAGGGTAGTAAGAGAAAACGAATTCGGTTACTACATCAGTTAACCACCTTATTGTCTCACTAAGGAAGTTAGAGAAAAGAAATTAGCTTATTATCTCATCTAACCTGCCTTATTATTCAATTTGGGAGGAAACAAATTCGATAATTACCTTATCTAACCAACCTTATTACTCCACTAGGGAAGTAAGAGAAGATAATTATAACTGTCTATTTGCAGACTACATTAATCTTGGTGTAGTATTAGATAGCCTGTTTGCATGTACAACACATTTGTTCCCCTTTTCCTACATAGTATATTAAATGTATTAGTATGTGTTCAAAAATTCGACTCCGAATTTTTCATGGAGTTACACAGTTTGATCATCTGAAGACGAATCATCCATTATTTCAACGAGATCTGGGTGTCAGTCTGTGTATCCGTGCACAAGATATTAACACATCGAAAGCGGTGCTCAACCGACTGAGCTACAAGAACACTGGAGAGCTCCAAGTCCTGTAAGAACAGGAATTTCACAAAAATCACAAAACCTTAAGACTACCAACTTTATAAAAAAATGAATTAGGTTCACAATGAAGCATGAAAATTGTGAGGTCTATATAACCTTTAGTTATAATTTCCAGTTTTGAATATTTGAGTTATTTTGCAGTAACAAACTTTTTTTATTCGTTTTGGTTAAGCAGACTAATCCGAGAACCAGCCAACCAAGTTTCTGCGATTCTATTGGTAAGGCAGGATAAAGCTTTCGGTTTAGTTGTAGAAAGAAGGGGAATCAACAATTAATTGATCAGTGTGTGACCGGAAAAAAGTAGATAAGTGGCAAGTATGAGTTATTGTGAGATGAGATACTAAAATTCCTCCTGAGAATAGCACAGTATTGCGAGTAAAAGTGTAGCTCTAGCTTTCATACCAAAAGTTGGACTTGTGTAAGATAAAGTATATTATGAAGCTTGTACGAGAGAGAGCAGCGAGCGCGAGTTTCGCCTATATATATATATATATATATATATATTATATATATATATATATATATATATATATATATATATATATATATATATATATATTACATATATATATATATATATATATATTACACATATATATATATATATATATTACATATATATATATATATATATATATATATATTACACATATATATATATATATATATTACATATATATATATATATATATATTACACATATATATATATATATATTACATATATATATATATATATATATTACAAATTACAGTAAGATTAAGTATGTTCAATTTAGGTTGAACTTGGATTGTGCAATACTATATATTGTAATTGTAAAGAATCTTTATTTAAACCGTCAGTAACTGTTTCTGTTCTAATTAAGTTAATACATTATTTTGGATTTTAAATCCTAGCCTCTGAACGCTCAAACGCCTGTGCGCCTTGGCAACAAAAATACTTTATAAAATCATCACATTTAAATGAGTTCGAATATTTCGGTAAGTGTGTATATACAGAGTATCAAGAAAAGTCATAGAGCAGGTTAATGACACGAGAAGTATAATGATTATCGTATATTTTTATCCAGGTGTATAGGAAACCCCAATGTTGCTATACGGGTGAGAATCATCAAGGGGAGCTGACCCCCTTTTATAGAGGGTGCAGGAGGCTATCTAGCTTACTGTTAGGTTAAAAAATCAATCACAAAGTTGAATATCATTTCAAAATTAGTGCTAAGTATTTTAACCCCCACCCCCAAAAAGATGGAATAGAACCCTGGAAACCCAATTGTACAATCTAATCCCCCTTCATCAAAAATGAACATAAGACAATGCGACAGAATAAAATATTCTCTAATATACGCAAAATACAAAATGTTTACTTTCAGCAACGATACATGCTTGAACATGTGGAATATGTGTAATGAAATGCCTCCTCTTGTTTGCCAATGTTACTATGCTTACACTGTTACATGCAGAATGATAAAACTGCCTCTTTTTAAATCGTTATTTAGAGAGTTATTTTGCTACTTTCGCTCTGAGACAAAAATCCTTAATATTCATTTTCCAACGTTTCACAACTTTGTAATTGACTTTACCCCTTATCTCTAATAGAACGCATGATAGCCCCCGTATCCCTTAAGAAAGGAGTCAGCCCCCTGAATTTGTCTCATCGTGTAGCCTCATAGGAGTTTCAATACGTTGCAAAAAATTTATTCCTTAACCCTAATACTTATCGAGTTATTGACCTGGTCCATGACTTTCCTTGACAAACTCTATACCCATCAATTTCGAAATATTGCTTCTCTTGTTGACTGTAAAATTTTTACAGCCACCAAACAGATGACTGGGGTTGATTTTGTGCCTCCCGATGTCATCTGTTATTAATTCCAAAAGCGGTTATGAAAGAGCATAAGACGGGCATGTATTGCGTGACAAACTGAAATGAATCTGAAAGCTTTTAACACCCACTTTGCCTGCAAACCGATAGAGATTAACTAAATGATCGCCTGCTTCAGTGTACAAGATTATTCTAAATATAAGTGGTCTCTAAAGTGGAATACAACGTGGAAGGCAAAGAGAAAAAATATGCAGTTTAACCTCTATGCCAAAGCTGAAAGGATAGAGGGAAAAAATTAGTTTTTTAAATATTCGGATTATGTGGAAATTACTTGAAACTATTCAGGATTTCATGGACCATTATGTTGAATGCTGATATGATTGTATGTTGTTGATCTCTTGGTATTGACATGAATGAACATGAGTAACGTATTGTATGATTCATATTAAACCTTTTTTATAGCTTAATGTAAATTGTGAGACTAATGCAAGCCACTGCTACCATTATTTTAGATTTAGGGCAAGCTGTTCTCGAAATATTTACAAATTTACTTTATCCATAATAAGCCAGATATCCCTATAAAAGATTGGTATTTTAAAAAGTAAGAACACTTTGCAGAGGTTAAAGAATAATTAAGTTGTAGGTGATTCTGTTAAATTCATTTTCCCCAAATTATCCTTTTCTATTATTAATAAATATATTGATTTATTAAAGTGAGCACAGGAAATTTTTGCCCCAGGAGTCATTAATATTAGACGTTTCTGTTCTGAAATACAATAATTCATTTTTTTAATTATTATTATGTTAGTAGGGAGATACCGTCTCAGCTAGTGTTGCCCAGAACCCCATTTTGTGGCCTGCGGCCATTTCTTTAAAACAAGTATGTTAAGGAAAATGCGCCCTAAAAATGTTCATAACTCCAACAATGTTGAGTAAGTACAGATTTATTAACTGTTTTAACATGGGTTTAATGTTCCTTATATGAAATTCTAAAACATATTTAGTTTTCTTACTATCTAAAAGGCCACACTGGTAAGAAATATTGTGAATTTTCACTAACTACTGGAAATAAGTTGAGACTGGAAAATGTAAGCCTATTAACAATTGTAACACACAATAATCTAATTGAATTTTCTAAGAATTTTAGCAATTGGCTGACTGATGTTTAGAAAAAAAGGGTAAAACTATAGTGTTATTAGAAATCTTTCTGAAACTAGTTTACAAGAGAGTTTAGGAATATTTTGCAATATCAAGATACTAGGAGTGAAACTCCAAGCGATGGCGACATATTTTAGATACTTATTCTCAGAATTAAGCAAACCCATGCTAAAACAAACGTTCAAAGTACAATGGATAACAGTATGGAAAGCAGCGATTTTTCGTTTAAGTCAATAGCAGAATTTTTTATGCTAAGGTAGAGACTGAAAAGAGTGCTAGTAGTCAACAATTTATCAACAATTTATCATTGTTGTAGGTAACCAAAATATCCAATAAAGCAAGACGATTATTGGTGGGTCTGAATATACCGTCTTGGGAATATATACCCTTCTGGATTCTTTTATTTATGCCCACTTCATCTTACTATTAGTCTGTTTAGCAATGACGAAGGGGATCCAACTCATCCTCGAAACATATGTACGCTGTGTTGTATAATTTGCGCATAATAATGCCGCCTAATTTTTCCTTCTAATTTGTAGTTTATTTGTGTAATTCGTCTTTTTATTTGGCACTTAGAAACCTATGTTTAGAGAAATTGAATCACAAGAAGTCGCCAAATTTTGTTATTATTTTCCATAAAAAAAGATGTGGTTTATACTTTGAACATATTCGATTTTTTAATTATAAAAATCTAGTTCCTATGATCTACATCAATGGTCTCCAATAATTTTTCATCGCGTACCCTTAAAACCTACTTGCGCACCCTTATAATAAATACAAATGCAGGTAAGTTCTTATAAATTATTGTCATATAATCCTAATATTATTGTGTTCATGATCACATAGTTTAAAATTACAAGTTAATATTTGTGATACTTTTATTTTCTTTTTTTTTCCCTGTATAAAACTTTCCTTAGGAAAAAAATGCAAAGTGAAAATATTAGATTTTCTTAGCGTACCCCACATTTTCTTTCCTTTCTATCTTTCTAACTAACACAATTCGACCTATCCCAAGGTGTAAACTACCTGTTTGGATGGCCGGAAATGACCCCCCACGTACCGATCCCCGAGCCCTCTGAGGAACGAGTACCCCACTTTGGAGACCACATATTTAGATAGTGTTCATACTTTAGATAAGTTTACTTCCATTTCGCCCACTGATTCTCTCTGCAAACCTCACTTTGGAGACCACTGATTTAGATAGTGTTCATACTTTAGATAAGTTTACTTCCATTTCGCCCACTGATTCTCTCTGCAAACCTCACTTTGGAGACCACTGATTTAGATAGTGTTCATACTTTAGATAAGTTTACTTCCATTTCGCCCACTGATTCTCTCTGCAAACCTCACTTTGGAGACCACTGATTTAGATAGTGTTCATACTTTAGATAAGTTTACTTCCATTTCGACCACTGATTCTCTCTGCAAACCTCACTTTGGAGACCACTGATTTAGATAGTGTTCATACTTTAGATAAGTTTACTTCCATTTCGCCCACTGAATCTCTCTGCAAATCTCACTTTGGAGACCACTGATTTAGATAGTGTTCATACTTTAGATAAGTTTACTTCCATTTCGCCCACTGATTCTCTCTGCAAACCTCACTTTGGAGACCACTGATTTAGATAGTGTTCATACTTTAGATAAGTTTACTTCCATTTCGCCCACTGATTCTCTCTGCAAACCTCACTTTGGAGACCACTGATTTAGATAGTGTTCATACTTTAGATAAGTTTACTTCCATTTCGCCCACTGATTCTCTCTGCAAACCTCACTTTGGAGACCACTGATTAAGATAGTGTTCATACTTTAGATAGGTTTACTTCCATTTCGCCCACTGATTCTCTCTGCAAACCTCACTTTGGAGACCACTGATTTAGATAGTGTTAATACTTTAGATAAGTTTACTTCCATTTCGCCCACTGATTCTCTCTGCAAACCTCACTTTGGAGACCACTGATTTAGATAGTGTTCATACTTTAGATAAGTTTACTTCCATTTCGCCCACTGATTCTCTCTGCAAACCTCACTTTTGAGACCACTGATTTAGATAGTGTTCATACTTTAGATAAGTTTACTTCCATTTCGCCCACTGATTCTCTCTGCAAACCTCACTTTGGAGACCACTGATTTAGATAGTGTTCATACTTTAGATAAGTTTATTTCCATTTCGCCCACTGATTCTTTCTGCAAACCTCACTTTGGAGACCACTGATTTAGATAGTGTTCATACTTTAGATAAGTTTACTTCCATTTCGCCCACTGAATCTCTCTGCAAACCTCACTTTGGAGACCACTGATTTAGATAGTGTTCATACTTTAGATAAGTTTACTTCCATTTCGCCCACTGATTCTCTCTGCAAACCTCACTTTGGAGACCACTGATTTAGATAGTGTTCATACTTTAGATAAGTTTACTTCCATTTCGCCCACTGATTCTCTCTGCAAACCTCACTTTGGAGACCACTGATTAAGATAGTGTTCATACTTTAGATAAGTTTACTTCCATTTCGCCCACTGATTCTCTCTGCAAACCTCACTTTGGAGACCACTGATTTAGATAGTGTTCATACTTTAGATAAGTTTACTTCCATTTCGCCCACTGAATCTCTCTGCAAACCTCACTTTGGAGACCACTGATTTAGATAGTGTTCATACTTTAGATAAGTTTACTTCCATTTCGCCCACTGATTCTCTCTGCAAACCTCACTTTGGAGACCACTGATTAAGATAGTGTTCATACTTTAGATAAGTTTACTTCCATTTCGCCCACTGATTCTCTCTGCAAACCTCACTTTGGAGACCACTGATTTAGATAGTGTTCATACTTTAGATAAGTTTACTTCCATTTCGCCCACTGAATCTCTCTGCAAACCTCACTTTGGAGACCACTGATTTAGATAGTGTTCATACTTTAGATAAGTTTACTTCCATTTCACCCACTGATTCTCTCTGCAAACCTCACTTTGGAGACCACTGATTTAGATAGTGTTCATACTTTAGATAAGTTTACTTTCATTTCGCCCATTGATTCTCGCTGCAAGCAAAAAAGTTCTGAATATGGATATTTAAAATTATGCCCACCCTGCATATTATGAGTACATTTCAATTTAAGTCATGCAGTTCATATTTCAACTTACTTTCTTACGTCCGCAACAGAGCATGGTTGAGCTGAGTATATGCTTCACCTTGTTTCGTAGACGCGGGGGATGACCAATGGAGGTGGACATGTGGGCAGTGTAGTGGTCACTTGCAGATCAAAACCTGGAAAGAATTAACAACTTTAACAGGGAATAGTTTTAATTAATTTAAATAATAATTTTTTCACATTACTAATAATTAAACATGCATTTTTAGACAAGAATCCGTGTGTCATTTTCATTTTCGTAACTAATACAATGGCAGATATTAATCACCCCCATATATCTATATACAAAATGTTTTAGAAAAGTTGGCCTTGCTTTTCGAGCTATTGATTTTAGACATATACTTCTAATTTAAAAGTTTGTTAAAATTAAATACGAAATTCGTCCATATACATGGTGTTTGACCCCGCTCTTGGACCCTAATTTTCTCTTATAACTTTCAAATTAGTGGACGTCATTTAGTGAAATTTGATACGAAGATAACTTGGTGTATAAGAAGTAGCTTTGCCTTTCTTGTAGCTCGTTGACATGTGCTTGTAAAAATCCCCACATCTCCTGCGGCAGTTTAAATAAAGACTTTTGTGGGAAGGTCAGCAATCTGTTTTTTACTTTTGGGCTAAAGAGTAGTGCTGCCACACGTGACATTCTGTAACCACACTTCTGATATACCAATGTATGTCCATATAAAATTTCATTGAATTGCATCCATTAGTTTGAAAGTTATAAAGAAAAATCAGGGACAGAGAGTGTGTGAAACACCCAGATTCGTTCCTTTCCGGTGGGGGGCATTTTCATGAAAATAAAGGGGGCTACAGTTTTAAAGGATACATTGAGCATAAACGTTCAATTAGAAAAAATTAGGCTGATAGTCAGAGGAACCCAACATTTGGCCTTTCAATTTGAAATTAGAGCTCAATATCTCAGAGTCCAGTGAATTCGTTCTAATAGTACTAGGGTCACTTTCAGACTCCCGACATCGTTGCACTAACTACTTCGTCTATTTTAACTGCTTTACACCCTTTAGGTAAGCTGGACGTCCGGGGTATTAAAAAAAGTCATTGCACTAACCAGTAGGGTTAATCAGTTCGATGCCATTATAAAGAACCTTGCCGTCGAACTGCGGATCTTCGCCCTCTGCAACCGGCGATGTTCGAATTGAGCTAATAGGGCGTAATTACAAGATCTTATTGTCAAATCTTCAAGTTAAACATTTGACTAATCCTAAATTCTCTAAGGTATAGCATAACCTGGTCTAATTTTAGTTTTTCTGTTTCTTTTTCTGCATGTAGAGTTCATATACTCTGAATTTTATATTTTTACGTATTTTTTTCTCGAGTTCATATATCCTTGATTCTCTATTTTTTCACCTTCGTAACACTAGACGGCGTAACCATATTGAGTTCTGTCGTTTAGCCTTTATTAGTTTGACCGACTTAGTCTGAGTTCTGGTTCAGGCTTGTTGTATTTAAAAAAGAAATCCAATGATTTCCGAAATGTCCTTATGCTTACACCTTTATTTGCACTGCATTTTGAGTTATGATCCAGTTTATTATTAATTGTGCTCAAAGTCAGGTTCCTTACTTATTCTCTCAGTTGCTCAATAGATAATAGAAGTGTAGGAAGAGGGAGAGTTGTAGGTCATACCCCCACATTGATGGAAATTTTACATAAATTGTCCACAGTG
Source organism: Amaurobius ferox (assembly GCA_951213105.1). Lineage (NCBI taxonomy): Eukaryota > Metazoa > Arthropoda > Arachnida > Araneae > Amaurobiidae > Amaurobius > Amaurobius ferox. The sequence goes on along the minus strand of OX578142.1, from coordinate 92,702,796 downwards.
TCTATACTGGAAAACAAAATTCAGCACTTTCACCGCAATAAATAGAACTGCTGCTTGTGAGAATATAACTTTCTAATATTTTCTTGAAAATAGACGGTCATGGGAAATTTAGATAATTACACTTGTTTCGAGGGCGTTGTGAGCTAGCTCTCTTCCTCATGTCAAGAACAGCGTGTTCTTAACAAACACTAAGTTGCATCTTAGCTTTTGTTAGGAACCTACTGTTCTTGACTTCATCGACTGTTAACACTGGGATTGGTAGATGACATCCCCGATGAGACACAAGTTCTGTACAAAAGCGACTAGTCCAGCTGCAACGAACCGAACCTGGTTTTGACATATTAAGTTTTCTTATTGTTGATGTTGTTTGTATATGGTATAAAGAGTAAGAAAATACCGGATACTGCATCAGTACTTTTGGAGAACTAACGCTATTTAAGATGGCGTTGTGCACTATATTGCAAATTGCAAATCAACGATATTTCGTAATCGACGGAGCAGATTTTTTGCTATTTTTATTTTACATTTTTCGTGTCATTTTTATTGCTAAATTGGGGAAATTGATCCCCAGCTTTCAAGAAAAGGCCATGGTAGCCATCATCGATGAAAACATTGGTGGAAGCTCAACGATTAACTAAGTTAGCAGTACTGTATATAACTTACTGTATTTATTTACGACCAGCAATTGTATAAGGTTGCACTACAAATAATATGGACATTTCCTGACAAGTTTGCTGACATTATCTTCCGTCTCGAAAGCATGCACTTGTTGATAAGTTTCATTGACAGTGCCGGTACAGTAATGGCTGAGAGAGGTTTATAAAAATTGATGTGTAATGTTTTCAAGAGTCCTAAAATTGCTGAAAAGTAAGAAGTTTCCGCAAGATGTGAGAGTTCTAAAGAATGCTTCCAAAAGAGATCTTGAGCACTGTATTTGATGTTTGCCAACCAACAAGCAGCGATGATCTTATGTCTATACTTGAAAATGAAAACCTTGAGGATCAAAACAAGCAAGTTGTGGGTTAATTGCCTTTTACAGCACGTATGCAACTCGTATGCTTGCTCCTCATGATGCAAATAATGTATTCCTCCGCATGATGTAATAAGAGGAAATCGAGAAGGAAATTGGCCACTATTTGAAGTTGTCTATCAGATGTTTTTATAATTCTTTGCAGAAGGTCATCGTAGTAACTCTCAGTATGATTTGTATTATATAGAAGCCATAAGTAAAATGCCTTCTTGTGAGATAAAATTCTTCTTGGATGGGGATCATATTATGTGGCACATACATGGCTTCTGGAATGGAATTTGGAGGGATGTGTGGATTGAAACTGCATTTATGCATTTCTGCCACGGTGGCAGAGATATTATCGGGATAACTTTGAAGCCAGATATCTGCACTCCATTAAAATAGGATGTTGTGTCTATCAATGAGGAAGAGAACCAGCAGAAAGTTAAGCAAAACAAGCACAAAGAAGAAATCAAAATACTAAAATATGAAGGAAAATAATGTGGGAATTTCTTCTGATAAAAAATATAATTATTTCAATATCTCAATGGATAGAGCGTAGAATGGAAGGGCGAAGACCCGTGGTTCGAATCACATGAGTTCTTTACAGTGGCGTATAGAATATTATATAGATGTTTTTGTAAATATACATTTTCCGGGTAATTAACTGTATTTAGAGAGCTCCATAAACTTTAATGCCTCATTCTCTTCAAGAAATGCACATTCAATATCTAATTTGCTTTTTTATTAAAGTGAAGGGACTTCTGAACGTAGCTTCCTTAACACCGACTCAAATCTGATTGTATTGTTGTTGTTGTTGAGACCTAGATCATCCGACCTACCAGTAAGGAAATCTGATTGTGTGTCAAAGATTTGTTGATGTAATAAAACTCAACCGATTTGAGTAAAATGTTTCACATTACTTGAACTAATCATATTTAAAGTCACGACGAAGACCGAATTTTAAATTTAAAATCATGTACTGTGATACCTGAGGTCATAAGTCAGATACCATTAAGTGTATAAATAAAAATTAATTTTAAAAACTTCGCGTGCTAAACATAATTCTCTATTTGTTTGATATAACTTGCACAATTGTACAAATTTCTAGACTCTTGTACAGTAATTTTTTAATATTTAATGTTTCAATTTCATATTTTGACTTTTTACTGTTTTTATAAAATAAACGTCTCAGTTATTAGACATATAGTTAGATACCCTGCTTCGCTTTAGTTCCGGATCGAGAGAGACATCTTAGTATAAGTACAGTTTAGCTTCTTTATTAAAGTGGTCGAATAATGAACATCCTGTACTTGATTCACATCAATCACTTTATAGAATCACAATCTTAATGCAGCATTTTGGGATCGGTTTCGACCTTATTATAGAACACACTAAAAATATGGATAAAAACACACAAAAACTGTGTTTACTGCCACTAGAATGACATTTTTAAACAGGTACATTTCCAGTTACACACTTTAAAAGGTAACTATATCTATAAGAATGTGCTATTTTACTATTTTATATGAGAATTACACGGACAGGTTATTTTACGCACCTGTTTATCTGCTACCCACTTGCTTACCTGCTTTAGGAGAGATCCATTTAAGCAGGTAAACAAGTGTATAAAATGGGTTATAAAACGGTCTTCTGAGCGTAAAATAAAATATACCCATTATTTCGTGTAATTCTCATATAAAAGAGTAAAATATGAGTATTTTTATAGATATAGTTACCCTTTTAAGTGTGTAACTGAAAACTAACCCTTTAAAAGTGTTATTCAAGTAGCAGTAAACCCAGTTTTTGTGTGTTTTTACCCATACTTTTTTAGTGTGAACTCCTTTGTTATAAACAGCTTTAACAGCGACTTGCTATAACCATTACATAAATATTTATGTATTTATTGCATACTGAATCACATGTGCACAAAATAATGTTCATTTCTACGACAATTGGCTTCTGAATGACTGTGTTCCTTTAATGAACAGGTTTTTACGATACCTCAAAACACAACACTCGCCAATCTGTCGTATTCTTGGCAATCTTCCAGGTCTTCCTACCCCCCTTAGCTGCTACCCGCCCCTTGCACTTTCGATTCTGCTTAAATCGATATGGGTAGTATCCCGGAGGCACTAGGGTTTGTTTGCCTCTGTAGATGAACCCAAGTTTCAAAGCGTGGACAATTTAGTTATTCTAAATTAGGAAGCTTTCATATCTATCAGAATGGGGAGTCATGTGTTACATGCTCAGTGCTTTAAAGATTAGCTGAGGTGTTTTAAAGATTAGCTGAGGTGTTTTAAAGCTTAGCTGAATGTGTTTTAAATTAAATTCTTAATTTATTGCGGAAAATTATAGTTTGAGATGCAGCACAAAGCTCGAAAAAATGGTGGAAAAGAAGAATTACAGGGTCTGAGAATATGATGTCGGAATTGCGTACTTCTGAGGAATGTATGTGTATAGTATAACTAAAATATAGTTGAACTCGTTTATAATAAAACGGAAGAGAGTAGGAATTTTTTTTTTTATCAAAGCCGATAAGTTCGTTTATATTAACATATGAAAAAACAGCAGTAAAAGATAGCATAAATTTATATCTTAGACCACTTTTTAATCCATTCATCAATAAAACATTGCTACTTTTAATTATATAATGTAATGACGTCCTAAAACGCTCTTCTAGATTTAAGCTTCGAAATAAAAATAATTAGAAATAAAATTTATACTTTTGGGGCAAATTTGATATATATATATTTCAATTAAAAAAAAAAAAAAAGAAGTTTGAAAAATTAAAGGTCTTCAGCTATTTACCCCAAAAATCAGTTGATTTCGGACGATGATTTACCGAAATCGTACCAAATTTCATTAGATTTATTCAAGTTGTTAGAGATATTTAACGCTCCATGTGGAAACACAAACTTTCCAATTTCTCAAAAACTGGTCGTGATAACCCCTAAAAATTGGGCAGTGTTGAACACTTTTTGTAAAAATTGATAAGCGTTCAAAATTTAAATCCCGGGTAAATAAATGAACGCGTCCCCCCTCAAAATTCCTTTATCAAAAGAGGAGATAGCTCAATTCAACGTTCCTCATCTCACGTTCGCTTTTTCTTTTTTCAAATTCTAAAAAATTCAAAATGGCAATATTTTTAACATTCAGATCCACCTTCTTTTCTACGTTGTTCTAAAAAATTACCGAAAGTTATACTTCATCTTTTATTACAATATCGACGTATATTTCTGGTAAATAGGTGATGGATGAACAAATGAACGAAAGTTTGTATGAAAATACTAATTGTAAAGATTTTATTACAATATTATGTTTTAGGACCTGTATAAACACAATAAACCACCAGTCAATAGACCACCTGCAATAAAGGGTCTGCAATAAACCACCAGTCTTAATAGAAGATACTTAAACACACGTATTTCCATAAATTTGATAATCCTACTTTAATTGCTAACAACAGTAAGAGTAAAACTAATAAAACTTTGCGTAAAGCAACATCGAACACGAAATTAATAGCAACAACCGGTTTCGAAGGCAAGAAACAGCCTTCTTCGCTGCAAGCAGAAAGCTCAACCTTCACTCGTCAAAGTAAGATTGACAACTGCGTTTAAAATAGCAAACGTGACTACATCAAGAAAATGGGGATTCCAACGGTAAGGGGAGAAAAAAAAAAGGTAAGAACCATGACAGAGGGAAGGAACAGTAGGTTACTATGAATGAATAGTAAAACACCGAAGGGGAAAGTGAAAATCTAACAAAAAAATTCAAAGCACTTGTTCAGTGAATAAAACTAGACTACTCGTACTTCCTAGTATGCTATTACTCGTACTTCCTAGTATGCTACTACTCGTACTTCCTAGTATGCTACTACTCATTCCTTTCTCCATGATTTTTATCTCTTTTTTTCTCCTCTCGCCGTTGGCAATCCCCTTTTCCTGCTTCAGTCACGTTTTCTTTTCGAACTAACAACAATTGCCGGTCTTGCTTTAACGAGCAAAGGTTGCGCTACTTGTTTGTCCTGGCGAAGAAGGCCGTTTCTTACCTTCGAAACTGGTTGACACTATTATTTTTGTGTTAAATGTCGCTTTAAACGAAGTTTTATTAGTTTTATTTCATTAGCAGTCATTTGAACTATACGTGATAGTAAGCTTATTGATTTTCAGCGAGATCGTGTCACGAGGAAAATCTAATTTTAGTGTTTGTCATAATATTGATTTTTTTACGTTCCCTTCAATGCATGGTAATATTTAGGAAAAGCACTTGAATCGTATCGAAAATTGGAATTAAAGAGTTTGGCGGATCAATATGTTTAGAACACTCTAGAACACGAATCCATCCTCTTTATCGTGACGTCTGTATGTGTGTGTGTGTGTGTGTGTGTGTGTTTGTTTGTCTGTGTAATGTATGCATTCATTCTAAATCAAAATCTATTCGACAAATGCCACAAAATTCGTTAGGTGAGTGAGTCACTTATAAGTTACCATGGAGTTGATTAGAGTTTGATGCGATTCAGAAAAATAGATTCTGCCTTTTTTGCAAAATGACTCGCAAAAATTGTCAAAATCAGAAATTAAGGTCTAAATATGCCCAAATGTATTAATGAAATGTTTATTTTATATGTAATTTTTAACGGCAAAAGTAATAAGACCAACTCAATTTACTATAAGATGAACCCTTCTCGAGATATTTATGTTTTTCCGAATTTTCAGGAGCTGAAGATGTTCTTGGACACTACAGCCTATCAGGCCAGGGCCATCCAGATTAGTTTTCGCCAACGAGATCTATCAGACGCTATACTTCTCCAATTGGTAATTCCCAACAGCTTGAGGTCATTCTCGACATTGTCAAGCCATCTGGTGGGAGGGTCGGCCTGTTTTTTCTAATGCCTGCTGGCTTACTAAAAATGAGTAGATTTTTAACAGAATTAGAATCTTGGGATCTGAATACATGTCCAAGCCATCTAATACAGTATGCTTTAATAATTTTTAAAATGTCAGGTTGTTCATATATGTTATGCATTTCATGGCTATAGCGGATGAGCCAGACATTATTTTCAGGGACGGGCTCAAAAATTCTGAAGTTTTATAAATCTTAATTTTGTTGATAGTTAAGTAGTTGTGTTTTAAGTTGGCTTTCTAGGCCATAGTAACATCTGTTTGCCATCATCAAACGATTATTAATTTCAGTACTGATTTCATTTTTAATGGTTACCGTCGTCCCAAGGTATTTGAACGGCGTGATTCTCTCAAAAGAATAACCATTCTTCTCCAGAAGCTGAGTGTCAGTACTTCCCTTGATTATCTCATGAATTTTGTCTTGTCTTCATTAATAATAGTCTCATATCTCTAGCTGCAGACTCAAGGGTCATAAACGCCTCAATGACAGATTGCCGGGATCTATCAATAATGTCGAGATCTTCGGCATGTAAAATCTTCTGGGATCTCTGAAAAATGGTTCCTTTTGTTGCTTTACTTGCATCTCTGATGACCTTTTTCAAGGCGATGTTAAATAGTAAACTCGGAATGGCATCATCCTGTCTCGGATCTCTATCCGCGTAGAAGGTCTTAGATAATTCTTTCTAAATTTTGATCTTGCATTTGACTCTTCGAAATGTTGCTCTAACCAAAGTGATTAATTTTGTAAGGATTCCCAATTCTTCCATTGCATTAAACAACTTGTGTTCTCTTGATGCTATCATGTGCTGCTTTAAAACCGACAAAAAGATGGAAGGTGCCAATTGTATATACTTTGTTTTTCTCTAGAATTTACCTTAAGACATGAATTGGTCAATAGTTAATTTTCCCCTTTGAAATCCCCACAGGTAAATTCCAATTACTTTTGTGACATGTGGTATAAGTCTATTATACAGTACAATGGAGAATATTTTAAATGTGGTATTCAGCAAGATGATCCCTCTGTATTTACCACATTCCGTATTCAAGCTTGTTTCAAAAAGGACAAATAGAGCAATTGTCCCATGAAGATGTTGTTCACTGTAATTAAAAACTATTTGATGAAATTTCTTAAAATTTAGCAGCTCAGTCACCAGTAGGTTACCCTGGAGCTGATTAGATTTCAATATGTCTAAAAAAATTAGAACAGTACCTTTTTTACGAAATAACCCGTAAAAATCGTTAAAATCTGAAACGAAATATTAAATATGCTTAAATTTATTTATTAAATGTGCTTAAATTTATTAATTAAATGCTTGTTTTTATATGTAATTTTTATGATCAACCCCATTACTCTACAATGAACCATTTTTGAGATGTTTTATGTTTTTCTTTTTAATTTTAAAGAGCTGGTGACATTTCAAATTACATTAAGTTACCTAATGAAAGAAAAAGACGTATTAAAACTGGAAATTGGTATTAAATATGTATTCGTGCCATTTTGAACAATTAAAGTCAATTTAATAGATTATGAAAGAAGAAATGATTATAAGTTTGCAGAGAAAGCCGTGTGCTCCCACATCAAATTTGTTTCACTACTATGTCATGTGTTGGACACATCAGATTAGCTACCACTAATTCTTCATACTGCGGCATTTTCTTTCATTCTCACAACTTTCATAAACAATAAACAGTTTTCCCAGGGACCAGTTCAAGCTTACGACCTTCTTCATCTGAGACAGGTCCCATAAAAACTGATCTACGCGAATTCTGGGAAGGGAACCTAATAATATTTCGCTAAATAAGCACATTTTCTCCTTTTGAGTTGAAATGCTTCCATTACTCTGTGATATATGAAGACAAATACTATGACGGTAATAACATTTCCGCCTAGAACAAATTAAATAGCGCATGTTATCCCGACAAAGATTGTCTAATCTTGTGTTTAAAAGATAAATGATTCCATGTCGGAATTTCTGAGGAATTTCGCAAATATTGTTTCCCAATCATAAGGCGAATAAATTTTCGAGTAATTGCTGCTAATAATTAATTTTATCTGGAATGATTCCGATAATTAAATAATCACTTCTGCATAAGATAGGGGCAATAGAATATTTTAGTTTATTAAGTCTTATTTGATAAAACTGTTTATTTTAGTTCTCAAACTGTTCAAGAGATAATGACTTATATAGAGTTCCATCATAAGTGCTTATGCATCTCATTAACTTTTAGTTGAAGTGTTTTAGAGCTGCAAAAGTAGGGTCTTCTAATAGGAAAGTGACTGAGAGCTATCGATCAAGTTTGCAACGCCTCTAGCGGCGAATGAAGAAGTTAGAATTCTTATCTCGAAATTGAAGCAAAATAGGCGAACATTTTCTATTATAAAGTTATATAATGCTCTCGACTTACAAAGACATGTGGTTTCCATATAACATTTATACAGACGATAAAGAATGAAGAATAAACAAAAAACGATAATTATGCAAATGTCTCGTTATATTTAAGTATTTCTGAAGGAGCGAGAAATACGCATGGAAAATAACAAGCCGTGTAATAAGCTAATTATAATTTATTTAAAATTATCCTTTTTGTAGTGAAATATAAATGTTATATAAAAAGGGTAAATAAATGATGCAGTACAATAATTATTCTTTTTCGTTCACTTTATTTTATAGCGTCTGTGCACGTTTTATGTGAAAATCGCAAGTTTTTCAATAATAAACAAAAAACGTTTTACAACTTTTTTGCTTCTAAAATTTTTATTTTATAAGTTACACGTATAGATCTAGCATAATTATTGGACAATGATATCATTACTAAGCATACAAAATTTCATAAAAATTCTTCCAACTATTCTTGAGAAATTATGCACGGAAGTTCAAATATCAGCGTTTTGAGAAAAATGCGTTCAAAGTATACATTTATGCTGGGCATTGAATTGTTGATGTATAGTAGTTTTTTAATATTTACAGAATTAATTAACATTCAGAAACACCAATGGTACCAAAATGTTTAGAAATGACCAAAATGTTTAGACTTTACAATTCGATAATAAGAAAAACATTGATATTTTTATGATTTTAAGAGTAGTGCCCCATCAAGATACTAAATACTGCTTTAATTTATTTAATTTTTTAATAAATTCAGTCAGTAATGTGCCATATCTCGAAAAAGACAGATATGTTATTATGTGTGAAATGATTGTTTCTTTAGCAAAATAGAATTTTCTGATCTTTTTAAAGATGCCATTCCATTTTAGATCAAAAAGATGCAATATATCGAGAACGGCACATATTGGCATTCTGTAAATGTTCAATTCGCTTTTAAATATGAAAGTACATGGATTAAAATAGTCGTGCAAGATTTCATTCGATTATCTTAATTTGTGCAAGATATATTGTCGTCTTCACAAATATCATTGAAAAATAGTTTGTTTTCAAGAATCCTTAAAACGTGTAAATCCAGCAAAATCAACTTGTATATTCATCACAAACATGGGGATCCAACACAATATTCTCCCTTTACATCTACTACGAATTGTAAGGGGAAAAAGTTAAAGTTACGGATAAAATAGCAGCCTGGATAATAGAAGAAAAAAAGTTTTGTAGATAAGAATCTTATGACGGTTTAGTATTAAACAGCATCCTTCTTAGAAAAATATTTAGAATAATCTTTTAGAAACTGAAAAGAATGAGAAGTCTTCCTATTCTGTGAAACCCAAAACTTGTTGCTTAGTTTTTATTTTGTCAAAGGAGTTTATTCTAAGGAAAATAATCGCTCAGTAGGAACTTTTTTTATATGCAAGTATTGATCGATTTGCTGGGAGAGTGGTAAAACTGTAAATTTAGGCTGATTTAAATTCATTTTCTTATTATTTTTTAGAAAAATACTAGAGCAACTTACCCGGCGTTGCTCGGGTCCTAAATATGCGTCTGCTATTTAAATAATACAAATACGCCCCAAATAAGTGCACTGAAATTATCTACATATGCGTATACATATCTGATTCGCCTATTGTTGGCAGAACGACACAGAAATGACTTATATGCTTTACGCTATGTCTTTTCAATTTCCGAAGTTAGAAAATCGATATTCAAAAAGTTAGACTTCTGGATTGCTTAAAATAAACACTAATAAATAAAATACTTAAATTCGAAATATTAATTGGTATCTCAGCGAGCACATTCTATGTCTAGACAGTCGAAAATATGATTGACAGTCCATCTGCGTCTGGAAAGCGAGTACGAAAATGATCATCATCAGCAGCTGCGATAGATAAATAGATTTGACGAAATGTCGGAAAATGGGTGTTTTCGACTTTAAAGGTTCTTAAATTTCAAATTAATTCGCATTTAAAAATGTCGACTAGATCCGACTTATAGGAAATTCATCTAACGCTTATTTAAAATTGTTAGAATTGCCTAAAAAATCTGACGTGTTCCATACATTACTTTCCCTACTGTTTATCAAATTTTCATATTGGGGGAACGCAAAAGCACAAATTCAGTCATCCAGTCTTCAAGATTAGCAGTTATTTGCTAATAGTGAGTTTATTTTATTTATTCTAAGAATTTTTTCATTTTTGATCAAAAACATAAAATACACCGTGAACGGTGAATATTAGCGTCTTATAAATGACATTTTCTTTAAATAAAAAAATCACACATTAAATAGCTATATTCGCAACATTTCTACTTAATTTTGTTTTTATAACATTGTTTTGATTTTTAAAATAAATGTTTGAAAAATTAAGGGTGAGCGTTAGTAAATCTTCTGTCCTATCCGCGCTTTGTTGACTTTTGCAGAACACCTTTTTCGCTGGAATTCTGCTCAAACAGTTGCGAAATATTTTCTGAGAGATAAAATGCAATTCTTAAATTATATTAGAACTAAATTTAATACTCAATAAAATATAGAATATATTTTTTTATTTTAATCCAAAATATTTTTGGTGCTGCCATCTGTTGTCGTAATTTAATTCATACCGAGTATTTTTATTTTTTAATGAACATTTTAAAATATATATTTCTTCTAATACAGTTTTAAATACAACAACAGATCATATATAATAATGCCACAATCACGGAAAGGTAATTTCTCATGCTATAAATTTGATAAGGGATCTGAATGTACATCACTGAGGACTGCAGCTTCATCTTCAAGTTCCTTTGTCTTCAAGTCCAAGTTCAATTACCTTTTATTGATTGTGGCATTATTATGTATGATCTGTTGTTTTATTTAATAGCGTATTAGAAGGAATAGACATTTAAAAATGTTCATTAAAAAAGAAATAGTCGGTATGAATTAAATTACGACAACAGATGGCAGCACCAAAAATATTTTGGATTAAAATAAAAATATATTCTATATTTATTGAGTATTAAATTTAGTTTTAATATAATCTAAGCATTGCATTTTATCTTTCAGAAAATATTTTGCAACTGTTTGAGCAGAATTTCGGCGAAAAAGGTGTTCGGCGGGCAGAAGACCTCGAAAATTGATAGCTCGAATTTTTCTATTTCAACGCATGCGCATTGAACCGGAATATTTAATGTGCCACCAAGCATTGCTACAGTTTTATGAAGGCATAGAATGGGTTTCATGGAAGACATGATGTCATAGCGTGGTTTCGATTTTTTGTTCTCTACGGGAGTATCAAACGTTCTTTGCTTTTCAATGATTTGCCGAAGTTCTGAAAGTTTACAGCTTAGTCTCACAAGTTATAGAGAACGCATAGGTTTATGATGTGTTTGAAAAATGCTCGTTAATTTGTGTTTAAAAAATGCTAGTTCATTTGTGTTTGAAATGTAAAGTATGTTGTTCGAAATTTTAAAAAGGTTTTTAATTTTTTTGATTATTGTATGAAAGTGAAGTACTATCTTATGTGGTCGTATTAGCAGGCGAAGGCGTATTTAGGTGTTTATTTGGGGGCGTATTGGACCTGCGTAGCGGGAATACGCAGCCGCAAGTGCATCCCTGCAACGAGCATCTACGCCTTTTTAAAAACTGAATGAATTAATGCAATTAATATCTGCTTCAAATTCGAAACAACGCGGACCACATTTTCTAGTTATAAATAAATATTAAATCAAACAATAAAAACTAAATTAGAGTGCAATGGTTAAAAGTCGCCTCTCTTTTATAGTGAAACTAGAAAGTGTACCCGACGTTGCTCGAGATTTAAAGCTGGGATTGATTGAATTCTTTCATTCGATTCTTCAAAGGGTGTAGTCGCCAGTTTCACAGGCGGCTGTACCCCCGCACGTTAAGCAGGAGTAATGGGCCTAAATAAGTGACGAAACACGCTTTATCCTATTACGCGCTCACTTAATACGCCTGGTGTCCGGGCCTGGCCCATCGAACTCTGATCTTTCGGCTCTGTCTAAACTGTCCCCGTATCTACACGGAGTACGGCTGTGTTAAATCTGTGAGTCCGAAAGTCGATCTGAGAGGTTGGTAGTAGGGGGAGGAGGGTACGGTTCCTGTGGATGCCACCCCCACTGAGTTCCGCTCTGAATTGGTTGGCACTGTCCCGGCTGTCTGGACAGATAACTTACACTTTCGGGTTGGTCGAACGGTCTGCATCGAAAGAAAGAAAATACGCTACGCTCTAATACGTCTACGTATTATACCCTAATTACGCCTTTCATTCATTGCGAGAACGTCATACGCCCTAAACAAACTCTTTTGATAAGCTCTAAATAAGTTCTTTGATACATCATAATTAAGCTCCTTTGATAAGCCCTAAATACTCCTTTTGCCCTCTGCGCGTGTGTAATGCCCTCTAAAAAAGTTCTTTAGATGCGCTTTAAATAATCCCCTTTGATAAGCTCCTTGATAGCCCTAAACAAGCACGCAGGGCGCATGTAAATGGAGGATGCAAAAACTCTCTTAAAAGCAACAGTACGCTATCTAAATAAAAAAATACACTTGCAATACAAAAGATTCCCTGGAATCGTCTGTGTGAAATAAACTCATTAAAATTTAAATTCGGTCTGAAAGAACACTCTAAACATCCCATTCGATACATCATAACAAATGCAAAACATGTCAAAGCAAAATAATACATCTAACTATAAATATGAAATGGAATACTAAATTTAAAACAAAAAACAAATCAAAATCCCAGAGAGTAAATATAATAAGAGGAACGTCTGAAAACATTCTATGTAGAACATTCTCAAAAAATGCTTTCATATCTCGGGCGTCTCATGTGTACTTCATCATTTGACAAAAATCAAATTAGATTTCGATTCAACATAAATTCTACTAGGCCTTACCTGGAACGAAATCCTTTTAGTTTTACCACATGGCTCTGATGGAATTCAACCTCCATATAAAAATCTAATAATGTATCTGTCATAATAAACACTCGAACTTTCCATCATATTTGCCATATCCGACTAGCTGAACAGCGTATTAATAGAATACATAATGTAAGATCAAATGTTATTTAGCAAAAGCTCTTGCAGCTGCGAAATAAATTTAAAACAAGTTGAAGTATTCTTTAAATCTCATTAGTCAAATTGAAGTATCACCAGAAAGAACAAAAAAGGTTTCTTATAGCATGAGGATTTATATTTAAATCTGGGGATCAGGGATATTGTAATTACATTATCTCTGGAACTCAAAGTTAAAAAATGTATTCAGTTTTCTCTTTAACTTTCTCTACTTTACATGTGAAGTAAAAAATAATATATTGTGATATGGTCGAAAATCAGATCTTTTGCTTTGATATATCTATACATTTTGAACAACCGTTAATAGAAATCATCTATTTTTTCAATGATGTCTGTGTGTTTTTGAGCGATGTCTGTGTATCTTTCACTGATGTCTGTATGTCTTTCAATGATGTATGTGTGTTTTTGAGCGATTTCTGTGTGATGTCTGTGTACCTTTCACTGATGTCTGTCTGTCTTTCAATGATGTCTGTGTGTTTTTCAGTGATTTCTGTGTGATGCCTGTATGTCTTTCAATGAAGTCCGTGTGATTTTTTCAATAATGTCTGCGTGCACGAATGTATATAATAATTATCTAGCGTATCTTTCCAGAACCTCCAGGAGCTTCCCAGTGATCTAAACGACTGAACCTTTGCTCACTTAAAGTACTGACCACGGAACAGAACCTAAAAGGGCCGGATTTTCGATTCCACCATGTTTTGAATATCCTTAAATAAAAATCAACCATATTTTACCCCAATAATGTCTGTGTGTCTGTCTAAGGGCACGAATCTATATAATAATTGTCTAACGTATTTTAGTCCCAGAACTTCTAGTAGCTCCCCAGTGATCTAGACGACTGAATTTTTGCTCACTTATAGTATTGACCATGAGAAAGGACATAACAGGGCCGTATTTTTGATTCCACCATGCTTTTAACATCCTTAAATAAAAATCAACCATTTTTTTCAATGATGTCTGTGTGTCTGCTGCGAGAAATCTATATAATAATTATCTAACTAGTTTTTGTCTTTCTAAAACCTCCAGGAGCTCCTCAGTGATCTAGAGTCTAATCTAGAGTTGAAATTCCTGGTAAAATTACTATAAGAACTGCAAAACGTTGGAGAAACAGCTAGAGAGGAATCCGAAAAGGCCCGCTAAGTCATCATCCAAACGGTCGCAGGAATTTAAGGTGCTTTAAGTCCGCGCGTCAGAAAGCGCTTCTCCCAAGTTTGACTCTAGAGCCACAACTTTCCTTTTCAACTGCATAAATTAAGCTAAGAGGTTATATTTTCTTGTATTTTCATTCTCGGAAACACTAATATAATCCAGATTGAATATTCCCACTTCTATGAGTACTATCTGTTGTTTCTCTTATTGAAAACCAAAGTGCCTGGTCTATTGTGAGTGTTATCTCAATTGCATATATAGAAGTTGCTTTTAAATAAACAAAGTTCTTTAAATTTAAGCAAAAATTAAAGACACATCATAGATAAAAAGGCCATTTAATCAAATAAAACCATCTAATAAGACGTACAAATATTAAAAGGCAAGAGCGCTTTCGGGCATTACCATACCCTTCATCAGTGGTTATATAAAAATTACCGTGGAAACAAGCTTATATATAGACCAAATCGGCAGACAAAATTTGCATAAATCAGCTACGGAATGGCGACAATTAAATGGTATTATAAACAAGCTATTAAAGATTAAACAATTACAAAATTACAATAAAAATTGTTACAAACGGGAGATTTAAAATTTAAACAAGTATTAAATGCAAACACAAAAGAAAAGACAATGAAACATGCTCAAATTTCAGTCAATAATAAATTACATTAAAATGAACTGTCACAGATAACTGTGAAGAAGTTTGACACTCATTGAGTCGAGAACGAGTCACCAAGCGTAACTTAAAATTTGCACAGGATCAAAATTACAAGTGGAATCACGGTACATATAAATAAACAGGGATTCATAAGGAAGAATATTACGAGGATTGTTGCAACGAATTAAAAGGAATTTTTTTCAAAAAAGGGTTGAAAGTTATCATTAACAACACATTGGGCAAGAGCCGTAGAAAGTGTACCATTCTTGACTTCACGAGCATGTTCAGCTAAACGGATACCAACAATACTTTTAGTACTACCAATTTAAAACTTGTAGTCATTATTAGGAGCAAAAAAGGGTACAACGTATACCCCAGCATAGCTTTTAAAGTTATCTTTATCCCTAAACTTATCCGTACGAATGCGATTGAATTAGGTAGTAATATTCGAGTGAGCAGGTATAAATTTAAATGCATGGTAAATTGAATGTGGAGACGGAAAATCTTCGGATGATACGGAAGACTAGATTTATACGGCATAAGGTCAACAACAGCAACAAGTTTAGTACTAGAATGAATAAATTTACGGCGAATATGAGCGAAAATTTTATAAATAAACTCAAAGGAATAAGCGGCTTCATGGCCAAGATTAAAGATAAAATTATTTTCATTAGTTAAAGCCGAAATAGAAGAGCAAACGTTAAAAGTACTATTAAAATAAGCGTTGGAGGAAGCTTTTTTAGAGGATATATAATACCTTACACCTTTCCGGTAGGTTGGACGGTCTGGGTCGAAGAAGCAGAGGATATATAATGAGATGAATTAACAGGGATACAAGAATTAGGAAAAGTGGGTTTACAAAAAATAGAGGTATGAAAACCAAGTGAGTTACGGGAAACAAGAACTTCCAAAAATGGCAAAGAAAAATTGGACTCATGCTCAACGGTAAAATTAATAGAGGGGTAAAAGTCATTAACTTTATCCAAAAGATTAAGGAGATCATTTAAATCATGATTCCAAATAATAAACATATCGTCAACATAGCGGCACTAAAGAATAGGTTTAAGCGTTAAAAAAGGAAAAATCTTGTCCTCGAACTCCTGCAAAACAGCTTCAGCAAAAATGCCAGATAGAGGACTACCCATAGGGGCACCAGAAGTTTGCAAGTAAATAGTGTCTCAGAAACCAAAATAATTAGTCTCCGCAACAATGTTCAATGCAGAAGTTATTGAGTCGATAGAGGGAATTTTATAATTTTGATTTTGAAGTTTTTTGGCCATAATATCAATAGCTTTATTAACAGGAATACTAGGAAATAAAGAAACAGCGTCAAAACTATGGAAAGTGCTATTTGGAACAAATATAGTATTAAACAAAATTTTAATGACATTTTCAGTAGAACTAATAGAATAACAATGATTATTATAAAACAGTTTAAGAAAATAAGCTATCGCTTTCTCTAAAAAATAAGTTAGACCGTTACATTTAGAAACAATAGAACGCATGGGGTGATTAATTTTATGTAGTTTAATTTGTCCAAAAATTTTTGGAAGTTGATGCGATGTGCGGAAAGCAGCAGATTTAATGGTAAGAGGAAGATCGCCGGGATTTTTAAGTTTAGCCATCCTAACATTAATAACCACAATCGGGAATTTTTTAACCTGATTGCAATCCATCTCTGCAATACACTTCTGCATGGATTAATATAATCGACTTGACTGGCAAGAACAAGTTGTTTAGTCTTATCAGCTGATAAAATAACAAAGTCGGGATTAGATTTAAGTTTATTAAGTTTCACGATTTCAGTATGCAAAGGAACATCTGAACCAGTATTATTTCTATTTTTATTTTTACTTTTAAGTTTATTCTCATTTTGAAAATTAGTAATAGACCGATACATAATAAATTTAGCATTTTTGTTGAAGCTGTTTTGCAGGAGCTCGAAAACGAGATTTTGCCTTTTTTAACGCTTAAACCTATTCTTTGGTGCCGCTATGTTGACGATGTGTTTATTATTTGGGATCATGATTTAAATGATGTCCTTAATTTTTTGGATAAAGTTAATGATTTTTACCCCTTTATTAATTTTACCGTTGAGCATGAGTAGAATTTTTCTTTGCCGTTTTTGGAAGTTCTTGCTTCCCGTAACTCACTTGGTTTTCATACCTCTATTTTTCGTAAACTCACTTTTGCTAATTCTTGTATCCCTGCTAATTCATCTCATCCTATATCCTCTAAAAAGGCTTCCTTTAATGCTTATTTTAATCGTTCTTTTAACGTTTGCTCTTCTATTTCGGCTTTAACTAATGAAATTAATTTTATCTTTAATCTTGGCCATGAAGCCGCTTATTCTTTTGAGTTTATTTATAAAATTTTCGCTCATATTCGCAGTAAATGTATTCAATCTAGTACTAAACTTGTTGCTGTTGTTGACCTTATGCCGTATAAATATAGTCTTCCGTATCATCCGAAGATTTTCCGTCCCCTCCTTCAATTTTGCCATAAATTTAAATTTAAACCTGCTCACTCGAATATTACTACCTTATTCAATCGCATTCGTACGGATAAGTTTAGGGATAGAGATAACTTTAAAAGCCATGCTGGGGTGTACGTTGTACCCCTTTTAACTCCTAATAATGACTACAAGTTTTATATTGGTAGTACTAAACGTACTGTTGGTATCCGTTTAGCTGAACATGCTTGCGACGTCAAGAATGGTAAACTTTCTATGGCTCTTGCCCAATGTGTTGTTAATGATAACTTTCAACCTTTCTCTGAAAAATACTTTCCTTTTAATTCGTTGCAATAATCCTCGTAATATTCTTCTTTATGAATCCCTGTTTATTATATGTACCGTGATTCCATTTGTAATTTTATCCTGTGCAAATTTTAAGTTACGCTTGGCGACTCGTTCTCGACTCTATGCGTTGTTGTTGTTGAGACCCAGACCGTCCGACCTACCAGAAAGGTGTAAGGTAACCGTTTGGACGGCCGGGAAGTGCCACCCAATTTAGACCGGAACCCAGTGGGGGAGGCATCCACAAGGACCGTACCCTCCTTCCCCTACCACCAACCTCTCGAAAGGACTTACGGACCCACATGTTTAACGTGATCGTACTCCGCATGAACACAGCGGCAGTTGTGGCAGCGTGCAAATCCAGCGCGCAAACCACCGGGCTGCGCGGCCGAAATGTGCCAACAGCACGCGGTGTTCCCAGGTGTCAAACCTCTACACAGTTATCTGTGACGTTTAATTTGGATGTAATTTATGCTTAGCTAAAATTTGAGCATGTTTGATTGCCTTTTCTTTTGTGTTTGTATTTAATACTTGTTTAAATTTCAAATCTCCCTTTTATAATACTTTTTATTATAATTTTGTAATTGTTTAATCTTTAATAGCTTGTTTATAATACCATTTAATTATCATTATTCCGTAGCTGATTTATGCAAATTTTGTCTGCCGATTTGGTCTATATATAAGTTTGTTTCCACTGTAATTTTTTATATAGCCACTGATGAAGGGTATGGTGATACCCGAAAGCTCTCTGGCCTTTTAATATTTGTACGTCTTATAGAATGATTTTATTTGATTAAATGACTTTTTTATCTATGATTTGTGTCTTTAATTTATGTTTAAATATTGAAGAAGACGTGATGCCACTTTATTTATCATTTCTTTAAAGTTTGGGAGAATATCCAAGATAGTTGGAAGGCGTTTAGCAACCAACCTCGCAGAGAGGGAGTGGCCAATTTTGGATTGAAAATGTGTCATGATTGCCTGGTCGAACACCTTAATAAGATAGGAATTCGCCCAACGAATGTCCCCCCCCCCCCCGAATTTGTAGTACTGATGTTGTGAACTCAAGTCACCTTTCAGTGTTCCCGGGTTTAGATAAAGAATCTGAGCAGCAAGGTGATGTTTGCAGACTGCATTGGGAAGCTAGAACTATATGAACTGTCCCTGAAGTCGCGACCCCTTCTTTGACCTCTTCTCATTGAGCTTTGTGTTTGTATAATTTGTAATATTCTTATTTTTTGTTTAGTTAGTTTATTTAATTGTTTTCTACCTTTGTATCACTGTGAGATGCCAGTTATATAAAGGATTGAATTCCAATAAAGCGACATGTATTAACAACAACTGCATTTCTTTCGTTTTATTTCTTAAAAATTTTATATCGGAAAAAAAAATCAAAGGGGCACAGTGGCAACTCAACCGCCACCTACATAGTAGGACCCCGTCGACTGTCCTTCGCTAAATGCTTTTCGCTAAATAAATCATGAAGGACGTAGGACTAATGAGGTAGTGCAATGAAATAAAGACAGATGACGTAAATCAACGTTGTAGTTTGCGTTACAGTTGCTACTGTTTCCCTTTTTTTATGTGATTTGTTTAACATGATTTTTTCATAGATAAACAAATTTAGATATTGTGGGTAAGGAATAACCCAATTTAGATTTCTTAAACGTTGATCTCGCTGATAATAAATAGATTATTTGAAGTTATCTATTAAAAGAAGCATACCATAAATCATGAAATACGTTTGGTTGTTTCGAAAGATATCGCGCTCCCTATGAGAAAGTAAAATGTTAATATTTTACTCCAACTTATCCTTGAAGTGCAGGCAATAGTACTGAATCACTCACTTAGTTGCTCCTACCAGAAAGATTATTTTCTCACTAACTCTATTTTCCTTGCTCGTATTGAGAAAGTTCATGACAAGGTATGGCTTGGCGAGAAATCGAACACGTGTTCTAACTGTCGCCAAATAAACAACGCATGAGCGGGCAAGAAAAAAATCTTATATTCTACGCAAAATGCTATTTTTCAATTTTACACTCAAGAACGAAAAATTTAAATCTGTACCACAATTTTTATTAAAAAATTATTTTTAGGGTCTTTGATCTTTGAAACATTTAAAATGAAAATAATTATACTTTTGTATTGGATGATTACTATCTATAGTGCGTTCAGGTTGGAATAGAATAAAATATCTTTAGAATGGATCGTAATAACTTCTAAAAATTCCTATCCATTTATTTCTGCTTCAAAAAACTTACGAAGTACCCACTCGCTTCATAATAATGAAAATATTTACAATTTTAAGAATTTTTTCCATTTTAGTCAAAAATGTGAAGTATCTAGAGACTGGCTCATCCTAATAAGCATTAAATGATATTCGCTTTTAAATAAAAAATACCAATTAACATTTTATTTTTATTTTTAGCATAACTATTTTATATATATATATATATTTTTTTTTTAAAAGATACGTTCAAAAATCGAGGATCTTACCCCCTTTCTGACAGCTCCGAAACTCAATCGACTTCTCATGATTATCGACTAAAAACTTTCAGAATCAACTAAAATATCGCTTATTGCGCCTGGTTGTGACGCTATTTTGAATACCAAAGATTATGTAATCCTTAGATAGCATTTGGAGTACTATAATGAAATAACTAACGTGAAAAAGTGGTGTCGGAACTTACCTGACATCTGGCTGGAACTAATAATTTTCCCTGTCGCAGCTTTCTCAATATAGGACCGCAAAATATTAAGCATGTATTCTGTGTGCATATTGGGCTTTTAGCACTGAAAATCGCATCTCTATTGAGATAAGGTTGTAAAAGTAAATCAAATTAAGTTTGACAGTAAAGATGATTCAATGCAAATGTTCTATCAGGCAGATATTATTAATGAAAAATTTACGAAATTCGCATAGATAAGCTGCAAGGCTCACAATAAACTACTAACTTGATTTCGAACAAATACTATATTTACTCAAAAAGTAAACATAATTTGGTTGACGACAACTATAGAATTTGCTACGAAGAAATCACAAACTCTAACTGTGAATTTCTTTTGAAGAAACCATGATATGTTTTTCGAAACTATTATAAAATTCATTTATGAGGTATTACAAATTTTACTTCTAACGTAAAAGAAATTTTCAAAAAATTGATTTGCAAATCAAATCGGCAACTTCTGTTACATTTTGCGTAATGCAGTTTCACAATTCAAACTCGTTAAAAATATTATGGTGCAAGATCTTTAGAAACCTGAGCACTGAAATAAAAGTGAAATCTTTCGTCCCAAATTGAATCATTAGGTGAAGATTGGACATGTATGGTGAAATGAAATCTGCTGGTCTTGCGCGACTTTCTCAACAGAAGCAAACTCATTTCTTTTTAATTTCTTCTATAGTGTATTAAATTGGGTTTAATTAGCCGAAGTAAGTTATAATACATATACTAATTTGGAATGATATCAGATTTACAGGTATAATATAATTCCCTTTTTCATTTGGCTGCTTAGGTGATATTAACTTTTAACTATTGCGGTGGGGTTCCATGCGGACCCCAGAGTAAATACTTTACAACTAGAGATTTTGTCACTGTGACAGTTAAAGGCTAAAATGGTGCCAAGTCACAAAATATTCCAAAAATCTGGAATATTTCGAGAACAGTTCATCCTAGAGTAATATGGATGGTTTTATTCGATTTGTTTATAAATATTATGTGTAAAACAATAATTTTTCGGATAGTATTAAAGACAAATCAGCAACAGTGTATCACATAAGTGATTTAGCTACTAAACTTCGTGAAATTTCGTGGAATAATTTTTGAATTAGAGTGGATACATACATTGCACAAACAGACACATAGACAGACACACGTTACTCTAAAAAGAGTGTATTAATGTTATAGAGGGTGCAAAGCGTGCAAATCCGAAAACTCGAATTCCAATTTACGGCTCCATTTCAAACTTTTCCCACTGCATTATACAATGAATTATAGGGAAAGTAAATGTCTGGTTAGATAGCATATGATTTTCCCCTACAGACTCAAATTCATTTTTTCTTTCTTTTATAATCTATTAAATTGAGTTTAATTACCCAAATTAGCACGGATAATTATTTGAAATTATATCCAATTTGCAGTTTTAATACATCTTTTTTATTTGGCTACATACCGTATTTTAAAACGTTGACAGCTTTTAAAATTTCTAAAACTCTTAAATATCTCAACGGTTAGTCCTACAGTTGATCCCACTCTCGTTGTCAAAATATGAAACGAGCATTTATTCAATACATTTAAGCATATTTAATTTTTATTTTCGATTTTGACAAGTGCAGAGTTAACTTCGACAATAAGATCTTGCAATTTCTTGCCTGTAGGTCAACGGTAGAGAGTCTGCTGGAGAGTTCGAAGATCCAGGGTTCGATTCCAGCAAGAGGCAGCAAGGTTCTTTACAATGGCGCCCGAACAGAGATCAACCCTGTAGGTTAGTGCTAAGATGTTGGAGGTCTGAAAGTGATCCTAGTACGACTAGCACGGATTCAATGGACTCTGGAATATTGAGCCCCAATTTCACATCAAGAAGAAAACGATTACGTAGGAAGCTAACCTGGAGGATAAAAATATCATTAGGATGCAAATTTGTGGTAAAAATAGCAGGAGGTGATCAGTCAGATTGTCAATTGCATCCTAATCTGACATTAGAGGGGGGATGCAGAGTTCAATTCTACAATAAGAGCTTGCAATTTCGTTACAGTAGCTAGCTCAATGGTAGAGCGCTGGCTGGCCAGTTCGAAGATCCACGGTTCGATTCTTGATTGGGTCTGCATGGTTCTTTACACAAAGTCTGCGGGACATTTAAAAAATAACGGTTTTATTTCCGGAACTGTGCAAAAATCTAATTATCACGAAAGTAACCTACAAGAGATTTACCTACAATTTTTTGTTATATTTCATCGAATAGCTCTTGAGCTCGAGTAGATACGTACATTGCACAGACAGACGAAGAGAGACAAATATACACACAGACGTTCCGCTAAAAATGTAGATTTGTGTTCTAAAATGTCTGAAACGTCCAGATCCGTCGAAAACTCGAACTCGAATTTTCGACCCAATTCCAACACTTTCCTTATACATTACCATGTATTGAAGGGAAAATTAAAATGTAATTCACAAAATACTGTACTCGATTGAACTCATTTTCGGCAGGATATAAAAGTACTGAAAGTATAAGCGCGGTAAAATAAAACCGATATTTTCATAGATTTACTTTTAAAAAAAGAAAATTTTAAATCCTTTATTGGGAACCATATTTTTTTTTAAGTATCGCATATGTTAAGCCAAAATGAAAAAATGCAAGTTCTATATAGGTATAAGGTCAGTAGTGATTGCATGATAGAGATCCAGAAAAATCTATTATTAGCGTAGCTGCAGGTCCCTGGTCAGATACACCCCTGAAGTTCCTGCCAAGCCCTGGGAAAAGAGCATCGAAAACCGTCGACACTACCCTTGAAAGAGCTCAAGATGATTTCTGTATCATTTGAATTCGTGGATGTTCCTGTTTCATCATCAGCGAGTAGAAAGCATTGAAATCGATTAATCCAAGTGCATAATATCAAATTTTGGTTATGAACGTATTTCTGGGGTTCTGAACGGCATCGTGGGTTTATTCAATAGAGTAATAATTTCGATTACTGGATTGGAGTTGGATAGTCTAACATAATAAAGGAAAATGTCTGTAGAAATAAGTGCAACTCTGCATTATTTACTTTTTAATAGTTTATTAATAGCTTTTTAGTTATTTTATGTTTTAGCTCGATTTACAACGATTTTGGGTGATTTTCACATAAATGTGTTCCTTAGTGACCTAAAATATTACCACAAAGTTTTCATCTTGACACCATCATCTGAAAGATAGAAAAATTCTCCTTCGAACAAACTTTAAACGGAATTTATACGATTAATAGACATATTTTAATGAATTTAAAATATATATATCTACTTTTCGTGCGTTTTAAACCTCACTGATTTTTATATTATGATATAAAAAATTAATGTGCCGTCTAACGTTTATACTTGAAGAGCAGCTCCTAAATATATCCAGACTATTCCAGAAAATATAAGTTATTACATTTTCCTGGGCTATTCTACCTACTGAGGCACGGAGTAGAAGCTTTTCTACCTACTGAGGCCACACTCACCCCGGGGGAACTAACCGCGCTCAGAAGTTTGCAGTGAGTTCCTGAGCAGTATTTATCAGTTTGCATTTTTTAAAGTTTGCAATAGTTTGCCTTTCCAATCTCGGGCAACGTCGAGTACATTTTCTTGTTTTATCTAAAAACTTCTTGAAAATGCAGTGAAAACAGTTTAGGTCAAGCCATGATCCTCACGTCAATAGCTAATCTGTATTTTGCAAACTATAATTTTTTTTTAATTTTTGCATGGAATTTTTAGGAGTGATGTTTTAAACTATCTCTCAAAATTTATATTTAAAAGCACCGTAAGTCAATAATTGCATTTCCCTCCTGTAAATCTTATTATAAATAAATCTTACATAACAAAAGATACCTGTCTGTATGTGTCGTCTATAGCAAAAAATCGAAGCCTCAGACGGCGGAAAAATTCAGTATAGAGGTACTTCAGGTCTCCGGATAATACAGCTCTTAAATTCGAGTTTAAACATTAGTTTAAAGTAATTGAACTTTTAAATCCGGAATTCGGAAAGAAATTCTGCACTTTTAATCATTTTATTGAGCAGACGATATTACGCTTGAATAGTCTGCAAACGATGTCTGGAATCTTGAGTGCTATTAAATTTGCAATTTCCTAATTTCGCGGAGTTTAAAGATTAGTTTCCAAACTTTAGAATATGGAACTACTTCAACATTGCAAGTGTGTCCTGGAATTTGGACTTAAATCGAACGTAAACTTTTTAAGATATCATACAGAAATTAATTTTTAATTTCGGTTTCAAAATTAATTTATTTAAGCTAAAGAGTTCTGTCGGCTTTTTGATTAATGGATTCAGTTAAACCCTGCTTTAACTCCCGAGCAACACCTGATGGTACATTTTCTAGTGAAACACATATTTAACAACACCAAATATTCCTTCTAATTTATAAAAGTGACTGAAGGGGTTTATCTTATTTTTTCCGTCGTCAAAAATGAAGTATAAAACAAGCATTTAATTGGTACATTTGAGCATACGTAGTCTTTTATTTTAGATCTTGTCAATTTTTGCGGGACATATCGTGAAAAAGGCAGGTTCTTCCTTTCCAAATCATACCAAAATCTAATCAGCACCAAATTATCCCATAGGTGACTTATCTGCCAAATTTTGCGAAATTTGGTCAATTAGTTTTCAGCTAGAGTGGATACATACATTTTTGCGGGAAATTTCGCAAAAAAAGGCCGGCTTTTTTTCACCAAATCGTATCAAAATCAAATCAGTATCGTTAGTGACTTATCTACAAAATTTTGGGGCGTTTGATTAATTGCTTTTTCAGCTAGAGTGGATACTACATTAAACAGATACATAGACAGACACACAGACAGACACATAGACATACACATTGACGTCGGGTCTCACCCATCATCTCACTGGAACTAATAATTTTCAATGCCGGGTCTCTTTCGACGCAATATTACTTTCCGTAAATTTTTATAAATATTTCTCTTGAGCAAAATTTTAAAATTCATAAATATTAGTATCAATAACGGTAGCCTGATTTTGAAAATTAAAATATCAAGATACCAGTTTTTAACACTTTCCAACTTAGTTCAAATGTGTTTATGACCTTGTTCTTTCATTCATTCTGTGTGTCTGTTTGTCTGTCGGTTCGCGCCATAACTGACGTAAAATTGATTTTATCAAAATGAAATTTTACTATGTTGTTGAGATGGTCTGTGAGACATATGGGAATGTAAATAAATAATATCCCCCAATTAATTTTAGGTTGAATTCGGGTTGAAAAAGTGAAATACATTGAACCCTATGGGACCTAATTTTTCAAGCATGTTTTAAGCGAAGTTAAAATTCACAAATTGCTTCGAAAATTTTAGGAAATACTCAAATTATCCCATAAAATATATAAAAAAATTTCAGCAAAATATATTCCGTAGTTTTTAAAATAAAAATTAGAATAATAGTTACACCCATATTATATGAAGAGATCACGGGACCCACTTCAAAATAAAATATGGCATCCATTTCTTTTCCCAGTGTAAAAATCGTGATTTTTAAAGTTCTTTTAAATTTATATTTAGTGTTGCATTCGTCCTAAAACTGTTTTATTTTTGCGTATTTTCTGTGCATCTATATTTTGTGCCAACGCAATTACAATATTTTTTAATTTAAATGATCATCAAACTTTGATTATTTCTACAACGACGTCTGATTTTAATGGATGCAGAATGTGAACAAGTGATTGTAAGATGAGTTGTATAAGAATTGCAGAATTTTTTTCACGCAAAATTATTTAACTCTGGAGTCTGAAATAAAAGTGTATGAATGAAACATTCATTGCTTTTACATAGAGAACCAGACGATTTATATTTTGATGACATCATTTGAATAAAATTCATTTTCTTCCATGAAGTTTTAAGTTTTCAAATATAATAAATTATTGTACTGTGATAATTTAAAATATATCAGAGCTGAATTTTTCGCATTTTAGAGATGTTTCAATAAAATTGCATTTCAGTTGGAAAGTGTTTCATACACAATTCTTTATGCATGATTGATCTTTCTTGTTAAATTTGTTCTGGTATTAAATGTCTTAGGTCGACCTAATGCGCGTGAAAATTTTGATAAATAGACATTTCAAAAATAATTAGTATGCACAAGAATCTCAATAATGTATAAACTTCATAAAAACAGCATAAAAGCAAAAATATATTGGTCAACCGGCTTCAAAGGCAGAAAACAGCCTTTTTCTTCAGGACCAGTAAGAAAAGTGACACTACGTATACAAGTAAGTTAGGAAACTGCTGTATAATAGCACACGTGACTGAAGGTATTAGAAAAATTGTCATCGCTTCGAGGAGAAATGAAAGAGAAACACCGATGATGCAGGAAAGCGAGCGGCATGATACTACAAATGAATGTATTCTCTTTCATTTCTGCTTGCGGCAAATTCAACTTTTCTCCTACCTTCAGCCACGTGTCTATCTCACCACAATTGCCGAATTGTTGTTGAAAAAGACAAAGTCGCGATTCTTGTTGGTGTTGAAGAAGGCTGTTTTCCACCTTCAAAACCGGTCGACCAGAATATTTTATATTTATGCTGTATCTGTATAAATTCAGCATAAACATAAAATATACTGGTATAATTTAAAGCGACTTCGTAAATTTTTTTTAATTCTTTTCATTCGTAATACCTTTACTTACAGCAAAATGTTCTCGTAGATTTTTGTCTTCTTTTAATTGCTATCCATACGGCACAATGTTATTCATTATCATTTAAGTACATTTTTCCAATCAGACCAATTAGTGTTTTAAATCCAATTAGACACACGATGCTGACGTTGTCTGTGCGGCAAAATCTTTATTTCTATTAATTGGGAGAAAACATTTATAGATAATTTCTAGATATTTAATTTGATTATTACAAATACCGGAATATGTTATTCAATTACACGGCAGATTTACAATAAATCCGTAAATCTGATAAACGGCGGTTGCTGGTATGTCTAAGTTTATAATTAATTAATAAGTGTCATGTGTGTTTAATCGTAACACTGTAATGAATATTGCCATAAAAACGACGTATTTACACTTTATGTTAAAAATGCCAGAGAAAGATTGGTTGAATTGCGCACTCTAATCCAATTACCTTAAAATCTTATTCATTTCTTGCTCTTAAACCCTGCCGTTAAGAGGCATTTAAGAGCTTAAAAATAAATTCCCCCCTGCATAAAGCCATTGATGCGCTTTTTTTTTTAACTCATCACTACTGAATAGCCGATAACTGAAGTGCTTAATCCGCTTTAGAGCAAAGGAGGATTCTTTTACATAGTATATCTTTTCTTAATCTCTAATATTTAAGTGTGAATTCAAATAGTTTTAGAATCTGAATACTATTAAACACGAACAACGGTGTTTACATATGTTAATAGATATATAAATTGCAATTAAAATATTTTTACTGGAGAATGAGTAATTTTTCTGCTGTATCACAACTGTGATTCTAGAACTGTCTGTCTTGCATACTATCTGAATTTGCATATTTCACAGTATTTGTTAATCACAGTATAAGTTACAATTAACATTATTTTTACTAGAAAATGAGCAATTATTTTTCTATATCACAACTGTGATTCTAGAACTGTCAGTCATATTTTCTGTACTATCAGTATTTGCATATTATCGGTATTTGCATACTATCAGTATTTGCATACTGAATTTACACACTACCAAAATTGCTAACAAATGGCGTTAACATATGCTAGGGGATAGATAAGTTACTCATTCTCCAGTAAAAATAATTTTAATTGTAGTTTTTCTCCTATATCACAACTGTGATTCTAGAATAGATGGTCTTCCATACTATCTAAATTTGCATACTATCAGTATTTAGTTGCCTTACACCTGCAGGTAGGTCGGACCATCTGTGTTGAAAGAAATACTGAAGATGAGGTACCAACAGTCCCGTCTGAGCATATGTGGAATGCGAAACAAACAAGCCTATCCGCACAGTTTGGCCTGTCAGTTCTAACTAAAGGTCAAATTGTACTTGTATGGCGGGCCTTAGAAGTTGGGACACAGAGTAAAAATTGAAAAAATACATCCTACTGATGGAATATTTTAATTGGACAATAAAGGAATATAAAAGACATGTTAAATTAGAAAATGAAATTAAATGTAATTCAATTTAAGACACATTTAGCTTTGAAACTGGAGTAAAATGTTAAATTTAGAAATTGAAAGCATAGAAATGTAGAAATCAGGAAATGAAATAAACATATAATTATATATTCGCGTTTGTCGCTCATAAATAATGCAAGGGTGCACAAAATGTTCATCGATAATTACCTAGACGTATTGCTCGAATGAATAAGCATCATGAAATTTAGCTGCGGAATGTAATATTTGTTACATTTGTTACACTTTTAAAGAAAGATTTGGGAAATACACTAAAATGAACCGTTTTTCGATATATACTGTAGTCTCTCTATATTTAAAAAAAGTAACTGATGCCACTGCCGCCGCTGTTCGACGAATTTCTCGTTTCTTGACCTTTCTCTGCTTCGTACCAAAAAAACTATAGCTTATAAAAATATGAAATTTGGTACACTTATAAAAAAAGCTTTGGAAAGTGCGTTGAAATAAACCATTTTTCGATATATATTATAGTTACAGAAATATTTAATGTCAAAGTCAAAGGCAAAATATTTGAGCTGCGAGTTCGCGTACTGGATGGACTAATAATAGCAAGACCGCGAATTTTTGCAAGCAGGTACCTACATAGATGAATTTTTGGACCTTTTTTTTAATTTGGAGACCTTTGGAGCATTTGGAGACCTTTTTTCAATTTGTATGTAGTTTACGAGATATTTTACTTTTGTGCACTTTTGAAGTGAAAAATGTTCTTTCGTATCGGCACGTCCATTGATTTTCTCTGTCTTGTACAGAAGAAACTATAGCATACAATATGAAATTTGGTACATTTATAGAGGAATAATATCTCAACACGATGAAATAAACCGTTTAACGATTTAAAGGTCAGTTTGGCTTGAAATAGCTCTCGAAGCGAGCTCTGCGAGCTCAATTACGGAGGATGGCGAAGAGTAGCGAGCAGGGGGCAGGTCCCCCTAGTATTTCAAAAATTAACAAAAGTAATTAATTAAAAACTTGCAGCAAATATAAACCAATTAAATAACAAAATAATATATGTGCGCTATTCGTGTTTCTGACGTATAAATAATGAAAACGGTAACAAACGGCTCATTCACAATTACCTAGCTATGTAGCTTTAATTAACGAGCGCCCAGGAAGCCAGTTGCAGACTGAACTGCAAATAAATTCTATTTTGCAGACCAATATTAGAAACTGGTAAAAATTGGAATACGGCCTACATAGAACAATTTTTATCCTTACATATTTCAAAACCCAGTGCTGAAGTGTTGAAATCTAGATAATTAAAACACAGATAACTTTATCCAAGCTTGTGTAAAAAAAGATTAGACAATCCAATTCAATATGGAATAAGATGGAGGCATTGGCTTTAAAAATTAACAAGAATATTTTTTTGGCAAGTATTTTTCGGGACAACACAATTTTACTCGTAGTTCGAATGCTAAAAGCGCTTTGATATCCTTTGGGATTTATTGACTTGGATTTTGAAATTTGGGGCAAAAATTGTTTGGGTCACACTGACAGAACTGTAGACAAATTTCTGTATTACTTGAAGATCTCTGCTATGAAATAATATATTCCATTTTCTACATTAATACAGGGATGTGAAATAGAGGAATTTTGATTCTCAGTCACTTGATATCCATGTGTTACCATACATATGAAGGAAATAATATCAAGGAAATAAATAAATAAAAGCGATCTGGCGATCTATTAGAACGTTTGTTTTCTTCTATTACATCTTTTAATTGTACATTACATTTATTATTCACTTCTGAATTCAACCATCTATCCTCTGATTTTCATACTTGCGAAAAACTTTTAAAAAAATGTAAAACCTGTTGTAAAGCTGCATTTGCGCTTATTACAGAGTTTATTCTCTTTTTAATTTTAATTTTATTTTATTTTGTTTATTATTATCGCTAACGCATTTCTATTTTTTAACTACAAGCCCATGTATGCCTTAACATGGCCCTCTATGGATATTGTTTTTACCTTCTATCTTTATCCTTAGTCTTGGTCTATAGTTACTCATTTGTAACAGATATGCTAGAGATGGGGTTTTTTTGTACATACAGTAGTTTATGCATAATTTTCAATTAAAATCTTTCAATTTATATATATATATATATATATATATATATATATATAATAAAAAAGATAAAATTAAAAATAAAATAAAAATAGTTAGACTAATTTAAAACATGATCAGTGTCTTACCCTGGTTCAAAAACATTACGGAGGAAAATTAAGTAATGATGATATGAAATGAAATGAAATGAAATATATATATATATATATATATATATATATATATATATATATATAAATATCATGGATCTGCTATAGATAGAGCATAGAGCTTAGATAATAACTGATATGAATCTAACATGAAATTATGGAGGAGGTTCAGTGGTTCTCTAAGATTTGCCACTTCCGGTTTCTTTTCCACTTCTGGTTCAAAATTTTTCCTTGAAACATATTTTTCTTAGGATTGGCTATAAATAGAGATAATATTTTTCATAAATCGACCAAATCTCAATTTCTTTCATCGAGTATATGTTTTCTCAAATTCAAACCTGTATTGTTGCTAGCGGTGGGGTATATTGGACAGGCATTAAATTCCTGTGTGTGTAAGTGTTGTGAATTTTAACACTCCTGAATAGGACTCCCATTCGCCAATAATCTTATTGTGTCAAATAAATGCTCTACTGTAACAATTTTATTGTCGAATTTTATTATCTAAAGATTGCTCTACAACTGTGTGATTGGATTTTTTCGTTTGTCTTGATTTAATGCCGAGTTAGTAATCCTAAATTTTAATTATCCACTAGGGGCGCTGTAATCACTTTTATTCGATTGGACATGGTCACTTTATTACAGATAGACCTGACATATACACTCACGTCATGAAGCTTTCCTTACAAAGTCATCGGGACGCTTAAGGAATTTTCTAGGAATCTTGCATATATTTTGAAAGAGTGCCAAAAATCTTCTCTTTGTTGAGTAATTTCAACTTCTTGGAAACTGGTACCTAATAAATATTCGCCGATGCATATATTATAAATATTCGCAAACTTATGCATTATAAATATTAGCAAACTTATGCATTATAAATATTCGTCAACTCATACAATATAAATAATTGCCAACTCTTTACAGCATAAATACATCGCCAACTCTTACACCGTGAATATCTAACAATTCTTACACCATAAATAATATTGTCCAACTCTGTCAAATTGTAAATATCGTGATGCAAAACGAAGAATCAAAATTCTGGACTTATATAATATGCATATCTTCAAGAATCTAACTAGAAACTGTAGTCGGAGTTCCTGGGAAGTAAGATTAGCGGTAGTACCCATTATTTTATATAATTTTCATATAAAAAATAAAATAACACTTTCATATAAATATTGTTGCATTTTTAAGTGTGCAACTGGAAATTTACTGTCACTAAAATGACACTTTTAAACAGGTAAATCCAGTTGTGTGTGTTCTTACCCAGATCTTTTAAGTCAGTGTGTAGTTATTTGAACTTCAAATAAAAAGTAGGCAACGAAAAATCTTTATTATTAAAATACAGCTGTTGAAGTGGGAAATTTTAAAAAGTTTAAGCACAGAAATAATTTATTAAAGCGCATTGCAAATTTAAGGACGAAATCTGAGCGGTGGCTTTAAAAAATAATCTAGTTCATTCCGGTGAATATTCTTCTTTGAAAAAGCATTTTCCAAACTTCACGTTGCTCCCACAGTTAAAAAAAAGGCAGAATCGTTTTGATGCCCTCTGGGAGTGGATAACACGCATGATTTGATTTCTAAAATCTGAGGTAAAAATGGATTGTGTCACCCTGCAGCTGTTTGGTTTATTACAGAGAAAGAACAATTTCAATTTGCGACATTGATGTCGGTTATAAATAGGTATGCTGGATTATTCTGACAACAATAAAAGTGCATCACTTGTACTTAGGGATATACATTCATGGACACATCTCGATAGTGGAAAATGTTAATTTTTTGATGTGAATGGCATCTATCTTTGCGGTATTTCTGGCTGAAATCAGAGCGGTACGAAAAATGTAAACATTTTGAATGTTTATATCTCCGAACATGATAATATAAACATAAACAGTTTTTACTTGGAAATAAGGTACAGTTTATAACTATGTAAAAATAATTTCCATATTTTAATATTTTGAACTAATTTTTAGAAGAAAAAGTTAAAAAGTTTTTGTTAGAGTGACTTTTTGCCTCACTTTTCTTACTTTCACTCGAAATGTCTTCTAAACTATAAGATATAGATATGAAGGATAATCGACAAAAATTGTTCATTAAGAAATCTAGTTTCTAAATAAATCATTTGTCTTTACAAAGCTATGGTTTTTTAGAAATCGTCCTGTCAAGTTCCAGAAAATTGAAAATGTTCAAGTTTGTAATACTCATGTCTCGAAAACTAAAAGTGCAAAATATCACCAACTTGGAAATATTTTGCCTCAGATTGACGAAAATATCGTTAAAATTGCAAAAATGGCGCTAAGTTAATGAAAATTATGCCAAACTAATAAATTCATTATTAAATTATATACATGGACTACATTGCTTATATTACGGATGCTATAAATATTGATAATTGGCAATTTAGTGTTGCGTGAAATATAAGTTAATTGGGTACTTGGAAATAATTTTGCATGCTGTCATCCGAAAGAGCGCCCGATATACAATTCAACTTTAAAAACATTGCGTCGTAGATCTTATACTTCATTGTTACACTGTGAAAGAAGTAAATTCATTGCATTATATAGGGAAAATCATATACTGCCCACATCACATTTTTCATGCTTGTAGAGATAATTATTGACACCAGTATATTCAAATAGACGTGGTTTTAAATAAAACATCTCCTAAAGTTCACGATGGGTTTGAATGGATTTATTTCAGCCAATGTGATTGTGTCCATGGTATATTCTGATCTAAACCATATGATTATCCTATACAAAATGATATGTCAAGTATATATGCAAAGTATATGAAGTTGTTAAGAAATCTTGTAAATGAATCAAATCTCCCTATGTATCAAACCTCGTTTTATCCCCCCAACTGAAAATAATCTGATGTGAGCAGCACATGGCTTTTGCTTCATAATGCAATCAGTTTACTTATTTCACAGCGAAATGATGGTGATAAAGATCCACAGCCCAATGAATTATTATCCCGTAGAATACATAAATAATGGCTAATTATTTGGCTTCAAAATACACATTTATTACAAAAAGTAGCTTCTCTCATGAATGGAACGAACTAGATCTACGAGAATGATGTTAATAGGTTTGTTGCATAATAGTGCCTATAGAAAGTGAATCTATTAGATGATACATACTGCTCTTTACAATTTTATAAAATTTTTGTGAAAACACTATTTGAAAAACGTTCTTTATATATCTTTTATAAAGATATATGAAGAACGTTATCTTTATAAAAGATATATATATATATATATATATATATATATATATATATATATATATATGTATAGATATATATATGTATATATATATATGTATATATATATATATATGTATATATATGTATGTATATATATGTATATATATATGTATATATATATATGTATATATATATATATATATATATATATCTTTATATATCGTTATATATCTTTTTACTTTTTCAAAACTTCACTCAAAAGTCGTACAATATCTCGAGAATGGTTTGTGATAACACTGTAAAATTTGTGTCATTCATTTTCCAATAAAGAATTATGTCTAAAATGATTATTTGTTCAGAATTATTGAAGATATTGATTTTTCTTTTTCAAAAATGCATTCAAAAATTGGAGTTTTAAGAAACATTCGATTTCATTTCAAATCAATAACCTTCCAGTATTTACCGATTGTAATAATCGTAACAAATTATGCTTAAAACGCTCCATTTGTTCGTGAGCTATCGCATCTATAGTCTCACGGACATGCACACTAACAGATATACATGCACACTAACAGACATACATGCACACTAACATACATGCGTGCACACTGACATACATACAAACATACATACACACTAATATACATACACTAATATACATAAACACATCACTTCACAAGCGTTTGATTCCAGTTCAGGGATACTTGAAACGTGCTCTTCCGTCGATAACTCGAATTCGAATTTTCGACCGCGTCCCAATACTTTCCATATACAGTATGCTATATACGAAGGGAAAGCAATAAAGTGCGCAGCATTTTGTGCAAAGTAAAATTAACACAAAAAGGTAAAGTATAGGTAAAGAAATATCGACGAATCGACCAAAGGTAAGCTCTTCCGTTACTCATAGAAAGTGCGTGTCATTGAACTGTACTCAAAAAATCAATACTATCTTACTACGAGTGCAAAAACTAGAGGATTGCAGCAGTGAATGAGGTTGCGTGTTGTGTTCAGTATTAAAATTCTTACTAGGTAAGGACGTGCTCTGAGAAAAATAAACAGTATATGAAACGAGATGAGTAATTTAACACACTTCTAAAAATATCAGATTCATTTATATTTAGAAGAGTTGATAATTTAATTTTGAGTCGCGTGGAAAATACGTTCCGCATGACAGATTTCCGTAATTGGTCTTCTCGTGTTGCGTCATGGTTTGAAAGATCGATCTGCCTTGATAAGCTGTGAATGTATTCTAGGTTTCTATTGTACTATTCCCGTTCGATGCTGGATAAAAATTGAAAGTGCCACGCATAATCTCGTTGCTTTCAGCATACTCGGGGCTCTGTTTCATTGAAAAGAACTCTGATGCGAGCAGCACATGACTTGTATTGCATTATATAGAAATATGTTGCAGTATACAGAAATGTACTTTAAATGCAAATTTATTTAGATTCAAAACAAGCAATTAGTCCTGAAATATAATTTCATCTTGAGTAGAATCTAAAGTTTAAAGAACATGACTTGTATTGCATTATATAGAAATACACTGCAGTATATAGAAATATACTTTAAATGCAACTTCATTTAGATTCAAAACAAGCAATTAGTCCTAAAATATAATTTCATCTTGAGTAGAATCTAAAGTCTAAAGAACATGACTTGTATTGCATTATACAGAAATACACTGCAGTATATAGAAATATATTTTAAATGCAAATTTATTTAGATTCAAAACAAGTCTTAAAATATAATTTCATCTTGAGTAGAATCTAAAGTTTAAAGAACATGACTTGTATTGCATTATATAGAAATACACTGCAGTATATAGAAATGTACTTTAAATGCAAATTTATTTAGATTCAAAACAAGCAATTAGTCCTAAAATATAATTTCATCTTGAGTAGAATCTAAAGTTTAAAGAACATGACTTGTATTGCATTATATAGAAATACACTGCAGTATATAGAAATATACTTTAAATGCAAATTTATTTAGATTCAAAACAAGCAATTAGTCCTAAAATATAATTTCATCTTGAGTAGAATCTAAAGTCTAAAGAACATGACTTGTATTGCATTATATAGAAATACACTGCAGTATATAGAAATGTACTTTAAATGCAAATTTATTTAGATTAAAAATAAGCAATTAGTCCTAAAATATAATTTCATCTTGAGTAGAATCTAAAGTATAAAGAACATGACTTGTATTGCATTATATAGAAATACACTGCAGTATATAGAAATGTACTTTAAATGCAAATTTATTTAGATTCAAAACAAGCAATTAGTCCTAAAATATAATTTCATCTCGAGTAGAATCTAAAGTTTAAAGAACATGACTTGTATTGCATTATATAGAAATACACTGCAGTATATAGAAATGTACTTTAAATGTAAATTTATTTAGATTCAAAACAAGCAATTAGTCCTAAAATATAATTTCATATTGAGTAGAAACTAAAGTTTAAAGAGCATGACTTATATTGCATTATATGGAAATGCACTACATTGTATAGAAATGCACTTTAAATACAAATTTATTTAGATTCAAAACACACAATTATTCCAAAAATATAATTTTACTTTGAGCAGGATCTAAAGTTTAAAGTATAAATTTAAAGGATCTAAAGTTTAAAGTTCTGTAGAACCTAAAGTTCCGAATAATTACGGGCATTTAAAATGCATACACGAAGCTCTCTTCTCTTACTCGAAAATCAAACTCAGTTCCTATAGATCTGAAGGTTCCAGAGTGAAAAGTTTGGCAATAGGTGGACTTTATAGCTTGCGGAAAATTTCCTATGAGTAAAATGTCTGTGCTTGTGACATTAGAAAATATCTTGTTAAGAGCTTTCTTGAATCGGAAATCATTGTGTTTCTTAAAAGAGAATGAAGAGAATTCTGTGTACTCTGAGATATTACAAGCCGATTTTCAAATTGGGAGGCCAACGACCACGCAGGAAGCTAAAATAAGGGGCAAAAATAGCATCAGGAGGCTAAGCCAACATAAAAATAACAGGAGGCTAAGCTAACGTAAAAATAACAGGAGGCTAAGCCAATGTAAAAATAACAAGAGATTAACCTAATGTAAAAATAACAGGAAGCTAAGTTAACGTAAATTAACAGGAGGCTAAGCTAACGTAAAATAACAGCAGGTTAAGCTAAAGTAAAATAACAGGAGCTAAGTTAACGTAAAATAACAGGAGGCTAAGGTAACATAAAATAACAGGGGGAGGTCAGTTAGATTGTCAAGTTGCACGAGGTTTGTTGTCATATTAAAAGGAGGAGAATGCAGAGTCCACTGCGACTGTAATAGTTTGCAATTCCAGCCCAGTAGCTCAATTGGGAAAGCGATGGCAGAACAGAATCGGATAACTGGATTTTTTCGGATTATTGGAAGTTAAGAATGGTATGCAAAAAAAATATCTAATACTTGGATTTGTCATAATATATATATAATTAAACGTATTAGAGTGTGACATATACAAAACAAATCTAGATTTATTATGGACGAATAAAGTAAAGTCCATTCTCCATTCCTAACGAAACGAAATCAACATTTGCCTGAATTTAGTTATCCCTTTTACTCAAAAATCACAATAAGTAAGAAGATGAAATTTTGCTTATATCCATGAAATTGCACGCAGATTCACAGAATCACAATTTCAATTATTGAAACAAACTGTAACAGGGCGAAACGCTAAAGAAAGTCCTGAGAGGAAAGGGGGTTCACTAAAGATTTTCATTTCAGGTGTTGGAGATGCCACTTTCAATTTTTCCGAAAATCCGTATGACTGTGCGGAATAAGTATGCAAAAGAGGATAAAAATGTTTAAAAGTCGCGTCAAAAATTAAGTACGCACACCATTTGCCACCAAATGAAGGCGCCTTCATAAATTTCTTGTTTTATTTGTGTCTACTAAGATATTTTTCACGAAAGTTCGTATATTATATAATATTTAAATTTGGTTTATATCTTAATAATTTTCCTTCGTGTAAACTACTAGACATTTTTCTCACGTTCTTTTATTTTACTTTTTACTTAGAGATTAAGAAATGGCTGCATATTATTCTTAGTCTAGACTGTGTGAATATCTTATGCAGTCCCGTCTGTGGCGAGACCATAGACATATATGGGCGAGACTGGCTAAATTTTTGTAGTCTGAGCAGGAGCGATTCACATTCATTTGTCCCAGCTTCTGTACATATTTGGGTAACGACGAACTACAGTAAATATGGAAATACCGGTGGTAACAAGTTATTATTGAAAACGTAATCCGTTCTTTGACAAAATGAGTTAGCACTTTATATTCAAAATTTCACTTAATTAGGTCTGGCGTGATATTTCTGCTCAAGCAAGCAAATAAAATGTTGTAGTAATATGTTCGTTTCGTGTTTCGTTTTGTTAGAATTATTATAAACTGTCAGGAAATGAGAGATAAGTATAATTGATGCTAGGTAAAGTCTGACTTTATCTAATACCATTCAATTTAGACAGGAACCCAGTGGTGGTGGCATTCACAAGGAACGTATTCTCCGTCTCCTACCACCAACTTCTCTGAAGAATTTTCCTACCAACTTATTTAACGTGTCCGTACTCCCTGTAGAAACATGGAAGTTTGAGCTGCTCTGGGAATAAATCTTGGGCCCTCTAATGCAATCCCTTGCCTTATCCACTGGGCTATCCTACCCCATTAATAATATTTAGTAGATGTAAATATGACATTAACAATTTCGAATAACTTTCGGGGTATTCGAATATTTGAGATACTGGAATATTCGTGGCATTCGGATATTCGAGATCTGGTTAATATTCGAATGCCATATTCGAATCCGAGAAAAGTGTTATTCAACCATCTCAAGTTTCACAGATATTGAGAGGTAGAACATGACTGCTATTTATTAAATAAAACCACCCTCGCCAAACGGACGAAAACAGTTCTTCCAAGCCACCCATGGTAACCCCAAATCCGGGCCAATGTCTACCACAGGTATGTGTTGGGCTCGCGTGCCGGATTGTCCCTCCCGCCTGTCTTCCGGAGCGGGGATTTGGGAGCCGGGCTTGTTCTGATCGATTCCTCTTGTCACGATTCCAGTCAGATTGCACTCCGGAAAGTGGGATAGGTACAGACACAAGATTAGGCTGTTTGGAATTCCGGTTGAAAACCTCGTCCTCCCGCCTTTTCCTGTGCTGAAAGCTGAAAACTTTCATATGAGTTGCCTGTGGCAATGAAAGGATATCGGAATCACTAAATTCCGTATGTTTTAAAAGGTGCTAGAACCTAGAAATATCTTGTTTATATCATATGATGGAAAGAGTAATCAGCTACTGGTATAACTGTTTTTTAACTTTCCTTACAATACATAATAAGGAATAGGGAAAGTATAGAAATCTCGTCGGATATCGGAACCCGAGATTTTGACAGATGTACACATTTCTGGAACTCTAGAACACACATCCACCATCTTTAACGTGACGGCTGTGTATATGTGTGTCTGAGTGTGTTTGCCTCTGTGTCTGTCTGTGTCCGTGTGTGTCTATCTGTGTATATCTGTCTGTCTATCTGTGTATGTTTGTCTGTCTATCTGTGTCCGTGTGTGTCTATCTGTGTATGTTTGTCTGTCTGTCTGTGTCCGTGTGTGTCTATCTGTGTATGTTTGTCTGTGTGCGTGTGTGTGTCTATCTGTGTATGTTTGTCTGTCTGTCTGTGTGCGTGTGTGTCTATCTGTCTGAGTGTGTTTGTCTGTGTGTGTTTGTTTGTCTGTCTTTCTGGGTCTTTCAAGGTCACTAAAGAACTGTCAGATACAATAAAACAGCAATTAAATACTCAGATAATTCACAAAATAGCGGATCGGATACTATTCACAAAAGACTGACGTATATCCCAATTCCACTTGGGTCGTTGGCTCGTGTATCGTCAAGTACTCTCCAACTGAGTGATGACTCTTTCTATATAGTCTCTGTAGAAATTTCTAGAAAGGAGCCAAGTGGCTCCGTAGAAATTTCTAGAATATTCAATAGAATATTCGATATTTCGAGAAAAGTCTAGTATATTCGAAAACTCTCCAAAGTCGCCAAGTTGGCGATAAATCGTCAAATATGGCAACCTTACATTCACGTAATAGGAATAGCTGCCTGTAAAGGTGCTTTTCCCTTCTGGGAACTTAAAGACCCTACCGTGAAGGCATTTTACATGTTTGTAACAATAACTTCGAAATCCTTGGTTTGAACAGCCACCTACATCCCTCTAAATAGCGCCTGTGCAATGCGGTAAAAACGTCTACTCTAAAACAAAACAAAAATATCCGGCAAAATTTCACAAAATTTTATAGATAAATCACGTATAAATTACACTGATGCTGGAGTTTTAAACCAATAAAACTGATTTTTTTCAATGACGAGTAAAACTCATCGCAATCCGTATAATAATTATCTAAATGTATTTTTCCTTCCATGCTCCCCAAAAGTCTGAGTAGTAGACTGAATCTTAGCGCATATATAGTATCGACCATGGGAGAGAACCTAATGGAATTGGATTTTCAATTTACCCCGAGTGGGACGAAGAAATGCGGTCGATAAGCCCTTTAAAAGCCCCGATCCCCTAGAAGGTTAAATCTCTTCTACCTAATAGTATCATCCACAGGACAAAAACTAACTGAGCTGATTTTTTTATATCTCCCACGGGCGTCGTGGAAAATGAAATTTTCGTAGTCTTAGTTTTCGTAAACCTCCGGGGTTTTAGAATGCAGAATCTTTTCATCACTCGTAGTATCGAACTCGGTACAAAACCTAATTAAGAAAAAAATTATTAAGACGACTATTTTTAAAGCGCCATACATTGTTAAATAAAATAAAACTTATTTAAATGATGCAACTAATTTTATATTTAGTTTCCTCGTATATGACAGGCTTAAAGACTAGTCTGAAATAAAAAACAACATATGATTACATGCATTGATAAAATGTTTTTATGTGTATTTTTTTTAATGTTAAAGGAAAT
The DNA here is from genome assembly GCA_951213105.1 of Amaurobius ferox. Lineage (NCBI taxonomy): Eukaryota > Metazoa > Arthropoda > Arachnida > Araneae > Amaurobiidae > Amaurobius > Amaurobius ferox. Next base: position 92,661,527 of record OX578142.1, on the reverse strand, counting down.
AAAATTAACTCAAAATAATTCAGAATAAACCGTCTAGATTTTTGAGTAATTTGAAAATTTTGCTTCGCCGCCATTTTAAAATGTGCCAGGTCACCAAATGAAAATGAAAATTTAATTAAAACTCCAACTCTGATGTAATTTTGATGTAATTCGACTTGCTTCTAACATTTTTTGCCACTTATAAAGATTCCTGTATTCTGATTGGCCAGACATATATTTCTGATACAATATTATTTTATTAAATTTTAATCCAGAAATTGGAAATATTGTAGTCTTGGAATCACCCAGCCTCCGCAAAAACAGCAAAGATATATACAATATAATATAATCAACAAACATTTATCGATTACGCTTATTATTGTTATTTAGAAAAATGATATAGCTGATTGCAATTAAGAAATTATAAAACTACCATTGAATTAAATATAATACCAATATTTGCTAAAATAATAATATCAGCTACAGTACGTTTATAAAATCTTCTTTCATTTTATACATTTATTTTTAAAAAAAAATTGATGATTCCGACAAGAAAATGTCATTTCTGTTTATTTGACATACCGAACATTTTGTGGAGTTTCTTCTTTAAGATACTCTATGAGCAAAGAAAGTAGTTTTACAGGAAAGTACCTAGATTCACGCACGGATTAGTTTTAACACAAGTTTCAGAATCATGATATTATTTAGGGCTCTCAGAAAAGTTGAAAAAGAAGAGTTACAAAGAATGTCGTTTTAAATTTTGTTCAAAATGTAATATTTCCTAAAATTACATATTTCTAAACAATTTCTAAATATTGCAATTTAATGAAAGCATATGCACATCTTTGTAGTGCAAAATGCTTATAGTTTTGTTCTTTCATGTAATTTATATTTTAATCATGAACTTATTGTTTTAGAAAGAAAGATGATTCTACTGGGCGTTATTCATCGGCTACAGGTTTCATATTGTACATTATTTCAAGATTTATATACTATATATATATATATATATATAACTGCAGCCTTTATTAAGGAAATAGCCGCCATCGGCGACCAGCCTGTTCGCTAATAAAACTAATATATATATATATATATATAAATTGCTTTTTTTACATTTTTTTCCATTTGATTGTAGATTTGCAGATTTATACATACTTTTATTTTATAAGCTTGTTAGAAAGTTAGGTTTTTCGAGTTACAGCTTCTCACTTTTCTTTCATTGGACTTTCAAACTATTATATATATATATATATATATATATATATATATATATATATATATATATATATATATATATATATATATATATATACATATACATATACATATATATATATATATATATATATATATATACAATATATATATACAATATATATATATATATATATATATATATATATATATATATATTAAAATGTTTGAACACAACCGACAAGATTAGTTTACAACTGAAGATATTTGGAAGCCAGCCAATTTACAAGAATAAAACAGCTGTCGCCCCATGACTCGTCATGAAAAATTCCTCTCTTGTTTTCTTAATATAAGGAAAACCCCTATATCTGGAGCACAGAATCAATATATCGATAAAGAGGAAATTCTTAAAAACTGAGTCTGTTTGCTATCATTACTTTACTCCAATACGAGACACTTCCAATTTACAGTGATCTATGTATAAAATAATTTCCATTAAGTTGTTTCATATACAAGAATTAGCATACGTTTCTGCAATGAATGTGCACATGATGTCAACATCATCGTTTTTATTATTTCACGAATAGTCTGGTTTTTCTCAGAGAATATGTCAGCTTGAGGTATTTATATCATTTAGTCTATTATTTCATTAGTCTATTATTTCATTAGTCTTTCCATTAGTTATTTCATTACATAAAATATGCTTAAATTCAGGGTTTCTTGCGGTTAGGATTTACTTATTTTACAGTTAACTATGAAAAACTATTTCTTCGAATGTTAATTTAATTGAAATATTCTTAGCTATATATTTTTCTTAAATTAATTTATTTAAATGATTTTTAGATCAGTTGATTATTAAATTAAATGACCATAAAAAGACTGTGAACAATTATTATCTTAAACTAATTTTATATTATAAAAATTAAAAATAGTTAGCCTAAAAATGCAAATTGCATCACATTTTACAACACGCTTACATAATTTAAGATCAATATAAAATTTTATATTGTAATATATTTTACATGAAACTTTTTAGTGGATGTCATAAAAATTTAAACAGTCGAATATTTAGTTTTTGGCTTGATTAATGTCGATTTACAGTAAGCTAAATAATTATGGCCCTTCATATTTTTAACAGAAATAATTAGAATTTAAGAGCAATTCTTGCATTATTTACTCCACTATCATATGCAAATTAGAAACACGCTGACTGGTGTCTATAAAGATTCTCTGAGCGTGCATAGTGTAATCACCTGCAGTTAAATCAGCCTATAAAAAGCGAAAAAAAATTATGGTCCTACTTATTTGAATATTTGGCGATACGAGTGTTCCTTTAGAGAAACAGAGTTTATTAATTTGTTTTGAAGAAATAATTAACTAAATAACTTGTTAAAAATGTTAGGAAAAAAATTATAAGCATGCCTTCAAAAGCTCTCGACGTTTAACATCAAACGAGTAAAATTGATATCTTAAGGGTGCAAACTGATATGAATCCCACAGATATTGCACAAGCTATCAATAGGAATTATAGCCTGAACGATCCATGAAAGAAAAGAAGAGAACCTGTAAGCCATCCAAAGTTGCCAATAAGGTACGACTACAGCAAATGCAGCAACAATCAGGATTTAGTTTGAGAAAAGTCCGAAGGAAACCAATGTTGTCTTCAGCCCACAGAGCCAATCAAAAAGATGTCGCTCATAGCCTGAGGCGAGAAAAGCTATTTTCTCTGACAAGAGAAACGTTTAATCTAGATGGTATATACAGTTATTGGAAAGATGAGAAACAAGAATCGCTAGACAAGAATTGCTGTTTTTCACTCGACAGCACAGAAATGGTTCGATATTGATATAGGATGCAATTGACTGGAAAAATAGAAGCTATATTGATTTCGTGGCTGAAAAAAATGAACAGTTCTGGTTATCGACAAATATTAAGCTAACGGCTTCTTCGAATGGGGCTTAAAATGGCCGGTCGAAATCGTCAAAGACTTGCTGTTTGTTGAAAAAGGGATAAAATTACTGGAACATTGGCAAGTGTGCCGAAATGAAAATAAAATTAGAGAGACACCAAATGTGGTGAAATTAAGGCGTGAACGAAATGTGGGGAATAAATTAAATATCAATATTTAGATTTAAAATGATACATCCGTGTGTATAGTGATAAGCACGTACATTACGTGTTTTTGCAAACACCCGCCAAATTAAGCTCAAAAGTGCTAGTCGACTTGCCGTATTTGAAAATGAAACATTGGTCATTAGCTACAAAATTTATTTTTTAAATTATATATTTATTTATGTAGCACTCAATTATTAAAATACATTTTCAACTAATGCTTTGTACAGAAAGCATTAATTGAATCTCTTTTGAGATATAGACCTAGGAGGAGATGTGAGACTCACAATAACTACTGAATATCAAAAGGATCTGCGCTCTAGCTAATTGTAAATATATGTTGTTGGCACGTACTTTATTATATATTTACATTACACTGCATTAATGATAACTGACTTGGTTTGGGGTACATGGCACTTGAGTTAATGTCTGGCTCACAGGTTTTACTTCGCTATGGTAAAATGTCTTATCATTCTCCATTTCAAGGAACTTTTCATTTTCGTAGCTGAACCAGCACTTTCCAACTGCTGTCGTCTCTTTAGAGCGATAACTCTTTTCCAACTGCTTATCATCCACTCGTTCGACAATCTTGATTTAAGGGGACTCAGTACCCTTCATTTGGCGAAAAATGACGAAAATACCGATTTTCAAATTTTCTGCTTAAAATATACCTTGACATCCCTAGTATATCCTGACAAAGTTTCGTGAAGATCCGAAAACTATAAATATATTAAAAAGGCTTTTGACTGCAACTGTGTCTCTTTAAATACCACGCCTACTTCTATGTTTACGCTCTGTTTACATCGCATCTGCAACTGAATACTCCCTGTTTTACAAAATATTTCTACCAGAAAGAAGATGAAAGTGCTTAATCGTAATTTTAATTGATAAAGAAACGTTGTTTACTTTTTCCGATCTTCTTTCGTTCGCTAATATCGTGCATAAACTGTGGAACTCAAAATGCAAACGAAAGCTTGCACAGTGTGACGTGGGCAAAATGTCCTAAAGAAACATTTGTACATAAAAAACGTGTAAAACTCTGTGTAATGGAAACTGTGTGTGAATATAATAAAGGTACACTGCGCTGCATAAAAGAAGCACAGAATGCCTTAGGTGTACCTTTAGGAAAGGGCTCCATGAATCTCGGTGTTGCGCTCGATTTTCGAAAAAAAATGTTTCGACAAAAACGACGAAGTGCAAAATATCAACTTGCACGTAAACTGGTTAAAAAAGCAATTTTAAAAAGAGACATATTAGTTAAAAAAAGGAAGGTGTAACATACAGTGCAGGGTATTTTTAAAAGAAAGTTAAGAAATAATGGTATTTATGCAGAAATGATATGCATAAGGTTACGAAATATTGTGTGTTTTTATGATATGAATATATTTTCAAATCATGTATTTCTTTTATAATATAAACATCATCATATTTATAGTTAAGCTATATCCTAATGAAATGAGTCAAATGTATTTCATGGTGTAAAAATAATAATGACTTTAGTAAAATCAATTTTTTTTTTATATTTTTTCTCGATTTTCTTTTCAATGTGTGACAACTAAGGTTTCGGCTAATGGTCACTTATATAAAATAAATATAGTTAAATTCAATGAAACAGCTACAGTTTTAAAGGTAAGTGTATAATAAATAATTTAAAATAACATTTACAGTAATTTAAAATGGATTTGGAATAATTTTTCAAAGTTAAAACCTTTAAAGTGCTTTTTCTCAGTTTGTGTTTTTTCAGTATATCAATATGTTCAAAATGCTAAAACTTAAATATGTATTTCTCAATTCACTTGATTTTTTTCTGGATGTTCATTATAGTGCATTTTATGAAACTAAGGATCGGATTTGCAATAACATCAAAAGTTTTTTTTTAAAAAATAGATATGTACAAAAACTCAATTTTTTGTTGAATTTTTACATATGTATCAACATTTTATTTTTTTTCTCCCGAACTAATTAACTTTTCAAAAACTCGATCCTTAAAGTTATAGAAGACACTTCAAAGAACCTTATAAAAAAAGGGGGTTGCAAAAAGTTAGAAATTGTAGGAGAAGATAGGTTTTAAAAATTATTTAAATTTTTAAAAAAAAATGAAATTTTTCAAATTGCATCAGTAGAATTGTCTTTTTTCTTGATAAAATAATTTTCCTTAATAAAATCATTTACTAATATGCAAAAAGAGTATTGTAAAGTGCTTAAACAAAAAAAAATTGTTCAAAGGGTACCGAGTCCCCTTAATTTTATCTTGTTTCAGGAAACCACGTCTTCCCCTTGTTTGATTGGTTCTGCTTTTTATGACATCTTGAGGTCGGTCCTGGTTCGACCCCCCCCCCCCTTTTGGTGGAGCTTGCTCGAGTCTTACCAGGAAACAAAAGTTACGCCCATGTAACCATCTTGTCTTTTCCATCTGATGATACATCGCAAATTAGGGAATTTATGGGTCGTAAACCTCTTCGACTAAAACGGCCAACCTTAGTGTTACTCGTCTGAGTCCTTTGTTCAGCTTGTTTTCCTTGCTGTATTGTTTGAATTAAAAATTGCTTATTTGGTCTCACATTCCTCCGAGAAAAACTGCCAATCTTGATGCCACTCGTCTGAGTTCTTTGTTCAGCTTGTTTTCTTTGTTGTATTGCCTGAATTAAAAATTGCCAATTTAGTATCACAGCAAGGAACATTACCCCCCTATATATATATATATATATATATATATATATATATATATATATATATATATATATACCTGATCTAAATATAATTAAGGATATGTAGTATATGCTGGCACAAAAGTTTTATAAAAACAGCCGTTATTTCATGAATAAGAACAGTTTGAAACTAGCGATTCTTGAATCAGGGACTTTAATAATTTAAGGCTTATATCACAATTTACCTGGTCGAATGGAAAATTATTAAAATACTAAAGGTGTATGGATAAAAATATTAAAAATCTACAGCTTCTAAAAATGGTACAAATGAATTAAAAGCCTAAGGAGCCATAATTATTTCGCAATTTATCTATCTCTCAAACGTGTACAAACCTCCATAGAAAACTTAGCATAACAACTTTTTATCATTGTAGTACATAATTTAGAATGTTTTTAATGTCATATTTTTCATCACATTGTAATAGTACTTTTTTCTTTTAGCTTAAAAGTGACAAGAAGGGGCACAATTATTCCGTTTGCTGTATTAATTCAACCTATACATGAACCGTAATGAGAAATACAAGCAAAATCAACGACAAGCAGACCTACGAAAACATAAAAATCGAATGTGCACAACAGTGTGGGGAAACATCAACATACATTAAACCTTTCTTATAACTTCATCTTCGTTGTTTCCAATTAAATTATACACTCCAAATTTAATGGTGCTCTTTACACATACCCCACATTGCAGGGAAGTAAATGAAGCGTATCAGGTCTACAAATACAAACCTGAAGATAATATATAGACACTAAATACCTAACTAATATACTGCAACTGTCAATTAGTGCAATTCAAAACAAGCACGAATTATATCATATACATTTTGAAACTAACAGATATACCTATAAGCCACCTTATATTGCCCTCTTGGAATGAGTCAAATGTTATTAGATTTAATATATTTATGAACTACAACTGCGTTTCTACAATGTTTGATATCCCATAAAATAGATGCATTATTCATTAGCAATTTAGAATAGCTATTTTCTAATCAAAAATATCGGATTTTCCAGCGGCGATATCCCCGTGGGTCATAATTTGACTGTCTGTTTAGGCTTTCGGATAGAATAGACCTATTAGAGCTTGCTTAATGGCCTAATTTTCCAATTTCGCTTCAGTATTAAACTATGGCGAAATCATTGTTTTAAATGAAATGTTGGGGTCGACTACATTTAATATATTGCACAATGCTGTAAATGCATAGTGTTATTTTACCCATCAGAAAGAGAAAAATATTCCTTAATTGATCTCAAATAATTACTATTCCTAAATACAGTATATAGTATATAATGTATAGAGAAAATATATGTACCTGAGTCGAAAGTTCGAGTTCAAGTTTTCGATGGGAAAGCACGTTTCAAGCATCCCTGAAATCAAATCGAACGTTTTTGAGGTGAGGTGATGTGTGTGTGTGTGTGAAATATTTCACGAACGAATGAAACGTTTCGAAATTAATTTAGTTGGATTATTACAATCAGTGAATACTATAAACCTTTTTATTTTAAACACTCAATTGAATTTTCGGAAGAACCTCCCCCCCCCTTCCTCTCCAATTCTTGAATGAATTTTCGAAAAATGTCGTGAAAAAATCAGGTCCAATAATAATAAAATAATCATTTCCAGCGTAATTTCTTACTAAAATACGAATAGTACGAGTGTTAGAACGCCATCATGAACTGTTCTCGGAATATTTCATATTTTTCAAATAAATTGAACAAAAAAGAATTAAGAAAGTCGTTTGTATCATCCAGTAGGTTCACTTTCCAAATGCAGTATTATGCAACAAATCTGTTAACATCATTCTTGTAGATCTCGCTCATTCCATTCACGAGAGATGATACTTTATGCATTAGTTTGTATTTTGACGCCAAAGAATTCGCCATTGATCATTTTTCTTACGGGATATTAATTATGCCAATCGCATTTTGGTGAGGATTTTGCAAGTGAGTATGGAATAAGTTATCGTGTTTGAGCTAACAAGTTGCCAAAAGCGCCAAATCTCGGTTTGCGGTGGTGTTAATTCGCTTCCAAACACTTACTGTGGATCTTGAACACTGTTGCTTCTCTGTGAAAGAAGTAAAATCTCTACATTATGTAGGAAAAGGCGTGTGCTACCTACACCTGATTCTTTTTAAATAGAAATAAAAGTATTATCCTTCATTACTCACATTTAGCAATTCTAGGTTTATGACCTTCTTAGATAGCACAGGAAGAGTATACTACAATAAGATATCATGCATCCGTTTTTGAATATTTTGATAGCAATGTAGATAACTACTAATGTAGATAACTGTTTGATAGTAATGTGGATAACTACATAGAAACAGGCTTATACCTAAACATAATAATAGGAAATTAAATTTTTATGTAACACATCCACTTTAAACACTATGATGTGTTTAACACGTGGCTTTCCCTGTAAACTAACAAATCTCGATTTTATGGGAAAACAAAAATAAAACTTTGAATTTCCTAAGAATTGAATTTTTCTTAAATTCAATAGTCTTTTTGTCTTTACCAAGTGATGCAAACATGCTGAATTTTATGGAAAATTGTTTAAAGTTTTCGAAAAATTTCCTTCTTTCAACTGGGAAAGGGAAACTTACACCTCTAATATCTCGAGTACGGCTCATGATATCATGATTTAATTGTATCTATATAATAAATGTCTAACGTGTTTGTGCCTATCTAGACCCTCCAGAATCCCCCCGGCGATCTAGAAGGTGGGATCTTTACTCATTTATAGTATCGATCACGGGACAAAATGCAATTTCATCAGGATTTTTGATTAACTTCCGTGTGTTTCTCTATACCCTCCAAAAGTGGTTCGATTGCTTATTAGGCTGAATCATTGCATACCTATAGTATAGACTTCGGGACAGAACCTAACGAAGCCGGGTTTTCAATTCCTCTTCCGGCGGCGAATTGGGGAAAATATCGAAAGAAGAAACGAAATTGGAGGAAGAATAGAAAAATATTTCCAGACACTCCAGAAATTGCTTATAGCATCGACTAAAGAGATTAACTAAATCAGTAATCTGAAGTGATTACTGATCGACTATAGTTAAAACCCAGCTCATCCAATTTTCGATTAAGGCTACTATTTTATTAAGACTACTAAGTCCTCTACACTGCTAAACAAAATTATTCATAAACGTCAATTAACAACATTAAAAACAAAGTTAATCTCTAAGCGTGTTTGTTTACCTGTCCTTGACAGGTTTAAATGCTAGTCAGTTCAGATTTGGTTAAAAATACTTTCGAAACATTACAAATGGTGTAAGCAATTCTTTAACAATAAAATACTGAATCTGAAATATATGTGGCTTGTTTAATTTGTGGCTTCTCTCTTTATCGCAGCCGTTTACAGTTATTTTTCTGAAACACGGCGACTATTTGCTGCAAACTATCTGTAAACTATCAAACAACTATAGCTCCTTATATGAAAGAGGAACATTTGTAGCTCCTTCAGCTGGGATAATCCACAATCTCATTGTACTAGAAAACCTCTTACTACACCATAAATCTCCCTGATTACTCTCTGAAGCAAATCACACCTTAAGCGTGGGTGGAGTTAGATAAATACATCGATTAGCTTGAGTGCGTCTCATATTATCACTAACATAACTCTTACAACAAGAGACAGTTTCCATTACAGATGTGTTGTTTTCTTGGTGGACTACGACAGAGAGAGAAATTAAGTTCACATAAATCTGCAAAATGTTCCCAGTAGAAAATTGAAAAAAAATCTGATGGTGGTAGTGCATGACTTTCCTACATAATGCAAGTACTTTACTCCTTTTAATGCGAAATAATGATGCTTTTAACACTGAAAAGAACACTGACATTTGGCGCTTTTCTGGATGGCAACGTGTAAAATTATTTTGAAGTACCAAATTAACAATTTTGCGCATAACTTGACAATAATGACAACGACTGTGATTTAAAATATTTATCCGCCGTTATTTTGTGCAATTAAAGTCAATTTGATAAATTATGAAAGAAAGAAAAAGAAAAGGTATTTGAGTCAGTAGGAAAAATTGTGTGCTTCTCATATTAGAATTTTACTACTATAAAAGCAATCAAAAATATATAGATCTGTTTAAAAATTGCGGTAATTTATATGGATGAGGCAGATACTATATAATTGGAATGACATGTATTAATGAGTTAATATAGAAATAATATATAATAAAATATCTAATATATATAATAAAGGTCCTAACATGCACATTCATGGATCTTTCTTCACAAAGTTATTGGGTGCTTAAGGACTTTCTGATATTGAATTGATTGAATTTACCTACTATTGATTTGATTCAATAATATATAATAAAATATAATAAAAGACCTAATATATATAATAGAAGACCTAACGACTTTCTGCGTTTGAATTGATTGAATTTACCTACTATTGAATTGATTCAACGGTAGGTAAATATTGAAAATCTTGTTAATGTAAAACCAATAATACGAACAAAATTTTAATATTGATCCAATTTTGGCCCAATGTTTGTAATATTGAAAAAAGATCGTGATATACCAACATTGTTAAAATGTTGGACGTGAATATTGCTTTGCTACAGAGGTTATTACCCAGTTTCTATTTTGACTAAAATGAAGCTAAATCTATTCAAAAATCAATCGGCCTTTATTTTATACTGAAAAGTTAAAATATTTTAGATAATGAATTTGTTAGAAAATGGGAAAATTTATAGAAAATTTTGAGATACTGATAACAGCAAAGAAGAAGAAAAATCATGCAAACAGAAAGTGAATACAAGCTGCAGAAAATTTGCGTTTATACTTCATTCATATTTCATACCTTTAATTTTCACCCTACATCAAATTACAAATAATATTACTTTAGCAGATATTAAATTGCTTCATTATACGAAAGGTAAAAATTATCATATAGATGAGCCAAACCACAATATTTACTTAGGACGTAATGAAAAGTCCGTAACAACTCCTCGGCAATATGCAATACAAGAGACATTATCTTTCTTACCGTTAAAGTAACATAAGCTTTTCCTCAAAACATTTTCATCTAGCCAAAAACAATTTTTAATGGCCGAAAACTCAACTTTCAGAAGTCGAAGAACCATTAGAGGAGCTGACATCATAAAAAAGCAACATAATCAGAAGCAAATCCATAAAAGTAGGTTTGCTAGCAACGTTTCAATGAGCCTATCCACAATTTATCTGCTTTTATTTTTAGTTTTCTATGCAAATAATGCTTTACAAATCAAGCAGCTCTTAAAGTTTGAGATGGTCAAGCATTTTTAATACATTAAAGATGAATCTATATAATAATCGTCTGATGTCGTTTTTGTAGTTTCCAGACAATACAGAAGCCCCTTGGTGGTTTAAGAAGCTGAATCTTGACACAGTTATAGCATCAACCATGGGACAGAGCCTTACGGAGCCAGATTTTCGATTATCTTTTTGAAGAGAATAAAATGGGGTTGAAAAGTCTTCCCAGACCGACTATAAGCCACGCCAGTGCTCTAGGAAACTATATCTTTGGATATTTATTGTGGCACAGAACCTAATAAGACAAAATTTTCGATTTCCTCCAGAGAGCTAGCAAATATGGGGTTTTCAAAAAGTCATACCATACCCCCCAGAAGTCCCTGATGTTCCTCTAGAAGCCCCTAGTGATTTAGAAAGTTAAATCTTTGCACACTTAAATCAACCGCGGATCAGAACCTAACAGAACTAGATTTACGATTTTCCCTAGGGGTAGGCAAAAAGAGGGAGTCGCAAAGGTTTCCTGAACCCCTCAAAAGCCCCTCGGTAACCTAGAAGACTGCATAGGTACTGTATAGTAGGATAGAACAAAATTCAGTCAATGTTCGAATAATACGACTGTTTTCAATGCTAAGTGTCAAACATTGTTAAATAAAATAAAATTCCATTTAAAATTTGCATTTAAAATTTTTAAGAGCGATATTTTGAATGCCAAAGGTTAGTAAGTTCAATATTTAGTCCATAAATGGCATTTTCAAGACAATATTGAAGTAATTGGTGTGAAAAATTTAAGTCGAAGCGAACCTAACATCTGACTAGAACTAATAATTTTCAATGTCAGTTATCAATATCAAACCAATGGTATAATATTATTTACCAACTTATCTGCTTAGTGTTTATTTTGATATGTTATATTCATGTTGATTTAGTGCAATCTCATTTTTCTCATTCATAAGTGTCTCTTTCAGTTCATTTTTCAGAGGAATGAAATTATTTTTCTTAGCAAGGACTGATCTCTGGCAAGGCTGGTCAGACGACGCCCTATCCATTGCTTTGCTGAGATTATATTTTCTGATAAATTTGAAGTGGGCCATGCAACATATTTTGGTAAAATATGTAGGTCTATCAAGTATACTTAGAAATAAGTATTTTACAAAAATATTAGCAAGAAATATGTTCATATACGCAAAAAATAATCAAATAAATTACTGATATGCCTCCAACAAAACATTATAAACGTAAAATACAAGAGATATCACCAGAAATAATATATATATGAAACATAGTGTCCCAATTTAACAATCCCGAAAATACATTTTACTCGAAACAATCTCTAGATGACCTCAAGTGGCCTTATTGGTTTATATTCTCGCATCCTTTTCACCGAAGTGTGTTATGACTAACTAACATGCTGACCAAGTATCACCAAATTGATTGTTAAAAAGCATCGCTGAATGCAAGTATATTCCTTATCACAGGTTCCCATGGCTACGGTCCTGCATCTTGATCAGGAGACGTTGGAGTCTGACAACTGAAGACGTCGAGTCTCGAGGACTGGATTTTTTCATATGAGTTGTCTAACGACATGCCCTCTATTCCAGTTGAATCGGACTTGATCATTTTTAAGAGCCCGTCTACTAATGTGAAGAAGAAATTATTCCTGTGTGACATAGTTAACGTGTACATTTGTAGACTAAAGAAAATGTCAATTTATATATTTTATCTCTCATATATATATATATATATATATATATATATATATATATATATATACAGACAGAGATGGCATGTATAAATAAGTGATATAATTCCTGAAGGATAGATGACCATATGCCTTCAACCATCCTCCACAGGTCGTCTTCTGTATGCGGCGGGGGCAGGGCAGTCAAACGACGGCCAATCATGTTCCTTACATTCACGATGGGTGAAAGATCTAGAGACAGCGGAAGCTAAGGAAGCACCTAGATACCTTGCAAGATTTGCCTGCTGATGGTTGTCATGTCCGGTCGCAGGTTATCTTGCTGGAAAACAGCATTTTGCAACCGCTGGAGGTTAGGCAGTTCAACCCCCCCCCCCCCCCCCGCAGCACGTCATCCACATATCTTTGTACCGTCATTGTGCCTCCGATGGGAACCAGAGGTGACTGGCTATCGAAGCCGATGGCACCCCAAACCATGATGCCGAACTGTCGAGAAGTATGGAGTTCAACAGTCTTAGCAGGATTGGATCTGTTTCCCTGTCACTTCTAGACTTTCACACGACGACTGTCATCACGACGACTGTCTGTGTTTCAGCGCTGATACGTCGGTACGAGCATTCAGCTGTACGTAGGCTTAAATTGAATACCCTTGTACGATCATTTAACTGCTGAAACAGACTTCGGCGTCATCGGGTGGCATCTCTTCAATAACACGTGTCTTCTAAAATGAAAAACAGCTCGGAAAACGGGTTTTTATAGGCGACAGACAGCAGCAACTGTTGGCCAAGTGCGGTTTCCATCCCTTTTATCCCGCGCTCTAATCCAACCGATTTGCATTTCAAATCATTTGTATACATCGGCCAGCTGTATTTGTCTCGCAATTTGCATAATTGTACGACCAAAGCTTCATGGTGTTGCATTCCCTATGTCAGGTAGTGTATATATAGTATGTATATATATATATATATATATATATATATATATATATATATATATAAATTTATATCAAATTAAATTCTCAGGTAATTTTAGTTTCCTGTTGTTGGATATTTAATTAAACATCCTCTTTTACATTGTTAACCTCCTAATGTTATTGAACCAGAGTATGCCACTGTTCATACTTTGAATTGGCCTTCTTATATAATTATATATATTATCGTTATTGACACATTGTAAAATATCTGCTGCATATGCGCAATTTTACATATGCTAGAATTAACATTATATCTACAGTAAAGTAGTTATTAACTGATATTATTAAAATTATATATAATTTAAATCTTTTTACTGAACCTTCTAATAGAATTGTTACTAATTTATATGATAAGAAAGACTTTTAATTTTAACATTAATAAAATCTTACCTTTTAATCCCTGCAACTCGATGCAATTGTTTAGAAATATTATACTTAATCAGCTTTTCAGAATTTATAGATTATCTGATAAAAAATTTCATGCTATGCATATAAGTAATCTAAAAATTACCAGCAATTTATATAAATATCCCTCTTATTTAGTAAATAGTATAGTTAAAAAATTTAGATTAGCTGGATTTTCATAAATTATATTCATAGTATCTTATATTAGCCAGACATCACCATTTTCTTGTATTAATAATACTTTTATTTTTACATCCATTTAACACAAGTATTTCTATTATAAGCCCCTCTTATTGTATTTTATTACTTTTTATTGCCTTTTCGCATTACTGTTATTTATTTCTTACGAATGGTAACAGTAGATTGTTTCTTTTTTCTTTGCGAATGGCAACACTGGTCTCTTCATTCTGGGTTATAGGGTTCGGGCATATGCAGTTTTATTCCAGGTATTCTTGTTTCCTTCTTTATGCATGTTGTCCAAGTAGAAATAGTTTATAGATATAATCTATCTATTTCTTCAGAAACATACATATTTTGTGTTTGCTTCGACAAAATACTTGGACCCTCTGAAGAGTTTTGACGAAGTGAACAATTCCATTATTTAGGCCTAGCTCTTCACCACGTGTATTGCATTAATGCTTGGATTTTATATGTTTTTCTATTATCGATTTAATACCGTTGATATTTGTTGATTATCATTAACTTGATGACTCGAAATTTGTATTTTTTTCTATTTGATTGAAGATTTGCTATTTTATACATTTATTTTGCAGGTTTGTTAGAAAGTTAGGTTTTTCGAGTTCCAGCTTCTCACTATTCTATCATTGGACTTTCATACTATTATATATATATGAACAAGGGGATTAGTACCTTAAGTACCTGTATTACATATATGATTTATAACACAAAATAAAAAATTAATCTAAGGGTGTAGTTAAGGAATATATTAACCAATCTTTACCACATGTCATTCTTTCTCAATTCCTTAACTTATACATAGAACAGGAAAAAAGGGGTATTTTATACCAATTCAGTACATGTTTTATTTATAATGTTCTATTTATAATGTTTTATTTATAATGCTCTCTTTATCATCTTCACAAGCTTGTCGTACAGTCACTATTGATTTCAAACAATCACTTCAGACATCTTTTTTTTTCATTTTTGCTATACAGAACTTTTCAATAAATGATCCATCTCAGGTATATAAAATACAAGTAAATTAAAATTCTTCAATTATATATATATATATGAATATTATCATTGCATTATAACATTATAAAATTTAATTAAGTACCCTAATTTAATAATCCCATATCAAAAAAGCATTCCACTTGAAACAGTATCAGAATCAAGATCTGTTTATTAGCTTTGCTCTGTCATCTCTGAGTCCCTATTAAACCTATTGAATTCTATCGGAGTGTTTTACGATTAACATGCTGACCAAGTAATACCACCAAAATGATTAAAAAGCTCGGCTGAGTGCAAGAGCATTCCTTGTCTCGGGTTTCCATGGTTACAGTCCTGCATCTTGATCAAGGAACATTAGAGTGTGACGACAACTGCAGACGTCGAGTCTCGGGGGCTGGAGTTTTTCATATGAGTTGTCTACCGACGCCCTCACTATCGGAATTAATCATTTTTAGGGCCGTCCTGATGCGAGAAGATGTAATTCCAGGGCAAAATAGTTAACTTGTTGGTTTGGAGAGTTGAAAGATGGAAGTAAATTATTTTTTAACTACCATTCATGAGTTAAGCTATCGGGACTATAAGGGAAATCCAGTTTGCATATAAATTTTAAGTTAAGTTTAGGAAAGTGAAACTGAAATTATAAAATGTTGAATTCATTTTAATATGCTAATTATCAGTTTTGAAGTATAAGAAATAACGCCTGGTAGATTTGCTGTTTCATGAATATGTACATGATAAAAACGTGTGTGATTACGCTATCTATACATCCATCTAGGTTCGTGAGTTTTCGCAGCTAATTGCCATTTCCAAAAATTTGTGGTTGGTGTGGTTGTAATTGTGTAATAAGTTTGTGCCGACGTGGTTGTCGAGTGGTCAAGGCAAGCGTTTCCGTAGCAATCGCTCGACCGCCACATTGTGGGTTCGAGCCCCACGTAAGGCATGGATGTTTGTGTTGTGAGCGCAATGTGATCCGCCCCCCTCTGGTGCACCTGGGGCAACATCAATGGACGGCTAAATGGTTCACACTCTGGCCGCTGTAATAAAGGCGAATGACGAAGGTCAAAGTGCCTGGCCATTTGAAAAAAAAAAGAGAGTAATAAGTTTGTGGTTGTTGTGGTTATAACACTATTGTAATGTAGTGTAAATGTGTGATTAGAGTGCCTGGCCATTTGAAAAAAAAAAAGAGAGTAATAAGTTTGTGGTTGTTGTGGTTATAACACTATTGTAATGTAGTGTAAATGTGTGATTAGAGTGCCTGGCCATTTGAAAAAAAAAAAAAGAGAGTAATAAGTTTGTTGTTGTTGTGGTTATAACACTATTGTAATGTAGTGTAAATGTGTGGTAAATGCGTAAATGAAGTGTAATAGTGTAGATATAGTGTAAATGGTGTAAATTTAGTGTAAGTAGTAAGTTTAGTGTGGTTGTAATAGTGTAGAAAAGTGTCATTCTTATACATTCATTGTTATAAAATATCAAAGAAAAATTCAGTGTGACAGACATGCAGGTGGAGCCGTAAAAATTGTATCGCCGTTTATAAGACCTTAAGAAATTATTATCTAGCTTTTCATTAGTTATATGTTATGCTATCGCTAATTCATTAACAATGATTTTATAAGAAATTAGTCAGTACGAAATGAATGGCTGTCATTTTAGAACACTAATGTGAATCCTTTTCAATATACTGTGTTTTTTTTTAATAATGACACAAAATGCAGAGTCCACTTTCACGATAAGCGCTTGTAATTACGTCCCGGTAGAGCATCGGCTGGCCAGTACAAAGATCCGTGGTTCTATTCCCGGTTGGAGCAGTAGTGTTCTTTACAAAAGTTACCTAACAGTTCGATTGGTCCAACTCGAGAGAATTCTTCGTGTGGCTCGTTTGCCGTGACCTGCATGTGTACCGAGAAAGTGCCAGGCAGTTTTAAATCGACTAATTCTTAAAATCCAGCAGCTATGCACCTAAGCTAGTTTCTTTTTTATTAATTTTCATTTATCTAGCAAGTTATTTTATGCAGAAAAATATTAAAAATATGAAGCAGGTAGATTTCTGTTGTCAACGATCAGATATGGTTATGGTGGGGAGGGGTATGTATTTCACGTATTCATATTCCGCAGTGTGAATCAAATTATTTTTATCGGAGATTGTAAAACCAATTTCCTCGCCATCTCTTCTTCATTAGATAGGTAATATTATTTTCAGACGAAGCATCCTACAATTCTAACTCTTGTAGGACATAGTTCATGAGGATTAATATTTTGCAAATAATGAAATCTAGCCTTGCATGCATTATGGAGGGAAAATATCTCACAAGTTGTTCATTGAAAGTTATAGTCTTTTCTTTTCCGCTCGATTATATAACTGATATATTTATTTTTTCAAAGAAAATATATCGTCTAAAAATATATATCCTATAAATGAATATATAAGCATCGCCCCCCCCCTTTTTGTCTCAATTTGAAATTCTGAAAAGTTTTGCAAATTAGACCCCCCCCCCCCTCTTTAACATCGAAAAAAATTCGTGAAAAAATTTCGTCGTCAAATAAAACAAATTTATTGCTAAAAATACCGTCATTTATATACACTTTGTATCTTTAAGAAAATTTCGAGTAGGCGCCCTTCCACCTACATACTCCGCAATTTTCCGTTACATTTGAGGGGGCGTATCTACGGAATGCTATTTGTTTATTTTAGCAAAAATTCCCAGTAATCGCCCACCTCATACATTTTCTGCTATTTTCCGTCCAGTCGCATTTGAGCGGGCGGATCGCTGGAATTCTACGGTCATACAGTTCATGGTACTGGAGTTTATATTTTATACTTGTATACAAAATATGAACTGCCTGTTTTCATCCATGTGGGTGAATTTTTTGTCTTCTTCATACGGAATATGTGTACAGAACAACTTCTACAAAATCAGTACGTAAACGAAAGTGATCCCCAGTGAAATTGCTTAAGAGTAATATCAACAGCGAATGGCAATCAAGCTGATTAATTTGAAAGGCTGCGTTCGACTGTGACTGGCTGCAGGCAGCGCATTTTCTGCACTGTATTTCATGCATTTCCTACACTGTAAAATTTTTCTTGATATTTTTTTCAGCAAAAAAAAGTCACGAAAAGTCGTTTATATATATTTTTTAGACACACAACTTAAAGAGACAAAAAACCTCATAAAAATATTTCCTATTAAAGAAAAAATGATGCTCACATTGTAGAAAACTGGTTTAGGTTTTCTTAACAGACTAAGACCGAAAAAGTACGGATCTGAAATATTATACGTTTATGTTGATTTAAAATTATAAAATATAAACCCAAAGATTATAACAATGTTAGGTGTTATATTATATATATAATATGCTCTGAACTAAGTGAGTGAGTGAGGAGAGAGATATCAAAATTATCGAGCACTTTCACTATAGCTAGAATCTTCATTTTGCTGTCATTCGATTTGTCTCAGCTTCGGGACCAAGGACAAAATCTAAAATTTCAGAAATTCGAATTAGAGGTGGTGGTGTAAAGGGATAATAAAAAAAACTCAAAACAGATTATCGAGCCCTTCAACTCTGGCTTGAATTTTGAGATACTCTCATTCGATCAGTCTCATTTTCCAGGTCAACGGAAAAGTCTAATACATTTTGAAGATGCGAATTAGGCGTGACGATGCAAAGGAATAATTAAAAAGTTCACAGCCACTTTTCAAAATGATTGATCACTTCCACTCAAGCCAGAATCTCGGGTTTGCTCTTATTCAATCCATCTCAGCTTCCAGGTCAATGAAAAGTATCAAACATTTTGAAAATAAAATTAGGGGTGAGAATACAAAGGGATTTTTAAAAAACTTACACTAATGTGCTTCTTAAAAATGTGCGCCATTCATTTTTATGCTTAAATTTAAATCGTTTTTATATTCAGAACTTTCATTATGTGCATAGGTGTCACATTTAGTGAGAACTAGCCACTGAGAACGCGTGAAGTGCGGGTGAAATGGCTAGTATCATACATTCTATATGATTATGATCTTAATCACTGTTTATTTTTTTTCAAAATGAATCTTGAAAATACGTGTTGTATAGAGACGTATTGCTCGACATTTAATACTGCCATAATTTGTTGGATTATATTTTAACACTTTAAATAAATACAAACGTACGAAATTTAATATCTGTCCTTTTCCAGTTTTAGTTTTTAAGAAAATATAAACTGGTTTTTAATAATACGATCAGTATTTTTGCCTCTAACATCTTTCTTTGTTTTAAATGGTAAATTTCGTTCTTTTACTGAAGATCAATTTGTTGTGAATGGTCAAGGTCCGCAGAATATCTTATATATAAGGTTGTCTTGTTCGGGGAAAAAATTGTCCCAGAAGGAAAGACGAATGGCGTCACTGCCAACCCTAGAGCTCATATAATTCTAATATAATAATAATAATAATCACTATAATAAACTCCTATAATAATAATAATCTCTATAATAATCCTTATAATAAACTCCTATAATAATAATAATCCCTATAATAAACTCCTATAATAATAATAATAATAATCCCTAATAATGTATATATAGGAGCATTAGCCAGCCCCGTTCTCTGACACAGGAAAGAAAAGCTGTTGACAGACATTGATCAGAATCTCTTAGAAAACTATTTAAAAATTTATTTGTCTTAAACTATTTAAAAATTTACTTTTGAGTGTCCACGCAATATAGAATAAAATAAAATCGTATATGCATAGTAATTGGAAGTTTACAGACACTTAATCAATTCCGTACATATGAAAAGAAATAGTAAATTTTGGATGAGGGGGCAAGCCAGGAGAATCTTAACATAATGAGAAGTTAATAGAAAGATTACTAAATGCTATGTGCAAAGATTATTGAATGATCAAAGGTTATATATAAAAATATTATTGAATGATCAGACAGTCTTCATTTAAATATTGACTGTATTCTGAGGTTTACAAGCACGAAGAATGCAGAATAAAATGAAATAAATAGTATTTCTAGGCAATGGTGAATCCTTGGTGAGTGACATGTTTTTTGCATAAAGTAAAGGGAAATTTGGAATACAATAACTTGAAAATTATTGGACCTACAAAGACGAAATTTAGAAAAATACATTTCATCAGAGCTGATGTTTCTAAAAGCTATAACCTCTTCAAAAAATGGATGAGGCGTTTGTGATTAATGGCATCTATAATCATCCTCTTGGACGGTTAATGCATATCGAAAAGAAAATGATAAAGTATAAACAAACATTCCACCCATATTAGTATAGGCAACAGCCCTACCGTGCTGAAAACACCGGTTCTAGTTAGATCACCGAAGTCAAGCAGCATCGGGCGCGGTTAGTATTTGGGTGGGTGACCACCTGGGAACACCGCGTGCTGTTGGCACATTTCGGGCGCGGTAGCCCGGTAGTTTGCGCGCTGTATTTGCACGCTGCCACAACTGCCGCCGTGTTCATGCGGAGTACGATCACGTTAAACAAATGGGTCCATAAGTCCTTCCGAGAGGTCGGTGGTCGGGGAAGGAGGGTACGGTCCCTGTGGAGGGAGGGTACGGTCCCTTTTCTAAATTGGGTGCCAATTCCCGGCCGTCCAAACGATTACCTTACACCTTTCTGGTAGGTCGGACGGTCTGGGTCTCAACAACAACATCCCATATGAGAGATTCCGTGAGCTGCAAGTGGTGAATGGTGGCAGAGAGAACAACCTCTGTCCATTGCTTTCTGACCTATAAATTTAGAGCCAATTTAAAGCAACAGGCGTCCCAGACCTAGCACTTTATCATCCTTGGTTTAAATCCGTTTAGAACAATCGATGACATTTTTTTTTTTATTTCGATTTTTGAGAATGATAGTAATAGTAAATTCACATCTCTTATTTCAACAATTATTCATTTGCGCAGGTTTTACGCTCATTTGCAAATAAAACAGAATTAATTTTTAAATTAAATTTTTACGTTGATATTGGACCTTAAAATATTATTTTTAGAATAGGAAGTTATTTTTAGGTATTAGTATTAGACTTCAAATTTAAAGAAAATGAAGCAAAGTTAAACGAAACATTTAAAACTCATGTTTATGACTTTCAACTGATATATATAGTCAAAAATAAGTAATAAAAATATCTCCATACTTTTTCTATATTTAAAATATTTTAAGTACTTTATGGTGTTAGATTAAAGCTCTCTCAAATTACACTTCCATTACTTTACTCAGTTTTGCCCTCTTAATTTGTCATTTAGAGAGTCATTAACAAATATTTCACAAATGATATTGCTGAGAACATGGTTCGTATCATAAATCGACATACCAATCACAAAGAAGTGTACGAAGAAATAAAAAATATCATTAAAAGGTAAATAGGTTTGCTGTTATCAAGTGAGAGAGCACTTTAAGTAACTTTAACCTGAAATAAATGGACATTATTGTTTTAAATGTATTACGTACTGTTTCGTATATTTTAAAGTTTTTACTTTCCACAAGTAATTTACGTTCCATCTCTTAAATCAAACAATTTTTTTGAAATCCACTATACTTATTTTGACTGGTAACACTAGATTTAGTACTCAGATATTTAAGGGTGTTCGTATCCTATAAATACTCAAAACACACCTATTGTAATTGGTTTGTCAATCTGCCAATCTATCTGTCTGTGCACATGCAACATAACAAAAACCACCAATAGTATAGCAATTTTTTTGCTACCAAAGCGAATAAAAAATACAAAGCATGGAACAAGACTTTAGTCTACTCCATCAATCTTACGCGGATTAAATGATCAAATTCATGGAACATTTTTCCTTTGCATTTGTAATGTGTCAAAAAATTTAAACTATATATATATATATATATATATATATATATATATATATATATATATATATATTAAAATCTATCTTGTGTTTCAGAAACAAGCATTTTTGTGTTCATTTCGTTTAAAATATTAGGACTTGATAAAGAATTTTTTCGAAATGAACTATTCTTAAGCCTAGAACTCTTCCACGTGCAAGCTTTAATGCTTGATTATTTTGGTATTCCTTTTTTTGATTCCTCTCCATTGACTTTTGTTGATTATCTTTAGCTTTCTGAACTGTAATATGTATTATAATTTCCTCTTTATTGTTGAATTTCATTTTATTTCATTGTATTCTGTAGGCATAAATTATTTTTAAGATAGTGTATTATGAGTTACTTCTTCCATTCTACCATTGGATTTACGATTTTAATATTATATATATATATATATATATATATATATATATATATATATATATATATAGTTTAAATTTTTTGACGCATTACAAATGCAAAGGAAAATTCAAGTCAGACAGGACGGTAGAAGTTATAATTTTATACAAAATGTTGTCATACTCCACATGATAACGAGTGTTACTATTTGTTCCAACGGTGGAGAAAAATTTTATCCTGTTATTTTCTTTTATATCTTCATGAAAAGAATTACCTATCGTTTCTCATTTAAAATGAGTTTGTGGTAACACAAAACAAATGCCGCAATGAAAATTTTTCTAACTAGTATTTTATTTGAAAAAGAGAATAGAAAAATATGAGTCCTGAAGAAAAGAGAATCGCAATATAACAGAACCAAAATTTACATTTTTAAAACCTCTATAACATATTCTGTCTCAGAAAGAAAACCAAGAACTGATCTTGAATTATTTACAATCTATTCATTAAACTACCAAAATCGTTCATTCTATTTGAAGTGGTCCTAACGCCTATAAATATTAAATTTCATTGAATTCTGAGAATAGGTTTTTGGAATTGTATGTCTTTACATTTTTAATATTTATAAATTTATTTTTTAAACATAAAGTTGAACTTTTTTATTTACTGATTTTAAACTACATAATTTAATATTCTGTAAAAATCTTGGCGTGCTACAATTCACTTTCTTAGACTTCGTTATCAATTTTTCCAAATAAAAGAAACAGTTTCTTTGCCAGTATTTCCATTGGCTTCCCAAACTACACATTTTAAAGGAAAAGCGATTTTAATAGTCAAATTTTCATTCAAATTTAGCTGAAAATAACTTGGGATAAATAACATTATAAAATTTAAATTTCTGTTGGCAACTATTAAAAATATTTTTATTGTGAAAGGGCCCAATTAAGATAGTATGAAGCTAGAAGCACAACAAACTTTCAGGGCCCTCACGTCCACTTTCTTAGTTTTTACAAGAAAAAATCAGAAATATTGTATTTTTCCCCAAATTAGTATTTTACGTATATAAACAATAAGTGAAATATTGCCGGCCATGTTCTCTTTGATCTGAACATAATCCAAGCAGATCCTTTGATTAGAACACGAAATATCAAATGTATCCCGTTTTTCCTTATGACTGTACGATTGTGTCACTAGTGAAGTAATTATTCAATAATATAAATTTCTCTAAGGTTAACTTACTATTGTTTTTAAGACTATCAAAATTCGTTCATTTGTAAGAAAAATCATTTGCTGACATCTACTGTCATTTGCTGATAGATCATACTTTTTTATAATTTATTCATAAAAATAAGTACTTATTATAAGTACTTATCTTAAAAATATAAAGGCTAAATGTGCATATTTTTTGCTTACTAGCAATAATTATTGATTATTATATCAATATTTTGCTAATAAGTAAATATATTAAAAATATTTATCCTTTTTGATAATTCAGAACGGATCTATATTTTATTATATAATTTATAATGCCTTCAGTGATTAATACACGCACACACACTCACTGAAATTTTTTCAGTATCCCCAATTTTTAACTTACTTTCCCAGTTTATATATATATATATATATAGTTAACAAATTAACAACCTATATTTCATTAAAGTAGAATTATCTATAAAATAAAAGAATTATTCTTAATGAAAAGTTCATATAAATTTTCAAATTACTATTTGATTTTTGAATCAAAAATGCTTTAAAACTTTTAATTTATGTAGTATTAAAAATGTGGTATTTCTTATGTTGTTTCATGTAATTTTAATTTATTTTATTTATTATCATCGATAAAATTTTCGGAGACTAAATTCTACTATTTTTTTAGAAATTATGTTTTAGAAAATTTATAATTTTAGTTTTTTAAGTAATTTTTTTCAATAACATATAAACATTTGCTAAAAATTTAGAAAAAGATAAACAACACAGTTACTACTTTTTATGAAATTTTAGTTTTATAAAATTTATAATTTTAGTTTTTTATATTTTAATCCAATATATATATATATATATTTGTTTTAAAAAATCATATAAAACATTCGCGAAGAAAATACGTATAAGAAATTAAAAATATATTAAATCTATGTATGAGAGACCAACTAATCAAAATATATTAGTCATATATCGCTTCAATTATTAACATTAATCGAACCTTTTTTCTAATTCAAGTATATATCACATTTTAGATCGTGTATTTTATGATTACTACACTCATTTTAATGCACATTTACGCATGCTTTACAAACTTCCTGGGTAGTTTTTTAAGCTGCGATTGGACATAACATACGTTTCCTTGGAAACCGTATTATGATTTAACAGTCTTAGAATTGAGGTTTCCGTATATTTTCAGAAATCATTATTTTTTTATGTATAATATGTTTTAAATGTTTTAATTTGCAAGTTAAACAATATTATAACAAGAAACTTTTCTGTAAATGTAATATTATGTAGTTTCTTCAATTTATAACTTTTTTAAAAAGGGCTTTGTACGTGCATATAATATAATTATATAATATAATCATATATATATATAACTTAAATTTTGTAATATATCAGAAAATATGTATGCTGCAATTAGTTGAAAATACATAAAAAATTAGAGAAGCTTAAATAAAGGATGCATTTCTTTTTTCCATAAAATATATCACAAAAAAGAAATGAAAAAATTATCTTGAAATTTTTAGGCGTATAACTGAAGACTTATATTTTAGATAAAATTACACTACGTGCTAACATTTTATTTAATTCTTTTAAACTTATTATAGTGAGCAAGCATATATTTTCTTTCTTATTATATAGTATATAGTATTTTAGAACTTTTTCTATATATATAGTATTTTAGATAGTTTTATAGCACCAACTATTGGTCATATAAATATAGATTATCCAGAGTAGATCCAATCTCGCTTATACAGAATCGTCAATTTTGCATTACATGAATATTCAGATGTATTACATAGGTGTTAGTATAGTGCATGCTGACTAACTTCACACAACAGGTTTATCTCTAAGCGTTCATTTGAACATGCATTATTTATATTGAGAAAGTAGATTTTGAACTGCATTTTGAATTTACCGGAAAATAAAGTTGCACTTACTTAAAAGGAAAGTTAAATCCAGCGATGCATGGACTGCAGACACAAATTTCAAATATCTGACAGTTCGGGTTGCTTTCTTAAGAGTTTTCCGTTTCTTTAAACTTCGTTTTCCCGCAGTACAAATTCACCAGCCGCGGCTTGACACATAATAGTGTGAAAGAAACGTTGGCTAGCTAAGAGAAACATTTCAAAATCAATCAGCATCTTTTCTCCTCACGCTCTTGGAGCTCCTTGGAAAGCCGTCTGAAGGCAGATACGATATAAAATAAGGCCACGAAAATACAAAACTTAAATTGTGCGCTTCATGTTAGGAAAAAAATCCACATTCATCGGCTTTTCAGTCTTGGCTGATGATCAAAAGGATGCTTACTTGTGTGTAAAAAAGGTGGAAAATGCAAGTTTGGCTCAAATGTGTAGGAAGGGGGCGATCTACAAGGACCGGGTCGAGCCCATGACCCGCGGCTTTCGCATCACCGAGCTCCACTGACGGAGGTTACCACAATTGTCTCTTTCTGTAGTCGCCAAGGGACGCGCCGGAATTGAGGCCAATTGGCGGTATCGCTGGCGACCGGAGATAACATTGCACGACGTGTTAGCACTGTATTCGAAAAGGATGAATGATGCTTTTATGTATTTGTGCGGATATGATTGCCTCAGTCGGACAAACTTACGCATAAATGTGTGGGAGTGAAAGAAAGGATAAATATTTATAAATGATCTATCCTATTTTCTTTGGATTTTAATTATCTTTAATTGAATGGTTGTTTTCCTCACTGATGTGGAGATCTATAAAATAATTAAAATAGCTTTGGACTGTAAAAGAGCTTTCCTTAGATGTGAAAGTTTGTTTTTCGTTTATTTAACTATCCGTGATTTATGGTTATCTTTTTTGTTTATTTAATTTATTCATTTTTATCATCCAGTGACATGCAGACAATTATAAAAAATCTAGAAAGTTAAATTTATGACATATTTTTTCCTTTTTAAAACAGAAAAAATATCCCTATGTTTTTAAAGTAAAGAAGTTCTTAGCAATGTATAATTTATTTTTATTTTTTATCCTCCTAATTTATTCTTTTTTATTTCTCAAGCATATAGAAGGAACTAGGATAGTACCGCAATAACTTAACTAATGTTGACTCACGGAGATAAGTATTAGCATGAAATCAATTTTTACATGTTTTAGTATTCTTACGATACAAGTTTGCATATAATAATGCATTTTATATATTTTATAGAGCCAATATTACTGAGTGTTTTTTATTAAATATTTTAGTAATTATCTACGTATGCCAAATTTATTTAAGTTATAAACATCAAAGTTTTCCCCCATTTTTATTTGTTAAAAATGTATGTTATATTTTGCTTTTATAATTTAAAACATTATATTTTTCAGCTAAAATATGTAAAAAATTAAACAATGTTTTTGCTCTGACTACTGAAAGAAAAAATCTGAAAATTAAATACTTCGTTAGCCACAGCATATAAAGTTTAATAAAGTATACACCGGTTCGTCGTGAGGATGAAACAGACAGAGTTCAAGTATCAGCGAGACAGACTTGTGTTCTGTCTGATTTATCCTGACAAGAAAACTTGATGGTCTGGATATTTTTATAATCTTCCTCGTCAAAGTTTTTACTACATAAAAATATTTCTCATACACAGATACCATTGATTGCTTTATACATTTCTTACGATAATATTTTGCTATTCCTATTTAAGTTAGGAGTAATATTCTGTAGCAATTATTAATTTTATTCTCCTTCTTTTTATTTTACAATTCAAATTACAGTGCAAGTATATACTTTAATTTCAATTAAATAAGTATTTGTTTTATTAAAACTTAATACTTAGCATGCATTATCAAATAAAGTTATTTATAATTCAAATTAAAATATATACTTTGTTTTAATGTCTAGATATTTTAATTTGAATTAAATAAGTAAGTGTTATTAAAGTATTTTTAGCGTGCGTTATCAAGCTCATTTACCATAGTTATTTACCATAAATTGTAACATGTTAGAATATGATACAATTTATTGTAAAAGAAAAATCTCAACGATTTGAAACGCATATTTATTTATTCCCCATGTTTATGCTTTAATCACTAAAGTATTCACAAGCACATCTAGAATTTGGATGCGATTATTTTAAGATGTGTACATTGTTTTTATTTTCAATTTAATTTCATAGGTGAAAAATAAAAACATCATCTTTATACTAATGGCCCAAAAATATAAATTTTCAAATATATTGCTATTAATTACTCAAATCACGATAAATAATTTCTAGTAATTACAGAACACGCCTGTATGGGGCTTTTAAAAGGAGGGGAAAACATTTTCAAAATATTTAAAATTCTATTTATTTAATTTATTTTTTCAAATTTACTTATCTGTAGTAGTTTGTATTTTTTATCCTTTATATTTTTAAACATCTATCTTATAATATAAAATATTTGATGAATGTAAACTACTGCAATTATTCTTCATAATATCTTCGTATAAAATTGAACTACAAAATCAACTAGAGTTGTATTAAAGAGCGTTTGTAAGATATGCAAGAATTTGAATTAACAATTTTGTGAATTTTCTGCATCCGGCATTAATGATAAAATAAAGCATGATTATTATAATTAAAAAATAATAAATCTATTCAATTTATTAATTCATAATCTCATTATACTTGCATTGCATTTTGTTTCAAGTAATCTAATTCTTATGTTATTTATTGTCCGAAATTAAAAAATTTCGGATTAATGCTGATTGAAAATTTATATTTTTATGTTATTTCGTATCCGAAATTAAAAACTTTCGGATTAATGTTGATTTAAAATGCATATTTTTATATCATTTCTCTTCCGAAATTAAAAACTTTCGGCTTAATGCTGATCGAAAATTTATAATATAGGATTAAGCTTAAATATAACATTATAGAAGAAAATGAGACAGGATTAAATGCAATACATATTTGTTAAGTAAAGCAATGAAGCGGCGTTGAGTCTGTAAATCTATCTTTACCTCTAGCGGACCTTTTCAAACGGGAAAACAACTTCACTTTGCAGACTGGTTTTCTCAACGTAGGATCACTCACTCTCCTGGGGAATATTTTTAATAATATCTCTTGATAATTGCAAGGCAGAAATATTGAAATTAACTGAAAATTTCGATCAAACCTCGGAGTTAAGTCTGGTCTCATGAAGGATTAAAATATTTTTATAATTGCAACCCATATTGATATAGAATTTGT
The DNA here is from genome assembly GCA_951213105.1 of Amaurobius ferox. Classification (NCBI taxonomy): domain Eukaryota; kingdom Metazoa; phylum Arthropoda; class Arachnida; order Araneae; family Amaurobiidae; genus Amaurobius; species Amaurobius ferox. The sequence goes on along the minus strand of OX578142.1, from coordinate 92,632,430 downwards.
ATTGAGCTGAAGTCAGTAGCTTCGCCAGAAAAAGTTTCTGACCGGGAAAGGTTACTAAATATTTTGTTTTCCATTTCTCGGGTTTGGTGAGTTTCTATCCCCCCCCTTAACAACGCCACTAACTGAAGTTCCATGATTCTCAAAGAATTAATTTTATCCATTTCTATAAACAGTATCAAAGTTATTTTTATCTTTTAAATACAAAACAAAAGTATTAATAATTTTAAAAAGATAATAACGCTGCTAATTGCGTTGACGAGTTGTAAAATATTTCAAAGACACAAAATAACATTTGATGACACCATAATTCTAAGCATGCTGGTAATTTTTCTAACTTATATTTTTTCAATCGTATTTCAAATATTATACAGTGGTCCTATGAAAGTCCTTAAGTACACCACTATCTTTGTATAGTAGCTTCATGACTGTACACGTTAGGTCTGTCTGTAGTAAAGACCATGCTCAATTGAATATAAGTGGTTGCAGCGGCTCTAGCGGAGGATTTAAAAAAGTTAAAATAATGAACTCGGTACTAAAGCAAGATTGAAGACAAATGTCAATGACAAAGTTGTAGAGGATTATCTAATTAGCAAAAATCTTCTTCAGAATCGCACGAAACACGTGTATGGGACAAACTAAATATTTATCAAAATGCCGTATCACCAGGGACTGCAACACGGTAACACCTACAATGCTTGTTTAAGTACGCGATAATATTTTTTAGAAATTTAAATGCGAATTGCTGCTGGGGGATTGCATTTAGAACAGGCTGTTTATAGATATATGTGCATGTATGTTTATTTTGTTGTTTATTTTATCAGTCCTGACTAAGACAGCCTTGCGCTAATAACACTCTTGTGTGAAATAAATGCATTCTATAACAGTATTTTTGTCGATTCATGTTCATGTTTATTAGATAATTCTCTACAACTTTATAATTGATATTTTCGTCTATTTTGCTTTGTTGCCAACTCCGTTATCCTGACATCTAAATTCAACGCTAGAGGGCACTGCAATCTTTCCTATTCGATCGGAAATGGTCACTTTACTATAGATAGACTTAACGTGTGCACTTAAGGACATTTCCTTACTGTGTTATTGGAGTTTTTAAGGATTTTCCTAGAAATTCTGTACGTAACTAACTGTGGATCTCATCAAATAATGGGGAAAGTAAAAATTATGATCATAACATAAACTTAACAGATAAAACCGAGTTCTTTTCCGCTTCCAATTTCTCTAAATGAATTAATTACAATAAATTTCTTCAAATTGATTTATTCGCATTTATTTAGGCATTTTTATTTAAGTTCTCCGACCCAATTTGAAATATTGAAAACAATTAATCTTATTGAAAAGAATAATTCTTCTACGTGTATTTCCAATTTTTATATCTAGGCAAAAAATGAGTAGATGTTGCCACGATGACAAAAAACGTTAAGGGGAGATAGTAGCCTTCAACCTTCGAAAAATCGATTTTTAAATTTAATTGTAAAAATATATTTCATTTTAAGGATTCATTTAAAGTAAACAGCATTGAAATAAAACGCAGAAAAAGCATATAGCAATAAAAAGTGCACTTGCATGTATTGCAATTTCCCTTAAATTAACGTCTCTTTTAATCCTTTTTTCTTAGTTTCACATTTTTGCGTTTGTCTGCATGATTTGCAGAGTTCATTTCGACGATAAGAGCTTGCAAATGCGCTCCAGTAGTTCAACGGTAGAGAGTCGGCTGGCTAGTACGAAGATCAATAGTTCTATTTCCCGGTTGGAGCAGCAGGGTTCTTTCTAAATTATAAAATACGTTGTTATTTTATTTGCTTAGAAATTTATATACATGTTGAACTTACGAGATAAGTATGCAAGTTCTAAACCGAACATTTTATTCATTAAAAAAAATTAAATTAAATTAGGAATAAAAATTAGGGGTTAACAGATTTCGTAGGAAAAAAATATCTTTCTTCTTCAAAGCAAGAAGCAAGAAACGAAACCTCGCTTATTCAAGCAAGTTCGGCATCTGCTGTAGAATAGCACACGTGTCTGAAAGTAGGAGAAAAGTTGCCATCGCCGCGAGGTGAAATGAAAATATGTAATACCAAGGAGGCAGGAAAGCGAGTGGCAGAATGTTACAAATGAAGGGTAAAAACCACGAAATAAAGAAAGACAAGCAGAAAATTACAAATGATCGGAAAGAACCACGGCGGTAAGAGAATGTACAGCAGAGCGAATAAAAACAAGAAAGATCAATCATGCTTAAAGCATTGATTATGAAACACTTTCCAACTTCAATGCAATTTTATTTAAACATGTCTAAAATGCTATACATTCCTCGGTAATATTTTAAAACTTATCACAATACTACATTAATTTATTATATTTGACACCTTAAACCTTCATCGAAAAAAATTAACTTCATTCAAATGACGGCATTAAAGTATAAATTGCCTGGTTTAAACATCTCTAAAATGTAATACATTCCTCGGTAATAATTTTAGAATTATCATAATACTACGATAATTTATTATATTTGAAAACATCATCGAAAACAACTGAAATTCATTCAAATGACGTCATAAAAAAATAACACGCCTGGCTCTCTCTATAAAAGCAACATTTCATTCATAAATAATTCCCCCATTCATGTCATTCATCACAATACTATAATAATTTATTTTATTTAACAATTAAGACCATTGAGCTACAAGTAAGTAAACTCAATGTGTGAAACTTTATCGAAAAATATCGTCCTTCTCTTTCTAAAATCAATGAATATTTCATTCATATCAGCTAAGCAGACTCCATGGACTAAATGATTTTGTGTTAAAGAATTACAGCGATTCTAATACATCTCATTCTACATATTTTGCTGTTTACATTTTACATAGGTGAAAAATAGGCTCGATAGTAGAAATAATGAAATTTGGAAGAGCATTTAAACTGAAATATATTGTCATTGCGTTGTTTCAGTACGTAGATGCACAGAATTTAGGCAAAAATAAAGTAGTTTTAGGACGGATACAACACTCTATATGAATTAAAAAAAACTTTAAAAATCACGATTTTGACACAAGATGGATGCCATATATCATTTTGAAGTGGGTCATGTGATCGTTTCATATCATGGACATGTGATCGCTTCATATAAGAGGTGTTATTATTATTTTAATTTTTATTTAAAAAACAACTGAATATATTTCGCTGAATTTTTTTTTATATATTTTATGGAACAATTTGAATATTGTCTAAAATTTTCGAAGTAATTTGTGAATTTTAAATCCGCTTAAAAAATGCTTGAAAAATTAGGTCCCATAGGGCTCAATGTATTCCATTTTTTTAACCCGGGTTCAATCCAAAACTAATTGGGTGATATTATTCATTTATATTCCCATAGGTCCTATAGACCGTCTGAACAACATACTAAAATTTCATTTTGATTAAGTCATTTTTACGGCAGTTATCGTGCTAACGAACAGACAGACAGACAGAATGAACAAAGTCATAAACACTTTTCAACTTTGTTGTAAAGTGTTAAAAACTGAATAATGAGTGAACACTAAAACGGTAAGGGAAGAATATGAGACGATTAAACCAGCTGTAGAGGAAACACAAACAAGAAAAATATAAGTAGAAAATAACTGAAAAAAAAGGTAAAATAATTGAAATAACAAGACAGATCAATCATGCATAAGCATTGATTATGAAACACTTTCCAACTGAAATGTAATTTCATTTAAAAATTTCTAAAATGTGATTCATTCAGTGGTAATATCTTTTACATTATCACAGTACTACAGTAATTTATTAGACATAAATATTTAAAACTGTATCGAAATATAAATCATCTGATTCTTTATGCAAAATCAATGAATATTTCATTCATATAACTTGTATTCCAGACTCCAGAGCTAAATAATTTTGTGTGAAAAAAATTCAGCAATTCTTATGTAATTCATCTTACAATCGCTTGAGATATTTGCATTCTGCATATGTTAAAATTAGGCTTCCTTGAAGAAATAATAAAAGTTTAGGGATCATTTAAAATCACAACTATTGTAATTGCATAGGCACGGAATTTAGATACACAGATAATACACAGATAATATATATGTGTATGTGTATGTACTCAAAGTATTGGAATCGTGCCGAAGATCGGAACTCGAATTTTCAAAGTATCTACACGTTTTGGGACTTCTAGAACACGAAAAAACTACTTTTAGGAAGACGTCTGTGTGTGTAAGGGTGTATCTGTGTATGTTTCTGTGTGTCTGTGTGGATATTACATCCACTCTAATTGAAAAACTAATGGACCGAATTTCATACAATTTGGTAGGTATGTTTTTTGTGGGAAATCCTGATGTTCATTAGATTATAGTACGATTCGTAATAAAAGAATCTGCCTTCTTTGCGAAATGGCCGCAGAAATTGCCTTTATCCACTCTAGCTAAAAACTAATGAACCAAATTTAACAAAATTTGGAGTATAATATTTCAATAACCTACAAGTGATTTATATACCAAATTTAACAAAATTCTGTATATAAATCATTTGTAGGTTATTCTACTACGATTCGGGAAAAAGGAACGGGCTATTTTTGCGAAATGGACAGCAAAAATCGTTATATATAAAAATAAAAGACTACGTGTGCTCAATTATATCAATTAAATTCCTATTTTATATGTGATTTTTGACAACAAAAAGAATAAGACTAACCCCATTACTCTAGGACTAGCCGTTCTTGAGATATTCTAGTTTTTTCGCGTTTTCGCTACGCCACCTTTGACAATAAGTCCAGCTATCAAATGAGAACCAAATTTAAGTTTAACGTGTAAATTCAATGTCATTTAAAATACTTATGTTGTGCAGATAAACTCAAATTATCATTGAATAAATAAAGAGAACGAATATGAGTCTGCAGAGAAAGACATGTGCTGTCCACATCAGAATTTTTAACAATATTACACCAATGATTTATAGAAGTGAACGGGGATTATTTTCAGGCCATTTCGAAAAAAATGTATAATCTATATTTAAAGATCCATCAAATTTTTGTCGAATAAAATGTTCAACAAATTTAAGCTGTGTACCAAATTTTAACTCTCTAGGACGTAGGAAAGTGCATTTAAAATGCCATCAATTAAATTTATCATGAAGAGTTATATAAAATTTAAAAAAAATGAAAAATTGTTATCTACCAAATTTATCTTAAAATATGAAGCCACTCCCATATGCAAAACGTTTAAACAAATGGAGAGATATTTATTATATAATATCTCTCTCTTTTCTTTCTGGAAGATATCCCAAAGTCAGAATTTAATTGAATTTGTTTTTTTCCCTATATTAAATAATTTTTTTAATTAAAAAATTACTTAACATATTTTACTGAATTTTTTTTTATATATTCTATGGGATAATGTGAATATTTCCTAAAAATTTCGAAGCAATTCGTGAATTTTAAATTTACTTAAAAAATGTTTGAAAAATTAGGTCCCATAGGATTCAATGTATTTCATTTTTTCAACCCGGGTTCAATAAAAAACTAATTGGGTGATATTATTTATTTATATTCCCATAGGTCCTACAGACCGTCTGAACAACATACTAAAATTTCATTTTGATAAACTCATTTTTACGGCAGTTATCGTGCTAACGGACAGACAGACAGACAGACAGACAGACAGAATGAACAAAGTCATAAACACTTTTCAACTTTGTTGTAAAGTGTTAAAAAAACAGGAATAAAAGTAACAAACAAGTATGAAAAAAAAAATTAGTTTCGGAAGTTATCGGGCAACTTCGTCAACTAAAATTGCAGAATTAACAGACTGTGCCGTATTTTTTAACACTTTACAACAAAGTTGAAAAGTGTTTATGACTTTGTTCATTCTGTCTGTCTGTCTGTCTGTCTGTCTGTCTGTCTGTCTGTCTGTCTGTCTGTCTGTCCGTTAGCACGATAACTGCCGTAAAAATGACTTAATCAAAATGAAATTTTAGTATGTTGTTCAGACGGTCTGTAGGACCTATGGGAATATAAATGAATAATATCACACAATTAGTTTTGGATTGAACCCGGGTTGAAAAAATGAAATACATTGAGCCCTATGGGACCTAATTTTTCTAACATTTTTTAAGCGGATTTAAAATTCACAAATTGCTTCGAAAATTTTAGGTAATAGTCAAATTGTTCCATAAAATATATAAAAAAAAATTCAGCTAAATATATTCAGTAGTTTTTTAAATAAAAATTAAAATAATAATTACACATCTTATATGAAACGATCACGTGACCATGATATGAAACGATCACATGACCCACTTCAAAATGAGATATGGCATCCATCTTGTTTCAAATTCGTGATTTTTTAAAGTTCTTTTTAATTCATATTGAGTGTTGTATCCATCCTAAAACTACTTTATTTCTGCTTAAATTCTGTGCATCTACATACTAAAACAACACAATGACAATATGTTTGAGTTTAAATTCTCATTCAAATTTGATTATTTCTACAATTAAGCCTATTTTTCACTTATGTAAAATGTATACAGCAAAATATGTAGAATGAGTTGCATTAGAATTGCTGTATTTCTTTAACACAAAATAATTTAGCCCATGGAGTCTGCATGGCTGATATAAATGAAATATTAATTGATTTTATAAAGAGAAGGACGTTTTGTTCGATGAAGGTTTACGAATAGAGTTTAATTACTTGTAGCTCCATGGTCTTAATTTTTAAATAAAATAAATTAATATAGTATTGTGATGAATGAAATGAATGGGAGAAAGTTATGAATGAAATCCTGCTTTTATAGAGAGATCCAGGCGTGTTATTTTCTCTATGACGTCATTTGAATTTATTTCAGTTGTTTTCGATGAAGTTTTCAAATATAATAAATTATCGTAGTATTATGATAGTTTTAAAAATATTACCGTGTAGTGTATATCATTTTAGAGATATTTAAACCAGGCAATTTATATTTCAATGCCGTCATTTGAATGAAGTTCATTTTTTTCGATGAAGGTTTAAGTTTTCAAATATAATAAATCAATGTAGTATCGTGATAAGTTTTAAAATATTACCGAGGCATGTATTGCATTTTCGACTTTTTTAAATAAAATTGCATTGAAGTTGGAAAGTGTTTCATAATCAATGCTTTAAGCATGATTGATCTTTCTTGTTATTATATTCTGTAATTATAAGGAGATTTTATATTAATTTAGTCTCAAACATTAGTTTGTGTGCATATTTTGATGGTTAATATTCTTCTTCGGTTATGCGAATATTTAATGTGTATTTCATATTACTCTTCAAACATATAGATGCACCAGTTTGTATGTACCGCAGCTAACTGTTTGATTTGGTTCATTAAAAAATAAGTAATTAAAATACCCGGTATATACCCGGTGCAAGGCTGCTAGCGACTAATAAGTAACGACAAGCCACGGCTAAGAACAGTTACCAAGAGTGATTAAATCGAACCAAGCCTTTATGTACTTTATATATATATATATTTATTCAAAAACCTACTCCAGCGCGGTAGCTAAGAGGTTTAAGGAAAGCGTTTTCTCGTGCTCTCTCTGCTAGCGGGTTATGGGTTCGAGTCCCAACTGTGATTATGGATATTGTGGTGTCCATTAAGGGCATAGCGTGTTCCGCCCTACTAGTGCATTGGACGATCAAGCGTCTGGCCATTAAAAAAAGTAAAAAAAATCGAAAACCTGCAAAATTTCGAGAAAGTTTCAAGTCAGCGATCTAAAATGCGTATCACTCACCTCTAATAATAAATTACGTATAAATTATTGTGCTCACCAGTGCTTTTCTGGTCCAGTTTTCACATGCCCCCCCCCCCACTGATTTTTTATTTATTTATTCTATTTTATTTATCTGTTTATTAATTTTTCCTTCCATACCATTACTTAACATACGTAAAGGGAAATTATTGTGATTAGATTAAAAATATTCTATAAATTGTGATTGGATCAAAAAAAATATCTATGGATATACTCGTTTTGAGCATCTCTGAATACGAATAAACTATTTGTCGATAATATATGTGTGTCTGTCTGTCTATAAGTCTATGAAGACGATGAAATGTTGCACGATTGCTTCAATCGATAAACAGTAGAAGTCCTTTATTTTCAAAATTGTCAGACCAGGAGACAACTCTCAATATTTTGAACTTACGGATATTAACCTGAATATTTTGACAGAATTAAGATTAATCCAATGGAAGAATTATGATTATTTCATTTAAAAACTTACTTTAAAATACAATTATTATGTATTCCAAAAATTAATGGCAGTGGCCTATTGACTTTTGAAGAGCTTAAATAAAGGAAAAGCCTTTATGTTTTAAAAAAAAAATCGAAAATAACAAAAAATATGTTGAAACGTGTCTCAAAAACAGCCATTTTATGTATAATTTTTTATGCGCCATTCTGGAGATATTACATGTATTTGATCTAAAAAGGAAAAAAGTTATAGAAAAACAAGAAAGATCAATCATGCATAAGCATTGATTATGAAACACTTTCCAACTGAAATGTAATTTCATTTAAAAATTTCTAAAATGTGATTCATTCAGTGGTAATATCTTTTATATTATCACAGTACTACAGTAATTTATTATACTTAAATATTTAAAACTGTATCGAAATATAAATCATCTGATTCTTTATGCAAAATCAATGAATATTTCATTCATATAACTTGTATTTCAGACTGCAGAGCTAAATAATTTTGTGTGAAAAAAATTCAGCAATTCTTATGTAATTCATCTTACAATCGCTTGAGATATTTGCATTCTGCATATGTTAAAATTAGGCTTCCTTGAAGAAATAATAAAAGTTTAGGGATCATTTAAAATCACAACTATTGTAATTGCATAGGCACGGAATTTAGATACACAGATAATACACAGATAATATATATGTGTATGTGTATGTACTCAAAGTATTGGAATCGTGCCGAAGATCGGAACTCGAATTTTCAAAGGATCTACACGTTTTGGGACTTCTAGAACACGAAAAAACTACTTTTAGGAAGACGTCTGTGTGTGTAAGGGTGTATCTGTGTATGTTTCTGTGTGTCTGTGTGGATATTACATCCACTCTAATTGAAAAACTAATGGACCGAATTTCATACAATTTGGTAGGTATGTTTTTTGTGGGAAATCCTGATGTTCATTAGATTATAGTACGATTCGCAATAAAAGAATCTGCCTTCTTTGCGAAATGGCCGCAGAAATTGCCTTTATCCACTCTAGCTAAAAACTAATGAACCAAATTTAACAAAATTTGGAGTATAATATTTCAATAACCTACAAGTGATTTATATACCAAATTTAACAAAATTTTGTATATAAATCATTTGTAGGTTATTCTACTACGATTCGGGAAAAAGGAACGGGCTATTTTTGCGAAATGGCCAGCAAAAATCGTTATATATAAAAATAAAAGACTACGTGTGCTCAATTATATCAATTAAATTCCTACTTTATATGTGATTTTTGACAACAAAAAGAATAAGACTAACCCCATTACTCTAGGACTAGCCGTTCTTGAGATATTCTAGTTTTTTCGCGTTTTCGCTACGCCACCTTTGACAATAAGTCCAGCTATCAAATGAGAACCAAATTTAAGTTTAACGTGTAAATTCAATGTCATTTAAAATACTTATGTTGTGCAGATAAACTCAAATTATCATTGAATAAATAAAGAGAACGAATATGAGTCTGCAGAGAAAGACATGTGCTGTCCACATCAGAATTTTTAACAATATTACACCAATGATTTATAGAAGTGAACGGGGATTATTTTCAGGCCATTTCGAAAAAAATGTATGATCTATATTTAAAGATCCATCAAATTTTTGTCGAATAAAATGTTCAACAAATTTAAGCTGTGTACCAAATTTTAACTCTCTAGGACGTAGGAAAGTGCATTTAAAATGCCATCAATTAAATTTATCAAGAAGAGTTATATAAAATTTAAAAAAAATGAAAAATTGTTATCTACCAAATTTATTTTAAAATATGAAGCCACTCCCATATGCAAAACGTTTAAACAAATGGAGAGATATTTATTATATAATATCTCTCTCTTTTCTTTCTGGAAGATATCCCAAAGTCAGAATTTAATTGAATTTGTTTTTTTCCCTATATTAAATAATTTTTTTAATTAAAAAACTACTTAACATATTTTACTGAATTTTTTTTTATATATTCTATGGGATAATGTGAATATTTCCTAAAAATTTCGAAGTAATTCGTGAATTTTAAATTTACTTAAAAAATGTTTGAAAAATTAGGTCCCATAGGGTTCAATGTATTTCATTTTTTCAACCCGGGTTCAATAAAAAACTAATTGGGTGATATTATTTATTTATATTCCCATAGGTCCTACAGACCGTCTGAACAACATACTAAAATTTCATTTTGATAAACTCATTTTTACGGCAGTTATCGTGCTAACGGACAGACAGACAGACAGACAGACAGACAGACAGACAGACAGACAGAATGAACAAAGTCATAAACACTTTTCAACTTTGTTGTAAAGTGTTAATAAATATATTACTATTAAACGAATGAGTGCTTTGCAAGTACTTTTACGCAGTAATAAATGGGCAGTTAATAGTTGTTGAGTAGTTATGACAAACCATTCTCGAGGTATTAGAAATTTTACTTTTCTTCGGTAAGCTTGATATACAGTAAGTTTGACACAGTGAGCTTGAAAAAAAAATTAAGCGAGTTGCATAACATATTGCTATGATTATCTTAGTAACAAAATATTATTGATTTTCAGCATGATCTAGTTTAAAATATCTATTTTATGACGATTATTTTTTGTTATAATTTTACGACAATATCGAAATTTGTTAATGAGTAGATATGGTCACGTGTTCAGATCAGAATTTTTAAATACCGTATGGTCTCATAAGAAATATTTATTTCATTAGATACCAATCGCGACTTTTTTATCTGAGGAGACCGCCAAATGCACGTATAGATAGATAGGTAGTTACATACATAGTTGCATACGTTTTGATAATGTAAACACAAAGAGAGAGAAAATTGATTATCTTATTGGTGACATTAATTTTGCCATACAATTTTTTTTAACTAAACATTTTTCTTTGAAACATATATTTCTCAAGATCTGCTCTTTACAGAGATGGTGACTGACATGGATTTAGCATAAATTTCGGAGGAGGATGGGAGGGGGGGGGGGGTGATAAATATTCTCACTTCCGGCTTTTTCCCCATGTCCGATTCAAAAATTGTTATTTTACTTGAAACTTTTATTTCTCAAGATTGGTTATAGAAGCGCTTAGAGGATAACTGATATGAATACAACATAAAATTCTGGAGGAAATAGGGTGGTTCATAAGGAATTTTCACTGCCGGTTAAAAAAAATTTCTTAAACATCAATTTCTCACGATTGGCTATAAGTAGAAATTCGATAATGACTGATATGGAATCAGCATCATATTCTGAAGGAAGTAAAAAGGACTCACTAAGGATTTCCACTTCCGGTTCTGGTGAAGTCACTTATGATTTAAAAAATATTTTTCTTTGAAACATCTATTTTTTAGGATCGTCTATAAATAAAGCTTAGATGAAGATTGATGTGGATTCAGCATCAAATTCTAGAGGGAGTTGGGTTCACTAAGGATTTCCACTTGTAGTCTTTTCCCACTCAAAAATTCCCCTAGAAACATCTATTTCGCAAGGTAGGTTATAGATAGAGCTTTGATAATGATTGATAAATTCAGCATCAAATTTTAGAGGGAGTCAAAGGGCTCACTAAGAATTCCACTTCCGGTTCCTAAACCCACATTCGGTTCAAAATATTTCAATTTTCTTAAAATATCTATTCCTTCTAATCGGCTATAGAGGTTAGAAAATGATTTATATGGCTTCAGCATTAAGTATTTTAGGCGTATAAAGATTCACTAAGGAATTGAACTTCTTGCTCTTTTTTCCTTCCGGTTTAAGAATTTACCTTGAAACGACTATTATTTTATCAGAATCGGCTATAAATAGAGTTTAGATGATGGCGGATAAGGATTCAGCGCCAAATTCTGGTGAGGGTGGGGACTGGAGGCTCTAGAGATATCACTGTAAGTTTTCCCGAAAATTTGCATGAGTTGCTGGGGATATACAAAATTATCTAAAAATGCTTAATAAACCCGTCAGAACTGAACACCCATTGCCACCATATGAAGGCTTCTTAAAATTTTTTTTTGTTTTTTAATTTTATTTTACTTCAATTTTGTGTTTATTTTGTAATCAAAGATGGGAGAGTTAGATATTTTAAAGTAAAATATCGATTACGTTAACAGAAATCCCAATGCATAAATCTATTGTCAGAAAATATTTGCTTTCGGGAACAATTCCTTCCTAAATTTTCTTAAGAACACCCAGAGTATATTTTCAATTGGCGCAAGCATATGAAAAGATAAAAAAAATAATATTCTGAATGTCTGTTTTTCCTCTCAGCATTGTAGAAATAAAGTTCATACGTAAAATTTGCAATGGCGCAAAGTTATTTCCTATGTGAAAGTATAAGATATTTCTTTCAGTTTTGAAATATATTATTTTTTTTATTAATATTGCTTTTCCCCCTCATTTACGAAATTAGTTTTACATTTTTCTACATTTTCTTTATTATTCATAAATAAACATAATTTTAAATATATACATAAATGCATCATTACATACATTTTTCAGTACGACAAAGAGTATTGCTCGCGTGTTGTACAATACTGAGAAACATCTTGAATATTTTGTGAATATTAGGGTATTTTATGTACGTGCATACAGTGAGGCCTTGATATAACGTAAAATGCTAAAAATGAACTATCAACTGTAAAACGACCAAAAGTGAACATAGAATGTATTTCAAAGTATAACAAGAAATCTATAAAGACGCCTTCATATAGTGGCATATACGCCTTCATATAGTGGAATATATAGTGGCATATGAAATTTTTGGAAGTAACATTTTCAGAACCAGGTGTGAAAATTATTGTTGAACATCCCCCTACACTCCCTTGGAGCTTGATGCTGAATCCATATCAGTTATCATCCAAGCTCTATCTACAGGCCATCCTGAGAAATGAATGTTTCAAGTAAATATTTTAACCGGAAGTAAAAATCCGTATATGGAAATGAGTGAATTTCCCAACCTCCTCCGGAATTTGATGCGGAATACATATCGGTCATCATCTAAGCTCTATCTACCAACCCTGCGAAATTAATGTTGCAAGAAAAATTTAATTTTTGAAGTGAGAATGGCATATCCAAAACTGGAAATGGAAATCCTTAGTGAGCTTCCAACCCCTTCTAGAATTCGATGCTCAATTTATATTAGTCATTATCTAAGCTCTATCTATAGCCAATCTTGAGAAACAGATATTTCAAGATTTTTTTTAATCGGAAGTGAGGAAAGGAATGGGAGTGAAAATTTTCAGTAAACCACTTCACCTTCTCCAGATCTAAGCTCTATAACAAATCCTCAGAAATAAATACTTCTAAAAGGGTTTTAGTATTTACTAAAGCCTTTTTTTAGTAAAATTTTTACCACCAAAAAATGCTGAAGAGGATTAAATTAGCTTACATTCCTGCTTTTCAAACATGATTATGAATCTGAAGTATTTGGTAGCATTAATTCTCTTCACCCATTCAACACATATTAAATTGATATTCTCATCCATTAATTCGAAGATTTATTTCTGTTGGCTTAAAGGTAAAAATTTATTTGATGCACTTCAACTATAAAAAATAATTCTTTACAACATAACCTTGCTCATTAAATGCAGTGGATTTCTGAAGACTAAAAAATATTGAGTATTAATTCGTCAAAGGAGCTTACGATTTATGGGTGGTATTTTTAATTAACAAATATTACGACGCACAAAATGATATCCTCTATTAAAATACGAAAAATGATGAGGTTATTTAGATGTGAAGTTTGTTTCACTTCAATCTGAAATCTGGTTGAGGAGAAAATACGGTATGCTTCAACTATGACAAGGAAACATATCATTGTAGTCACTCAATGGATATAACGCCGATTAGTCAGATAAAGTAGCATGGTTTTAATTCCAGTTGTAACACAACATGACCTCCTTACATTTTATTTTCAATTTTATAGATATTTACGAGCACTAAATAGTTTTTAATGCACTAATTTTACAACCCATATTAACCTAAACGAGATCAAAGATCGTTTGCCTTATCCATTTTAAAGACTCCTGTAATTTGGATAAAATATCTGATGTGGACAGCACATGACTTTCCTTATATAATGCAATGAATTTACTACTGTTATAGTAAAAAAATAGGTTATTCTTATAGTAGATACTTATATTCTTTCCAAGACATTGAATTTTCGTCAATTAGTCGTCATTTTCATTGATTTAGAGTCATTTTTTCTCATTTGGCGAGATTTTCGTTAATTTGGCAACATTTAAAAAAGTCGCCAAGTTGACGATATTCCGCCAAATTCGTCGCCAAAATCTCGTCAAGCGTTATGGACGGAGAAATAAGTTATTCTTATAGCAGAAAAATGACTATTGGCGTTCAAATACAAATGTATTACTCAAAGTATCTTTATTCATGAATGGAACGAGCTAGATCCATTAGAGTGGTGTCACCCAATTTATCGCATGATATTACATATGGAAAGTGAACATGTTTCTCAACAGTTAATATTTTTTTTAATTTATGGGATTTTTTGTAAATTTATTTGAAAAATCTGCAATATCTCGAGAACGATTCATGCTACCGTTCTAAATTTTATGTTAATCGTTTTCTAATGAAAAATTACATAAGAAATAACTATTTACATAACTTTAGTAAGGTTTTTAATTTTTTTATGATTTTTCAAAAGTTCATTCGAAAATTTAGTGGGGTTCTGAACATCCGATTACGTATAAAAATAATAGGCTTCCAGTATTCATAGATTGTAATTTTTGTACCGCATTTTGTTCGAATCGCTCCATTCGTTTGCGAGATATTGTCTCCACAGGCTCACTGACACACACACACACAGACATCATCTCAAAAACGCCTGATTCGAGTTCAGCGATGCTTGAAACGTGCTCTCCCGTCGAAAACTCGAATTCGAATTTTCGACCCCGTCACAATACTTTCCTTATACATTATATGTATATAAGGAAAGTAAAAAGGGAGAAAGAACACAACCAGAACGTTTGTTAAATTTAATGATTACGATTGCTTTCTGATCTAAAAGACAATTTTCGAATTGTATCATTGAGATGTGTATAATATTAAACCCAATTTTAGCCGAAAAATGACACTTATATTTATCTGGGGTTCAAACTCTGGCCTCCTGATTTATATACAGATATGCTACCTACTACATCACTCTGGTCAATTAGTAAGGGATTACAAGAATCATCTTACAGGTGCATCATACTATCATTAAATAATAATGGGCGTTTTATGAAAAGTGGCCGAAATGAGAATAAAACCAACTGTTGACTGTAGAAGTAAAGTGAAATATGAAAAATAATCAGCAAACATGGGAAAAATTAGATATTCTAGTTGTACCTACCGTACTGATAATTTCATAAGAATTCGAATTTTCATTTATGCTGTTTCCAAATCAAAAACATGTCAATTAGTAAAATTTGCTGAAAAACTCCCATGACGAAAATTTTGTTGATTTGATGAAAAATTCGCTGAGATATCGATAATTAAGATTCTTGGCTTATTCCATGTTACCTAAATTGCAAGTGTGAATAGTTAACTTCCTCTGAAAGTAAATATGGAGGACATCTATTTAAAACAGATTTTTTTGTCTTTTCAGACATTATAGGAGCTGGATTTGATTCTTATAGAGACAATATACATTTATTAGTTATATTTTATCTATCACAAATATGACAAAACTTACAACATAAAAGGATTTTATTAGTTTTCCCAAATTATACCATTTGATTTTGAATGATTTAGTGTAAGTTGGCTTCTTGTAATCTAACGGAAAGTACTTATTATTATATGTTATAATATATTATATATAACAATAATTGGAATATAGGAGCGAATTTTTCATCAAACAGTATTGGTAATTTTTTTTCGCCCTAATTAAGTGCGGCAGAACTTTAATGAACTGAATATTTTTTATTAGGGGACGTATAAAAAGCAGAATTTTGCATTTTTACGAATTTATCAACTCTGGAGGTTACAAACATCATAATAAATTCTCTCCTGGTTTTTTTATTATTTTCCCTTTACTTCTGCGACCAACCATTACTTATATATTTATTTCTCACAATGTTAGTAGAACACCATATATAATATATAATAATGCATTAGACCAATACAATAAGCTGCCAATTATGATATATACCCTATTTTCAAGACAGTTTCAAAATCCTTTAATTTCCTTTGGCATTTCTCAAATTTTCCATCTATACTTACACATGAAGTGTTTCGAAACTTTCAGTTATATCATGCATATTATTTCTAAAAATATCTAAAATCACCCGAATATTTACCCCATATTAAAATGCAAATAAATATATAGTAATTTCATCTATATTACCATTCAAAAATGTTTTAGTTACATTTAATTCTAATGAGCTTTATCCAAATGGATAAAGTTTCAACCGACATTAGTGGCTAGACTGGCTGTTAAATTAAGTATTACTGATAATCAAATTATTGTTGGTGCTTAAATTAAATATTTTATTCAATTTGGGAGAATTGTACATCGGGTTGTGTTGGTCCGAAAAAACCGCCAATTGGTCTGCATTTTGGAAAACTCTCTTGTAACTCGCTTAAATTTTGCTAGAAAAAATAGCATTAAATTAGAGAAATAAGTTTAACATTTAAATTGTTTATTTAAAATAAACCTTATTACTGCTATTGATCACAACCTTGCCTTACAAAAATCAATTTATTAAATTACTCTTCATGCCATCCTTACATACGTTGTGAACAAATTTCTGAAAAGTTTCTAACAGTTTAGGGATGTGATGACATTAAATTAAGCGAATAACTGCGCACCATATCCACCAACAGTACTCACTTTAAATTTGACCAAAGTCATAGTAATATTATTTTCATATTCAAATAATTCATAAGAAAGGTAAAAATAACTTGACTCTTTATCATCTCCACATTCTTATTTTAAGAAGATATCCCCACTAAAAATTTATCATCTCCACATTTTCATTTTAAGAAGATATCCCCACTAGAAATTTCTTTTAAATTTCGAACTCATCATGTACACATGTACAAATTTTTAGAGAAAACTTGTTGCTGAAAAAGATGTAAGAATTTCTACTCTCAAGACATCTTATTGAGCCAGTGTTTATTCAAAACAAATCTTAAAGTAAATAACCAATCATTCATGACAAATCTTAGAATAAGTAATCATTCATAGCAATCATTATAGTAAGTGAACAGACTTGTAATTTCACATGGGTGTATATTTTTAAAACTCTTCTTTCGCCTTCGAGCTGCATTGCCTTCGCATTGGCTCATAGTACTACATTATTTTCTTACATAGGTTTATTTGCTCTCAATAGCTCTCTGTACTTATTACTCTTGACGTTGGATTTCATAATTTTTATACATGCAGCTAAATATTCCATGATATATCCCAAGTAAATTTCAGAGCCTATCTAACGTCAATCAGGAGACACATCTTCGCCTGTCATTGTTGGATAACTTTTAAGTTTATTGCCTCGCGCTTGATGTTTGTTGTTGCATAATATCCACTTTTATTCTTAAAAGTTTATCTTTTGGCTTTATTTTTCATACCAGTACACTTAACTAAAATAATATCATTACACAGACATCAATGGTTCGAATCTCTGAAGAGGAAAATTAAGAATACAAGTAATTTACTAACTGTTTCACTAAAATAACTATTACGTTAAAATAACTATTCCATTAAAATAACTATTCCATTAAAATAACTGGTCCTTCAAAATAACTATTCCATTAAAATAACTCTTCCGTTAAAATAAGTGTTCCATTAAAATAACTCATCTTGAACTTAACAGATGAATGCAAAATGTAGGAAATAGTTTTAGAAAAGTAATTTGTCTTTTAATAAAAAAATGTACTAAATTATATGCATAAAATTGTTCACATTCTTTCCAAATATTTTACATACCACTAGATTAATTAAATCGGTTTATCCACTCATGTAAACTTCAGACAGCTTTTTATCTAAGACCTGAAATTTGATGACATAAAATCTGCATATGCCCATAATAATAAATCCTTAATATGTCCTTTATATAATAAAAATTACCATAAAATTTGGTAAAAATGTTCATATGGAGTAGATAAATAATACACTGTAAGCCTAGAAAACAAAATCAGCTCCCAAGTGCTGTGCCTTAATTATGATCAAAAGTTTGCATCATCTTTCAATAATTCATCCATTTCTAGACTTTGAGTATTAAATACAAAAAAGTTTAAATCACTTTCGAAGGAAAAGGAAAATTCGGTGCGTACATATCCGTAAAGGGACTTTAAAAACATTTTCAAAATATCCATATTTCTGTAGTAGATAAATATTAAGACCTGAAAAAAACTCTAGAAAAAGTCAATCTTCCCAAAATCTGGTAAAGTGTAATAAAATCCTAAAAAATTTCCTAAATTGGGAAAAACTCTTTTACTGCATAACTTTGATAATATTGCATTCTACGGAGAAACAATATTTTGTCTCCCTTGTGCATAAAAGTAGTATTTTATACATCTCATTACTAGCACAAATTACATGTGATGTTGCCAACTTAGAAAAAACTCTTTTATAGCTACTTTCAAAATTCTTTACACTTTAGTTTTTATCACTTTGTGTTATAATTATTATTTTAATTTAATGTTAATTAATTTTAAATTTAGTAAATTTTATTTTTTTAATTAATTTTAATAATTTTAATTTTAATTTTACTTAATTCTAATTTTATTAACACTTTCCAGCAAAGTTGAAACATGTTTATGACTTTTTTCATTCTGTCTGTCTGTCTGTCTGTCCGTTACCACGATAACTGCCGTAAAAATGACTTAATCAAAATTAAATTGTAGTATGTTGTTCAGACGGTCTGTGGGACCTATGGGAATATAAATGAATAATATCACCCAATTAGTTTTGGATTGAAAACGGATTGAAAAAATGAAATACATTGAACCCTATGGGACCTAATTTTTCGAACATTTTTTAAGCGGATTTAAAATTCATAAATTGCTTCGAAAGTTTTAGGAAATATTCAAATTATCCCATAAAATATATAAAAAAATTTCAGCAAAATATATTCAGTAGTTTTTTAAATAAAAATTAAAATAATAATTACACATCTTATATGAAGCGATCACGTGACCATTATATGAAGAGATAACGTGACCCACTTCAAAATAAAATATAGCATCCATCTTGTGTCAAAATTGCGATTTTTAAAGTTCTTTTTAATTCATATTTAGTGTTGTATCTGTCCTAAAACCGCTTTATTTTTGCTTAAATTCTGTGCATCTACATACTGAAACAACGTAATTACAATATATTTGAGTTTAATTGATCATCCAAATTTGATTATTTCTACAACGAAGACTATTTTTCACTTACGGAAAACGTAAACAGCAAAATATGTAGAATGAGTTGTATAAAAATGGCTGCATTTCTTTAACGCAAAATTATTTAGCTCATGGAGTCTGCAGAGCTAATATGAATGAAATGTTCATTGGTTTTACAGAGAGAAGGACGATTTTTTTCGGTGAAGTTTTAAGCATAGAGTTTAATTACTTGTTCCTCCATGGTCTTAAGTTTTTAAATAAAATAAATTATTATAGTATCGTGATGAATGAAATGAATGGGAAAATGTTATGAATGAAATGCTGCTTTTATAAAGAGAGCCAGGCTTGTTATATTTCGATGGCGTCATTTGAATAAATTTCAATTGTTTTCGATGAAGTTTTCAAATATAATAAATTATTGTAATATTATGATAATTTGAAAAATATTACCGAGGAATATATCGCATTTTAGAGATGTTTAAACCAGGCAATTTACATTTCAATGCCGTCATTTGAATGAAGTTCATTTTTTTCGATGAAGTTTTAAGTTTTCAAATATAATAAATTAATGTAGCATTGTGATAATTTTTAAAATATTACCGAGGAATGTATCGCATTTTAGAGATGTTTAAATGAAATTGCATTGAAGTTGGAAAGTGTTTCATAATCAATGCTTTATGCATGATTGATCTTTCTTGTTATTCATTTCATTGCTTTTAATACCATTTAATTTTAATTTTAAAATATTTTCATTTTAATTAGTTTCAATTTCAAATAATTTCCATTTCAATTAACTTATACCTCTATTTGCCTACCGTATCAGAACTATAAGTACCCATTAGACAGAATGGGGGGCTGGGGTCGTAAATCAATAAGTCAGTAGTATTTACAACCTAATATTGCTAACGAAAGCTGGAGGATGTACAAAATATGTTTATAAGATGTATAAAATCTCTATGGTCTATATTCCTTTTCTATTGAAAAATATTTCCAATGTCTCTAGCAGTCTACATTTAAAAATATTTAATAGAATACTTATTATTATAACTAAAACTATGTGAGATATTAATTGTAAGTCTATTGGGTAGGAAAATAAATATTTTGCATTTTTTGTACGTATGTGTTGAGACATAAGTATGTTTCAAATTCTAGAAATTAAAGCGCATTTTGAAACTGCTTTCAACACAAAATATTTAATGATGCTTTTAAATGGTAAAATATAAGATTTAAATGCTATAAAATAAATATTTATAATGTCGAAACAGGATACATATACGCTGTTGAATGTGTAAAACTATAGGAAAAATATAAATGATTTAGGCAAATAACAAAGGGTATACTGTACGCAACCTAAGGGCGGGCAACTTGTAAATCTATATAAATAAAATTAAAAATCTGTCTCTCATTATCATGGGAGAATGGTTACATCGGGTTTCGTGAAATTTTGTGAGTAGGCTTGGAACAGCTCCACTTTAAATTTAGCCCATGTTTCGAGTTTCTAGGACCAGGGATTGTCGAGATATTAATAAGAAACGCACAATTAAATCTTCTATAGAGATAGCATTTTGCAGACGATATTTTCCCGCTGATTTATATGAAGAAAATTATATCACGTCGCTTAGCAACGGAATTAAATCCAATGTGCTTATGCGGCAGACGATTTTTATTAAATCTTTTCCGATTTAAATAGTAAAGAAATGTATATAAAATAATTTTTATCGAAATTACATTTTTGACTGGATTATGTGAGTCGGATTTAAAGATTACGGGGATAATTGATATTTTCATTTTCTTACGTCATCTGTTTTATGTTGTCAAAAAATTTTCAAACTCATATATTGTAGTACGGGTATAGATTCCAATACACCGGTATATCTTCTAATCTTCGAGAATATGAGTAGGACGGGTACATCTTTTTATACAGTTTTAGCGCTTTCATTGTGGCATATTGATTCAATTTCATATTTTTTGTAAATTTGTTTACAAACTCAACCAATTGGTTTCATTATTCCGATCTACCTGTGATGGTCATTTTGTATAGGAAAACAGAGATTCTTAAACTTCTTTCTAGGAGCATTAATTTAAATATTTTAATAGAATGTTTTGAATATATAACAATGTCATTTAGAATACAATAGGAATTTGTTCATGATTCTGTGTTTTAAGTTTCTTTATATTGTATATTCCGTACGAAGAACGGGAATACTGCTAGTGTAATCTATAAAATTTTAAACTCCTGTATTGGATATAAACCTCTCTGAAAAGGGCCAAAAGGAACAATTGTTTTCAATAGAATGAATGCATTACTAATCAAAATATTTTTACAAAAGTTTATTAGGGGAGGAGAGGCATCAATGAGAGATGTTGTGAATGTGACAGACGCTGGTTATAAATCTTTAACTAAATATTATTTTAGTTAAGGAGTTGTATTTATTGAAGCCAATCTCCACGTACTGGAGGGTTTTCATGACAGACTGTCTTTACTCATTCCTGTGCAATCCTTGCTGAAATTTAGACTAGGCGTACATGTTTTCAGGAAGAAAAGTAAGCAATTATGAATATCTTAAAGTTAAATATATACTATTTAAGTGATATTTTAAATATTTTTTTTCTAATGACCAGGCATTTGATCATCCAATAATTTGCCTATTTAGTGGCCTGATCGGAAACCATTTTGCCGTCACATGACGTTGCCCCGATTCACAAAAGGGGTGGAGCACACTACCCCCTTAAATGGCACCACAATATCTATGCCCGCAGGTGGGACTCGAACCCATAACATGGCAGCTGAGAGAGCACGAGGAAAGGCTTGCCTTAGACCACTCAGCCACCGAATCGGGATCTTCTAAAGATTAAATAGTTATAAAATAATTATCCTCAGACATGTAAATTAGAAAATTACTTAATTAAGTTGGGTTGTAATGGTGCCACATACATTTGATTTAGAATTTTATAATCGAATGTATGAAAGTCTCGAATGGGACACAAAATGATGTAATGAATGGAACAGCATATTCAGTATATAACATTAATAAATATATTCGCCATATAAACAAAATATTGAAAATGTATTTCTTTTTTTCTAAGCCTGCTTGAGTCTATTGTTGGTTTGATGTATAATTAGATTATCATATACATCATAGTTATATAAGTCATGTCATCAAACAACATCATCGAGTGTGAGTAATTTGCGCGCGTTATTAAATTATGCATAAACTTATCGAAAATTATGCATAAACTACTGTATGTACAATAAAACCCATCTCTAGCATATCTGTTACAAATGAGTAACTATAGACCAAGACTAAGGATAAAAATAGAAGGTAACATATCACTACAATAGAAAGGGGGATGAGAAGAATATTAGGATACAAAATTCACAATTAAAAGTATATAAATAAAAATAAAAAGAAAACACGGAAAAAATGAGAAAAGGCAATAATAATTAGCTCAAGATGAAAGATTAAGACATAGAGAACAATCAATTGAAACTACACAAAAAATAGCGGTTAGTTCGAAATTGCATTCTCACCAGGACAGCCATACAATTCGAATTAAAACCGATAGAATAGCCAGTTTCTGACAATGGCGATATTATTTAACTATAGACACCATTGGAACTGTCTACTGGCTAGTGTAAGGAGAAAAATAAATCAATTGAATTACAAATCAGAAAAATAATACCTCCTCGAACAGAAATATGAACTCACAAGCATTGTTACCACGAGTAAGTTGAACAAGCGACTGAGCATTTCACCTCACTTTGTCAATGCGAGAGGGCACCGGAATGAATACATTTGAACGATACTTATTAGGTATGGAGACTTTCAAAAATAGTAATCAGTATAGGACTCAGGACAAGTGGAAAATATTCATTCGAAAATAGTAAACAGTATTAGACTCAGGCCAAGTGGTAAGTTAGGTGATAAGAATGGGTGAATTCTCAAAATTGAGTTATCCAATCAAAGATAAATAATGTATGTGTAAAATTATTACGTGGTATATTTGAAATTATTAATAATATTATTTACAAATATTTCCGGATATTGGTAATTTTGACAAATGCGTTTAAGATTATTGATGTGGAGAAAGTGAAACCGAGGATCAGAAAGTCGATGTATTCGAAAGAGCTGGTTTAAAATGATGTTTCTAAACAATATATATATATATATATATATATTAAAAATGTAATGAAAATAACAGAATAAAAAAGGAAAGAACGCAGCGTAAGGTACTTATTTAATGGCTGTAAGGGGTAGTGATCTTACACCCCAGTTATCAATATGCGTGTTCCAAATTCCGCGGCATTGCACTCCTGGACGCCAGCACCGACTGAAGCCGACCCCCGTAGTGACAATCACAATTATCACAAGACCAGGTAAAATGGAAATGGACTTAAAGTAAAATCGATATGCCGTAGTATCAAAATATGTAATAACTCTATTCTGATGGCATCTTCTTAAATACTCCAACTAGGTTAAAAAAACACAGTACAAAGTAATATTGCCTTAAGTTGCAAAATAATGTACTCCATTTCCCTTTTACCTTGTGATAATTGTGATTGTCACTATGGGGTTCGCCTTCAGTCGGTGCTGGCGTCTAGGAGTGCAATGCCGAGGCATTCGGGACATGCATGTTGATAACTGGGTTGTAAGGTCACTACTTTACCGCCATTAAGTAAGCACCTTACGCTGCCTGCCTTCTTTTTTTTACTCTGTTATTTTTATTACATTTTTAATATTTTGTAATTAGTGTTTATTGCTGCATTGCTCATAAATACTGATATACTATCTTTCTATAATACAAATCTTTAATACTATATATTTCATACATATATATATATGTGTGTGTGTGTGTGTGTGTGTGTGTGTGTGTGTATGTTCCCCCATGGTCTCAACTTTGGAATGACATTCAATTTAGACTATAACCTGCATTACAAAAATCCACCAAATAACAGTTTACATGTCTCTCATAAAACAACTAGAGGTAAAAGGGCAGGAAATAAAAAACGATTAAATTTCAAAGCTTATCTGAATAAAATTAACGGAAATGTATTGGATATATGCAACTATGAACAACTTAAACCAAATTGGATAAAAAATATGGTCTATGGCATAAAAAAGAAATTCTAAAGAAAATTATGGGAAGTATGGAACGAATATCCCATAATACCGGAACAAGAGGAGAATGAATGACATCAGTAAAACTAACCTGGCTACTTTTTACGACTATTTCAAACTACGAACCAAACTTATGAACATCCAATTGGAAAAACGCAAATTACAAGTGAACAAAGAATTTTTTATTACTACTTTTAGTAATAAGACTTTTGATCATCTGAATTTCAAACATATTCTTAAAACTTTTAATCATCTATTACCGTCACAACAAATACATATTAATATATCTTTTCGTTATACCAAGACTCATGGACCAACTTTATGCAACTATAATAAGCTAAGTAAGGATTTATCTGAATATGTTCAACAGACATGTCATTGTATTGATGATCCGTTATGTAACCAAGATCATGGTCATATCGTCATATGAGACATTAAACTTGCAAAAAATCTTCCTCTACTACAATTTCTAAAGATGGGCACTAAATTTCGGCATCAAGTATTTAAAGGTGGAATAGAAAGTAATTTTAATAAGGATGTGGATGCCTTTATTTACAAAACAGCAATAAAATACAGTTACCCATTGTCTACTTTTAATGAATGGCGTTATAATGTATTTAACCCATTTCAATCTCAATATAACCTGCATAAACATTTTACGAAAACAGAAAAAATCAGTAAAGAAGTTTTGGAGGAATTTCGCAACAACTATGTCATCTCCTATATGGATAAAGCCATTAATAACTATGCCTTTACTTGCAAAGCATACTACGTACAACTCCTTATGGCATGCTATGAAGACATCAATATGTATCGTCAAATTAAACAAGGATATACTGCTAACGTTAATAGAATTTTAGCCCGCTATAAACAAATTGGTATTAATATTACAGTAGTCAAATTTCCATATTTATTGGTCATACCTAAGATCCATAAAAAACCAATTAAATTTAGACCTGTCACTATAGGTTGTAATACCTATTTAACCAAAGCAAATTCCATTTTATTAAAACTATTAACACCAGTGATGAAGAAAATACGATTAGAGGGCTCTGTTATGATTAAAAACAGTTATGAATTGATCGATAAATTGAAAACTTATTCTGAAAGATTTTATTTTAGAACATTTGATTTTAAAGACCTTTTTAACAATATCAACTTACTAGATCTATATGATATTTTAATGGAAATGTATTATACATCAGATTTACAAAAACATATGGAAACCAACAAATACAAAAGCCCTCTTAAGATTGTCTTATTTGAGAATATTATGTATAATGGAATGACATTTTTTCGACAGATTAAAGGCATCCCAATGGGAGAGGTATGTTCCTCGTTACTAGCGGATTTTTACTTGCATCATTACGAGAAAGGCACTTATTTAATCAGTGAAATTCATTTCTTTCGATTCGTTGATGACGTCATGATTGGATTGGATAATCAATATACCCTGTTTGATTTTACATTCTACCCGTCGTATCTTGAACTGATAGAATCGGAGTCAACGAATGTAGGAACAGTTGATTTCCTAGACATCACTATTTATTATGATTTGGAACAGAAACTAAGTTATAAAATATTTGACAAGAGACACCAATATGACTGCAAGATCAATTATTTTACCCATTGGAATACTAACCTAAGTTTAAACGAACTACGTAATGTAATCATAAATCACTTGAACAGATACAGACTATTAAACTCATCTATTACACAATTTAATAAATGCTTAATACATTTAATCAACGAAACTCGGGAACAATCATATCCCTTACGCTTTATCCAACATTATTGCGATATTTTTTGCACAAAATATAGTGATAAAAATTTTGTTAATTTATCCGACATCCTGGAATACAACACCACTCTTACCTAGGATAATCTGTTTGTTTCTCTTTCTAAATGCACTCTATATTCGATGTGACTTTTATATGTATGCTTCCCTCTCCGAAGTCTGTGCGCTTTATGCAACTCTTTCTTGATTCTCACTCTGTTGGTTTGTAAAATTTCCAATTTTATTGTTTTTATGATCCTTTTTATATGTTGTCTGGGATTCGGACATTTTATCCCCACGTACATGTTTGATTGTTGTTACGGGCGTACAGAGTCTCTGGGAGCGTTTTCATGAAGGCAAAGCTAGCTTCTAACCAGGAAAAAGGGGCCTCAATCCCCCTTGACCATACTGTAACCCTGTTAATACAATAATTCCACCTTTATAAATCGTTTTGCATTTTAAATCTTTATATATATATATATATATATGTGTGTGTGTGTGTGTGTGTGTGTATAAGAGAAGAGAACATTTTTAACATGTGACAGTACGGAAGGAGGTATCACACAATAGCCATTGTTGTTAGAAAATTAACATGAGTCCAATATCCATCTATGTATATTTCTAGCATGTGACAATGCAAAATGAGGTGCTTGGGGACGTTTGATTCCCACGCCATTCAATTTGACAAATGAAACCTGATGAAATTATTTAATTTGATTATTTTCTACGTGCTGATATAAATTTTATGAACCAGAAACATTCAGGTAAAGGGAGGAAGTTGAAACTTCATATTGAGATAATTCCAATATCGTTTGAGATTTAGGTAGCCCTGATAAGAGTATGGATATGTAAGTACATTATATGTATTTCTATGGCGAAAGGCTTGAAATATTTATTTAAACTGTCAATTTTATAGGAACAAATTATTAATGTAATGCAAATTAGAACTAAAACAATAAAGAACGTTCCTACGTATTCAAAATTATTTTATCTTTCAATTTACTTTTATCTCTATATTATGTACGTGTTCTAGAACTATGGAAATATACTGATTGCTCACAATTAGGGAGGGAGGGTAATACTAAATAAAAATTACTTACAATTAGGGAATCTTAATTTGAAGATAATTAGAAATGCATATACTCGTTCCTCTTCTGTCAAATGAAAACTGTGATGTTAGAAATCTTCAGGTGGAGAAATTTATCTTAAATATTGTTTATTTCTATATTGTGATAATTTAGTTTTAAAATGCTCCTTAAAGAGCTACGTTGTGAATGCAATAATCCACCACTTCCTTTCAGTGATAATAACCCATATTTACCGTATCTGCGAGATGAATTGCAAATGGTTTATTTGTTAAAAACTCTTAGTATTCTTTAAAATACACTCTTTTGAAAGAAAAAAAAAACAGGAAGCACCATGAAGAAAGTGGCTGTCTTTATTGAAATTAAATATGCGTACAGCTCATACACAGGTAACGCAATGATTACAAAATCAAGTCCGCATGACCCATCAATAGTTAGCAATTGCACATTGAATTTTCAAATCAGTAATTGGTGACCCCCCCTTGGCAGCAATGCATGCTTGTATACGTCTAGATAAGGAGTGAAAAAGTTTTCTAATATCATCTTGTGATACATTCTGCCAGGCATTCCTCAGTTGTTGCTCAGCTCTATTACATTTCGGGGTGCCCGAATCTGGCGGCCTAGCATGTTCCATACATGCTCGATTGGCGAAAGGTCTGGTGACCTTGCTGGCCAAGGAACAGTATCACAGTATCATATCAATAACACGGAGACTGTCCATAGATATGCGAGCCGCATGTGGTGTGGCATTATCTTGTTAGAAAATGGCCCCAGAATGACGTGCCTTGAAAGGTAACGCAAACGGCCGCAGGATTTCATCAACATATCGTTGAGCTGTTAAAGTTATGCGCAGGATGATTAGGAGCGATCTGCTGTCGTAAGAGATAGCAACCCACACCATCACACCAGGGGTAATGGCTGTGTGCCTGTGTAAAATAAAAGCTGATTGGGACCGCTGGCCGTGACGTCTCCACACACGTACCCGATGGTCATCTGCTGAAAAACTGAAGCGTGATTCATTGCTGTCCATTATACAATGCCAGTCTGCTGGTAGCCATGGTGCTGGGCTACGACACCACTCCAAGCGACTTTGTCAATGTTGTGGGGGTTATGGGCAGATGCCTTAAAAACCGCCGTGAGCGTCACCCCACTTCAGCCAAGCGCAGTGACATGGTGGAAGGTACCACAGGTGGTATGGAAGAGGCTGTAGCACGTTGAATGGCGGACAATGATGCCATTGGGTCAGTTCGTGCCTGTCGCACAGTCATCCGATCTTGCCTCGCATTCGCGCACCTTGTCCTTCCAGAACCTTCATTCCACCGATGAGTTCCTTGCAGCAACCATTGCTGCCAAGACCTTTGCACAACAGTGTCCGTTCGGTGCAGGTAGGGGCTTATTGCTCGGTATACTCCAGCCAGCTTCATGCCTCCCGACTATACGACCACGTTCGAACTCGCCTAATTGCTTATAAGGTCTTCGGCAATGCCATAATAGCATTATTGGTTGTGTCTCCACGGAACTGCAACGTCGATAACGAGCAAATATAAACCGTCCCCATTTTTAACCTGTTTTATAGGATGCTAGTTGCGCAGTAAAAACGCTCGCTATGACCGAAGTTAACACTCATTGGCCTTGCAAGTTTAATCATTTGCATACTTGGTATAAAGGAATTTGCATGCGAAATTTCGAGATGATCGGATTATTTTTTAGGGATGTTTCATTCTTCAGATCTGCCCGTGAAGATAATTTTGCATAGTGAGAACAGATATTCTTAAACTTCTCATTAGGAGCAATATATTTAATATTTTAACAGAATTTGCACATGATTGCGAATTATAAGTTTCTTTATATTACATACTTCGTACGAAGAACGGGTATGCTGCTAGTACTAAGATATAATTCTCAAGACATTATGGCATTTTAAAGCATTTCATCTATAGCAGTTTTATCTCCTTGTCAGAACCATTGTGAACATGGGGAATAGGTTATTTTTGTAACTAAGATAATTTTGTAGATATATACATATATATAATGAAAGCCAAAATGATTGTACTGACAGAGTTTGTACGTAGAAGAGAATGGAGTGCCAATGGAACTGTTGATGAAGTTATTAAATGAAAAATGAATCTGATAGATTTTGACGGTACAAAGAATATATTTAAATAAGTCTTAGCCGAAAAAGAAATGGGAAACTTATTTTCAGAGGATTATCGTTAAAAATTTCACAGATGCCTAGGGTGCAGATATTCTGGGTACAGCTAATAAACTACATAACTTACACTCTGCGTTTAAACTATAAAAAAAACTGGAGAATGAAATACGTAGCGAGTCTAATGTTGATTTGGAATTCCAAGATTTAGATAAATGTATTCATGCCGTCGGGATACCTTAGAAGATGAGAGTTATGTTATCAATATAATCGAAGACTTACTTTGTACTTGTTAAATTTACCACAAAGAACATTTGAGCATGTTATATCGTCAGAATTATGATAAAAAAATTGAAATCTGGTGAAATAAAAATACAATTTCTTCGATGAAAAGACAAGTCCATGATCTCCGTCTGTCCAACCAATAATATATAGTCAATGTATTGATAAATGACACAATTTTAAAGCTTAATAAACCTAGTGAATGTTGCGGCGCTATTCGTACAAGTACATACAATTTTATCAGTTTATGTAAATTTTGGAAGGTTAAAGAAAAAATTCGACCCGTAAAGCAAGTTGATGTAAAAAGAAAGTTTAGATGCTTTAAGTGTTTTTAATTTTCATAACTTGCCATTTTCATAATAGAATTATTCATATCTTTCAAATAAAAAAATCTTAAAAGCTGCTTGGGAAAATAAATATGAAAAAGACCAGAATGTCTTTTGTCCCATTCATTAATATGCCTGGAATGAATGAGACAAAATATAAAAGTGTATATTTTTCAATGTTGTCAGTATTTAGCTAGCTACTTATTTTTTATTCTAAATATTTTTTCAAGTAAATATCATTCTAATGTTTTACTTTTAGCAATTGAAATTTTTTAAATTGTCTTATTCGTTCCACTTCTTGCGTAATATTTCAATGGTTAAACATTTCAACTTCAGTTTACA
Source organism: Amaurobius ferox (assembly GCA_951213105.1). Taxonomy (NCBI): domain Eukaryota; kingdom Metazoa; phylum Arthropoda; class Arachnida; order Araneae; family Amaurobiidae; genus Amaurobius; species Amaurobius ferox. The sequence continues at coordinate 92,601,794 of OX578142.1, read as the reverse complement.
TTTTCCTTAATAGTGCTTACTAAAAACACAAAAATTGAGATATTGAGTTATGTTTTAATGTACCCTGTAGCGGTACCACTGGTGCATTTTGAACTATGTATATTTTTTCTAAAATTGATCAACTATTACTTTTATATAGATACCTAAAATTTTTGTTATATAAAAGTTATAAGCGTATCTGCAATGAAATCTTTATATCACTTTTCACAATGAGAAGAGTTTGAGATCATGCAATGCTGTACAGTCGTTCAAAAAAGTATCCAAACACTGTTCATTTTACCGCTCCAAATACCTTATACCGGGAAAAGATAAATTTTGGCCAGACGTTAGAATTCTGAGTTAGAAAAAGCTTGTATTAAATCTTAAATACGGAGTTTATATAAGGGAAACCTATATATCACGGATGGGTCTACAAAAATGGCCTTAGTAGAGCTATAAAGTTGTTAAAAAAATTCTGACATGTATTATTCACATAATAGAATCATTTGTGGCAAAACAGTAAAGTTAAAATTCTGGTTAATTTCTATAAAAATTCTTAAAGCTTGACGATCGTTTCATTCACACCCCTCGCATCGTACAGACAAACCAGAAATATCATCAGACTCAAAACAATATTTACCCCCAGGGCCTTGTTTTGAGTCCCACCCTTTTCTCATTGTTTATCTCTGGGATTGAAAAATGCATTAATCCTTGTCAAATCGGACTATTCGCTGATGATCTTGTAATGTGGTGCAGTGGTTCAAATATTTGTAATATGAAATCTCAGTTGAATAGATTCTTAGTTGCAGTTCAGGAGTTTGCTGATAACCTCAAACTTATTTTTAATGCCTCCAAGTCCACAGGTTACTTTTTTACCACTAACAGGCATCTATATAATTACTCTCCCGAACTTTATCTAAGAGGGGAGCGCTTAGATTGTGATATATACCCTACTTATCTCGGCTTCACTTTGGATCCTGAAGTGAACTGTAGCAAACATATTATGAAACTAGCTGATAAAGCAAGAAAGAGACTTCGGATCTTAAAATATATTTCTGTCAGAGATTGGGGATCTGACGCCTTTACTCTTAGAATAATCTATATCACCTTAGTCCGTCCTGTCCTTGAATACGGATATCAAATTTTTCAAATGGCCTCTCCTACTAACTTGAAGAAATTGGAGAGAGTACAGCTCAATGCAGCTAGAATCATTACGGGACTTAAACAGCTGCCCTAACGACGTGGTTCTCTATGAGACCGACATCCAGCCTTTGTCGATGAGATTTGAGGTCAATTCCTACAAGTACTTTAACAATCTTAAAAGTTTCGGTTCCTTTAATAGGACCTCTTTCATTTTAAACTGGACAAGTAACCAACGTTTAAAGCGTAACAGTCCACTTAACTATGTGTGGAAACGTAATTTTATTGGTTCTAATGTAGAGCCATCTATACCTTTTAGTTGTCTCACTCCTAGTGCTTCTTTTAAACATGTTGATTTCCGGGAGAATTTATTGACTAGTATTACCAAGCATGACAATCATCCGGAACTACTCAGGCAAATGGCTCTTGAAGTTATTAATGCTATTCCTGACCGGGCCTTTGTAATATATACCGATAGTAGCCGATCGGATACGGGTAGAGTAGGGAGTGGAATCTATATTAACACTTCCTAGGGTGTTATTAGAAGCAGCGTTATAAACGCTGACCCTTGTTACGTCTTTAGATCGGAACTTATCGCTATCAGTAGCGCTCTTGACCATGCACTCTGTTCTGATAGGGACACTATTTGGATCCTGGCGGACAGCAGAATCTCCATTCAATATTTAAAGAATTGGCCAAAGATTGTGGAGAGGACTGATCAGAGTATTATTTCCAAGTTGGCAAAGCTTGGTTAGAGGAAAACTGTGTGTCTCCAGTGGATACCGTCACATGTCGGTGTGCCTGGTAACGAGATCGCTGATAAGCTGGCTAGAGAGGGTTGTGACTACCCTGACCCCAGTTCCTCTGTCTTGTGTCCTTCGGATATTCATTCCCTCCACAAAATTAGAATGAATTCTTCTTGGCATACTCCCCTGTTCACCACTGGTACGCCGCAAAGAGCCCTGGCCTCTCTGTGCAGTGCAAGAGTTCAAGATCCCTCCAAATGACCATGGCGCGACTTAGAAGCGGACACCTCCGTAGTATGAAATTCGTGGAGGGGGAGAAATCTTTTTCTGCTTGTCCTTGTTCCCTTCCATCTTCTGCTCACCTCCTAGATTGTATGGACGTCTCCTTGGGACAGGTGTCGGGTAAGCAGGAATTTGTCTGTGATTCTCTTTTGCGGCAGGGTCTTTTGTTCTTGGTGTAGACTTTCCTACAGCAAGAGGATTGGAAACAACACAATATTTACTATAAAGACATATACATCTCATTTGCATAAGGGGTAGGTTTCATATTTATTTTTATATTGATTTTAAAATTTTAAATGGCAACGCTCACTTTTCATATGATCAAAAATTTGCCACATCGTAATTATGTCAAATATAAGCTTTGTGCACGTTTAACTATAATTATCGGAGATATATGAAAAATACCATTCGGGATCCGTCTAAATGTTCATTATTGCTCATTCGGAATCACACGTAGAATTATTCACTTATGTATATCCTGGGCGCGGTAGCCCAGTGGTTAGCGCGCGGGAATTGCACTCGGTAGGCCCGGATTCGATTCCCGTCACTGCCAAAACTGTCGCCGTGTTCACGCGGAGTACGATCACTTTAAACATGTGGGTCCGTAAGTCCTTTCGAGAGGTGGTGGTAGGGGAAGGAGGGTACTGTCCCTGTGGATGCCTCCCCCACTGGGTTCCGGTCTAAATTGTGTGGCGCGTCCCGGCCGTCCAAAACAGTTACCTTACACCTTTCTGGTAGGTCGGACGGTCTGGGTCTCAACAACAACTTATGTATACCCTAATCTATCCTCAATTTGTCCGTTTCTTTTTTTCTTCTTTTTTTAAGCATTATTCTCTTTGACTTTTGGACTTTAGGATGTTTTTCATTTTTAGCTCTTAATGACTTTTAGATCAATTGACATTTAGATCTTGTCTTTTATTTTGTACTTTTATGCCCTACAAACAAATATCCTTCTCAATAAACTCTTAAAGAATATTTCAAATAATGTTTTGATTGACATATTATTTTTAAATTATTACCTAACTGCCATAATAAAGAAATAGCTAAGCGATGAAAAAGCTCAAAATTATTTACTTAAGATACTAAATTTTATTTTTTTTTCATAACTTAATATAAAATATAATGACAGTTTACGTTAATTACTTATTGCATCCGCCGCGGCTTCGAATCAATAAAGCTGCGGAATCAGTAAATTTTGGTTAAACGTTAAAAAGTTGGGTTAAAATGCTTGTATTGAATGTTAAATACGAAGTAAAATAAGAGAAACCGATATGGCACGGAAAGATTTAACAAGTAAAAATTGTCACAATAAAATTATAAAGTTTATACAAAAATTTCCGAAATTTTTTATTTATAAAAATATATTTCAAACACTGGCTATGTATCTGTACTGACGCTTTTATTACTTTTTAATTGACGCTTTTACTGCTTTTTTAAAACTTCTAGAATTATTTTAAGAAAACCGCTTTCATTTAGCAGATTCATTTTTACCACGAAATTATATTATGCCAGAACTGCATTTCAGATTTTATTTTTAAAAAATTAGCTATTCTACTTAGAAAAGCTTTCTTTGTAAGCAAAATTGTGAGCAATTTCTTTGTAAGCAATTTATTCATTGCACTTTAAATTACCTATTAATATGGGCTCCCTGGACTAGGTCCAAGGAAGACCCGCCGAGTCCAAGACCCCAGTCGCTGACGGGTTTAGGTTCGTCACCACGCCACTTGGAAAAGTCATGTTCACGAACCGCAGAGAGGAATTCCTAATGGTCATTCCCTTGATTAATGTTAATGTTGCTCCTCAGAGGAGGTGGGTCAATGGCTAGAGCCTATGCTCGTCCGCATTGAAAAATGCGGCCTCCTCCACAGGGAGTTTAAATTACATCAGAGCTTTATATTTCTAAACACAAACACCGTAACAATGTCTCATTATTATAGCTTAATAAAGTCTGAAATTTGCATTCCATTTTATTTTGGAAAATTTTATTTCAAATAGATTCAAGCGGAAATAAAAGAAGGTTACCAATAAGAGTAAAAATGATGCAGTTTTTAAGTTTTGAATAAAATTATATATCTCAAAAACTATCGAAAGGAATAAACTAACGTTTTGAGCACCTATGTTTGAATAAATTACCGTCAAAATTTATACGCGTTACAATTTATAAAGTCTTCAAATATGGAATTAATAATTATAATATGTTATTTTGAAAATGCAAGAGTCATAAACTGTGTTTGGGATTTTTAATAGCTTGATATCAACTAAAAATTGGCTCGATCAGCTGATTATTTCGAAAAGTATAAAAAAAGACTAAAGCACTCATTTAGCATTAGGAACTACGAATTTCAACCACTCATAATCTCTTACTTTACCCCATATATCATTTGTGCAAACAGTAACGGATAATTGCACGCCCCAATTTCAATACCGAGGCTTACAGTCTTTAGTTTGTTGAATATACTAGACATACTTTGTTGAATATACTAGACACCTTGTTGAATATACTAGACATTGTTTCATTCAGGCTCTTATCGCGCAAATTCCAATACAGCTCATTATCATCATCTTTACACCCTTCTTGTACCACCCAGTCAGCTCATCTCAGCTTAAATGAGTTTGATCCGCTCCATCCTACTGCGCTGTAAGGAAAGGGCTATAGCCCGTTCCACAAGTCCTGGCTGGCTCGTGAGTACATTGCATAACGCAGCATGGAATCATCCTGTGTAATTTCCATTTGAACAGCTGTTTCAAGAGGCCGTCATTAAGTTGTAAATGTCTCTCATGAAGTTGCAAATGTCTCTCTTGAAGTTGTAAATTTCGTTAAGTTATAATGTCAATTTAGGCCATCAAGTATAGGCGTCACCATTATATTTTGACTAAGAGCACACCTTGTTGAATATAATGACAAATATCGGAAGCATCACACCCATTTTTGTGTCCATATTTGGACTGTGCATTTGTATCAGTTCTAGCACCATACTGTAATTTTTATCACATTTGACTTGTAATACATCCCGTTGAATATAATAGCAAATATCGGAAGCATCACACCCATTTTTGTGTCCATATTTGGACTGTGCATTTGTATCAGTTCTAGCACCATACTGTAATTTTTATCACATTTGACTTGCAATACACCTTGTTAAATATAATGGCAAATATATGAAGCATCATACGTATCTTTGTGTCCATATATGAACTGTGCATTTGTATCAGTTCTAGCATCATGCTTTAAATTTTATCACATTTGACTTGTAATACACCTCGTTGAATATAATAGCAAATATCGGAAGCATCACACGTATCTTTGTGTCCATATATGGACTGTGCATTTGTATCAATTCTAGCATCATACTTTAAATTTTATCACATTTGACTTGTAGTAATACACCTCGTTGAATATAATAGCAAATATCGGAAGCATCACACGTATCTTGGTGCCCATATATGGACTGTGCATTTGTACCAGTTCTAATGTCATATTTTAATTTTTGTCACTTTTGACTTGTAATATATAGGTTCAGATCTATCTCAGTTCAACCAAATACGAAATACAGTCAGCACTGTGAAACATAAAGCATCCATCAACAATAATTGACCAACAAATATGGTACTTTATCCGTTCTCTATCTATTAGTGAAAAACTGCGGATTCAGATTTTCAAAAGTGGTTAAAGCACGCGTGAAATAAAAAAATAAATCCACAATTAGAGCGCAATAAACAATTTAAAAAATGTTCAATTAAACACGGTTGGTGTGTAATGTTACACATAATTACACAGCAGCAATTTTATTAATACCGCTAGTTTATTACATGAAAATCTTAATAAACTGATAAATCTCCAACTTATTAACTTAGCTGAAATAATTCCAAACGAGCACCGAGTGATTCGATTTTCTATCTTGGAAATAGAAAAACCATACACCTTCATAAAATGTTAAATCTTCATTAAAATGCAGCAAAAAACAAATTAGTAATGGTATCAACCGGTTTCACAGGTTCAATAGCCTCCTTCTTCAGGATATAAAGCCAGAGCAAAACATATAAAGCCAGACGTCTTTTAATAAACTTAGGAAGAAAATCGTTATTAAATGAAAAATGTAAATGATAAAAAGAAAAAACATTGAGGAAAGGACCAAGGATTATCGAGATATTAATTACGAAGTTTTCATAGAGACATCATTCAGACTATAGTTTTTCCGCAAACTTATTTGAAAAAAGTTATATCATGTTGCTCCGCAGCACAATTATATCAAATGTGTTTACATTTTATGGTATTATCGCAATTAAATCAAATGTGCTTATATTTGATGTCATTATTGCAATTACATCAAACGTGTTTATATTCAGGCGATTTTTATTAATTTCCTTCAAATTGAAATAAAAAAGAAAGGAATATAAAAATAAATTTCGTAAATGAACGATATTGCACTTTGACTGAATTATATCAATTATGGCCTTATAGCTTAATCAATTAAGATCAATTAATCTGGTTTGATTAATAAATATTACGTAAATTATAGATATTTTCAATTTCTTACGTTATCTGTTTTATTATTTATGTTTTATCTGTTGTATTTACTCTATATTGTTTATTTATATATGGTCAGAATTTCCAAACTTATTTATTGTGTTTATCCAACTAACTCATATATGGTGTTAAGCCAATTGTTGAAACAGAATAAAAGTAGCACAACTATATCTTCTAATACAATTTTAGCACTTTCAATTTGACATATATTGATCCAATTTCATTTTTTTTGTAAATTTGTTTATAAACTGGACTAGGATGTTTTATTCTTTGTATATTTTGTCTATGAAGATATTTTGTATAGCAAAAACAGAGATTCTTATACTTTTTTTAGGAGAATTAAATTAAATATTTTAATAGAATGTTTTGAATAACAATATTATTTAGATTACTATAGGAATTTTCTCAAATTGTGAATTTTAAGTTTCTTTACATTATATATTCCGTACGAAGAACGCGTATACTGCTAGTACACTGACTTCCAAAGGTTAAGCACGCAATGTAAATTTCCATTTTTCAAAAGCATATTTATTTGAATTTGAGTGGCTGAAAATCGTTGCGGATGTAGATGGCAGTATGCAAATATCGTATGTTACAGCCAATCACGATTGACTGACCAGATATATGCTAATTAGGCAGTCGTTGAAGACGACAGCATTCTGAACGGTTTGAGGAGGTGCATTTAAATGCTGATACAAAGTGTTTATAACTCTTGTAGGATTATTTTTGATAATATTCGTGTTTCTATGGCTGAAATAAGACGAACGACAGATGAGCGCTGGCATGCAGGTCTGACGCATTGAAGCAGGACAGTCAATCAAAGATGTCGCTATTTTCTTTAGCGTTGATCATTCGATAATTTCTCGATTATGGAAACAATTCCAAACAAGTCAAATAGTTGTTCGGAGACCTGTGCCCGGTCGTCCAAGGGTTACCACCCCCTCTGATAATCGGTATATTGCTATAGTAGCCAAGCGGAATCGACGAGCGACCTTCACAACTGTTACATCCATGGTTGCAGCGGCACTTAGTAACACAATATCTGCCAGTACTGTGCGCCGAAGACTCCACGTGAAGGGACTGACTGTACGCCCGAGTACCACGTTTTTGTGTTCCACTAACCGTCCAAGCCAGAGAGACAAAATTAAAGTAGTGTCGCCAACATGTCAATTGGACTGTCTCATATTGGTACAACATCCTGTCCACGGACGAGTCTAGATTTGCCCAGGAATCAGATGATAAGCGTGTAAGTGTCTGGAGAGAACGGGGCACACGCAATCAGGCCAAGAACATCATCAAACATCACGCATTTAGAGGTGGCAGCGTCATGGTGTGGGCTGGAATTTCAATGGGATATTGCACAAAGCTGCATATCTTTAAAGGCGGTTCTGTGATGGCTGCGCGGTATCGGGATGAAATCCTAGAAACCATTGCGAGGCTCTACGCTGCAGCAGTTGGTCCTGATTTACTCCTTATAGACGATAATGCTCGTCCCCATCGAACTAACATCGTTGACGAATACCTGGAAAGTGAGGGCATTTCTCGTATGGAGTGGCCGGCGTATTCCCCTTACCTTAATCTCATTGAGAACCTTTGGGATGTCCTTGGGCGCGCTGTTTCTGCACGTTTACCTCCTCCAGCCCGTCTCATAGAGTTGGAAACTACCCTATTGGAGGAATGGCCATTGCTTGCATCTGCGATTGTTGATCACCTCATTGAAAGCATGGAAAATCGTTGTAAAATTTGTGTGAAGGTTTGGGGTAGTCACATACCATATTAAAGTAAGTTTTGTTTGGTTTGTTTGCCTTTAAACATCATTTTGTTAATGACCCAAATGTGACGTCATCATATAACTTGCGAAAAGTATGTATGGTTTTCATCTTTGTGCATAATTCTTGTTTTCTTTAATGAATGAACACATTTTCTACCTTCATGTACAATTTGGAGTTAATCAAAACTTTACTTTTCCATTTTTGTTGATTTTACAGTCTGTGCTTAACTTTTGGAAGCGAGTGTATTTAATATCACTGATTATGTTCTTTTATCTTAGAAAATTTCCCATTCAGCAAACAATGGTAATGAGATTAATACATATAACATTTTACTTTAGGTAATTTACTCTGTTTAACGAATATTTTACGTTTTTCATGAAAATATAAAAATTTTATTAAATGACACATTATGAGCAAAAAAATAAAGATTTATAGGGTCTTCTTCAAAGATAATAAACAGTGAGACATTTACAATGATATCCAGCAGGTTATACTCAAATGCAATGATGAGGGGAGTAAAAAAAAAAAGACCCAATTACGAATTTTCAGTATACTTTGTGAATTGTGGTGTCAGGACCAAATAGAGTACTAGCTTGGAAAAATAAAAAAATGCGAAGGTTTTCGTTCAGATCTGCAGTTGCATTCCAATCTGACTTTAGAGAGAGTAAATTATAGGATTCACTTCAACTAGAAGTTGGAAGGAATGTTGTTTCAGTAGCTTAATGGTTGGAGCAATTCGCGGTTCAATCCTCGGTCGGAACGTTTAGAGCTTCACAGATTAATAGTAATTTTACTAAGTGTAAAATAAAACGCATTGAACCTCCACTGATTTTTTTCGATTTTTGCAAGTTTATTGAAGGAGACATTGTATAGCACTCACTCACCTCCTTCATTTATTTTATATTTCTTGCTTTATAATAATTTACGAAGGATTTAAGTTTCACTAAAAAATGAGGATGAAAATGTTTTACTAAAAATTATCATGTCTTTCTAATAATATGTAGTTGTGCCGACTACACATTCTTAGAAGAAAGAGGTAATTCGTCCTTTTAAAATCATGGTTTTACCAATAATGTGAAATATGTGAAACGTATTTAACTAGTTTTCGGTAATCTCTAGTAAACAAATATGTACTTTGTTTTTAGACATCGCCTTAAATTCTTATTTGTAACAAACTAATTAAAGTGCCATATCATTTGAACATAAAAATATTTATATAAATCAGTGATTTATTTTTAAAGGACCATATCTTAAATAGAATTATGTTCATGTTTAAAAGTTTGCATAATCTGAAATATTTTAACGTAAATAAATTCCATAATCTTGTGAATTTTTGCATTACCTATAATACATTCATGATTTTGTTAGAGACAATTATTGGTGTCGCAGACAAACGCTCCTTCCAGCAGTTCCAACAAAGGTCTTTGTTGCCGCGTGCCTTTGTTGGTGATTTTGCTCTGTTTCATTTATCTTAAAAAAAAAGGAGGCTATGTTTTTGCTTTTGAAACCGATTTTGATACCTTTAATTAACCTTGTATTCTGGGTCTACTGATTTCTTATTATTATTATTCTTATTTTACAGATTTAATCAAACAGCGATAGGGGCGAACTTTTATATAATTGCAATGTAACGAGAATTTGAATAAGAATTTGAACAAAAATAACAGCGCCATTACAACAAAATTACATTAATATTGCATAAATAGAATGGAAGTTTTCAATAAGAGAGAGAAAACTGAACAAAACAGTAAAGAATATTAATCTGTAAAAAAGTATGTTGCTGCCTTTCACACTCCAGCTATTTAATGATAACTGCAAACCGGTATATCTCGATAGTTTCAGAAAGTTTTCTTTAACAAGTAGTCAGTGTGGATCTTAGAATATTTTGTTAAAGAAATACTCTTGACAGTTTAGTCTTCTCGATTCTCGTCTTTTTCTTATATAATTCCCATGATGAAAGTGCTTGAGTTTCTTTTGTAAACTACCATGCAACTGAAACTGAAATTTTCGGTTATTCCACAATAAATCTTTCTCCTTTTCCTGTCTTTTGCGGCGAAAATGCAACCCAAAAATTTATTTGGATTTGACTTTGAAGAAGGACATGCTGCTCGTTTTTAACTTTCCCTGATGTAGTAATGTAAGGAAAATATTGGGAGAGATCATGCTCTCTCTGATTTTGGTAAATTTATATTGTATGAAAATCGCTGAACATGATTTAATCATTTTTACTGTCTTATACACTGGTATTGAGAAAGTACTGCTTTCACAAAAGTTTTCGATTTCGAGATTTTGATGCCAATATATGTTTTAAGACTTCTTGAACACGTTTGACTATTTTTAACATAATGTCCGTCTGATGTCTGTGATCGATTTCTTGTGTATACGATAGCAGCTGCAAATATTTTTTCGAATTTTCACGGATTTCCGGATTTTCACGAAACTTTATATCCGGATTTGTTATCCAAAAATCAAGAACTGGATAGAATTTTTTTAATTCGAGTGAAAACTTCGAAATTTATTCGAAATTTTATATTTTTTAACATGGCAGCATAGGACAAAATGTAACTTAATCATGCATAAAAGGGTTTATTTAAGGCTTAACGATCACAAGACTTGAAAGTTTCTGTGAAAATTAGCCGCGACACAATTTTTTTTTGTTCGTGACGTCATTAGTCTCCCCTTGGGGGGGGGGAGTTACCCCCTCCCCCTCCCGGGGATACATTGTCAAGTATGGTATCAAGCCAAAGATTTTTTCAAGCCGTTTAAAGTGAAGGGTAACACGATACAGTTGCAATAATTTGGACTCATTTTATACCGATACCGATTTTTTATTTTTTTTCCTTGTAAAATTTGAAACAAAATGAGTTATGATATGAAAAAGTCGAGTTGAGTTACACTCCAGTTAATTTTAATTAGTGTATATGAGTCTGTAACCAGGATATCACTCGAACAAAATTGAACGATTCCCTTGAAATTAGGAATTTGGTATGATTCTTTCAATGTATAAATGAAAAGAGTCCTATTAAATTACATGGAGACCAGACAAAAGTGTTGAAAGGTAAATTCTAACACATTTTTAAATCTATAAACATAAAAATATTTATGGAAGAAAGGCAGTGGATTAAAAAATTAGATTCAAAAATATTTTTTAAATGAGAATGATGTAATTTCTGGGATGCTAACATGCACCGTTCTTGAAATATTACGCAGTTTTGATCTAATGGATTCTCCATGTCTTTGGATGAGTCGGACGGTCTGGGTCTTCAACAGTTTTGATATAAAATAAGGAGAAAATAATAAATTAAATAGATTTTAAAATAATATAAAATACTAGTATATTTTCATGTAATAATTTTGATGCTAACTCAACAGATTGTCCGTCTATAAATATCTGTTCACATATACACACTTCTCAACTAATCACAAAAATCTGTTGTAGTCATTGATGAAAGGAAAGTGAAAAATTCATGAAAAGATCCACAGTACAGTGATTTTAACGTTGAATTGTCGCTTTTCCGGATGACAACATGTAATACTATTTCAGAGTACCCAATTAACTTATCTTTCCCACAACTCTAAATTAACAATTATTAATATTGACGGCATCCTCAATAAACAATACAGTCCATATACCAAAGTGTTTTAATAATTAAATCATCAATTAGGCGACATTTTCAGTAACTTTGATGATATTTTCGTCAATCTGGGGTAAAATATTGCCAAGATGGCGATACCCCGATAGATTATACAACAAATTCGCCAAATATATCGCCAAGTATACCGCCAAGTGTATCGCCAAGTGTTACAGATAAAAGGAAAGAAGTATGTACTAGAACGCATACCTGTTATACGGCGGAATTCAAAATTTGCAAATTATTACCTTCTATTTAGAGTCGTTTTAATAAATTTGGCGACATTTCCCTAACATTGTCAGCATTTTTAAAAGTCGCCAAGTTGGCGATATCCTGCCAAAATGTTTACCTACCGTTAAGGAAGGACGGATGGATGGATAGACGAACGGAGAAATGGGTTATTCTTATAGTCGACTAGCAGCATACCCGTTCTTCGTACGGAGTATAAAATATAAAGAAACTTATAATTCAGATTCATATGCAAATTATGTTAAAATATTAAATTTATTGCTCCTAAAGAGAAGTTTATGAATATCTGTTCTCATCATGCAAAATTATCGTCACGGGCAGATCTGCAGAATAAAACATCCTGGCCCCTTTCGAAAGCAAATTTACAAAAAAAAAGGAATTGAATCAATATATGCAAAATGAAAGCATTAAAATTGTATAGGACCCGTACTACTTATATACGCGAATATTAGAAGATATAACCTGTATTAGTAGATTACATGTATAAATTGAAAATATCAATAAACCCGTAATTGATTCCAATATATGCCAGAATGAAAGCACTAAAATTATATGGGAATATATATATATATACATATACCCATACTACTTATATTGTCGCAGATTAGAAAATATGCCTGTATGTTAGTAGAAGATTACCCTTATTACAATATGAGTCTAAAAAATCTTTGCCGAAATAAAACAGATGACATTATAAATTGAAAATTTCAATTATCCCCGTAATCTTTATACCAGAAGGTCGTAATTGATTCCAATATATGCCAATATATATCAAAATATATGCCTATATACCTGTACTACTTATATTCTCGTAGATTAGAAGATAACACGTGCATTTATGGAAGATTACTCGCACAACGTACAATATGTGAGTTTCAACAATTTTTGTTATGATAAAACAATGGTATAATAATTTGAAAATATCAATAATCCCTGAATCAATAATCCCCGAAAATATCAATAATAATAATGTGTAACCTGAAGACCGTAATCGATATTTTCCAGTCAAAAATGCAATGCCAATGAAATTTATTTTATATGCATATCTTTATTATTCAAATCGGAAAAGATTTAATTAAAATCGTATGCCACATAACACATTGGATTTACATCCATTGCTAAACGACATATCAGTTGCTTCAAATAAATTGATGGAAATCATATCGTCTGAATAATGCTATCTCCATAAAAGGTTTGGCGATATTTTCTTCAATTTAGCGATAACTTAAAAAATCGCCAAATTTATCGCCAAGTGGGACTGTAAAACTGATAGTCCCATTTTGCGACAAACTGACGAAACATCATCATAATATTATCCCCTAACAAAACACAATTAATTTCATTTATTACGCGCAATTTTATCAATTTCATGACATTTTTATAGATTCACAAACATTTTTATCAACTTGGTGATATTTTAAAAATTCGATAGATAAATGTGTTACTAAGTAGGATGGATAGACTGACCCACAAATGCTACCGAAACATCATTTCAGTACTGTCTTCTAAAAAAACGAATTTAATTTCATTGATTTGCGTCGTTTTCAGCAATTTGGCGATATTTCCGTCAATTTGGCAAAGTTTAAGAAAAGTTGCCAAGTTAGCGATATTCCGCCAAATTCGTAGCTCTGAAATTGCAGATCTGAAGAATGAAACATCCTGATCCCGTTTGTATATTCTAAATGCAAACACTAAAATTGCATTAGAAGATATACCCTTTCTACTCTTTTTCTGTTTCAACAATCGGATAAATGAGTTTATTGGTAAACACAATATGAGTTTATTAGCTAAACACAATATAAAAGCTTAAAAACTCTTTGTCAAATGAAAGTGATGTACGCAGTCCGTAATTAATATAATTAAAAGAAAAATCAAACCGTTCATTTACAAAATATATTTATACATCTATTTATTTATTATTCAAATAGAAAAAATAATAACAAATATTAAGAAACAAATTTAATTTAATTGCGTTGCTGAGCAACATAATATAATAAAGAATCTTCCTCATAAACTGCGAAATTAAATAACCATTTTGATCTCTTCCCCATAAAATGCAAAAATAATAACCATTTTGATTTCTTTATACTTTCCATTGTTTAGTAAATGCTTGACCATGGAGTTAGATTTTCCATTAAAATTCATGTTTCAAACAATTCATGCTTTCAGATAGTGACTAATTAATGCAAAAATCCTGCACTAAGCTCAGAAATGAAGTTTTAATTCACGTTGACGTTTTAAACAAACGATTTTCATCCTTTCCGTTTGGATAAACCACGGAGTTAGAGAGTAGATCTCCTAGGATAAAGTTCCGTTTTTCATTAATATCTCGACAACCCCTGGTATTAGAAACTCGAAACTTGGGAAAAATTTATGGGGGGCTATTTTAAGTCTACTCACAAAATTTCATTAAATTCGATTCAGCCGTTCTCTCGTGATGATGAGACAAACGAAATATTCGTTTTTCACTAATATCTCGAGAACCACTGGTTATGGAAACTCCAAACATGGACTAAATTTTAAGTGGGGCTATTTCTAGGCTACCCACAAAATTTCATCAAATTCGGTTCAGCCGTTCTCCCGTGATGATGGGACAAACAGACAGACAGACAGGCAGATTTTCAATTTTATTTATATAGATTCTTGTATTCTTTCCAAGATATTAAATTTTCATCAATTAGTCGTTATTTTCATTGATTTAGTGTCATTTTTACCAATTTGGTGACGTTTTCGTGAATTTGACTACATTTTTAAAAAGTCGGCAAGTTAGCGATATTTCGCTAAATTTGACGCTGGAATTTCGCCAAGCGTTACGGACGAGGAATAGTTTATTCTTATAGCAGATAAATGACTATTGGCGTCTAAATAAAAAACTAGTACCCGAAGTATCTTCTCTCATGAATGAAACGTGCTAGATCCACGAGAATGATGTTAACAAATTTATCGCATAATATTATATATGAAAAGTGAACCTATTTCACAATAGTCATATTTTTTTTTTCAGATTTTATGTGAGTAATAAATGCATTTGAAAAATGTGCAATTTCAAGAGAACGGTTCATACTAGCATTCTAATTTTTATGTCAATCGTTTTATAATGAAAAATTACAAAAGAAATGATTATTTACATAACTTTATTAAACGTTTTGATTTTTTTATGATTTTTTCAAAATTTCATTCAAAAATTTGGGGCGTTCGGTGCATTCAATTGCATTTAAAACAATAGGGTCCCGGTGTTCACGAATTGTAATTTTTGTACCAAATTTTGTTCAAATCTATCCATTCGTTCGTGAGATATTGTCTCCACAGATTCACACACACACACACACACAGAGAGGGAGAGAGAGAGAGAGAGACATCACCTAAAAAACGTTCGATTCGCATTCAGGGATGCATAAAACGTGCTCTCCCATCGAAACCTCGAATTCGAATTTTCGATCCCGTCACAATACTTTCCTTATACATTATACTATAAGAAAAATAATTTAAAAAAAAGTATAGGAGAAATAAAGGAAAGAGTTAACATTAATTTTGACTACAAACTTCAAAGGCCTTAAAAAAGCATCATTATCTGTGCATATTAATAATCTAAAACGTATCAATAGGATATATAACAATTCCAAAATATGTATCAACAGTATTATTAATAATTTCAGGTATAAATTATAACTTAAATGCCTTACAGAATTATTACTTTCCTTACATATATAGGACGGAAAGTATACGGAAAGTATTGTGACGGGGTCGAAAATTCGAATTTGCGTTTTCTACGGGAGAGCACCGTTTTAAACATCCCTGAACACGAATCAAACATTTTTGAGGTGATGTCTGTGTGCGCGTCTGTGTGGCGACGATATCTTACGAACGAATGGATCGATTCGAATGAAGTTTGGTAAATAAATTAGATTCCGTAAATATTGGAAGTCTATTGTTTTTAACCGTAATCGAATGTTCAAAACCCTATAAATTTTCGAGTGAAATTTCGAAAAAATCATCAAAAAATCAAAACCTTTAACAAAGTTACACAAATAGAATTTCTTATGTAATTTTTCTTTAGAAAACGATTGACATAAATTTCAGAACACTAGCATGAACCTTTCTCGAAATATTGTACATTTTTCAAATAAATTTATCATAAAATCACATAAATTTAAAAAAAATATTTTTAACTATGACGAAATATGTTTACTTTTCATATGTAATATCATGCGATACCTTTGGTGATATCATTCTCGAGAATCTAGCTCGTTCCATTGATGAAAAAAGATACTTTGGGTAATACTTTTGTATTTGAACGCCAATAGTCATTTATCCGCTGTAAGAATAACTTATTTTTCCGTCCATAACGCTTGGCGAGATTTTGGCGACGAATTTGGGGGAATATCGCCAACTTGGCGACTTTTTAAAATGTTGTCAAATTGACGAAAATCTCGCCAAAGTGATAAAAATTATGCTAAATCAATATAAATGACGACTAATTGACGAAAATTCAATATCTTGGAAAGAATATAAGCATCTACTATAATAATAATCTATTTCTCAGTCTGTAACGTTTGGCTAAATTTCGGTGACGAATTTGTCGGAATATCTCCAACTTGCTAACATTTTAAAAGCTACTAAATTGATGAAAATGTCACCCAAATGATAGAAATTCGCAAATTGATGAAACCGACGCTAAATCAATGAAATTACGACTAATTGATGAAAGTTCAATATCTTGGAATGAACATAATAGTAGACTATAAGAATAGCCCATTTCTCCGTTCGCCGTAAAGTTTGGCGAGAAATTTAGTGGGACGTCGCCAACTTGGCGACTATTTTAAATGTCGCCAAAGTGACAAAAATGTTAGTAAATTCATGAAAATGACTCCAAATGGGAAGTAATGTTTTGTAAATTCTGATTTCCGTCATATGACGGGCATACCTTCTAGTATATAGGAAATGTTCTTCTCTCCGTTTGCCTGTAACACTTGGTGATGCATTTGGGCGAACTTGGAGAATAATCTAGCAAAATATTACCAACTTGGCGGTATTTCTCCCCAGATTGATGAAAAAATCGTCAAAATTGCAAAACTGACGCTAAATTAATGAAAATGACGCCTAACTCTTGAATTAATTATTAAAATATTTTAATATATGGACTATATAGCTTATTGGGGATGCTATCAATATTGATAATTGTTTACTTAGAGTTGCGCGAAATATAAGTTAATTGGGTACTTTTAAATAAAGTTAATTGGGTACTTTTAAATAGTTTTACATATTGTCATCCAGAAAAATTGCCAAATATACAATTCAACGATAAAAATACAGTACCGTGGAACTTATACATTATTTTTTACTGTAAAAGGAGTAAATTCATTGCATTGTATAAGGAAAGTCATGTGCTGCCCACATCAGCTTTTTTTATTTAATACACATGTTATTTAATACACATACTATTCAATATATTTACATATTATATTATATGTGCAATTTTTAATTGCACTAATTAACTATTATATTTTTCGCGATGCTATGTTAGTTATTAAATATCCTCAACTTTTTCATTTCTTCATGTATAAGTTACCCTTCTTATTATCGAAGTATCAATTCAACTACTTTGTGTTCGATTCATATAAGTTGTTTCCTGCATTCTGTCAAGTATGTGGCTTCCTCGACAAAAATGAATTCTGGAACTCTTGTATATTTGTGTGATTGAATATGTGGGGACGCGTGTTTGGTGATATAATAAATTTTAATTTACATTCTTGGTTTCGTTTATTTCTATTGTCTCTCAGCTGTGTTAGGTCTAAGTAAAACACCTTTATCTTTGATAGTGTATAACTTGCTGAAATAGAGCAACAATCATGAATTAAGTGGACTCCTAATAAAGTCTTGATACTGTAATTGTACTTACATTTAATACTTCCAGTAATTGGCGCCCATAATATACAACATGGGTTCAATACTCATGTTCTACCGCTAAATTGATTCAAGATGCAAATTCTTCTTTTCAAATAACATAGCTTTATATTTTGATATTCATTTTTCGTCTGTTATATACAGTTAATATACGGTAAATCTGTTATATACGGTAATATACGGGTACGTAAGTACGATTTATATTATAAATGTGCTTACTTATTCAATCTTACTGTTTCAACTATATTCTAACACAAATTTAACCTTCTGGAAGTAATATATTTAAGTGAAACAATAGAAAGGGCCTCATAATAGCACGAAAGGAGTCCTGCATATTCACTTTAAATTAAATTCAATTTACGTAGTATAGCACATTTACACTGAAACTTTTAAATTAATTAAATTTAAAAACTTACCAGTTGCATTAAATATTGAACGAAACAGAAATGAATTTTAATGCTGTTTATTGAATCCCTGAAAGATATCTGTTAAAATCATTTGCTTCGCGTGTTTTCCAACAATAACATATTTCGTGAGATGAATTTTCAATTTACTGACAATGTTGAGACCTTCGTGGTCTCCAATGTCCAGAAAGTGCTTTTGTAGTGTCTGTGTACTCCTCAGCGCGTCGTTTCTTTCCGCACAATGTGCTTTCTCACCAGTTTATATTTATTTTTCATCATCGGTTTCGTCTTCTATGGTTTTGTTTAATGAAACTGTCAATGGTCGTTCTGTATTTTCGGTGCTCTATATTGACAGAAGAGTCGAAACTTTTGACCAAAGTGAGAAACTGTTTGCTTTATTTTTTTCGTTGCGGAATTCAGTTTGGTCATTCTTAACGAATTCGGCCTTCTTGAGTCATTTCTGCAAGCAGCTGAAACTAACACTTTTGATTGCTTTTGATATCTAAATAGGCGCATCCAGAACTGTGACAGATTTTTCTAAGTCCTCGTTTTTAGAGCATATCGACATTTTGGATAAAATAATAGATGAGAAAGCACCACTGATAATTAGATGTGAAAACTCCATTCGGAGAACACACAGAACATCCATATTGAGAATTGGATGAGAAAAAACCATTGAGTCCTTTTTCAACCCTAAGAATAATTGGCATTTCCCCCTCCCCTGTTCTTTTGAAGTTTAATTGCTACGAATTCATAATTGTATTTTCCTTATTTTAAAGAAATAAAGATCCCCAACTCATGAAAGATTGTTTTTATGACTAAAATTCATACTTGTAATATGAAATAAATACACTTCGTAAAGAAATGTACTAAAACACGTGAATTTATGTAAATGTACACGGTTTATTCTAATCAATGTTAAATTTCAGACCATACCAAAATCTTGATAAAAATGTGTTAGTCAGTCCGAACTCCGTTTGCTATCGGGAGTGAAATACATTAACGTCTTATTTCAAGGGACTGCGGATTCAGAAAATATCCGTAAACGAGGAGTGTCCACTAAAGAGGAGTATCCGTTAGTGGAGGTTCGATTGCATGTGTATATATATATATATATATATAAACGAAAGTATCAAACTCATATAGCTCATAATAATATTAAATACACTCCATGAAAATTAAAATTTTTCGCATTGTATAACAGTAAGCAATGCCTCTGAAAGTGGTTTGAAATCATTTAGTAACATATATCGTATTAATTTGGGATTGCACCCAATTTTTTTCACATGACCATTATCCGTTTACTTTTATTACTAGATTTTCCATTTACTTTTACACATCCAATGTGTATTTCTTTTACACAATTAATTCTCTCCTATGAAGAATTAATTATTCAATAAAGGCTTCATGCTACTACTTATCGGATTCATACACTCAAAAAGTACAGATTACCTTCAAGTAAAAAACCACTTATTTCATATTTAAAATAACTGCTTCAATTTATGTTATTTATTTCCAGATCTAGTTTCTCATAGCTTATCAAATTCATGTATTATATATTTATATGATATGTGAATTTGAAAATTCAACATTCACGTGTTGATGTTAGATGTGTCTCTAAATTTGTCAACTTTATCTAAGTGCTCGTCATTTTAAAAATCATTACCAAGAAAATATTAAATAATTTTGTAATTTTTCATTTAAAGCAAAAACAATGTTAGCAAATATAGCCATTTTTTACAAAAGAAACCGCATATTTTCTTGCCAATTTGCCAGCTCCGGAAACTCAGTTGCAAATCATGCGAAAATGCAAAACAGGGGAAATAACTAAAGCAACCTGAGCTCAAAATGTGACGTCACTGCGCACATGGATCACCGATTAAATTTGGGGTTGCAATATTACGATTGGTTGATATTTTTCCCGCTCAAGTGACGAAACGATGGAACAGAGTAATACATTCTGAGGTCACTGCAGCTACGGTAATGGTTGTAAATCACGTGACTTTACCGGGTCTTTTCAATGAGATTTACCTTAACAGATTTCAGAGCTGTCAGAGCAACGATAGAAATTAAATATTTTACTTTGTTTGCTTTCATTTACCGAGAACATGAATAAAATCGTTTGTACAGAGGAAAAGTTATAACTCGGACTAAAATGAAGAGATCAAAACTGCAACTTTCGCGTATTTGGGAAATTTTTTCAGTATCCCTAATTTTGAACTTACTTTCCCAATTAAAGTTTGTCAATTGATTTATATATATATATAAATCAATTGACAAACTTTAATTGACTATTTCTACAACGATGTCTGTATGACTGACTGTCTGTCTGCCTGTGTGCACATTCTCGAAACAAATTGATCGAACGATTATGTAAACCTGTTGGCCTTTATAACGCCTGTAATGTTCATAGATTTAAATCTAGTATGAACGTTACAGGCCTTTTGATCTTTGGAGTAAACAGACCAAGAGATAGCTCTCATACCTTTGGAAAAGAATGAACTGTTATTTTAAAATACTAAAATTGTGCAACCATATTTACCACACT
Organism: Amaurobius ferox; assembly: GCA_951213105.1. Taxonomy (NCBI): domain Eukaryota; kingdom Metazoa; phylum Arthropoda; class Arachnida; order Araneae; family Amaurobiidae; genus Amaurobius; species Amaurobius ferox. Next base: position 92,580,610 of record OX578142.1, on the reverse strand, counting down.
GCCAAAGTTAAGCTGAATAATGTTTTATCAAAGCGGTGCACCCAGAAAATATTTTATTTCTTAAAAAGAGCAAAACTAAGTACACAGTTCAATCAAAACTTTCATTAGATTTCAATCTGTTTGGATTGTAATATCATATTCCTTCACAAACCGACTGACTATTCAGGTGCACCCTAACTGTATAGTTGTTTTTCCGTTCCGAAGAATCCACTGGCAGTAAAGATAGATGTACAGAAACAACGTTCCTCTGATTTTCAACTGGATAAAGTAGACCACATTTTATCAACTCTCTCTGTCTTAGTTCCTTACATGTCGCTAAAGTTATACCACCAATTATCAAAAAGTTACATTCATAAAAAAATTTCATGAAAAGCTTCTCAAATATACATTCATATACAATTTAAAATGAATTGCATACGACAAATATAAGATCCGTTTGTCGTGGATTTGTGCATCAGGTAAGTATTATGCGAATATCAATGTTCAACTTTTCGTGGTTGATTATATATATATATTGTTATATAGTGTATATATATATATATATATAGTTATATAGTATATATATATATATATAGTATATAACTATAGTTATATAGTGTGTGTATATATATATATATATATATAGTTATATAGTATATATATATATATATATATATATATAGTTATATAGTATATATATATATATATAGTTATATAATATATATATATATATATATATGAACATTTAATCATATTTTCTATGATTTGCTCATTATTACATCAAAGTATTTAAAAATAAAACTTAATCAATTTCATAATAATACGCCTACTAATTCTTATTGTGTGATATCTTTTAAACATCCAATTTATAACTCTATAAATTTTGGGTCTATTTTTTACAAATTCAATCACTTATTACCTATTCAGGATTTGAATGTTACTAAGACTTTTAAATACAGCAAGCCGATTGCTAGAACTATTTCTAATTACAATGAAATTTCACAATCTATCTCTATTGATAAAGATTCCATGTCAAATGTTGATAATGATTGTATTTGCAAGGTAGACGAATATGCTGACTATATAAATCCACACTTGGGCCATATCGTTACAGGAGACATAGCAATAGTTAAAGACGAAACGTTAAGAACCATTTCATCATGTCATTTGGTATAAAATTCAGGTTATCATCCTGTTATAACTCTTTTAAAGTTTTAAAGCCAATCAATCTTGACCTTGATAAATATATTTATAAATTAGCTTCTAAATAAGCTCTGTCTTTAGAGGCATTTATTATGTGGAAATTCACTTTATTAAAATTTATTAAAAATATTATTTGTAGTATTAAATTGACTAGATCTTTATATAATATTGATAATTTAAAACATTCCATTAATGGTTTACAAAGATCTTTTGTTATTACTTATGTTGATCTGATGTCTACCTTAATTAAAGCATTTCTTAAATTGCGACCATGGATCTACGACCTATCGTTCAGTAGATATTTAATCATGATATATTTTAAAAACACCTTGTATATGGGACTTATTGTGGAGAAACGTATAGTTCGGCTTTCCTCACAAAATGTGTACTGAGTTTGCATGTCATAAGAACACACCATTGTGGCATTTTCACACAGTATTTTTATGTAACATACTATACAGATCCTAGTCATGTCTATAATGCTATTCGACAAATCAAATAGTTTGTCGTAATAAAACATTCAATAGTTCCTTAAAGAAAGACGGAATATAAAATTTAGGTGACTACAATTGTTTTATAGCCCTCTTCTTCAGCCTCCAAAACAGTATTTTCTTAACAACCGCTAAGTAAGAACTGCATGGCGGCAGGCAGAGAAGCAATTAAATATATATATAGAACACCTAAGGCGATTATTTGTAACGGGGTTAACAGACATAGCTGCCAGTTACTTATTTTATTGATTTTTTGTTCATATTTTTCTCATTTTCAGTATCATGCTCTGGTAATGTTCAAGTAGTTTAATTGTATGTTATTTGAATAATGTGGCTAGTGTAGCACTCCAAAACTGATTGTTTTTTCTAAATGTTGTTATTTTTTAATTACAGACGCTACCAGGATGTTTTATTCTTCAGATCTACCTGTTAAGATAATTTTGTGTAGCGAGAACATAGATTCTTAAACTTCTTTTTAAGAGCATTAATTTCAATTTTTTAATAGAATGTTTTGAATAACAATCTCATTCAGAATGCTAAAGGAATTTCCACTCACATGATTGTGAATTTAAGTTTCTTTATAATGTACGTTTCGTACGAAGAACGGGTATACTGCTAGTCGACAAAATTGTTAGAAAAGGCTTTTATTTGGCATAATCTGATTATTGGCAAATTGCTTTCCTATTCAAGGGTGCTAAAATAAACAACACTTACATGCACATGAATCTAATGTACAGCATGTTCAAAATACCCTCCGTCGGCAACAATGCATATTTGAATTCGAGAAAAAATACTACCGCGGTACTTTGCCAAGCATTGCAGATGTCACCGTGCTACAGGCCATTATGAAACGCTTTTTGACAAGCATTTCTTGCATTCCATATACTCGTTTCGTGCATGCCTGATGTCATTTCCTACTCATTAGACAATCCTCTACAACTTTGTAATTGGCTTTTTTTCGTCCATCTCGCTTTATTTTCGAATTCGTTATCTTAACGTTTTAAATTCTCCGCTAGGGACAGTTAAATCATTTTCATCTGATCGGACATGGTCACTTTACTATAGATAGACCTAATGTGTACTCATGGACCTTCCTTTAAAAGTTATTAGAGTGCTTAGGACTTTGCTAGGAACACTGTATTTTGCTAAAGAATAAGCTTGTGTTAAGAGATCTGTGTTTAATATATACTCGTGGAAGAAAATCTTTTGTATACCATAGCTGGATAACTGTGTGCAGTTTTAAACACTATAACCATAGAAAATATTTGTGTTAGTAATGAGAGATACCAAAAATCGCTTAAAACAAGAAAATATTCTGTACAGTAATTGGCACCCCATACCAATAATTGTTAAATATATTACTTCACATTTTAACAAAATAAAGCCGTTAATAAAATGTTTGAAACACGATGCTAAATATTATGTTATGCATTTTTTAAGATATTTATTATTTTATCAGATGTATGAAACACATTTTATGTTAATCAACAAGTAAAAAAACCCTTGTTCAAGAAAAAAGAAATCTTAAGCAAAGTATTCGAGCACAAATAAGGTAACAATGCATCTTACAGCTGTTTTGAGGATACTTTGTCAAGTTAGAATACCAACTAACCTTGAAGTACAAACAAAACGAAATAGGTACAAATATTCTTCTTGGGGTGTCATTCTTTTACAGAGCACAAACCGCTGAGCGCCTTTAATCTTTAATATCATTCTTTGAAATCATCATCATTTTTTACATTACTTCAATGAGCACCATGGGATTTCAAAATATTTAATTTACAATTTTATTTTGTTTAAAACTCCTAATGTGGCATTTCAGTGGACATGGGTAAAAATGGAAGAAATAAAGGGATATATATACCCACGTTGTGGATTAAAAGTCCACAACGTGGTCTGGTGTGTCAGTTCTTGTTTCAGATTGGCTGGGCTGTTTTTTATTCTGCTTTCTGCTTGGCTCTCTCAGGTGGGCTTTCGAATTGCTGCTAATCACTCATGTTAACCACCTGAGCGAATTGCTGCTACAGGTGGTTAACATGGTGGAGAACTAAGCGTGTTTGGAGAAGCTAAACGTCGTATGCGAAAGTCGTTCTAAATAAGTACATATGCCTTGTTCTAGGCAATATCATTATTTCAACTTACGATTGTTTAACATCATACGTCCCTGAGGAGCTCAAGACCTCAAGAGCTCAATTTTATAATGCAAAAAGTCTCCAGATGAAAAATATGTTTCAAAACTGTATATATATATATATATATATATATATATATATATAATTGAATATAATTTCAAATAAATTAATGTGTCATTTTGTGAAATTAAACTCAATTCAAAGAGTTATGAAAGAAGTTAAGAAAACTGAAATTGAATTTTTAATGAATCAGATTTTTACTTTCCCTGCAATACATGGTAATGTATAGGGAAAGTATTGGAATCATGTCGAAAATCACAACTCGAGTTTTCGACGGATCTACACGTTTCAAGACCGCTAGAATACGAAAAAACCATTTTTAGCGTGACGTCTGTGTGCGTGCCTGTGCATATTTTGTATCCACTCTAACTAAAAAACTAATGGACCGAATTTCACAAAATTTGGTAGGTAAGTCACTTGTGGGCGAGTCTGGTGCTGATTAGTTTTGGATACGATTCGGGATAAAGGAACTCGCCTATTTTTGCGAAATGGCCCGCAAAAGGTTTTATCCACTCTAACTAAAAAATTAATGGACAGAATTTCACAAAATTCGGCAAATGAGTCATTTGTGGGTCACCCTGGTGCTGATTAGATTTTGGTATGATTCGGCAAAAAAACCTGCCTTTTTTTGCAAAATGGCCAGCAAAAATCGTCAAAATCTAAACTAAAGAACTACGTATGCTCAAATATATCCATTAAATGCTTGTTTAATACGTAATTTTTAGCGAAGAAAAAATAAGACCAACCCCATTACATTAGGACTAGCCGTTCTCGAGATATTTTAGTTTTTCGTATTTTCTCTACGCCACCTTTGAAAATAAGTCCGGTTACCGAATGAGAACGAAAATTAAATTAATAGTGAATTAAATTTAATTAAAATAAAGAGAACGTGGATATAAGTCTGCAGGGAAAGTCATGTGCTGCCCATATCAGATTTTTACTTTTCCTGCAATACATGGTAATGTATAGGGAAAGTATTGGAATCATGCCGAAAATCGCAACTCGAGTTTTCGACGGAACCACACGTTTCGAGACTTCTAGGATACGAAAAAACTATTTTTAGCGTGACGTCTGTGTGTGTGTCTATCTGTCTGTGTGTCTGTGTAATGTATGTATCCACTCTAACTCAAAAACTTATGAACCGAATTTCATAAAATTTGGTAGGTAAGTCACTTGGGTATGACCCTGGTTCTGATTAATTTTTGGTACTATTCGTAAAAGCAGAACCCGCCTTTTTTTACGAAATGGCCCGTAAAAATTTCATGTATCCACTCTAACTAAAATACTAATTGACCAAATTTCACAAAATTTGGTAGATAAGTTACTTGTACAATACTCTGGTGCTGATTAGATTTTGGTATTAATCGAAAAAGAACAGTCTGCCTTTTTTTACGAAATGGCCTGCAAAAATGTCATATATCCACTCTAGCTGAGATACTAATTGACCAAATTTCACAAAATTTGGTAGATAAGTTACTTGTGGGATACTCTGGTGCTGATTAGATTTTGGTATTACTCGGAAATAAACAACCTGCCTTTTTTTACGAAATGGCCCTTAAAAATCGGCAAAATCTAAAAAAGGCTACGTATGTTCAAATATATCAATTAAATGCTTGTCTTATACGTAATTTTTGATGAGGAAAAGAATAAGAACAACTCTATTACTTTAGGACTAACCTTTGTCGAGATATTTGAGATTTTTCGCATTTAGTTATGCCACTTTTGGGAAAATGTCCATTTACCAAATAAAAGCATAAATCGAATTAAAAATTCAAATTTAGTGTTATTTGGTTCAATTAAACTCAATCTAATGAATTATTAAAGAAATAAAGAAAATATGAATTTGAGTCTGCAGGGAAAGTCATGTGCTGCTCACATCAGATTTTTTATAATGATCACGAAATATTTACTTTGTTTAAAACTACGAAAATGACTGAAAATGTAGTTATTTGCGTTTTGAATAACTGCATATAGAAGCACTTAAAGAAGTTCCAAATTCAAAGTTCCAATAAGTATGTAAGTTTGCATCATTTTACAAAACAAAGTAATCTGTATCAAAGTAATCTGTATCAAAGTAATCTGTATATAGCTGAATAAGACTGACTGACTTAGGATACATTTGCAGTCAAACTTCTAAAGGTGGAAACTTGCATACACGTGAAAATTTTCCGATAAGTAGAGAGAAAGGTCTAAAATCTTAGAATTTTATTTGAAAAAATTTTAAATCTCGAATTTGTTGTTAAAACATTCCTCAACTATATAACTCGAAATTAGCTAGACACACAAAACTTGTTTTCATACTCTCATGTGGAGAGAAACAAGATCTAACTTTTTTTAGTATATAACTAACCGTTCTTGAGATATTTTAACTTCTAATTATAACAGATGATTTTTTATTATATTTCATAACTCAACTTCTATACAGGTTTTGATCGCATTTGGGACCAAATACAGAATTCTGCTAGGTATTATTCTAATCAAACTATTGAAAATATTTTTCATGAATAATTATTTTTATTACTTTCCCTACAATGCATGGTAATGCATAAAGAATTGGAATCGTGTTGAAAATCGCAACTCGAATTTTCGACGGATCTACGCATTTCAAATACTTTAAAACCTGAAAAAAAAAATATGTTTAGCGTAACGTCTGTATATGTGTCTGTCTGTCTATCTGTGTGTTTGTCTGTGCAATGTATGCATCCCCTCTAGATGAAAAATTAATTGACCAATTTTTACAAAAGTTGGTTGACAAGTCACTTGTGGGATATCCTGGTGCTGATTAGACTTTGGTACGATTCGGATGAAAAGAACCTGCCTGTTTTGCGAAATTACCCGCAAAAATCACATGTATCAGCAAAAACTGAAAACTAAATTCCCAAATTTTACGGAATTTGGTAGATAAGTTACTTGTGGTATACCCTGGTGCTCATTATATTTTTATACCATTCGGAAAAAGAACCTGTCTTTTCTTACGAAATGACCCGCAAAAATCGACAAAATCCAAAATAAAAGACTACACAGGCTCAAATTTTTAATTAAATGCATGTTTAATGCGTAATTTTCTTATTCTTTTCGTAACCGACGGAAAAAAGACCACCCCCATAACACTAGAACTAACTTTTCTCGTGATATTTTAGTTTTTTGCCACGTCGCCTATTTAAATATACATCCAGTCACCAACTGAAAAGGAAAATTGAATAAAACTGCACATTCAGTCTATTTTCAAATATTTATCCATGTTATTTTGTGCAATTAAACTCAGTTTAATGGATTATGAATGAGAAAACAAATTTGATTCTGTAGAGAAAGTCATGTGCTGACCAGATTTTTTAGATTAAAGTGTCCAAAAACAATAAAGCAATATATATTCATCAGAAATTAAATAGTATTTACACATTGCAATTTTCATGTTAGCAGAATTATGAAATATACTCCATTTCTATGATTACATTTGGAAAAGTTTTTGATATTCAGCATTTTACGCTGCATTTAGTAACCACTAGCCATTACGCTCACGCGAAACGTGGGTGCAAATGGCTAGTATCATATAATCATCTATAAATATATGAATACAATAGTTACATAGCAGTCTATCTGAAGCTTTTAAAACCCAAACAATATTATTTCTTATACATAAAAGTTTTCTAGTTTGTATTCAAAGTTAAGATTTTTCTAAAGTGCAATTACTTCCTTTCTTACTTGAACTACATTTTGTTTAAAACCATAGTTACCACCGAATAGAAATTAAAATAAAATTACCCTTAAGCTAAAATTGAGCTTACATTTAATTTAGTAAAGAATTTTGCCCTTCACTTAACTTCTCTTTAGAAAAGCTCTATAAAGATGTGAACTAGGGTGGGATTTTATATGAAACAATCAATAAATGAAAGCTAAGAAATTAGAAAAAAAATATTAATGTCTGCATGATTCGCCTATTTTTAATTGCTTCAGTTCAAATATCTTTAAAATTAATTTTGAAGGAGTCAATTTTATCAGACAAAAAACAGAGGTGGACTTTCGCACAAAGATATTCACCCCCCCCCCCTCCTAAAAAAAAATTTTTTCCTAAAGAAACACGCTTTCTAAAGTAACCAGACCTTATACTGTAAGAAATTCCCTTCATATTAATTTATTGCTTAGAAAATGTTAAAATCTCGGTTGCTTTCTTTTAGTAAACACAAAACTTTCTGATTCAAGAAACTTTTTAACAAGATATTTCCTAAAAGCCCAAACACAGACATTGTACCTATAGGAAACTTTCCACAGCACTCATCTGTAACCAAATATTTCACTCTGACTTTGAAGTAATAAGACCCGGATGAAGAGCCCTTTGTATGCATGTATGCATGCATTATATTTCAAATCGAAAGAAAACTTACGATCTAAATGACCTTCCTCATTCTCTACTTTTTCATACAGGCCAGCACCCCGTCCTTCTCATTTTTTATACAAGCCAGCACACTGTTCTCCTTTCCACTTTTTCATATAGGCCAGCACCCCGTCCTCCTCATTCTTTGGTTTTTCATACAGGCCAGCACACTGTTCTCCCCATTCTCTAATTTTTTTCATACAGATCAGTTCACTTTTCTCTACATTCTCTAATTTTTCATACAGGTCAGCACCCTGTCCTCCTCATTCCCTACTTTTATATACTTACTAGCATCCTATACGTCGTAATACATAGAAATTGAAAACATCTTCTGTAAATCATAGAGTTTTTAGAAAAATCGAAACTTTTTTTGAAACCTCAATGATTACAGCATCTAGCTTTCAATGTTAATTTCTTTGGACGCCATTGTACAGAACTCACGTTCTAACCGGGTTTTGAACCCCGCATCGCATCTTCAAAATCTCTAGACGGCGCTACTGGGACGAAATTCTTATCTGTTATAGCAAAAGTGCACCTTACAGGCAATTTGAATGAATATATACTACGGATTATTTAAACGTTAATATTTGCCAATAGAGAGTTAGTTTTGTTGAGAAACATTTTCGCAGTATTGTTAAAATATTTAAATAAAATCCAATATACGTAGGTGGTTCAAAAAGTAAGGTAACAAGTGCTCTCACGGGTGCACAAATTCGGCGTGCGAATTATTTGAATTGAAAATAAAAGGTGTCGTGTTGTTACACGATAACGCCCGACCGCATACGACTTCGGTTACACATGATTTGGTACAGAGTTCCGATGGAATGTACTGGAACACCCTCCCTACAGTCCGGATCTCACACCAAGCGATTTTCATCTCTTCGAACCGTTGAAGAAGCACCTGGTCGGTCGCCATTTCACAACCGATGCCGAAGTTCAGGAAGCCGTCGTTGAGTGACTCTGCGCTCTGGACCCTGATTTCTTCTATGCCGGTTTCGATAGATTGGTTTACCGATGGAACAAATGCTTCGACAACCATGGTGACTATGTAGAAAAATAATATGTACCAGTGCCTTGCTAACTTTGTATATCTCTTTGATTTCGTGAATAAACCTTTTCTCTCACAGGACTTGTTGCCTTTCTTTTGGAACCACCCTCGTACTATATATAAACAACATTGGAGAAATGACACATATAAGGCCCATACTTGCTCAATTTTGTCAATAATAGTAAAATTGCCACATGCCAATATTAGTGCATTATTGCATACCAATATTACTTTGCTATTCTATATACAGGGTGTCCCAAAAATGACTGACACATTTGAAAAATGCATTAAAAAAAACAGAAGGCGATAGAAGTGTAACGTTTGCTATATTGTACTTGGGAAACCAGGGAATTTTATTCAACCAATTTTCAAAATTCGTTGCAAAGGTCACCAACAGATAGCGCTGCGGTTGTGTCAGAGCTGCAGGGAAACGCATACTGTCAGATCGCCATTCTGTACTCTGCTCAGCATTCGGCTAGCGTGTGCTTCTCAAAGATTTCAAGTTGCTGTTGGTTTATTCGTTGAAAATGGAAATTCGTTGGAACAGCGGATATTTCTTGACCGGACCATTCCGGCTGAAATATTTGCACCGGTGTCTGCGAATTTTGTTCTCAGACTGCGCTATGTTGTTGCTGCAAATGGTGGTTATTTTGAAAACATCGTTTTGTGGTTTTTGCAACATGGTCATACCGCTTATTAGTTTTTCCCATTCAACAGCGCCATCTGTTGGTGATATTTGTAACAAATTTTGAAAATTGGTTGAATAAAATTCCCTAGTTTCCCAAGTACAAATGCTACATTTCTATCGCTTTTTAACACTTTACAACAAAGTTGAAAAGTGTTTATGACTTTGTTCATTCTGTCTGTCTGTCCGTTAGCACGATAACTGCCGTAAAAATGACTTAATCAAAATGAAATTTTAGTATGTTGTTCAGACGGTCTGTAGGACCTATGGGAATATAAATAAATAATATCACCCAATTAGTTTTGGATTGAACCCGGGTTTAAAAAATGAAATACATTGAACCCTATGGGACCTAATTTTTCAAACATTTTTTAAGCGGATTTAAAATTCACAAATGGCTTCGAAAATTTTAGGTAATATTCAAATTATTCCATAAAATATATAGAAAAAAATTCAGCAAAATATATTCAGTAGTTTTTTAAATAAAAATTAAAATAATAATTACACCTCTTATATGAAGCGATCACGTGACCATGATATGAAACGATCACGTGACCAACTTCAAAATATAATACGGCATCCATCTTGTCTCAAAATCGTCATTTTTAAAGTTCTTTTTAATTCATATTGAGTGTTGTATTCGTCGTAAAACCGCTTTATTTTCGCTTAAATTCTGTGCATCTACATACTGAAACAACGCAATGACAATATATTTGAGTTTAAATGCGCATCCAACTTTGATTATTTCTCTAACGAAGCCTATTTTTCACTTATGGGAAATGTAAACAGCGAAATATGTAGGATGAGTTGTATAGGAATTGCTGTATTTTTTTAATGCAAAAGAATTTAGCTCATGGAGTCTGCATAGCTGATATGAAAGAAATATTCATTGACTTTACCGAGAGAAGGACGATTTTTTGCGATGAAGTTTTAAGCATAGAGTTAAATTACTTATAGCTCCATGGTCTTAATTTTTAAATAAAATAAATTATTATAGTATTGTGATGAATGACATGAATGGGAAATTATTTATGAATGAAATGCTGCTTTTTTAGAGAGAGCCAGGCGTGTTATTTTTTCTATGACGTCATTTGAATGAATTTCAGTTGTTTTCGATGAAGTTTTTAAATATAATAAATTATCGTGGTATTATGATAATTCTAAAATTGTTACCGAGTAATATATCACATTTTAGAGATGTTTAAACCAGGCAATTTATATTTCAATGTCGTCATTTGAATGAAGTTCATTTTTTTCGATGAATGTTTAAGTTTTCAAATATAATAAATCAATGTAGTATTGTGAGAAGTTTTAAAATATTACCGAGGAATGTATTGCATTTTAGACATGTTTAAATAAAATTGCATTGAAGTTGGAAACTGTTTCATAATCAATGCTTTAAGCATGATTGATCTTTCTTGTTGTTTTTTTAAATGAATTTTTCAAATGTGCCAGTCATTTTTGGGACACCCTGTATATATAAAATGGAAAGTCTGTCTGTTTGTTCCGCATACAAACCCACAATTTTTGACGGATTGCTTTCAAATCTGGTATCATTATTTTCTACTTTACTGCGGGTAACCCCGTCCGTGTTTTGAGTTTCTAGGACCAGGGGTTGTAGAGATATTAAAAAAAACGCAAAATTAAATCTTCCACCGAAATAATATTATTCAGATGATTAGTTTCTTTCAAGAAAATTTATTTAAGACTTTATTCTTTATCAAAACTTTATTTCAAGAAAATTATATCATGTTGCCTAGCAACGGATTCAAATCCAATGTGTTTATGCAGCAGACAACTTTTGTTAAATTTTTTCCGATTTAAATAATAAAGAGATGCATATAAAATAAATTTTATCGAAATTGCATTTTTGGCTGGATTATATCAGTTATGGCCTTTAGGTTTAAAGATTGCGGGGATTAATGATATTTTCAATTTATTACATCATCTGTTTCATTTCGGAAAATATTTTTGAAACTTATATATTGTAGCATGGGTAATTTTCTACTAATACACTGGTAGATCTTCTAATAGTCGAGAATAGCACGGTTATATCTTCCCATACAGTTTTAGCGCTTTTATTTAGGCATATATTGATTCAATTTAATTTTTTTTATAAATTTGTTTACAGGCGATTTTTATTTTATTTATACGATTTGAATAATACAGAAATGGACATAAAAATAAATTTTATAAATGAACGGCATTATATTTTCGATTTTATTTTGTTTCAATCAGTTGGGATGTAAAGTTAGGGGAATTTTTGATATTTTCAATTAATACTTTCAGTCCTCTCTTTGGACCTCATCTTTTCTGCTGCGTTAAACGATTGTTGAAAAGAGATAAAAATAATACGGGTATATCTTACTTCAAAATCTGCATGTGGAGATAATTTTGTAAAGCGAGAACGGGAATTCTTATGATTCCTGTTAGAGGAATTAAATTTTATAAACAAACGGTGTTATATGTCTTTGTCATGAAATTACGGTTATATAAAAGGGTTTCTTAATTCATATATTTCCAAATGTGTTTAAATGCAGGATTGTTGCAACGGGGTTAAAAAAATGACACTAGAATAACTTTTACTACAATTTCTGCATCTTCACTTTGTCGTATATTTATCAACTTCATATATTAGAACATTGGGTTACAGCGGAACCAGGATGTTTTATTCTTCAGATTTGCTTATGTAGATAATTTTATATAGCGAGATTCGTATACTTTCTATTTTTTATTTCATATTTAGATGTTTTAATGGACTTTTTTAAAGCAGTATTGATGCATTTAGAGTTTGCGCATATTTAAAATCACGAGCAACGTCGGGTATATCTACTAGTTGAATAATAAATGGTTCACAATAAATTTATAAAAGAGCCTTCATATGGTGACAAGTACACTTCATTTTTCGACGGATTGTTAAACCTTTGTATACTCTTTTGCACACGTATATTTCGTGCAGTCACACGAATTTTTAAAAACCGGAAGTGACATATACAATACAGGAAGTGGAAATACTTAGCAAACCCACTATTTCTCCAAAGTTTACAAAATCTATATCAGTCATAATATAAGTTTTATCTATAGCCAATCTTGAGAAATAGATGTTACACGGAAAATGTAATTTTTTTATTCGGAAGTGGCATCTCTAGAACAGGAAGTGAAAATTCTCAGTGAGACCCTATCTCCAACAGAATTTGATGATGAATCCATGTCAGTCATAATCTAATCTCTATCTGTAGCCAATTCTAGAAAATAAACAGACGTTTCAAGGAAAATGTTTGAAATGGAAGTTGAAATCCTTAGTGAATCCCTTAAACTCCTTAGGAACTTTGTGCTAAATCCATATCAGTCATCATCCAATCGACTATATCCATAGCCGATTTTCAGAAATCGATGTTTCAAGGAAAATAATATTTTTTTAACCGAAATTCGGAAAACTAACAAGAAACGGAAATCCTTAGTGAACTCTAATCCCTGTGAAATCTAATGCTTAATTCATATCAGTCATCATCTAAACTATATATATAGCCAGTCCTGAGAAATAGATGTTTTTAGGCAATTTTTAGACCCATATATGGAAAAAACGGAAGTGGAAATCTCTAGAGATCTCCCCCCTCCCCCCTGCTTTCTCTAAAATTTGATGCCGAGTCCATATCACTCACCGTCTAAGCTCTGTCTATAGACAGTCTTGGGAAAGAAATGTTTTACGGAAAAATTTGGCACCAGAAAAGGGACTGAAATTATAAATTCTTAGTGAACCACTCTATTTCCTCTATACCGATACTTAATCCATTTCATTTAACATGCAAGCTCTACTTATAGTCAATCTTAAAAAATATATGTTTCAAAGAAAAAAAATTCTGAACTGCAAATGGAAAAGGAACCGAAAGTGGAAATCCTTATTGAGCCTTGCTACCTCCATCATTACAACCTCTTTGATTCGTCCAACCTCTTTGATTCTGAATCCATATCAGTCATCATCTATAGCAGAAATTCAGTCTATAGTGGAACCTGAGAAATCGTTTGCTCAAAAGATTTTTGACAAAAACAATGATATTTTGCAACGTTTTCGCCACCAAAACCCGATATTAAGTAAACGCGGATTTATGTGAACTTATTAGAAAATACATTATGATATATCTGCTCCTAAAATTATGGGAATCACGCATGAGAAATTCTGGCAGCGACGTGCACTATATACTTCTCTTAAAACATTATGTACTATTTCCAATCAAAATCGGAATGAAGCTTACGATCTAAATGACCGCAATTAAAAACGAACACAATTGAAATATTGAGAACTGTTCCTCCTAAATTGAGCTCAGAAGAAGTGACAGATATAAATAGCGTTTGAAATGACTCCCAGAATAATAAAATATATTGTTAGAATAATTTTATGATAAGCGTGAGTGTGAAAATCTTGAATTCGAAGTAATATTAAATGTTCTGTCCATTTTAATTGCACTTGTGAAAGTTGGAATGAACAAGCAATATATATAAATGTAAAGTCGGCTGTCTTTTCGTCACTCGATCACGTGAGGATTTTATAATGATGCGAAAACCTTGAAAATATATGCTCAGAACTCAAAAATTCCTGAGTCTGACATTGCCCCAAAGTACCTTTGTTAACCCTAACAAATTTTACAATGTGTGGCTTTTAATAAATTACCAGAAATTATTACGCTGCTAAGTGTAACTGTAAAAACCAGCTGCTTACACTGCTTTGTAAACAATTCCAAATACCCCGCAAGATGAGGACGTTTTCTTGAAAAAAGAATTTATGCTTCGAGAAATGACTTAATGTAGGTCGTAGATACGTAGTGGATCGTTTTGACACTCTACGGCCGTGTTATGCACACAAGGGCTCTGTTAAATGAGACTTACTGTTTAAAGTGAATTCTTAATTATTACGAATAGACATTCATTCTAAGGATTACCCACCAGGGATTCAAACTCGACCCTTAAGGGGCGGGATAACCCAGTGGTAAAGGCACGGAGAAAACTTGGAGAAAGATGGTTCGATTACCGGCCCTGCCCAAACTATCCCGTGCCAACGCAGAGTACGGCCACGTTAAATCTGTGGGTGTGAAAGTCCGTCCGTGCGGTTGGTGGCAGGAGAAGGACGATAAGGTCACTGTGGATGTCGCCCCTACTGGCTTCCTTTCTAAATTCGGTGGTACTGTCCCGGTCGTTCAAACAGATACCTTACGGCTTCGGGTAGGTCGGGCGGTCTGGATATAAAAAAAAAAGAAATAACTCGAGACTTATGGATCCGAAGGATAGAACACTAACCGTTCAACGACAGGTGGATCTTGCAGCTCGCTATTTTATTAATTAGTAACTATATCTTATTAATTATTAACAAGTTTTTTGGCTTAGAATGCTTTATATTTGCTCAACTTGATTACAACGAACAAATTTCTTTGCAATAAAATAATCTTAAAGAAATATTTTAGTGTCGGGTATCTTCTTGAAAAATTTTCTAAAATTCCTGTAAATGCGTTAATTGTTCTCCGCTTCCTTTCTCTTTAGAAATATAAGTAGAAAGGTAAAAAATGCATGCAACTTCTCATTTTTCTCCTTATATATTCATTTATATTAAAATTTTACTCTTTATTTTATGATATGCATTTTCGCTTTTCTCCATACATATAAATTTTCCCTTTTCTCCTTGTATGGATATATTTTTTATTTTTCTCCTTATATTATTTTCTTTTCTCTATAATATAGATTTTATTTTTCTCTCAATATATATTTTTTTTTCGCCTTATTATATGAATTTCTATTTTCTCTTCTTTGCATATATATATAAATATATATTTCTTTTCTCCTTATAATATCAATTTTTACTACTTTTCTCTTTATAAAATAAATGTTTACTATTTTTCTCATAATATAAATTTATACATTTATCCTTATAACTAAATTTTATCGTTTAACTTTTTATTTTTTTTTCTCAACTTTTAATTTTAACAAAATGGGACTGCCTTGAATATTGGTGTCATTTAAAAATACCAACAAAAGCATCAATGCAAAATGAGAGTGTGGGTGTATGAGAACGATATCTTGACGGATCAGTTTAATTTTATTTCCTTGTACTTTTACTTTGTTTTTGATGTATACATAAACACTATAAAAAAGAATGAAATTTTCTGCATAATGCATAGCAGTTAGCTGTATTATCAGCAAATTACAAATGCTCAGCTAACGTTCTTTAAAAGATTCCATAAATGAAGCTAGACCATATATTTATGCATCATTCTAGGAGATGCCATACCTTCTGAAATCAATCCCAGAATATGCGAGTTTTTCATTCCAGCCCAATTCTTACTTTCATTGCATGCTTTTGTATTTCTAAATGGCATTACTTTCATGTTTTACCTTCAGAAAATATCTTTCTTCATTTTATAAGTTTGACAATTTTCTATAAAATAAAACGTTGAAAGTAACTTACATTAAAGTCTCCTATAATACCAATAATTTTAATGAAATGTTCATAAATTGCATTACCATAACAAGCCTTTAAAACATATCAAGAAAAACTAAGTTTGAGGGCGTAATTAGAACATATCATAATTGCAATTGAAAACAAAATAAAACTAAAATGAATAACATTTCAAGTATAATAAAAACATATTTCGGAATATCAAGAAATACAATTTAATGAACCTGATTACATTAAAACTATTACATAAAATTCTATAAATGTGTGATGAAAACTTATATATATATATATATATATATATATATAATATAAATATATATATATAAGTTTACACACACACGTATATATATATGATATATTATATATATATATCATATATATATATGTGTGTGTGTGTGTGTGAATTGTTTTCTTCTTATGTGTATATATGAGTTTCCTACTTTCTTTTTTCTTATATAAGGAGAAAAGGGGAAAATATATATGACTTTTCACCATGAATTCAAATTTCCACTCTTCACATTATTTATAAATTTTCATTTTTCTCCTTATATGCATTTTTTTCATCTTATAATATAAATTTTTATTTTTCTCCTTATATATATTTTTTCCTTTGTCCTTAAAATATGATTTTATTCTTACATATAATTTTTCACCTTATAAAATAAATTTTTACTTTTTTTCTTATAATATAAATTTTACTTTTCTTCTCATAATTAAATTTTTACTTATCTCCATATGACACAAATTTTCGCCTTACCTATAAAAATAACGCAATCACAATAAACATTTCAGAAATCTCCGTCGATCATAAATCAACTTATTCTTACAGCACGTTCGTAAACTTTTCCAACTCGCTCCATTTTTTCATCCGATCGACATCGTCAGTTACATGTCTGAAACCCATTTTGAAATTTATTTAAATCAATATAAATAATACTACATATATAAGGAGTTGGGACAAATGAGAATATTTCTACCTAATCCCGAAAATCCCCCTTAATACATCTCCCGGTTCCAATCTTACCTAGACCCAGAGAATCCGTATGTGAATCTGATAGTCCGTGTTCGGGGCTGATCGATTGAAAGCAAGGGTGGTGCCCATTACCAGAGGAGGGCCCACTATCAATCCGGCCACCCCCGTTTCTAAGTGAGTATTACCATTCAAAGGAATCTTACTTTCTATTAGCTTAGATATTGGATGCATACGTAAAGGCATTTAAGAAAAATATTTATTGTAATTTGTTTTTCAATAGATATTTAAATTTAATTTGATACTTCATAAAGGTGCGCTTTCGTTTCAAATTAATTTCATTATTTTTAATTCTCGAAATAATATTGTGCTGATTCTGGAAAAGAGAAAGGGAGCATTAGTAAGGCCAGTGCCAAATGTAACCATACTAGCAGAGGTGGGCTGTCTTTCATGGAGGAAATCGCGGCAGCAAGCCAATATAATAGTGTACAGTATTGCTTCAATATTGGAAAGCAAGCCTCTTGCCAATATATTACAAATATACATTTGAATTATTTTAAATTTTCATCTAATGTTGGGCTAATTGGCTAAACATGTTTGCCCCACATTAGCCCCACATGAGTCGCCTGTTAGATAAATATAAAAAAAAAAATCTGTAAAGCTAATATTGGAGAACTGTTGCAGATATTTATTCAGAATTGGTCCTATATTAGTAGTATTGGCAAAAAGTAAACATCAATGTTAGTAAAGTATTTATACCAATATTGGTTTGCTACCGGGCCTTCCTTGGGAAACTGCACAAGCAAGGCATGTCAATAAATCCTGAGTGGGGCAAAACCTCCTTAATCCTTTCCGGAGTCCCTAGTCAAAAGTCGTTGTTGTTACTAATGATCTCCTGTTTCGACGGAGCCGATTCAGGACCAGAGACACAGGAAGCAGGAAAGAACGAAGAAAGACAGAAGTCGAGAGAACAAAGTTTATTACAAGAAAGCATCACTGACGAAGGTCGGAGGGGGTGCAGCTTCACATTTTGACGAGGACCCAGAAGGCGGAAGACTGACTTTATCCTCAAGAAACATCCATGCCTTATTCGGGATTCGAACCCGAGCCCTCAAGACAGCAGCCGAAGACGCTATCCACTTTACCGCCTGGACGGCTAGTCAAAAGTAAATTTTACCGTGTAGGAAAAACAGTTCTGTATACAGATTATCGCTGGACTTCTATAGAAGTTCAACGATAATCTCTCGAAAATTCAACATTTTTAGGAAATTTACAGATGTTTCATATTTTAAAAACAGAGTTCGTTACTGAGAAATTCTGAAAAAATTGCGCAAGCTATATGCAAAGGGCAAAGGAAGTTATCAACGCAGATGTATATCCAGAAATAAGTCATCGAAAACGCAATAGATATTTGTGGAATTTACACACTAAAAAAGACCGACGCGGTGATCGAACGGTTAAGGGTGAGCGTCAGTAAATTTTCTGCCCTATCCGCGCTTTGTTAACTTTCGCGGCACACATATTTCGCCGAAATTCTGCTCAAACAGTTGCGAAATATTTTCTGAAAGATAAAATGCAATGCTCAGATTATATTAAAACTAAATTTAATGCCCCAAAAAACATAGAATATATTTTTTATTTTAATCCAAAATATTTTTGGTGCTGCCATCTGTTGTCGTAATTTAATTCATACCGATTATTTTTATTTTTTAATGAACATTTTTAAATATCTATTCCTTCTAATACAGTGTTAAATACAACAACAGATCATATATAATAATGCCACAATAACGGAAAGGTAATTTATCATTCTATAAATTTGATAAGGGATCTGAATGTACATCACTGAGGACTGCAGTTTTGTCTTCAAGTTTTTCTTTGTCTTCAAGTCCAAGTTCAATTACGTTTCCGTGATTATGGCATTATATATGATCTGTTGTTGTATTTAATAGCGTATTAGAAGGAATAGACATTTTAAAATGTTCATTAAAAAATAAAAATAGTCGGTATGAATTAAATTACAACAGATGGCAGCACCAAAAATATTTTAAATTAAAATAAAACATATATTCTATGTTTTATTGGGTATTAAATTTAGTTTTAATATAATCTAAGCATAGCATTTTATCTATAAGAAAATATTTCGCAACTGTTTGAGCAGAATTTCAGCGAAATATATGTGCAGCGAAAGTTAACAAAGCGCGGATAGGGCAGAAAATTTACTGACGCTCACCCTTAAGGCTAGCGTTTCCAAGCGATTGTTCGGGCGCCGCCGCGTTGTGGGTTCGAGTCCCACGTAAGGCATGGATGTTGTGTTGTTGGGCGCAGTGTGTTCCGCCCCCCTCTGGTGCGCCTGGGGCAACGTCCCAGGATGGCTAAATGGTTCACGTTTCTGGCCGATATATAGGCGAATTATAGAAGTCAAGTGCCTGGCCATTTGAGTAAAAAGAAAAAAAAACACTAAAAAAGTATGGGTAAAAACAAACAAAAAACTGGGTTTACTGTCACTAGAATGATACTTTTAAATAGATAAATTTCTACTTACACACTTAAGGTAACTATATCTATATGAATCCGTTATTTTATTAACACTTTACAACATAGTTGAAAAGTGTTTATGACTTTGTTCATTCTGTCTATCTGTCTGTCCGTTCGCACGATAACTGCCGTAAAAGTGACTTTATCAAAAGGAAATTTTAGTATATTATTAAGACGGTCTGTGGGACATATGGGAATAATTATATCACCCAATTAGTTTTGGATTGAACTCGGGTTGATGAAATACAGTCAACCTATGGAACCTAATTTTTCAAACATTTTTTAAACGAATTTAAAATTCCCAAATTGCTTCGAAAGTTTTATGAAACATTTAAATTATCCCATAAAATATATAAAAAAATTTCAACAAAATATGTTCGGTAGTTTTTCAAATAAAAATAATAATTACACCCATATTATATAAAGAGATGACCCACTTCAAAATAAAATATGACATCCATCTTTTTTCCCAGTGTCAAAATCGTGATTTTTAAAGTTCTTTTTAATTTATATTTAGTGTTCCATCCGTCCTAAAACGGCTATATTTTTGCATCATCTGCGCCAACGCAATTTCAATATTTTGGAGATTAAATGATCATCAAACTTTGATTATTTCTACAACGAAGCCTAATTTTAATGTATACAGAATGTAAACACATCAAGCTGTAAGATGAGTTGTATAAGAATTGCTGAATATTTTAACGCAAAATTATTTAGCTCTGGAGCCTGGAATACAGCTGATATGAATGAGATATTTATTAATTTTACATAGAGAAGTAGACGATTTTATAGCATTACCTTTTTCGATGAAGTTTTAAGCATTGAGTTAGAAAGTACTTTTACCTCCATGGTTTTAAGTTTTTAAGTTAAAATAAATTATTGTAGTGTTGTGATAATTTTAAAAATATCCCCGCTGAAGGAAAGATATAGAATAAAAGTATATGAATGAAATAGTCACTGCTTTTACATAGAGAGCCTGGTAATTTACATTTTGATGACGTCATTTGAATAAAATTCATTTTTTTTTTCAATGGAGTTTTAAGTCTTCAAATGTAATAAATTATTGTAGTATTGTGATAATTTTAAAAATATCACCGCTGAATGTATCGCATTTTAGAGATGTTTAGATAAAATTGCATTGCAGTTGGAAAGTATTTCATGGTCAATGCTTTATGCATGATTGATCGTTCTTGTTCTTTTATAAGAGAATTCCACGGAATATTGGGTATATTTCAATTTTATGCTGACATGACTGTTTTAACGATTCTGTTTTAATGATAAACGTTATAACGATTTCATCTTTCTGAACCACGAGAACAATGTGAAGTTTGGAAAATGCTTTTTCAAAGAATATTCACAGGAATAAACTAAAATATTTTTGAAGCCACTGCCCAGGTTTGGCCCTCAAATTTGCAATGCGTTTCAATAATTTTTTTTCTGTGCTTCAAGTTTTTAATTTCACCACCTGATCCGTAAATATTTTAATAACAAAACGTTTTTGTTGCCTATTCTTCATTTGAAATTCAAATAACTACACACTAAACAAATGTGGATAAAATATACAACAAAAAAACTGGGTTTACCTGTTTAAAAGTGTCATTCTAGTGGTAATAAATTTCTAGTTACACACTTAAAATAGTAACTATATCATATACGTGTTATTTTGTTCTTTTATATGAGAATTTCACGGAATAAAGGGTATATTTTATTTTACGCTGAAAAGACAATTTTAAACAGGTCATTTTATGCACCTGTTTACCTGCTACCTACTTGCTAGCCTGCTTGAAAGGGTTCTTTAAGAGAGACCCATTTAAGCAGGTAAGCAAGCGCGTGAAATAAACGTCTCGTGTTACCTCCTTACCTGTGTAAAACGGTCTTTTCAGCGTAAAATAAAATATATCCATTATTTCGTGCAATTCCCATAATAAAATAAATTCGTATATAGTTTCTTTTTATGGGTATAACTGGAAATTTACCCGTTTAAAAATATCATTCTAGTGGCAGTAAACCAAGTTTTTATGGGCTTTTACTCATATTTTAAGTGTGTACAGATATGATGTAGTATAATAATTTATAGACATAAGTTATTACTTAACGTTCTTTGATAAAATTTGCTCAGGTTCTACATCAAAAACGGCTGCATATTGTCCGGCGATAACGTGTCAAAACTGCGAGAATTTTATGAAACTTGTAGATGTAGTGCAATTTGTCATTTTAAGACATAGTTCGTTGCTTAACTCAATCGGCTGATAATTGCGCAAACTGTGCGAGCTACTTTATACACACTGTTAGCCGATATCTCTTCAAAAATAGTTAGTAAAATCTGCAGATATAATGTACAGTTTAGTATTTCACAAATCAAGTTTTTACCGTGCATAAGAAAAGAGATAATAGTGCAATATTTACGCTAAAATCTTTGTACATTGTTCAAACTATAACCAGAGATTTCTGACGATAACTCTTCAAAAGTGTCACCGGTATGAAATTTACAGATATGTAAAACATTGCGCTATATGAATCTGGTTGCTAAGAACATAATTGACAAACATTGAGCTGTACAAATACTGTATATACAAACTTGAGCTATACAAACATTGTATTTGGGTATGTTAATGAAGGTAATTGAATAAAAATCGCACGAACTGTGTATAAAAGCTGCTGTGCAGTGTACAAACAGGAAAGCAAAATTAACTAACTTTGGTAAGGGGATTTCTCACACCTTTCTATAGGCCGTGTTCACGCGGAGTACGATCACGTTAAACATGTGGGTCCGTAAGTCCTTCCGAGAGGTTGGTGGTAGGGGAAGGAGGGTACGGTCCCTGTGGATGCCTCCCCCACTGGGTTCCGGTCCAAATTGGGTGGCACTTCCCGGACGTCCAAACAGTTACCTTACACCTTTCTGGTAGGTCGGACGGTCTGGGTCTCAACAACGCCTTTCTATAGGATCGGTTCGGAGTCCAGAAAGTATGCCCTTACATATCTGTATTTGAAAAACCCATGGAATATTCCTTACCTTTAAGCTGCTGCCGTTCAACTGTTAAAATATTAACTTTTTATTTATTTATTATTATGTTATATTAACTTTTTATTTATTTATTATGTTATATTATATTAACTTTTTATTTATTATACTAATTATTTATTAACTTTTTATTATAACTATAGCAGTACACCCGTTCTTTGTACTGATGTAAAAAACTTAACGTTCACAATTTGCGGTAAACTTTTAATATTTGGAGTCTTTCTTTGAAATTTTATAAAAATTCTCAGAAAAGGGTAAAAAAATAAATTCTCCCGTTCTGAAATAAACCGACAGATATGAGCATAACTTAAATTTTTATTTACTTATACAGATAACAATTTTACAATTAAACAAGAGCATCTTTGTAGACTACGTTTCTGGATTTCTTATTGGGGGCAAAAATAAAGAGATATCTTTCATTTATGGTTTTTGAGATTAAAATTCTTATTTTTTATTTCGTTAATTTATACAACTTCCATAATTTTATAGATAGAGGGACAAAAGATAATCATGTCACGTTATTGGATCATAATACTGCATTTACTGTAGAGGCTCAAAAAACGGCTAGTTCGTGTTAGTTTGAAGACTCAAATAGTGATTGGGTCTCGTTTATTTGGAGACTTATATAACGATTAGGTCACGCTCAGAGTGAGGAAACAGTCAGAAGGATATGAAGACAGACAGACGGACAGGCGTATGCCTAAATTTTAAGTAGGACCCCACTAAGGCTATTCATCAAAATTTCATGAAATTCGATTCAGCAATTCTCCCTTAATGATGAGATAAATAGATAAACTTTCCTTTTATTTATTTAGATAGAGTTCATTACATGACACACCTACACATAATAGAAGTTCCAAATATCAAAAACCGTTTCAAATTTAAGCACAAAATGGCGCATATTTTATACAAGGTGTTTTACTCGCTTTCGGTCCCTGATTTTCCTTTATAACTTTCACACTAATGGATGCAATTCAATGAAATTTCACATGAACATATATTGGTATATAAAAAGCGTGGTTATGGAAGACTACGAGTCTACTTTCTAGCCCAAAAGTGAAAAAGTGAAAAACAGATTACTGGCCTTCCCACAAAGTCTTTATTGTAAACTGTCGCAGGAGATGGAGGGAATTTTCACAAACACATGTCACTCTACAAAAAAGGCCAAGCTATGTCCGTGTCAAATTTCACTGAATGACGTCCACTAATTTGAAAGTTATAAGAGAAAATCAGGGACCGAGAGCTAGTGAAACACCCTGTAGTTCTATTAACACGGAAACTACTGCATGCAAAACCATATTTCATCTCTTATCACTGTATGTTGCCTTCTTTTCAATTATTTCTGGCGTTTAAATTAAATAATCAATTAGTAATGTTATTTTTCGACAGTTTGATTGAAAGGATAGCCAATAGACGATTTTGGTGTTTGAAACGTAACTCGGCTACCATAGTTACGAAAGAATAAAAAACTATAAATAAATTTGATAAAATATAAATAAAAATATGATGTGAGCAGCACGACTTTCCCTGCAGACTCAAATTCATTTTTTCTTTATTTCTTTAGGAACTCATTGAGTTTAATTGCCCAAAATAACACTAAATTTGTATTTTTAATTCAACTTCTGCTTTTATTTGGTAATTGGACATTTTTCCAAAGGCGGCATAACAAAAATGCGAATAATCTCAAATATCTCGTGAACGGTTAGTCCTAGAGTAATAGAGTTGTTATTATTTTCCTCGTCAAAAATTACGTATAAAAGAAGCATTTAATTGATACATTTGAACATACGTAGTCTTTTTTTTAGATATTGGCTATTTTTGCAGGCCATTTCGTAAAAAACGGCAGGTTGTTATTTTCCGAATCGTACCAACATCTAATCAGCACCAGAGTATCCCACACGTGATTTATCTACCAAAATTTGTGAAATGTGGTCAATTAGTATTTCAGCTAGAGTGGATCCATGATATTTTTGCGGGCCATTTCGCAAAAAAAAGGCGGGCTCTTTTTTCCGAATTGTACCAAAAACTAATCAGCACCAGGGTCATACCCAAGGGTCTTACCTACCAAATTTTATGAAATTCGGTCCATTAGTTTTTGAGTTAGAGTGGATACATACATTGCACAGACACACAGACAGACACACACACACACAGACGTCAGGCTAAAAATAGTTTTTTCGTATTCTAGAGGTCTCGAAACGTGTAGATCTGTCGAGAACTCGAGTTGCGATTTTCGACATGATTCCAAAACTTTCCCTATACATTACCATGTATTGCAGGGAACGTAAAAATTCGTATGGTGTAACTACTTTGCTTACAAATGGAATTAAGAACTGTAAGAAGGACATGAAGACAGACAGAAAAAAAAACGCCTCAATGTTAATTTGGCTCATACCAAGGCTACCCATTAGAATTTCATGAAATTCTGATGAAACAGACAGATTTTTAACTTTATGTATATAAATATATCATTTCATTTTAATTTCTCGTAGCATTTCATAATACAGTATAACTTACACAAATTCATCTAACAAGTAATTCAAAGTTACAATTTAATTGCAATAAAATACATAAAACGTCTTGACAGCATTACAAAAATACTGAGAAAGTTCACGAATTCAGATTTCATTTATTTCTATATACCCATTATATTTTTGCATCTTCTCTTAATTCTCCAGACTCTTTTCTAAAAATGGCCAGAATAACATGCATGTATGATAAAAATATTGTTCTATGAACAACGTCTAAAACACAGATTTTTTACATGGCATCGGTAGTCTTCTTTTCTTGGCACGTTTTTCTATACAGACATGCGCATAATTGTCGTACCAAAATGAAGATTCCAAGGCCTAGAGTTCCCAGGAGTTGAATTAATCGAAGAAGGGAGTGTGAAGAAGGCGATGCCATGTTCAATAAGGTCTAGAAATATTATATATATATATATATGAAAATACATGAATATACAAAAGAAATTGTGAAAAAGATATTAATATGAGGAGGAGGTGTAACATGACAACAAAAAATGAGGAAGAGTTTTCGTTGACACAACCATCACTTCGTCAGAACTCGCAGATAGTATTTTGACAGAAACCAGCTGGTTTCTGTTTTACAACTAGTACATGATAACAAATAAGTGTAAGTCAACCAGCCAATACAAACTTAAGAAAATGATTAAATTAACAGAGATGTACTAATAAAGACATGAAAAATTATTCTCTTACCAAACCATGCGATTCTCCCGAATAGCAATGCTCAAATAAAATTGAGGTGCTTCCCGACAGATATATCCATCCAAACAGATACTTAACACTTTGGAGTTCAGTATCTGAATCGAAAGAAATTGTGGGTTCCATACAAACATTTATCACAGTCTCTCCTCCATATTTCCTTTTTTTACCCACCCAGACCGTCCCACCTACTCGAAGGTTAAGGGATCTGTTTGGACGGCCGGGAGGTGCCACCCAATTTAGACTGAAACTCAGCGGAGGAGCCATCCACAGAAACCGTACCCTCCTTCCCCTACCGCCAACTTCTCCGAAGGGCTTACGGATCCACATATTTAACGTACCCGTACTCCGCGTGAGCACGGCGATAATTTGGGCAGAGGCAGGAATCGAAATCGGGTCGTTCGTGTGCAATCCCCACTCGCTAACCACTGGGCTGTTCTACTTCTTACATTACAACCCTTGACTTCCTAGTCGGAAGTTTGGGCTGCTAAGCACCCAAATGTTTTCAACCCAGCGATTTTCAAATGTATACTGATATTCCATATTATAACCTTAAGCGCTAATGCAATGAATATAGCCAGTTGGTTTTTAGAAGCCACAAATTAATAATCGTATCTCCGTATATGACTACAACATCGAAGTATACTCAAAGCTATGTTTCATACCCGATTAGTAATGACATTAATACACTTCGTCTATTTTATGTTTCCGTAGTCAAAAATTTATATAAACACAATATTAAAAGCAAGCATATGAAAAATACGCGACTATGGATATTTCAAGAGTTTTATGAATCACACATCTATCGGGTGATAAAAACTATGTGCAATTTACGAAAGTTTCGCTCACTGATTTAATTACCTAATGGAAGAAACTCTTGAGATTCTTGAAGCAATCAAAAAGAGCAGGGGAAAAACAGAGTGCAAAAAATATGAAAATGACATTATGATGGCATTGCATTGCCTTCATAAGTAATTTAAAGTTGACAAGTCGTAAAGGTGAGCAATCAGCTGAGTCAGAAGTTATTGAAGATTTAACAAGGGAAATTCCAACTGAAATAGGGGAATAATTACATAGTTAATTGCTCAAATAAATCAAACCCTAATGTTATTTTAGATTCAGATGAAAACAATTAGCATTAAACTAATGTTTAAAAAATATTTTCACTAGGTAAGGTACAAATGTTTCCGGTTTTTAGAGTTTCACAATTTATTTTCTTTCACATGGGAAATTTCAATTTTAGGATTTTGTTGGTTTTTACCCTACACAGTTCAATTGTGGTCACCTATTTTTCGTGATTGCTTTAAAAAGGGAAATATAAAAAGGAACAGTTTCAATTGTTTCAAGAAATGCTCTTTGCTTCAGTACAAAAATAATAATAATCAGAAGTATGCAGAATATAGATTTGAGGATGACAAACTTGTATTCTGTGGTTGCATCTGTTAATGTCTCAGTTTTCATTTATTCCGATATTAAAGATGCTCAGATCAGCTGGGTGCGTTTTGTGTGAATTTATGAGGTAATGCATACTAAATTGCAACATTTTTTATACAAAAACTAGCTGCGTTCAAAAGTTAAGTGCGTTTTGTGATTAGGAGGCTGAGTACTGGCTTTTAGCTAATACTCAACCGGGGTGAAGCAAAGGAAGCAGTGCTGCTCTCACACACAAAAATATGAAATAACTTAAAGCTTAATTTTTAACTAATTTACTAACATTTTTACTGAAAATTGCAATTTTTATTATCCGCATAACATATCTGCAACTCAAGCAATGAATAACTTCGCTTCGTTTTCAAAAACATTTCCTTTACTCATTTTTAGCAAAGTTTTATTCTTGCGTTAAAATGTTCTATATAAAAGATATTGGCTAAAAATAGATTAAAGTTGCTTCAGCCCCTCAACTCCACAAATGAAGCATTCCAGACACAGTTTTGGTTGAAACATGTGCATTGAACATATTGCTCTTCGCTAGCACTGTTCCAAAATCAGGTTCAAACCGTTCATATTCTTGTCTGCGAACGGAAAGTAGCTTCACTTCAATTATTACTTGAACATTAGACAATTATTACTTTAATACTGAAAATGCAAGACATGCCCTATGGCTTCAAAGGTTTACCATTTGAAGTTTTTGTAGTAAAAGTAGGATTGTAAGAAAAATATTTGCTTGTAAAATAACCAGTTACGGTTTTAAAAATCTGATGTGGGCAGTACATGACTTTCCCTGCAGACTTATATCCACGTTCTCTTTATCTTATTTAAATTTAATTCACTTTTAATTCAATTTTCATTCTCATTTGGTAACTGAACTTATTTTCAAAGGTAGCGTAGAGAAAATACGAAAAAACTAAAATATCTCGAGAAAGGCTAGTCCTAGTGTAATGGTGTTGGTCTTATTCTTTTCTTCGTTAAAAATTACGTATAAAACAAGTATTTAATGGATATATTTGAGTATACGTAGTTCTTTATTTTAGATTTTTGCGGGGCCATTTCGTAAAAAAAGGCAGGTTGTTTTTTTTCGAATCGTACCAAAATCTAATCAGCACCAGATCATCCTATAAGTAACTTATCTACCAAATGTTGTGAAATTTAGTCAATTAGTATTTTAGCTAGAGTGGATACATGACATCTTTAAGGGGCATTTCGCAAAAAAAAGGCGGGTTCTGTTTTTACGAATCCTACCAAAAACTAATCAGCACCAGGGTCTCACCCAAGTGACTTACATACCAAATTTTATGAAACTCGGTCCATTAGTTTTTTTTTTGTTAGCGTGGATACATACATTGCACAGACGTCACGTTAAAAATTGTTTTTTCGTATTCTAGAGGTCTCGAAACGTGTAGATCCGTCGAAAACTCGAGTTGCGATTTTCGACATGATTCCAATACTTTCCCTATACATTACCATGTATTGCAGGGAAAGTAAAAATGATTCTATCTGTAAATAAATAGATAATTTATTTCTCATCAAAATATCTTACGTGGTCATCAATGACGCTAGGTTTCTATATTAATTAGTATTTTATGTTTTAAATTATATTCTCTTATCGATTACATAGAAACAAATTGAAGTTACAGCAAGTTTACTAAGTGTCATTAATTTTAATAGATAATAAGTGTCATTAATAAATAGATAATTTATTTCTCATCAAAACATCTTACGTGGTCATCAATGACGCTAGGTTTCTATATTAATTAGTATCTTATGTTTTAAATTATAATCTCTTGTCGATTACATAGAAACAAATTGAAGTTACAGCAACTTTACGAAGTTTCATTAATTTTTTTGTAATATTTCGATTTGAAAATGTAGACAATTTATGATTGTTAGTTATCTTAAATTGTTAGTTACCTTATAGAAACCTAGCGTCATGCTTATGTTTTCGATGCGTTTTAAAATCATTGATGATAATGTTAAAAGACATATGACAAATCGACCCTCGAACTCGTTGCAAAACTCGTCTTATTTTAATGTAGTACAGACGATAAAAATAAATGCCTAGCCAGGTATGCACTTTCCAGTTGGAATGGCCTATTAGAACACGATTCTTATAAATAGTCAGACAAAAACTTGTTTTCACTAAGAAAAACATGGGGAATATTTTGGCAAATAAATATAAAGGAAATAATATTTAGAACCAGTTGACCGCTCCTTTTCTCTCAAAAGACACATTGGTTTCCAACACCAACAAAAAAAAATAGAATGTGTATCTTACCATCTCCTACCTATGGCCAGGTGCATAAAGCCTCTAACACAGGAAGTTTCAACCAAGCAGGTTTATTGGTTTCATCCTCAATTCGCGTTGTAATGAGCTCAGTTCGTACTTAATACGTAGCGTAAATATGTCCGCATCTCTTAAAAATCACCTACAAAGACATTCCTTCTGTTAAAGAAATTACCTTAACGTGTGCTTGTCAAATATGCAAATACCTAAGAATTTTATTTCGACACAATCCCGGCCGTCCAAATAGCTGCTCTTAGTCCTCTGGACGAGTCGGACGGTCTGGGTCTTCAACACACATTGTTTAATGCCGCAGCTTCAGCTATGCCATCGCTCAACCCACGTCACTATCTTCATTTAAATTATAAATTTAATGTTATATAAATTACAAATTCAATACTTCTGAACTATATACGAAGAAATTGTTATACATGCATTCCTCATACTTACATGTTAAGATTTCAGATTATCGTCTAACTCAAAGCCGTCACAACTCAAAGTTCTTTTTCTTTTACGTAAATGACGTCTTGATCGAGATATGCGTTTAAAATAGGAACGTTAAGAGAAATGTAAACACTTTTGACGATTATATCTCCGACTCTAATAGATAAAAATCTAAACAATTTATACTTGCTTTGTTGGAAATATGGTACAATTTTTGGATACACAAACAGGGGGCTGATTCATCCTGGGCATGACTCACTTCATTTTTTTTTTATTCTGGCTCTGCGCATATGATGTTACGAGAATAACAAACGCATTTTGCTCTTAGACTCTCGAAGAGATCGAGAATCTCTTTAGATGTCACTTCTACCTACATGAGGATGGTGTGCACAGCACAATTAAAACGCTCTGCGCAGATTGTTTACGTCTGGATATTGCCACTTCAAAATTAGCAAACAATTTTTAAAATGGGAAAACTTGCTGTGTTTTGGCAACAAATCTCGTGGTTAGTATTTTATACATCTATTCGTATCCAAATTCGTATATATTTATTCGTATTTATTAGTACTATATATTAGTTCGAATACAACCTTATATTAAAAAACTTTGTACACAAAAATAGTTTCAATATTTTACTAACTTGGACATTTTTTTTTTCGAAAAAAAAAGTTTTTATCCAAGCAAGTTTTTCATTCACTTTACTTAATTTCACTCAAAAAATATAGCCCATTAAAATCCCTTCAAGGATATACACTCTAAGACAAAAACATCGACGCACCTCTCAAAATAATCCGATGGTAATGAAACTTTACATGCAAACACCTTTCGACCGAATATGTAAATGATCAAAAATTCACAGCCAATGAATGAATAGTCGGAACTACAGCGCATTGAAAATGGGTACCATGACGATGTATATAAGGAGAAAACCTCTCTTTCAGGAACAAAACGTGCAGTGAATTTCGATTGCGTTTACATACCTTGAATGTAACAATGCCTCGCCGGCGAATTTGCGGCCACTACGAGCGTATGAAGAAATTTGAAAGAGGGCATGAGGTCGGACTGCATGAGGCTAGATGGGCACACCAACGAATCGCTCGGCATTTGGGTAGGAGCGATGCAGCAAATAGACGATGTTAGCAGGAATGGGTCCGGAATGGCAGGTTTCAGCGGGCAGCGGGCGGCCTAGAGCGACGACAGAACGGGAAGATAGAGCGATTGTCAGAGTAGCTGTGACAGCACGAGATTCGTCGTTATCAACCATCCAACTTGTGACAAACACGGAAGTGACCACCCGGACCATTAATAGAAGACTACGGGATTGGAATCTACACTCGCGGAGCCCATTACGCCGCCTACCACTGACCAGTATGCACCGTCAGCAGCGATTGCAATGATGCCGGGCCCGATCAACGTGGAATTGTTCGGATTGGAAACGAATTGTCTTCAGTGATGTGTCCAGGTTCGAACTGAGTCCCGACAACCAGCGCAGACGTGTCTGGAGACAGCCCGGACATCGTCAGGATCCTGCTCTTACTGCCATACGGCCCAACAACAGGGAGTTATGATCTGGGGGTGCCATTTTGTTTGATAGCCGGACCCCTTTGATAGTCCTCCGTGGCACCATCACAGCACAGCAGTACGTTGCCGACATTCTACGACCCATTGTATTGCCATTCCTTTCGCGACACCCCGGGCTAACTTTTCAGAAAGATAATGCCAGGCCACAGACGGCACGCCTCTCTAGTGATTTTCTGCGTGCTTACGGCACACTTCCTTGGCCAGCCAGACCCTCAGATCTCTCGCCTATTGAGCACATTTGGGCTGAGATGGGGCGCCGCCTGCGACCATCCCAGAATGTAAACGAATTAGCTCGTCAATTGGAGGCCATTTGGAACGACATCCCTCAGAACACCATCTGGCAAATTTATGCATCAATGCCACGTCGGGTAACAACTTGTAACAAGGCAGAGATGGACCAACGCCATATTGAGGCGCTCACTTTGTGTAGATCTTTCAGTGCAATAAATCATCCAATTGTTCTGAAATTCTAATCATTTCTTTTTCTGTACATCCACATTACACGTACTAAATTTTGTCTCATTTGGATAATTTTTTCTTGGTGCGTCGATATTTTGGTCTTAGAGTGTATAACTGGATTATGGATCAGGTTCTTAGTTTTCGAAATATAGTGATTATAATTTCAATATTTTAATATTTTGAACTAATCGTGATGATGTGTACTCTGCAGAACCTAATGTCAGTTGTCCACGGAAGACGTTGTTCAACAACTTGTATCAGATCCTGTATAAAATCTACTACGCACGGTCCAAACTTGTATAGGTTTGATTGATACACGATCGTAACTTAGATTAAGTAGTTTTAATTATATTGCTTTAGTTACCATTAGAGTTCCAGAGACGGGGGAAAACCCTGTCTATTCCCAGAAATAAACCGGATTTTGGGGGAGGGAATTTCGAAACATTGGGAATTTTGAAAGTCTCCGAAAGCTGGGAAGTTTCAGTCCTTGCATTTTTCATTGTAAAATAAATGTGTATAACCCAAAACTAATATTTAATTTTTGCTTTCGGAATTGTAAATAGCTTAAAGATAGAAAATTTGGAGAGATTTGTTAAATCCAAGAAAAATATTTAAATTGTGTGACGTTCTTATCTATATGAATGAAATTGAAAATCTGTCTGTTTGTGTGTTTATTTGTCTCATCATCATGGGAGAACGGCTGCATCGAAATGGGTGAAATTTTGGGGTTATACTTGGAATAGCCCCACTTAAAATTTAGTCCATGTTTTGAGTTTCTAGGATCAGGGGTAGTCTAGATATTAACTAGGGGCTACCAACAAACTATAACATTGAGGAAATAAAAATCACTCTAACATCCGAAGGATTAGATGTAGTCCGGGTTTCTCAACTGAGAAACACAAAAACGAGATTGCCTCTGCCGATCTTCTTAGTCAGCATTAGGCCTACGGAAGACTGGCAGAGGGTATACCGACTGACAAGATTAGGATACTTGGCTGTGAAGGTAGAGGCCTTCAGAGCACGGGGCTTCAAAATCTGCTACCGGTGCCAGCAATTCAATCATTCCTCTGAGAATTGCAGCATGCCACCAAAGTGCCTTAAGTGTGCTGAAGAACACTTCACACGGGACTGCCAAAGATCAAGGACGGAGAAGGCAACGTGTGCTAACTGCAATGGAGATCACCCGGCGAACTTCAGGCAATGCCCGAAGAACCCCTGGAACAGAGGAAAGGCACCGGGGTATGCCCCCCTCCCCCCAAAAATCAGATACCCCCTTGGAGGCAAAAGGCCCTCGGTCTAAACCCTCAGACACCCCATCAGGGCTCCTCGCACTCTGTGCCACAGGTTAAAAGGACTCAAACGTCAGCACCTACCAGATCGGTGCAAGAGCAGGCCCCTAAACCGTCGACCTCCAGAGAAATGACTGTGGAGGAAGTGAGAATAGCTCATGAAGACATAAAACAGAGGATAGCAATTGATAAAGCCGCCAAAGAGGCTAGAGAAGCAAAACAAAGATTAGAAAAAAAGGTTCAGGAATGGCAGAAAACTAAACGCGCCCGAGAAGAGCTCGCGCAAACACAGCAGTTAGACAAATCGGCTGAAAAAAAACAAAAGACTACCGAGGTCCAAAAGGATACTCACAAAACAGATCAAACCGCGGTTGAGGCTGAGGAAATTGTAGCTGAGACTGAGGAAATGGAAGCTGAGACTGAACTTGCTGATAAATCCAATGATGAAAAGATGGATGAAATCCTCAACCTCGCCAGAGGATTTATCAGTATGTTCAACCTAGACGATATAAAACATCTGTTGATGCAGCTCGCTGAGTTAATTCAAAAAAAGAGCGATCCAATGCAAATGGTCTTTGAGGCTTTTAAATTAATCGCGGAATTTAATAAAAACAGTGAGAAACAAACCCGCCATGAATAGGTCCCAAAAAGAATGTTTTAAAATAATATTTTGGAATGCGAACGGCATATCTCCAAGAATAAATGAACTTAGGAGCTACGTAAATGAAAATGATGTAGATGCCCTGCTAATCCAGGAAACTAAAGTTAGAGAAAACAAAAAACTAAATATAGCAAACTATAATAGCTGTCATACCCTTAGCTCAAATATAACTGCTAGAAATCCCCATGGAGGAACAGCAATATATATTAAAAGTAATATTCCCCACGAGGAAATAAACAACATAAATCTTCAAGGTATAGAAAATACTAGTATAAAAATTAAAATAAATAATGTAAACCCATTTATCCTAACTTCAATATATGTCAAAAACATGAGTGGTATAAATGTAGCTGCGCAGCTGGAACTGCTTTTCTCGCGATATCCAAACACAATACTCGCGGGCGACTTCAATGCACACCACCGAGCGTGGGGCAGCAGGAAGCCAACACACGCGGTATACAGATACATAGATTGCTAAACACAACAAACACTGACATCATTGCACCGTCGAGACCAACCTGCTTCTCAGGTGCCAATGGCTCATTCATAGACTTTGTCCTAACGAGAAACATAGAACACGCTCACACAATTGATACCCTGGATGAATTCGACTCGGATCATCTACCGGTATTGGTGACATTCGATTTAAACACTCCCCTTCCAACCTCTCTGGGACAAGAGAGGGTGAACTGGAACGTATTCAAAAGAGCACTCTTCGAGCCGCACTTAGCAGTACCCAACATTATGAGCACGGCGGATATTGACTCTGCCACGCACACACTCACAGCAGAAATCAGGAGAGCTATTGCATCTGCAACAACACATCGTGAGTCATCAAAAATGTCAACACTTTCCCACCATGTCAAACAGTTAGTTAAACAGAGAAATAGAATGCGTAAGACATGGCAGGCTAACAGAGACCCTACCCTTAAAAGGGAGCTTAATAGACTCACGTGTAAAGTCAGTGAAAAAATTGTCGCAGAAAAGCAGCAACAGTATAAAGAATTAATCGAATCCCTTAGCCAGGAAGACATATCGCTCTGGCAATTCGCTAAAAGACTCAGAAAACCTCAAATTAAACTCCCGCCACTAATAGATGGCGATAATATCGCGTACTCAGACAAAGAAAAGGCAGAGGCGCTTGCTAGGCATTACGAAAAGCAATTTGAACCAAACCACGATCTAATGTGTCAGGACACCCTAAGAATGGTTAGGCAAACTCTAAGCAATTTCAGGAACTCCCCGGTCACGGCTGAGATTAACCCAGCCACTCCGCAAGAAATAGTAGAGATTATCAAAAACCTTAAAAACCGTAAAAGCCCAGGGCACGACAAAATCAGGAATATCGCGGTAAAAAACCTACCCTTAAATATAATATTTTACTTGACCATCTTAATAAATAAAATACTAGAACTAAATTATTTCCCCAAAGAATGGAAGGAAGCGATAATTATAGCGATCCATAAACCTGGTGAGGATGCCTCAATTCCAGCCAACTACAGACCAATCAGTTTGTTGCCGACACTTAGTAAAATTACTGAGAAAATAATTCTTAAGAGACTGAACACGCACCTTAGTGAGAATGACATTATCATTCCGGAGCAGTTTGGATTTCGGCCAAAACACTCCACCACTCATCAATTGCTGAGAGTGGTAGAGTACATTTCTTCTGGTTTTAATAATAAGACACCCACAGCTGCGATTTTTCTTGACATCCAAAAAGCCTTTGATAAAGTGTGGTACTGTGGATTAGCTTACAAATTGATCACTCTAAAAGTCCCGGACGCACTTGTCAAACTTTTAATTCATACCTAAATAACAGACACTTTCAAGTCAGAGTAAAAAATAACTTATCTACACCCAAGCTCATTAAAAGTAGTGTATTGCAAGGATCCATCCTGGGCCCGACACTCTTTAACATATATCTAAATGACATTCCCAGGACCCCAGACACGGAGCTGGCACTCTATGCAGACGACAGCGCGATACTTGCGAAACACCCTTACGTCTCAGTAATGCACAGACAGCTACAACAACACTTAGACATACTCCAAACATGGCTGGAAAAATGGCAAATAAAATTAAATCCCAATAAATGTCATTGGATTTATTTCTCAAGAAAACGTAAACCTCCGCCTCCTCTGTACATAAACAACCATGCCCTAAAAGCGGAAAAATCTACTAAATACCTAGGTATAACGATAGACTCCCACCTAACTTGCAAACTGCACGTAACGAGCATAATCAAAAAAGCGTATATAACCATAGGAGCCTTTTACCCAATGATAGGAAACGGAAATCTAAGTTATCAAAATAAACTCCTAATTTATAAATCGGTCATCCGTCCGGGAATGCTGTATGCAGCACCCGTATGGGGATATGCCTGTAAAACTACCATAGACTTATTAGATACAAGACAAAACAAAACCCTAAGGATTATAAGGAAAGCCCCTAGATACTTAAGAAACTCGGTAATTAGGAAAGACTTCAAAATAAAAACTGTTAGAGCCCAAATCAAAAAGCTAGCGCTTAAATTCTACAAAACTCTGCCATCTGTCCCAAATGAACTATTATTTAATCTGCATGACTATGATCATCGCAAGGCTAAATCTCGTAAGAGACCCCGCTCGGTACTTAACTTTGATATTCGGTACTAGGAACGTCCCACCTTAATCAGTTGATATTTAAGAAAACTCGCGATCTTTGGTTTCCTACAAAATGTTTAAAATCCTAAACTGCTAAAATGCTAGGTTATCCTCAGATCTGCATCAACCCCCCAAACTGCTTAAACTCTTAATGTGCAACAAACTGCCACACTAGGAGCTAGGACAAATAATAAAAACAGTAAATCAAAAACCTCGAACCTCCAACTATGGACCAATGAAATAATGTCACATAGAGTTTCGTCCAGAACAGAGCACCAGGCGCGAAGCGCCTTTAATCTCCAATCTCTAGGTGTGGTTCTTATCTTCATACTGTGACATTATTTCATTGGTCCATAGTTGGAGGTTCGAGGTTTTTGATTTACTGTTTTTATTATTTGTCCTAGCTCCTAGCGTGGCAGTTTGTTGCACATTAAGAGTTTAAGCAGTTTGGGGGGGTTGATGCAGATCTGAGGGTAACCTAGCATTTTAGGATTTTAAACATTTTGTAGAAAACCAAAGATCGCGAGTTTTCTTTAATATCAACTGATTAAGGTGGGACGTTCCTAGTACCGAATATCAAAGTTAAGTACCGAGCGGGGTCTCTTACGAGATTTAGCCTTGCGATGATCATAGTCATGCAGATTAAATAATAGTTCATTTGGGACAGATGGCAGATTTTTGTAGAATTTAAGCGCTATCTTTTTGATTTGGGCTCTAACAGTTTTTATTTTGAAGTCTTTCCTAATTACCGAGTTTCTTAAGTATCTAGGGGCTTTCCTTATAATCCTTAGGGTTTTGTTTTGTCTTGTCTCTAAGAAGTCTATGGTAGTTTTACAGGCATATCCCCATACGGGTGCTGCATACAGCATTCCCGGGCAGATGACCGATTTAATAATGTCACAGTATGAAGATAAGAACCACACCTAGAGATTGGAGATTAAAGGCGCTTCGCGCCTGGTGCTCTGTTCTGGACGAAACTCTATGAGATTAATTAACAAGAAAGATCAATCATGCATAAAGCATTGATTATGAAATACTTTCCAACTTCAGTGCAATTTCATTTAAGCATCTCTAAAATGCGATACATTCCTCGGTAATATTTTATTATCACAATACTACATTAATTTATTATATTTGAAAACTTAAAACTTCATCGAAAAAATGAACTTCATTCAAATGACAGCATTGAAATATAAATTGACTGGTTTAAGCATCTCTAAAATGCGATACATTCCTCAGTAATATTTTTAAAATTATCATAATGCTACAATAATTTATTACATTTGAAAACTTCAGTGAAAGCAACTGAAATTTGTTCAAATGACGTCAGTAGTAGGCAGAGTAAACACGTCACCAAGGGGGCGTGGCTTGTAACGTCAGAGGGCGTAACCGGAAATGACGTCATAGCACGTGGTGCATGACGTCACGTGAAGTGGATGTGTTTATTTGGGTGGAGTTGAGTTGTTTTATTTTGTAGCCTTCTACGAGGGTGTTTTGGGGCGAATTGAGTTGTCTGACGTTTAGAATTTCTTTTTCAGGGAATGGCAACGGGGAGTACGGAAAGGATGACGTCATAGCCCGCGGCCGGATCTTGACAGGATCGTGGCTTAAGATCACGTGACATTTCGTAAAAGATGACGAGGGTATTTTTTAAGATAACGCGGGTACAGTGTCTAGAACTAATACCCTAAAAGCGGAAAAATCTACTAAATACCTAGGTGTAACGATAGACTCCCACCTAACTTGGAAACTGCACGTAACGAACATAATCAAAAAAGCGTATATAACCATAGGAGCCTTATACCCAATGATAGGAAACGGAAATCTAAGTTATCAAAATAAACTCCTAATTTATAAATCGGTCATCTGCCCGGGAATGCTGTATGCAGCACCCGTATGGGGATATGCCTGTAAAACTACCATAGACTTATTAGAGACAAGACAAAACAAAACCCTAAGGATTATAAGGAAAGCCCCTAGATACTTAAGAAACTCGGTAATTAGGAAAGACTTCAAAATAAAAACTGTTAGAGCCCAAATCAAAAAGCTAGCGCTTAAATTCTACAAAACTCTGCCATCTGTCCCAAATGAACTATTATTTAATCTGCATGACTATGATCATCGCAAGGCTAAATCTCGTAAGAGACCCCGCTCGGTACTTAACTTTGATATTCGGTACTAGGAACGTCCCACCTTAATCAGTTGATATTTAAGAAAACTCGCGATCTTTGGTTTCCTACAAAATGTTTAAAATCCTAAACTGCTAAAATGCTAGGTTATCCTCAGATCTGCATCAACCCCCCAAACTGCTTAAACTCTTAATGTGCAACAAACTGCCACACTAGGAGCTAGGACAAATAATAAAAACAGTAAATCAAAAACCTCGAACCTCCAACTATGGACCAATGAAATAATGTCACATAGAGTTTCGTCCAGAACAGAGCACCAGGCGCGAAGCGCCTTTAATCTCCAATCTCTAGGTGTGGTTCTTATCTTCATACTGTGACATTATTTCATTGGTCCATAGTTGGAGGTTCGAGGTTTTTGATTTACTGTTTTTATTATTTGTCCTAGCTCCTAGCGTGGCAGTTTGTTGCACATTAAGAGTTTAAGCAGTTTGGGGGGGTTGATGCAGATCTGAGGGTAACCTAGCATTTTAGGATTTTAAACATTTTGTAGAAAACCAAAGATCGCGAGTTTTCTTTAATATCAACTGATTAAGGTGGGACGTTCCTAGTACCGAATATCAAAGTTAAGTACCGAGCGGGGTCTCTTACGAGATTTAGCCTTGCGATGATCATAGTCATGCAGATTAAATAATAGTTCATTTGGGACAGATGGCAGATTTTTGTAGAATTTAAGCGCTATCTTTTTGATTTGGGCTCTAACAGTTTTTATTTTGAAGTCTTTCCTAATTACCGAGTTTCTTAAGTATCTAGGGGCTTTCCTTATAATCCTTAGGGTTTTGTTTTGTCTTGTCTCTAAGAAGTCTATGGTAGTTTTACAGGCATATCCCCATACGGGTGCTGCATACAGCATTCCCGGGCAGATGACCGATTTAATAATGTCACAGTATGAAGATAAGAACCACACCTAGAGATTGGAGATTAAAGGCGCTTCGCGCCTGGTGCTCTGTTCTGGACGAAACTCTATGAGATTAATTAACAAGAAAGATCAATCATGCATAAAGCATTGATTATGAAATACTTTCCAACTTCAGTGCAATTTCATTTAAGCATCTCTAAAATGCGATACATTCCTCGGTAATATTTTATTATCACTATACTACATTAATTTATTATATTTGAAAACTTAAAACTTCATCGAAAAAATGAACTTCATTCAAATGACAGCATTGAAATATAAATTGACTGGTTTAAGCATCTCTAAAATGCGATACATTCCTCAGTAATATTTTTAAAATTATCATAATGCTACAATAATTTATTACATTTGAAAACTTCAGTGAAAGCAACTGAAATTTGTTCAAATGACGTCAGTAGTAGGCAGAGTAAACACG
Source organism: Amaurobius ferox (assembly GCA_951213105.1). NCBI lineage: Eukaryota > Metazoa > Arthropoda > Arachnida > Araneae > Amaurobiidae > Amaurobius > Amaurobius ferox. The sequence continues at coordinate 92,540,121 of OX578142.1, read as the reverse complement.
TCACCAAGGGGGCGTGGCTTGTAACGTCAGAGGGCGTAACCGGAAATGACGTCATAGCACGTGGTGCATGACGTCACGTGAAGTGGATGTGTTTATTTGGGTGGAGTTGAGTTGTTTTATTTTGTAGCCTTCTACGAGGGTGTTTTGGGGCGAATTGAGTTGTCTGACGTTTAGAATTTCTTTTTCAGGGAATGGCAACGGGGAGTACGGAAAGGATGACGTCATAGCCCGCGGCCGGATCTTGACAGGATCGTGGCTTAAGATCACGTGACATTTCGTAAAAGATGACGAGGGTATTTTTTAAGATAACGCGGGTACAGTGTCTAGAACTAATACCCTAAAAGCGGAAAAATCTACTAAATACCTAGGTGTAACGATAGACTCCCACCTAACTTGGAAACTGCACGTAACGAACATAATCAAAAAAGCGTATATAACCATAGGAGCCTTATACCCAATGATAGGAAACGGAAATCTAAGTTATCAAAATAAACTCCTAATTTATAAATCGGTCATCTGCCCGGGAATGCTGTATGCAGCACCCGTATGGGGATATGCCTGTAAAACTACCATAGACTTATTAGAGACAAGACAAAACAAAACCCTAAGGATTATAAGGAAAGCCCCTAGATACTTAAGAAACTCGGTAATTAGGAAAGACTTCAAAATAAAAACTGTTAGAGCCCAAATCAAAAAGCTAGCGCTTAAATTCTACAAAAATCTGCCATCTGTCCCAAATGAACTATTATTTAATCTGCATGACTATGATCATCGCAAGGCTAAATCTCGTAAGAGACCCCGCTCGGTACTTAACTTTGATATTCGGTACTAGGAACGTCCCACCTTAATCAGTTGATATTAAAGAAAACTCGCGATCTTTGGTTTTCTACAAAATGTTTAAAATCCTAAACTGCTAAAATGCTAGGTTACCCTCAGATCTGCATCAACCCCCCCAAACTGCTTAAACTCTTAATGTGCAACAAACTGCCACACTAGGAGCTAGGACAAATAATAAAAACAGTAAATCAAAAACCTCGAACCTCCAACTATGGACCAATGAAATAATGTCACAGTATGAAGATAAGAACCACACCTAGAGATTGGAGATTAAAGGCGCTTCGCGCCTGGTGCTCTGTTCTGGACGAAACTCTATGAAGAACTAATAGTGTGCCGACCGCCTATACCTCCCAATGCTGGGAGATGTTCCTGAAGAGCCGCCTCCGCCAGACGGCGTTGGTCTCGAATAAGCGGTCTAAAACGGAGGAGTTAACATTGAAACAAATGGGAATTTATTGCAAATGAAATGACTGATATCTTTCGAAATAACTGAAGAATTTGTGTGAAATTGGGTGTGATTATTGTAAGTGGTATACACAAAAAGTCATTTAATTTTCAGAGAGATTGAGCTAGGGATATATTCTTATTTTTAAAATTTTATTTAACTTGATCTGGTGTTCGTTCAAACATTTGAGGTCCAAAATAATCAGGTTCATTTATCATAGTAACGCGAAATTCGTTATGACGTTTCCTCTTGTGGCACATTTCAGTTCTTTCGATTTTGAAGCATATCGGGCTAGCCCGCCATAGGACATTACCTGGTTTTAGAGAATATCTCGAAAATCAGAGAACGTTGGAAATCTAAGTTTAATATATCGTTTTCTTTTGGGGTGTATTTTAATTCTTTCAATTTTCAACCGTACCGGGTTAACCCGTCTTAGGCCCACCTTAGAAACTCACCCGTTTTTGCGGTATAACTCGAGAACAGGTGTATCTAAAAATTCGAAGTTTAGAATATCTTTGCCATTTGCTGTATATTTTAACTCTTTGGATAAAAATTTTATCGGGCTAGCCCGTCCTGAGTTCAACAAAAGAAATATATCGTTTTCTGAGAATAACTAAAAATTCGGAGCATCTAGAATGTATAAATTTAATATGTCATTGTCCTTTGGAGTATATTACATTTCACCTCATTTCGAACCGTATCGGGTTAGCCCGTCTTGGGCCTGCCATAGAAATTTACTCGCTTTTAAAAAATAAATCGATCAATCGGAGTAGCTGAAAAATATAAATTTAGTATATCATTTCCGTTTGGATGGATTTTAATTTAGATTTTGAAGCTTGTCGGGCTAGCCCGTCTTGGATCCGCTGAAGAATGCATTAGTTTTTGAAAAATAAGACGAGAACCGAAGTAGCTAAAAATTCCAAATTTAACATGTCGTTGGCTTTTGGGGTATATCTAAGTTTCTTCGGATTTGAACTTTATCGGGGTAGTCCGTCCTGGGCCCGACATAGGAATGGACCCGTTTTTTAGAATACCTGGAAAATCGGGGAAACTAGAAAATATAAATTTAGTACATCCTTATCTTTTGGGGAATATTTTAATTCCTTTGTTTTTGAACCGTATCGGGCCAACCCGTTTTGGGCCCGACTTGGAAATTCACTTTTTTAGTGGAATAACTCTAGAACCGGAGTATCAAAAAGTTTCAAGTTTAGAATGTCGTTGTCATTTGCGGTATGTCTAAGCTCATTGGATTTAAAACCTGGTTGGGCTAGCCCGTCCCGGTCCCATTAAAAAGAATGTACTCGTTTTTTAAGAATAGCTCCAAAACTGTAGCAGCTAGAATATCTAAATTTAGTATATCATTGTTTTTTAGGGTATATTTTATTTCTTTGGATTTTGAATCTTATCCCGACCCCCTGGGCCCGACAGAGTGGTAATGTACTCATTTTTCGAGAATAACTCGTAAATTGGAGCAGCTAAAAAATTCAAATTTAGTATATCAATTTCTTTTGGGGTTTATCATAATTTGTAATTTGAACCTCATCGTCTTGAGTCCGTCTTAGGAATGCGATCGTGTTTGATGAATAACTCGAGAACCGGAGTAGCTAAAAATTCCAAATTTAGCATGCTATTGTCTTTTGTGATATATTTCATTTTTTCGAATTTGAACTTCATTCAGCTAGCTCGTGCTGTGCCTGCTATAGGAATAGACTCATTTTTTTAGAATAACCCGAAAACTGGAGCAGATAGAAAATTCAAATTTAGTATATTATTTCCATTTCGGGTAGAATTTAATATTTTCGGCGTATATATAATTATAATTAGTGGCGTAGGCATGGGAGATAGGATGTGTGGTAAAAAACCTCATTTGCCGAACAATTACATTAGTTCTCAAAATTGTCTATATTTAGAAAAAATGAATTTTGTACTATAAGCTCCATTCGATCGTCGACCCCCTTGTGTCCTAAATACATAGTTACATCCATATGCAAATGAGCTAAGAAGTGCGAAATTTGTCCACGGATGTTGGGTCGGTGCACTGGGAGTACGAGTGAAGGTTACGGTTCTGCGTGATCTGACGAAGAAGGTTTTATGCCTTCGAAACCGGTCGATATTAGTATTTTGAGTGGTATTCTGCTTTTTACGAAGATAATTTTATTTCTTTAGCAGAAATTTGGATCGCACGTATTGATTTTATTTACTTGAAATTGAAATTTTTCAATAATTTTTAAAAGCATTATATGAATAACTTGAACGAATGCTTTAAAACCAAATTTTTGTTTTGCATTTTGATACATATTACCATGTAAACCTAAAAAAAGAATGTATGAGAATGTCTGGCAAATATTTTGTTTTATCTCATATGTTCGTCTACTAGGAAAAATGCCTGTGGGTGGCCCTGTGAATTTGGAAGAAAAACATGATACACCATTGCCGCTTGAACATTAGAACAAGGTGGGGTCTGCCTACAAGTGCTGTCTCTTTGTACGGTGAAAGATAGCGTTGATAAGAATTTCGATTGAGGGTGGACATGTAAGTGACCGCTATTTTATTTCGACAGGCGCGTCTCCTTTACATACGTTTCCGCAAGTTGCCACATCTCTTACACGAACAATGCTCAAAAGATCCGCAAATCAGCGGGGGCTCTGGAAATGGGTAGAACACCAGGGAAGGGCATTTTGTACTGCCTTCAGGGTGGCCTCTAGATACAATAGGAAGTATCTCATTAGCACATTGGTCATCTGAGATCGAATTTGTTTTTACTAAGAACCGTCACCTGTACAATATTCTTTTTCGTTCTAAAATTGGACAGGATGGACCCACTCAGAAAGAAAGATTTTTCGAAATTGTAAGCAGCAAGCTTTCACTCATTTGATGTTTGTTGTAACTGACGTTGAAAATCTATATTTGGATTAAAGAGGGCTGTTTCTATAGCTATACCATTATCGCCTGTTCTGTGTAAAATTGCCTAGAAAAATGTATTAATTCGATTCATCCAGCATATTACTGTATTTTGCATTTCGACGAATAGGCTAAAAAATAGCTTAACATTTCATAATCTGCGAATTTCAGCATCCAAAAATCCCGTCACAAGACTTTTCTTTCTATTATACTATGTAGTACGAATCACTATATTACTATGAATCTTTAAAGTGCACCGTGGACTGGTTTCGCATTATTTAATTCTCTTGCATATAAGCGTAGGCAAGATCTATTATAAGGAGGGGGGAGTCGACGATCGAATGTGGGTTTACACAACAGTACAAAATACTTTCTCAAATATAATCCCTAAGGAGAACTAATGTAATTGTTTAATTGTTTGGTAAATGATAATTTTTCTCCAATTTTCGAGTTTTTTCCAAAAACGAATGCATTCCTAAGGCTGGGCAAAGATGGGGTAATCTAATAAAATTTAAAATCCAAAGAATTAAAATTTTATCCCAAAAGAGAATACTATATTATAAATTAAAATCCATCCAAAAGGGAATGATATACTAAATTTACATTTTTTAGCTACTCCGTTTGATCGAGTTATTCTTGAAAAGCGAGTAAATTTCTATGGCGGGCCAAGACGGGCTAGCCCGATAAGGATCGAAATGCGATGAAGTATAATACACAAAAAAGGGCAATGATATATTAAATTTAGACATTCCAAATGTTCCGAATTTTGAATTATTCTCAGAAAATGATATATTCCTCTTGTTGGGCTCAGGACGGGCTAGCCCGATGGGGTTCAAAATCTAAATTAAAATCCATCCAAAAGGAAATGATATACAAAATTCACATTCTTTAGCTACTCCGTTTGATCGAGTTATTCTTGAAAAGCGAGTAAATTTCTATGGCGGGCCAAGACGGGCTAGCCCGATAAGGATCGAAATGCGATGAAGCATAATATACAACAAAGGGCAATGATATATTAAATTTAGACATTCCAGATGTTCCGAATTTTGAATTATTCTCAGAAAACGATATATTCCTCTTGTTGGGCTCAGGACGGGCTAGCTCGATGGGGTTCAAAATCTAAATTAAAATCTATCCAAAAGGAAATGATATACAAAATTCACATTCTTTAGCTACTCCGTTTGATCGAGTTATTCTTGAAAAGCGAGTAAATTTCTATGGCGGGCCAAGACGGGCTAGCCCGATAAGGATCGAAATGCGATGAAGTATAATATACAACAAAGGGCAATGATATATTAAATTTAGACATTCCAGATGTCCCGAATTTTGAATTATTCTCAGAAAACGATATATTCCTCTTGTTGGGCTCAGGACAGGCTAGCCCGATGGGGTTCAAAATCTAAATTAAAATCCATCTAAAAGGAAATGATATACAAAATTCACATTCTTTAGCTACTTCGTTTAATCGAGATATTTTTGAAAAGCGAGTAAATTTCTTTGGCGGGCCAAGACGGGCTAGCCCGATAAAGTTCGAAATGCGATGAAATATAATATACCACAAAAGACAATGAAATATTAAATTTAGACATTCTAGATGCTCCGAATTTTGAGTTATTCTCAAAAAATGATATATTCCTCTTGTTGGGCTCAGGACGGGCTAGCCCGATGGGGTTCAAAATCTAAATTAAAATCCATCCAAAAGGAAATGATATACAAAATTCACATTCTTTAGCTACTTCGTTTGATCGAGATATTCTTGAAAAGCGAGTAAATTTCTTTGGCGGGCCAAGACGGGCTAGCCCGATAAGGTTCGAAATGCGATGAAATATAATATACCACAAAAGACAATGATATATTAAATTTAGACATTGTAGATGCTCCGAATTTTGAGTTATTCTCAAAAAACGATATATTCCTCTTGACGGGCTAGCCCGATAAGATTTTTAATCGAAAGAGTTAAAATATACAGCAAATGACAAGCATATGCTAAACTTCGAATTTTTAGATACACCTGTTCTCGAGTTATACCAAAAAGTAAAGCCATATGGAGGGCCCAGGACGGGCTAGCCCGATAAGCTTTAAAATCGAAAGACTTGAAATGTACCACAAGAGAAAACGTCATACCGAATTTCACGTTACTGTGATGAATGAATTTGATTATTTCGGATCTCAAATGTTTGAACGACCACAGATAAAGCTAAATAAAATTTTTAAAATATGGATATATCCCTAGGTCAATCTCTCTGAAAATCAAATGACTTTTTGTGTATACCACTTGCAATAATTACACCAAATTTCAGACAAATTCTTCAATTATTTCCAAAGATATCAATCATTTCGTTTGAATTAAATTCCCATTAGTTTCAATGTTAACTCCTCCGCTTTAGACCGCTTATTCGAGACCAACGCCGTCTGGCGTAGGCGGTTTTTAGGGAACCTGTTTTTCGCCTCGGTCGGCACACTATCTATTCTAGCCACTGTAACGCGGGTTTTTAAACGTGAAGTGGAAGTTGAAGTGTTTGTTTGGGTGGAGTTGAGTTGCTTTCTATATTGTAGTCTTCTACGAGGGTGTATTTGTGCGAGTTATTAGAATTTCTTTTTCAGGGAGTGGCAACGGGGAGTACGGAAAGGATGACGTCATAGCTCGTGGTCGGATATTGAAAGGGCCATGGCTTAAGATCACGTGACATTTCGTAAAAGATGACGAAGATATTTTTCAAGATAACGCGAGTTTTTAAACGTGAAGTGGAAGTATTTGTTTGGGGTGGAGTTGAGTTGTGTTTTTATAGTCTTGTACGAGGGTATTTGATGTTTAGAATTTATTTTTCAGGGAATGGCAACGGGGAGTATGGGAAACGATGACGTCATAGCCCGTGGTCGGATCTTGAAAAGGGCGTGGCTTAAGATCACATGACATTTCGTAAAAGATGACGAGGATATTTTTTTAATTGACACCGAGGGTATTTAATATTTTAATGGCTGTTTAATTATAACGTGTACAGGAAAATCGCCATTGTGCCGGAAAAAATCTGTTTGGACCTGTTGAAACCAGGTTATAGGAAATGAGCTAATCAGAGACTTTTAAAATGATGTCACACCAATCAGCGCTCAGCTTGATTGCTCTATTTGCCCGCAAGGTGGCGTCACGATATTTGGGTCAATCTGAGTGCGTTTTTTGTACTGCGTGCACATATGTAGGCACCTCACGTCATATTGATTGAAGCCATGAACGCAACCTAGCGACGAAATGGAGAACGAGGGTGTTTTTCTTTTAATTACCCTTAAGATTAAATACTTTTTAATTATGCTTAATGAATTTCAATTCTTTCACGCAGGGATGAACGCGACCTAGCGGGGAAATGGAGATCTAGGAGTATTTTAAAGACAGAACTTTTTTAAAGATCCAAAGAAACTTTTAAGTTTGGCAACACCTGCAGAAGATGTATGGTATGAATTCATCAGCGCCACCAAGAGGCAAAATTGAGAATTGGGGATTTTTTTAAGATGGAACATTATTTTTCAAAGATCCAAAGAAATTTTTAAAGAAGCGGGATACACAGAAGTGCTATCTAGCGATGAAAAGGAGTACCAAGATTGCTTTAAAGATAGGACATTCAACTGTTGACTTAATTGCTTTATTTAACTAGTTTTAGGTAAATAGGGTGCACAGAAACTTTTAAGGGGTGGCAACCTTTTAATTTACTCTTAAGATTAAATGCTTTTTAATTATGTTTAATGAATTTCATGATTCAGGATCTTTTGAATTGTAACTACGAGGTTTCAAGACATTGTATGACTGTGCAGGTGCATTTGACGGATCATTGTCAAAGATAACTCTTACCGCTTGTTGGCGGATCTTTGCCAAAGATAACCTTATCCGCTTGTTGATTGAGGCCTTACAATCATGGCAGATGGTAACACTGTTCACATTAGTATGGGAAAAAATAGGAGGACATTATATTTGAATGACACTATTAGATTTGAATAAAAGCGACATCTTTATCAGATATTATTGTATTTACCTGTTACTTACCTTTTGTCCCACAGTGTATTGAAGACTTGTAATCTGTTTACAATCCACGCTTGTTTCATGATTTCACACCTATTGTAGGTAAGTCGGATTTTTCTATTGAAATCGCAGAGGTGTATCATGCCTTTGCACCGTTGGATCTGTTAGAACGTGTTGAAACAGATGGTGTGTGATATGCTTGCAGTATATTAGATTATAAGGGATTGAACAATGGGTTCTTTTAGTAATATTTAAAGGAATAGTAGAAAATATGCAAATTTGCATTATCAGATTAATTGTGCATTTACAATACTTTTATAGTGTTAGCTAAGTTAGTTTATATTTTTATGGGTTTAAATTCCATATGCGACATTTGCGCTTACAAGTAAATCACTGTAAATCCAGGGGGTGCCACTCTTCTGCCACGAACACAATCTGTGACGTCAGATGGAGTTTACTTGCAGCGCGCGGCGTTTTTTATTTTTTGTTTTAAACAGGTGTATTTTTAAAGTGTGTTGATTTTCGAAGACTTCTTACAAGTTCAACTAGAATTTTAATCAAAGATTTGGATCTTAAATTCCAGGCAATGCTAGCTTTTTTTATGTGAATAAGTAAGTGTTCTTTTCGTAATATAATGTATATTTTAGAGTCGGGTTTCCCAACCTCAGATACATGCAAAAATTCCAGTATTGAAGAATAAGACTCATTTAAATTATTTTATTAAACCAAAGATATTTTTAATTAAGAAATTAATGACTAAAAGTACATTTATACTTATATTTTCAAAATTTATTTATATTCTTTTTTTTTTAAGGTTGAATAATGCAAACTTTAATCAAAAATTTTCTTTTAAAGTCGTCAACATTGTAAAATTTATATTAATTTGGGAAAATGCACTTCTTTCTTGAAACATTAGTTTAGTTCATGAAGTTCCATTATGTAGGATTTTTAAATCTTAAAAGACGAAAGTGCAGTATACTTTCTATTCATTTCATTTTACAGCAAGTTATTTGTATCTTTATATATTTTCTAATGATGTTCTTGTAATTTTTGAAAAATCTAACAGGATTTAATCTCGCACATTTTATATTAATTAAGTTTTACTACATTGCATTTTATTACATTACATTTTATTAAATACATTCTATTACATTCAAAAAATGGGGGGGGGGGGGGTACGATTTAAGAAAATAAACAGGCGCGGATTTTCAAGGGGATAAAGGCTGAGAACCGCTGTTCTAAATCAGATTGCAAGTTGTGTACATGTATGTGCATGCAAATTGTGTAGTGTGTATAGGAGATGGTTTGTGTACAAAATTGTGAACAAAATTCATATAAATTATAGAAGCATCACTTAAATCGTTTACTAGTTAGGCATAAGTACATCCCTCCCCCTCTAAAAAGACATAAAACTCTTAGGGCCGATCCCACCAACAACCGTTAAAATATAGCAGAGGTTTAACGGTTGATTAGCACTATTTTGCGTCCCACCAACACGTTTATGGTATTAAAGAGCTCACTAAAGTGCTGTTAATTTAAGTGGCCGATTTTGGCCACTTAAATATTTAACAGTTGATTAAAAGTCGAACAAGATGGCGGCAATTTCTGTATCGTTCGATATTTCAAGATGAAATTTTATTTAAGATTGAATTCTTTTATATTTCTTTTCTGAAAGAAGAGTGTTTGAAAGTTTTTACAACATAGTGGAAAATAAAGCCGATTTTACTTATTTATCGAAGTCGGTGAAAGTTTGAAAGACACTTAGGAGTATTTACAATACACTACTCAGGTATGTAATGCATATATTTCGTTTATATTACGCTACAAGTTTCTTAACTTCTTAAACCATAATGTACACTTTTGAATTATGGTAAAATTACAGAATTCCAAGTCTTGGAAGAGAATTAATCTTGTACTGCAATATTTCGGCCGATCTGTTTATTATATCAGATAGGCTGTTTTATTGTTGAACCAGTTATAGAAATTGTCCTATATGGTCTGATTTAAAAATTTCATATGTTGTCCGTAATTTTTTTTCTTGTTTAGAATAACATTTTTACATTTATTTGCATATAATCTCAGAAATTATATTTTCAAAACTTTAATTTACTTGAAGTTATGCATGCTGTACTGTTTATTTACAAAGCCAAACTGAAAAATAAGCATTGTCTGTAACAAACATAATTTTTGTATGGGTATAAATGAATTTATCAATAGTTAGTTATTAGATTTAAATGTATATGTATTCAGCATGGTGTGAATGGTAATCCTTATTGTATTTCCCAAAGATAAAAATTGCATTTCCATTAAATGTCTGATGTTTCTTTTTAATATTTCCTGTCTGAATTGGAATGCTTCCATGGACTTGCTTCTATGTTTAGTTGGTACCTTATAGAAAGGACCTTTTTCAAATTTCAATGTAGTATTCTAAAGTATCTTGCCATTGTATGCTGTGATAATTTCTCCTGAATTGACTTTTATTGAGTTCGCTCTTTTGAGCAAGACATTTTGTATCACACATACTTTATATACTAAAAGTTTAACATATTTAAAATTGTTCTTGCAAAAGTCTCTCTTATTCCATGAAATGTTAATTTTTTTATGAATGATTCTAATGGCAACACTAGTAAAAGAAATCTTTGAAAATAGGATAGGATAATTTCTATGTTAATAATAAACTGGATAACAATATAAAATGCAGCAAAAAAAAAAGAGCATACGTATATTTATTTACCTTGCATTTTATATTGTGTTCTAGTTTATTATATTGATTGTGCGGAAAGTCATATTCTTTAATTAATTTCTATGTTATATAGGAAATAAAGTGAAATGTGTCTTCACAAATTAATAACTAATATCAAAAATAAGTGATCAAAATTCACTTTCAAATTTCAACACACTACAATTGTTTTAAAAATAACTTTATTTACCTATATAAGTCAATAAATGACGTTATCTTATCAGTAACGAATACTGTCGTTGAATTTGGTATGGCACTACTATACCAAATTTATCGACAAAAACCCTTCTCTAGGTTAAAATATATAACAAAATAGCAGTAACATTATTATCATTCCTATTATTGTCATTATATCCCTTGAGTATTGTGGTGCTATTGAGAACACAGGGATTGGAATGTAATATGCACTTTTGCATGACCTGCTTTCTAGACTAGAATTCACCACTGTATACCGTATGTTAAATATTTTTGTTGGATTTTGATCAACTTTGCTCCCTAGACAATTTGTAAAATTGTTGCGTATATACCTTCAGCACGGTTTTTATGTCATAAAATAAATGAATTTTTTTTTTTGCTGTCAAGTTTGGTAAGTGTTATATATTAAAATGCTTCAATGGATATATAACAAATGTGAAGTGATTTTTGAAGTACTTTGTTTTCTGTTATATACACTAGATATTTGCCCCAATATTTTATTTTATCTTTTAATTGATGCACAACGGTATTGATGTAGCAATAGCTTGATTTATTTATACCATGTACTTCAATAGTTTGAACAATGATTGTTCGCCTAAACACAATATTATAAAACAACATAAAAATTTGATTTTGTTTATAGTAGTACTTGCGCAAAGATGATTTATAACTGGTAATAAATAGTTCATAATATTGGTTAAATGAAACTCTTCTTTTCGCTTTACAAATTTGCATTCTACTGACTTCCCCCTACATGTCAAGCTCATGTTTTAATACAGTAAAATCTGATTAATTTGAATAATTATATTCGAATGTTACTACAATTCAAACTTTTTCATGGCAGCAAAAGGATAGTTTATTTTACTGGTAAGGTAACACAAGTTTTGGGGATCTTGTTTATAACCACTGCCGTTTGAAAATTCACTTCAGTGACAGTACGATTATAACCAGATTGACCAAAAACTTTCCCCGGTTACCTTGATTATGTGGTCACATGATATGCAGAAGCAGTCGCATAATATCAAATGTGGCCTTAATAATAATTAGAATATTATTTTCTTTATTTATGATTAGGCATAACTTGCCGGATAGTCTACAAATCACACATGCTATTATCCTTAAAGTAAAAGCTTCTTTACAATTACAGCATATAACAAATAGTATCAATATCAACCGGTTTCGGAAACAAGAAACATCTAATTTTTCAGGATAAAAAGACATAGCAATTACACCAAGGGCAAGAAGGTTTTTATGTCTGTCTCTTTGCTTTTCTTGACATGGATGCTTTGTTTTTTTTTTATTTTAAAGAAGGAGCTTGTTCCAAGCTGGTTGATACCATTACAAATTTTTTACATATTGTAGTTTTAGTGACAGTTTTACTATAGCATATTGTTTTTATTTAAATAATTTCTTAATTTATATACATTTCTAATAGTTTTATCACCACCAAAAATGGATATTTATTTAAAATTAGATTGAACTCACAATTTTTAAATAATTTTTTCATATTTTGTTATTTGGAAACATTTTAAAATGCGATATATAAGAATTTAGTTCATAGTATTTTATCGTGAAGTTTTCTTATACATGAGTTCGCTTCAAATGAAGTTTGATTACACAATGTACAGGGTACAAAAATTTCAATTGTACATGAGAAGTAGACGTTTTCATCTGAATAGCAAAAAAATCTACATATGGGTTTATTTCTTCAATGTATAAGAAATGGCAAATTATATGCAATGTTATTTATATGGCACTGAGACGTAAAAGAATCTTTCGGCGAGTAAATTCTGAGCTAAAATTTCTAATCTTGCTATGTATAGAATTTTCAGAAATTTTTTCTATGATGAATATAAATGTTTGTCATAGAAATGCTGCAATATCAGCCTTTTGAAATGCATGACAGATTGTGATTGGGAAGTTACATATTATGTAAAAGGTTAGGATATAATTGTAACCTGTAAATTATTGATTTTGAGTCTAGTTGTATAGCAAGATTTAACTGTAAACAGAATTATTTATACAGAGTGGATACTGTATATATATACATTTCAATGTACTGTTGCTCATTTTATACAAAACAGTTCATACTAAGTTTCAATTAATGTGAAAAAACTTTGAAATTTTACAAATAGATCTCCGTCAAACTTGAAATATGCTGGACCCCTGTTTGATGTAAAGTATTTGAGAAGTTCAATGTAAAACACCTTTAATTTTATTTCAGTTCATTAATTAAAATGTAACAAAGTTTGTTTATTCGTAAATCAGTTTTCCTCACACAAGTTAAGATAAAACACAAAGAGATTAAAATCACCACCTCAGTCATGTATCGCTGAACTGATTAATATCGTTGAAATTTGTTTTATGCTGTATTTTTAATGAGATTTTACTTTAAAGCTATTTTTGTAGTATTCTGATGTAATTTAAATATTTTTCCTTATTTATATACATTTGTGAGTTTTATTGGCTTCAAATAAGTATATTTATTTGAAATTACATGTAATTTGCAGTTTTCAAATAATTTTATATTTATATTTTGCTATTTGTAACCATTTTAAAATGCATTATCCATGAATTCAATTCGAAGTAATTTTTGGTTAAGTTTTGATGATTAATAATAAGTGATATACTTTCTATAAATATTCGCCTCCAAGTCCTTCACCTTCTAACAACTCAGTCTGTCGTCTGACGGTTTTGGATAAATCTATTTTTTGTATTATTGTTTGTGGCAATTTTTTTATTTATAGCTAATTGTAATTTCTTCTCGAGAGACAATTCTTTTCCGATATTAACATCATCATCTTCAACGAATTTCTCTGGATAGGTTTGTGTTTACTTTTCATAAATGTTTTTGTGGAAATTTACGACGAACTTAATTAAATTTGACTTTGTTAGCTTCTTTTCTTCATTTTCATTTTCTTTTTTAAAGTCGTTATAATTATGTAAATACCTTAAAATATTTTCTAGTTCACTATGACTTTCCTCTATGCGAATTTTCAATGCACTGTATAATTCCTCAGATAGTGTAGTGCCCTGATCTTTAAGTGATTGCTTCAGAGAACTGCGCCTGTGCACAGAGATGTTAGTTTAGAATATGATCTCGTCTAGTAATTCGCATTATTAGATAGTTTAGAATATTAAATTCTAAGTTATAGTTCATGCTGGAAATTAACTACGCCTGTGCAAGGAGTATTTTATTTTACAATTTTTATACGTATTTTTAAAAATACGTATAAAATATGTATTTTCATACGTACTTTTAAATATTTTTATTTATATACGTATTTTTGAAAATACGTATTTCAAATAACAGTAGATGCTCAATAAGTTAAATTAAATCTTTTAATAAAAAAAATATTTATTATAGCTAGTGTGTGGTAGGCTAACTTTGAGCACAATGGAGGTGGCTAATAGGATTTTTATTTTTCAATTTTGCAGTTAATTTTATATTTTGTATACACTGTGAGGAATGAATTCAAAATATCACTTTAATGGGTTTACATTGTATTTAAAAAATTAAGTTGCTGACATTTGCTTTCTTTTGTATATTTGTCATTTTAATGTTTTTTAAATTTTCTAATTTTCATGTTACATCCACTGTATGGACCTAACTGTACTTTATGTGCCATGGAATATCTGTTGCTACGTGCAATCTCCGACAGCCAGTAGAACTGTTTTCTGTGATGTTTTTTTAGTGGGCGAGTGAAACTCGCATAGCAGGCATAGGTTCATGTTCAAATTGCTACAAATCAGGCTGCTCTTCTTTTATTTAATCAAAATTTTTATAATTGTATTAAATCAATATTAATTTTATATTTTTATGCATTTCGGTTATGGCAGCCATGCTGTCCGACAGACTTGGTGGCATTTCTATGTCACCAAGGTAAAAATCGCAGAAAAAAGGATAATATGACACCTGTTCTTAAAATCCAATTGAAATCAATTTAATAAAACATTTTAAATCTATTTGAGCATCGAACTCCTGTTCCCAACCCCTCTCTTTTTTTTAAAAAAACTCTGTACGTTAAGTCAAACTGAAAACTTGTGTGTACATAAACAATTTCAAATCTAAACTTTAGATGGTATGTTACATTAATTCATATTTTTCAAATTTTGGTATACAAATTCAAATTTCATATTTTGGTATATTATAGTTTTTACGGTACGAGACAGAGATATCACTAGACGCGCCGATACGGAAAAAAAAGTTCACTTCAGAAGTGCATCATAAAAAGTAAAATATTTCAAAAACTACATCAAAATTAAAAGAAGGGGGAAAATTCACCCATGTAGGTACCTGCCTGCAAAAATTTGTGGTCTTGCTATAGTTAGTCTATCCAGGACGTGAACTCGCAGCACAAATATTTTGTCTTGACTTCGATATTAAATATTTCTTAAACTACAATATATATATCAAAAAACAATTTATTTCAGCGTATTTCCCAAAGCTTCTTCAACAAGTGTACCAAATTTCATATTTTTATATGCAATAGTTTTTGCAGTACAAAGCAAAGAATCTCGAGAAATTTGTCAAACAGTGGTGGAGTCAGCTACTTTTTTTTTAATATAGAGAGATCTTTAGGGAATAAATTAAGAAAACATCCAACGTTTAACAATTAAAAAACTATTAATATAAAAATATATATAACTAATTGCTATTTATATCAGTATTGGAGTCTGATATTAGAAAATAGGAGGAGTCTGTGTCAGAGAGTAGAAAAAAAAAGAGGAGTTGAAGTCCACGGTTTGAGTTACTGACTTCACAAACCTGCTAGTATGTATTTTGCTCATCCAAATTAACTGAACCACCACCTGGTTCTTGGATAGGGCTTATTTAATTCATACCTATCCTATTGTAGGGTTATACATGAAACAAAAGCATAATATACTTTAAAGTTTGTTATTAGGAATATATTTTTCTTTCAATTTTGTGCATTACTTTTTTATGGATTTGCATCATGATCTAATAGCACCATTGTGTTACATAGCAGAGCATACTAATCACTGGTTCCCAACCCAAGTTATAAAATTACATTTATGGTTGTTTCCATTCCACACACACACATTTCTCTACATTTTTGGCAGTACCATTCATACAAATCTACCACATTGAAATAGTATTTATACTGCGAATTAAAGAAACTATATATACTGATCGTAATACAATTAAAAAGAGATATTTTTTTTAATTGGGTAACTTCTTAAATTAGAAATATATGCATTAATTTCAAATACGTATTTCCTTAAAAAGGAAAGAATTCCCGCTAAATTATAACAAAATCTTTTCTCATAATGTATATATATTTGTGTAAACGTGAATGATATTTATATTATTCCTGTAGAACAAATTTGATATAACACGAAAATAAATAAATTGCTCCCTTACGAGAAGTAAGAACGTAAACATGTAGAAGTTGAAGTTGTATTTTCGAGATAGAAATAACGGACCAATCAGAGAACTCGTATCATCTAAAAATCGGTTTAATCATTGATTAACTAACCGGAACGTTTTTAACAGTCGAATAGCTTGGTGGGACGGGATGGTTTTTAAGTATACTTTAGTGGGCCGTTAAATTTAGTGACTGATTAGTTAATCAGACATTAGCACTATTTTAACAGACGTTGGTGGGATCGGCCCTTAGTGTTAGCGTTTTAATTATTGTTTTGATTTTCAATTATTAGAGATAACATAATCGAAAATAACTTTATTTATATGCATTTAGAAAGAAATTACGCAATGTTTATTTGTGTATAATGAAAATTTTAGAATGATTGCTTGTTTAGAAAACATTCTGAACATATTTCTGTAAATTCGTGTATTTAAAACAAAATTCATTAAAAATAACATCGTCTCATGTAATAACATTGACTGGTTTCAAAAAGCGAAACGAAACTTTCAAATGATTTATATTTTTCAGAAAGGGAAATACAGTTTTATTATGCATGTACCTTTCCAAAAAAACCTGTACTGCATATTTAAGTTGTGTTCAAGTAAAATTAATGTTTTTTGAGTATTTATTTCACATTTTAAATTAAAAAAATGATTAAACTAATTTTGTTAGCATCCTTTAACATTGGAGTCTACCGGGCCGTTCCTGACATTTAACTCCAAGTGAAGTTGCGTCTTTACGTGCTCTCATTGGCTAGAGCTGAAGTGGCGCAACCTTATAGATATAATAACCTTGCACCAGCCGCCTCCGACTCCTACACAGCAACCTCTCGAAGATGAATGGTATCACACATTGCTATAACTGAAAAACTATTCGCAGTGGACTTTTATGCTTTCGATGTGGCCGTGAGGGACCTTCGGTCCCAGGAAGGCCGTAATGAAGCGTCTTGGCTCTTGGCTTCTGGAATGCTGTCACGCATTATGAGACATTCAAGTGTTGTATCGCATACTAGTTTACGTACTTTAAGTAACATGTCGAAATGCAAAAGAATCATTCCTAGTATAAATCAAAAGCTGGAAATAATTAATAAATCAGAGAATGGACATACAGTAAAATCATTAATGAGGGAATATGAGATTGGTGATGAAATTGTGAGCGATATTACAAAAAAGAAACAAAACTACTCGAATTTGCTGGAACTGCAGATAGTCCAAGAGGAATGTCTAACAGAAAAACAATGTAAACCTCGATTTAGATAAAGTCATGGTTTTGTGGTTTAACCAACAGAGAGGTGCCGGAATTCCTGTATCAGGTGCTGTTTGTGCGGCGAAAGCCAAAAATTTTTTCGGACCGGTGATTTCAATTCATAGAGTTTCGTCCAGAACAGAGCACCAGGCGCGAAGCGCCTTTAATCTCCAATCTCTAGGTGTGGTTCTTATCTTCATACTGTGACATTATTTCATTGGTCCATAGTTGGAGGTTCGAGGTTTTTGATTTACTGTTTTTATTATTTGTCCTAGCTCCTAGTGTGGCAGTTTGTTGCACATTAAGAGTTTAAGCAGTTTGGGGGGGTTGATGCAGATCTGCGGGTAACCTAGCATTTTAGCAGTTTAGGATTTTAAACATTTTGTAGAAAACCAAAGATCGCGAGTTTTCTTTAATATCAACTGATTAAGGTGGGAAGTTCCTAGTAACGGATATCAAAGTTAAGTACCGAGCGGGGTCTCTTACGAGATTTAGCCTTGCGATGATCATAGTCATGCAGATTAAATAATAGTTCATTTGGGACAGATGGCAGATTTTTGTAGAATTTAAGCGCTAGCTTTTTGATTTGGGCTCTAACAGTTTTTATTTTGAAGTCTTTCCTAATTACCGAGTTTCTTAAGTATCTAGGGGCTTTCCTTATAATCCTTAGGGTTTTGTTTTGTCTTGTCTCTAATAAGTCTATGGTAGTTTTACAGGCATATCCCCATACGGGTGCTGCATACAGCATTCCCGGGCAGATGACCGATTTATAAATTAGGAGTTTATTTTGATAACTTAGATTTCCGTTTCCTATCATTGGGTATAAGGCTCCTATGGTTATATACGCTTTTTTGATTATGTTCGTTACGTGCAGTTTCCAAGTTAGGTGGGAGTCTATCGTTACACCTAGGTATTTAGTAGATTTTTCCGCTTTTAGGGCATGGTTGTTTATGTACAGAGGAGGCGGAGGTTTACGTTTTCTTGAGAAATAAATCCAATGACATTTATTGGGATTTAATTTTATTCGCCATTTTTCCAGCCATGTTTGGAGTATGTCTAAGTGTTGTTGTAGCTGTCTGTGCATTACTGAGACGTAAGGGTGTTTTGCAAGTATCGCGCTGTCGTCTGCATAGAGTGCCAGCTCCGTGTCTGGGGTCCTGGGAATGTCATTTAGATATATGTTAAAGAGTGTCGGGCCCAGGATGGATCCTTGCGGTACACTACTTTTAATGAGCTTGGGTGTAGATAAGTTATTTTTTACTCTGACTTGAAAGTGTCTGTTATTTAGGTATGAAATTAAAAGTTTGACAAGTGCGTCAGGGATTTTTAGAGTGATCAATTTGTAAGCTAATCCACAGTGCCACACTTTATCAAAGGCTTTTTGGATGTCAAGAAAAATCGCAGCTGTGGGTGTCTTATTATTAAAACCAGAAGAAATGTACTCTACCACTCTCAGCAATTGATGAGTGGTGGAGTGTTTTGGCCGAAATCCAAACTGCTCCGGAATGATAATGTCATTCTCACTAAGGTGCGTGTTCAGTCTCTTAAGAATTATTTTCTCAGTAATTTTACTAAGTGTCGGCAACAAACTGATTGGTCTGTAGTTGGCTGGAATTGAGGCATCCTCACCAGGTTTATGGATCGCTATAATTATCGCTTCCTTCCATTCTTTGGGGAAATAATTTAGTTCTAGTATTTTATTTATTAAGATGGTCAAGTAAAATATTATATTTAAGGGTAGGTTTTTTACCGCGATATTCCTGATTTTGTCGTGCCCTGGGCTTTTACGGTTTTTGATAATCTCTACTATTTCTTGCGGGGTGGCTGGGTTAATCTCAGCCGTGACCGGGGAGTTCCTGAAATTGTTTAGAGTTTGCCTAACCATTCTTAGGGTGTCCTGACACATTAGATCGTGGTTTGGTTCAAATTGCTTTTCGTAATGCCTAGCAAGCGCCTCTGCCTTTTCTTCGTCTGAGTACGCAATATTAGCGCCATCTATTAGTGGCGGGAGTTTAATTTGAGGTTTTCTGAGTCTTTTAGCGAATTGCCAGAGCGATATGTCTTCCTGGCTAAGGGATTCGATTAATTCTTTATACTGTTGCTGCTTTTCTGCGACAATTTTTTCACTGACTTTACACGTGAGTCTATTAAGCTCCCTTTTAAGGGTAGGGTCTCTGTTAGCCTGCCATGTCTTACGCATTCTATTTCTCTGTTTAACTAACTGTTTGACATGGTGGGAAAGTGTTGACATTTTTGATGACTCACGATGTGTTGTTGCAGATGCAATAGCTCTCCTGATTTCTGCTGTGAGTGTGTGCGTGGCAGAGTCAATATCCGCCGTGCTCATAATGTTGGGTACTGCTAAGTGCGGCTCGAAGAGTGCTCTTTTGAATACGTTCCAGTTCACCCTCTCTTGTCCCAGAGAGGTTGGAAGGGGAGTGTTTAAATCGAATGTCACCAATACCGGTAGATGATCCGAGTCGAATTCATCCAGGGTATCAATTGTGTGAGCGTGTTCTATGTTTCTCGTTAGGACAAAGTCTATGAATGAGCCATTGGCACCTGAGAAGCAGGTTGGTCTCGACGGTGCAATGATGTCAGTGTTTGTTGTGTTTAGCAATCTATGTATCTGTATACCGCGTGTGTTGGCCCCACGCTCGGTGGTGTGCATTGAAGTCGCCCGCGAGTATTGTGTTTGGATATCGCGAGAAAAGCAGTTCCAGCTGCGCAGCTACATTTATACCACTCATGTTTTTGACATATATTGAAGTTAGGATAAATGGGTTTACATTATTTATTTTAATTTTTATACTAGTATTTTCTATACCTTGAAGATTTATGTTGTTTATTTCCTCGTGGGGAATATTACTTTTAATATATATTGCTGTTCCTCCATGGGGATTTCTAGCAGTTATATTTGAGCTAAGGGTATGATAGCTATTATAGTTTGCTATATTTAGTTTTTTGTTTTCTCTAACTTTAGTTTCCTGGATTAGCAGGGCATCTACATTATTTTCATTTACGTAGCTCCTAAGTTCATTTATTCTTGGAGATATGCCGTTCGCATTCCAAAATATTATTTTAAAACTTTCTTTTTGGGACCTATTCATGGCAGGTTTGTTTCTCACTGTTTTTATTAAATTCCGCGATTAATTTAAAAGCCTCAAAGACCATTTGCATTGGATCGCTCTTTTTTTTAATTAACTCAGCGAGCTGCATCAACAGATGTTTTATATCGTCTAGGTTGAACATACTGATAAATCCTCTGACGAGGTTGAGGATTTCATCCATCTTTTCATCATTGGATTTATCAGCAAGTTCAGTCTCAGCTTCCATTTCCTGAGTCTCAGCTACAATTTCCTCAGCCTCAACCGCGGTTTGATTTGTTTTGTGAGTATCCTTTTGGACCTCGGTAGTCTTTTGTTTTTTTTCAGCCGATTTGTCTAACTGCTGTGTTTGAGCGAGCTCTTCTCGGGCGCGTTTAGTTTTCTGCCATTCCTGCACCTTTTTTTCTAATCTTTGTTTTGCTTCTCTTGCCTCTTTGGCGGCTTTATCAATTGCTATCCTCTGATTTATGTCTTCATGAGCTATTCTCACTTTCTCCACAGTCATTTCTCTGGAGGTCGACGGTTTAGGGGCCTGCTCTTGCACCGATCTGGTAGGTGCTGAAGTTTGAGTTCTTTTAACCTGTGGCACAGAGTGCGAGGAGTCCTGATGGGGTGTCTGAGGGTTTAGACCGAGGGCCTTTTGCCTCCAAGGGGGTATCTGATTTTTGGGGGGAGGGGGGGCATACCCCGGTGCCTTTCCTCTGTTCCAGGGGTTCTTCGGGCATTGCCTGAAGTTCGCCGGGTGATCTCCATTGCAGTTAGCACACGTTGCCTTCTCTGTCCTTGGTCTTTGGCAGTTACGTGTGAAGTGTTCTTCAGCACACTTAAGGCACTTTGGTGGCATGCTGCAATTCTCAGAGGAATGATTGAATTGCTGGCACCGGTAGCAGATTTTGAAGCCCCGTGCTCTGAAGGCCTCTACCTTCACAGCCAAGTATCCTAATCTTGTCAGTCGGTATACCCTCTGCCAGTCTTCCGTAGGCCTAATGCTGACTAAGAAGATCGGCAGGGACAATCTCGTTTTTGTGTTTCTCAGTTGAGAAACCCGGACTACATCTAATCCTTCGGATGTTAGAGTGATTTTTATTTCCTCAATGTTATAGTTTGTTGGTAGCCCCTTCAAAACTACCTTTTTGGGCCTTTCCGTCTTTAAGTTTAAACTGTGGAAGGGGATTTTCTCACTAGATAAATGGCGTTGTACAACCCTATAGGCATCAGCGTCATTTGGAATCAATTTTAGCATGTCTCCTGTGAGCTTGCCAGATACTTTATTACCTGAGATTTCATTTAATTTTTTAAGGAGAGCCTGGTAATTGTCATTAAACTTGATGAAAAAACATTCCGCTTTTGGGTCTTTTTTCTCAACCACTACACTATTTTGCCTGTCACTATTTTGAACCGTTTTTGGTTTTGGTGCACTTTTGAACACTATAGGTTGCGCGACAATTTCAGCATAACTCTTAGTTTTAACATTATCATTTACATCTTTATCAATTTTTTCACTACAATCCATGTTATCCTTGTCATTAGATTTTAAGTTTAATTCTCCATTCTGGTTTTTAGTAGGAGCATCCATAGTAGATTGCCCCTCTATCCTCCTCTTTTTATTTGGATTTTCAACAGGTTTAAGTTTATCTTCATCTTTAATTAAGCCTAGTTCTATCATTTTACATTTAATTACATCACTAGAATTACTTCCTTCACAGTTATAAATCTCATTTAAATTACTAGCATAAAACCTATCCAAATTCTGGACCAACAAAAAAGAATTTACAGAAAGAAACGAACCCAGAATCTTGGAGACTTGGTCCTCGTCCCGTCCGAGTAGTCCATTCGTCAGTAGCTCCCTGATGTGTAGCGTCAGAGTGTAGATTGCCAGTGCACAAAAGTTCACAGCGTTTTTCACTTCTTCCTTCCAAGCGGGCATCAATCCATCCTTGGGCAGAGTATCACAATATTCAATCATGGCATCCCTGAGAGGCCGCAGTCCATCTTCGTCTAGCTCACCAGCAAATCCGCGAGTAGCTTCCGTATCGAATGTATCCAAATCCATGTCGTCAGCGTAGAAACGATCAAAGCAATAGCACTACCACGTGGGAAAAACACACGTGGCACTCCAAAGTTGAAAAAGCACGAATCCAAAATGGCGAGAAATCCGTACACAACAAAGCTGTAATTGCTTAGCCCGACGTGTTCTATCGTAACTAGATATAACACGCCAAACTTAAGCAAAGAAAGTCACCACAATCAAAAAGCAGCAGCTTCACAAAATCACAACCTCGTAGCTCGGAGTCTGAGCTCCGAATGACCTGAATTGGTGATTTCAATGCTTCAAGCGGGTGGTTAACGCGATTAAAGCAAAGATATGGTATACGCCGTCAGTAGTGACAAATCAGCAGCTGATAATTTTGTTTTAGAATTTTGAAATTTCGTAAGTGAAGAAAATTTGAGTGCCGAATAAATATACAATGCGGACGAAACGGGTTTATATTGGAAGTGTTTGCCACAAAAGACATTAGCATATGAAACCGAAAAAAATGCGTCGGGACATAGGAAGCAGAAACAACGTTTAACATTATTGTGTTGTGCTAATGCTTCCGGGTCACATTTTTTAAATCACATTTTTTACTGCAAGAAAACCGAGAGCTTTTTCAAAAATTAAGAATGATTCCAGTTTGCCTGTAAGTTATTACAGCAACAAATCAGCTTGGATGAATACAGAAAACTTTTTTGATTGGTTTAAAACAAAGTTCATTCTTGCGGTACGAAAACATTTGGAACATGTCGGTCTTCCTCAAAAAGCTGTTCTGGACAATGCATCTAGCCACCCAAGCGAAGAAATTTTAAAATCGGAAGATGGGAATAACTTTGTGAGATATCTGCCCCCAAATGTGACAGCTGAGATCCAACCTATGGATCAGGGTGTTATCCAAAACCTTAAGACAATTTACCATAGAAATTTGTTCCTTAAGTTGGAAAAGGAAGAATCCGATAATTTGCCTTCTTTTTAGAAAAATATCACAATTTTGGCTGCAATTTATTATGTTGGTGCTATGGAAATTAGAAAAAAGCACCACGGTTAAGAAATCATGGAGGGCAATTCTATCGGATGAAGAAAATGACATTGCTACAGAAGACGATGATAGTACTGATTTGCAGAGAAAAATCTTTAAGAGAGTTAGACTGTTCTGAAAATATCGACGAAGAAGCAGTGCAAGAATGGATAAACAGAGATTCAAAATTGGAATGTTACGAAGTTTTGAGTTACGATGATATCGTGTTGCATGTCACTTGTGATTCGGAAACCGAAAAATGTCCTGCAATCGATGAAGACAATCTTATATCTCGACAAAAATTAAGTCACGGTGATGCATTGGTACATGCTGAGGCGTTACTTAATTACTTAGAGCAAGAAGATGACAGCACACCTGCTGAAAAATGATGGTGAAAAATTTACGTAGCACAATTCGTCAAAAAGTAAATGAAAAACAAAAACAGACTTCTATCATTTCATTCTTCACAAAAGAGTGAGGCAAATTTTTATAATACTACATTGCTATTTTTTTGTACTGTACTAATTGTAAGTCTAAAACAGCATTAAAATTTCTGTACATTCTCTACCTTTTGTATTAATTAAATATCCTATTGTATAAAAATTTTACATTTTTTCAAATTTATTCATCCAAGTTTGCATAAATTCGATTATCTGGGATTTTTGGTTATCTGGAACTACGCATTTCCCGGTCAAACCGATTAATCGAGTCTACTGTGTATATATATATATATATATATATATATAAATTGAAAGATTTTAAGCGAAAATTACGCATAAACTACTGTACAAAAAAACCCATCACTAGCATATCTGTTACAAATGAGTAACTATAGACCAAGACTAAGGATAAAGATAGACGGTAACATATCACATATATATATATATATATATATATATATATATACAAGATATATATATATATATATATATATATATCTTGTAATAAAAAAAGCAAAAAATAAAATAGGAACACAAGAATAGAGAATAACAAGAAATTTATAAAGGATCTTTCATATGGTGGCAAATGGTGTATACTTTTCAATAAAGTGCATAAACCACTTCATTTTACACCTGAAGTAACAGCTTTAGAATTGTAAATGGAAATTCTTCGTGAGTCCCAGTTTTAACAGAATATTTTAGATTCCAATGCTACAAATGCACAGGCTCCGTATCACCCCCTATTTTACAAGTTTCTGGCCTTTTATCATACACTGTTTGTGCAGTCTGTGCCTCCAAGCTTCTCAGATCTCTATGCAATGCATCATTCCGCCCGTCATTATTGACTGCTCAGGCGAATCCACCTGCCACCTCTAGATTTTTATGCTGTATCGGTCATCATTTATACTCATCTATAGCCAATTCTGAATAAAAAATTAGGCGGGATGGACCAGTGGTTAAGGCACGGAGATTGTACTCTGAGAACCTGAGTTCGATTTCCAGCTTTGTCCAAACTATTCCTGTGTTTACGCGATGTATGGACACGTTAAATTTGTGAATCCGAATGTCCGTCCAAGAGGTTGATGGTAGAGGAAGACGGGTATGGTCTCCGTGGATGTCGTCCTCACTGGTTTCCGTTCTAAATTGAATGACACTGTCCCGGCCGTCCAAACAGTTAATTTACACCTCCGGGTAGGTCGGACGAAAAGAGAATAAAAAATATATCTCAAGAAAAATAGTTGAGCCAGAGGGATGGAAGAGGACATCCTTAGTGAATCCCCCAGTCCCTCTGGACTTTGATGCTGTATCCATATCAGACATTATCTAAGTTCAATATAAGTCAGATCATGAAAAATGGATGTTGAAAGGAAAGTGTATATTTTGGAATCGGAAGTGATAACGCCGGAAATACTTAGATATAAGTATATTATATGTATAGGGAGGTTTCACCTACATCACGCTCCCTTAGTAACGACCCCATAGCAACCGCTGCTTGTACAAGCAACAGCAAAATCGCCATTGAATAACTTAGGACGACTTACTTTTTACAGCTGTATGTTGAATATAAAAGATTATATTGAGCTTAAACTGACAAAATTGGAGGTGGAGATCCTTACGAAAGCAAATTCTACAATGAAACTTCGGATATATGGCCTGATTTTAGATATTTTGATATCTTTAACTACCTCATGTACTCAACTAACAGTGCTACTAAACATAAAGCAAAGCAGTCATAAATTATTTTACTAGTGGTTTGTTGGGTGCACAAGAAAGTATTAGTAAACATAATCTCGGATTCCCTTACTTTCTTACGAGGAAAGGCATGTTTAATATTTTATTAATACTTTACAACAAAGTTGAAAAGTGTTTATGACTTTGTTCATTCTGTCTGTCTGTCCGTTAGCACGATAACTGCCGTAAAAATGACTTAATCAAAATGAAATTTTAGTACGTTGTTCAGACGGTCTGTAGGACCTATGGGAATATAAATGAATAATATCACCCAATTAGTTTTGGATTGAACCCGGGTTGAAAAAATGAAATACATTGAGCCCTATGGGACCTAATTTTTCAAACATTTTTTAAGCGGATATTAAATTCACAAATTGCTTCGAAAATTTTAGGTAATATTCAAATTGTTCCATAAAATATATAAAAAAAAAAATTCAGCGAAATTTATTCAGTACTTTTTTAAATAAAAATTAAAATAATAACACCTCTTATATGAAGCGATCACGTGACCCACTTCAAAATGATATATGGCATCCATCTTGTCTCAAAATCCTGATTTTTAAAGTTCTTTTTAATTCATATTGAGTGTTGTATCCGTCCTAAAACTACTTTATTTTAGCTTAAATTCTGTGCATTTACATACTGAAACAACGCAATGACAATATATTTGAGTTTAAATGCTCATCCAAATTTGATTATTTCTACAACGAAGCCTATTTTTCATCTATGTAAAATGTAAACAGCAAAATATGTAGAATGAGTTGTATTAGAATTGCTGTATTTCTTTAACACAAAATCATTTAGTTCATGGAGTCTGCGTAGCTGATATGAATGAAATATTCATTGATTTTATAAAGAGCAGGACGATTTTTTTCGATGAAGTTTTACACATAGAGTTTAATTACTTGTAGCTCCATGGTCTTAATTTTTAAATAACATAAATTATTATAGTATTGTGACGAATGACATGAATGGGAAATTATTTATGTATGAAATACTGCTTTTATAGAGAGAGCCAGGCGTGTTATTTTTTCTATGACGTCATTTGAATGAATTTCAGTTGTTTTCGATGAAGTTTTCAAATATAATAAATTATCGTAGTATTATGATAATTCTAAATTTATTACCGAGGAATGTATCACATTTTAGAGATGTTTAAACCAGGCAATTTATATTTCAATGCCGTCATTTGAATGAAGTTCATTTTTTTCGATGAAGGTTTAAGTTTTCAAATATAATAAATTAATGTAGTATTGTGAAGTTTTAAAATATTAACGAGGAATGTATTGCATTTTAGACATGTTTAAATGAAATTGCATTGAAGTTGGAAAGTGTTTCATAATCAATGCTTTAAGCATGATGGGTCTTTCTTGTTTATATATATTCTTAACCCTGAATGAGTACTGCAATTCACTTTTTTTTATTTACTTTAAAAAACAAACATGGGAAGAACCTTTTTCTAATCTTATACCTTTCAACATATAAGTTAGTATTATACTGCTTTGGGAGATAAGGATGTTTAGGCGAAATTATTTGATTTTACTCGTGCTATTAATTAAATTTAATTTAAATTTCATTTTACTTACCAGATCTATATAGATGATATCTTACTTAGACAGACATGATTTTTAATATGTTGCCTATGTTATGATACTGTTTAGTATATTTATTTTCAAAAATGAATAAATAGGCAATTTTTTAGACATCTTTTTTTTGTTTTCTTTGCAATATATAATATATATACACTATATTATGTTAAATATACTGTGTATGTTTGATACTGTTTTCCATAATTGTTTACTATTAATTTTCCTTTGAAATGAGGAGTTAACTTATTTGTGTTAAAAATCTATATTCAGAGATAAGATTAGTAATATCAAGTACATTTTATTGCAAAGCTAAAATTTGGTTTGTTAACTTGTATTTAAATTCATATTTTCATGACAGAATAGTGAAACGATAATTTTATAGTATGGGCTCCTAAATTCGTCCTTCAGGGAAGGTTCGAATAATATACACGTAAGAGTTATGTCATGTGTTTGAAAAGATATTTATGACAATTGTCTTTATTGTGGATAAAAGAGATTGCAGGTGTGAACATTAAGTTTACCTTTTCAGGAGATATAAATGTAAGAGGTTAAGAAAACTTTATTAAAATAAAAACTGTATCAAACGATTTATCTCAGCATATTGGATTTACTTACTTTGGATTAATCGGGAAAGTTACATTGGAAACAACCATTTGCTAAATATAGTTGTACATATTTATTCTGTTATTTCCTTCTTTCAATTCTTAAGAACCACTGTAAAGAAAGGGTTAATTTTTATTATTGTATGCACCAAAATCTAATCTAACGAGTACTAGAGTAAGTTAGCCAATTTCATGATCCTATAATTCTTGAGCTATAGTGCCATGTTTATATTTGAATCTTTACGAAAGTCACATGATACTTGAATTATCAGTAGCAAAATAAAATATACTTTTTTTGAAATTTGGAATTAAGAAGAAATGTATAAATATGACAAACTGTTGCTTATAATTCAAATACCAAATAAATTTCTTATATACCTAAAAAATAAACGTAGCATATATTTAACATGTGTAGCACAGAAAATTATGAGTCGTGCTCAAGTTTGCTCAAAGCATATACTTGCACATAACCAAAAATTTGATTTCTGAATATACTGACTTATTACAATACTTTTCTATACATAGAGTGAGTGTCTTATATATAGGGAATGTAAAAATGAGCTATGTATTGTTAAGTCCATAACATTTTCATAAAAGCTAGCAAATCAATTCAGATTGTTCTTTTTCAACTCTCAAACTATAAAATATTTTTAATACAACATATCTGCATCACAAAATCTGCTTTTCTATTTTATTATATTTTATTTTTGTTTCGGCTGTTTGATTTGATACTGTTGCTAAATTATTGGGCATAAGCTAAATAGAGAAATAACTTGATGCATGATATTTAATGCAAGTATTTTGTAAGCATTACTTAGTTATGCAACTGCATATCTGTAATATATTTTACTGTGATTCAAAGATTTCATCAAATTTGAAGCAAAAATACAAACCAAATATCACACGGCTGCAAACTGTAGATGTACTTGATACATTTTTTTAAATTCAACTCTGGCTTGTTTATATTTCAAGTTTGTGTAACTTTTTGCAGCATTTTATCTACACTGCTATTATTTGTCGAGATATCAAGAAAATAATTATTTCTGAACGTGTCACAATATGCTATAGTGTTATGTTAATATTTGGATCATTTTTATAAAAGTCATATGATAAAGTTATCAGTAACAAATGAATGTACTTTCATTCTTAAATTGAGTTTAGAAAATATGCATAAATTAGTTAAACTGTTGTTCATAATTTTAGTAACAATAAATATCTTATATGCCCAAATATAAACATAGCATAAATTCATTATAATAGCATGGATAAATATCATATACACATATGCAAAACAATCATAGCTCTGAAAATTATGAATCATGTTCTAGTTTGCTTAAAATATGTATCTAAATAAACCAAAAATTTTGTTTTGAATAGTCTGACTTAATACTTTTTGTAATATATAATATAGTTTATTATGTCTTGTAGAGTATGTAAAAATGAGTTACATATTGTTAAGTAAATAACATCTTCATGAAAACAGGCAAATCAATTGAGATCATTCTTTTACAGCTCTCAAACTATAACACATTTTTAATAATGCAACATATCTGCATCATAAAATATGCTTTTCTATTTTGTGCTCAATATTTTATCTTTGTTTCATTTGAAACTGTACCTAAAGTATTATGAATATGCTAAATAGAGAAATAATTTGATCTTTAATCTTAAGCATTATATTTTATGTAAGTGTTTTGTACGCTTTGCTCAATTATGTAGTTGTATATCAATATATTATATCTGTAATATTTTTTACTGGGGATCTAAGATATCATCTAATATTCAATGCAAAAATATAAAGCGAATATCACATGGCAGGCTACAGACTATAGATGTGCTTGATACTTTTTTTTAATTTGACCCTGACTTGTTTATGCAAAAGGTTCTTGAAACTTTTTTCAGCAATTTGTCTCAATTGGCATCATTTGTCGAGATATCAAGAAAACCAATCATTATTGAAAATGTTGCCATATATAGTGTTATGTTCATATTTGAATAAGTTTTACAAAAATCATATGATACTTAGGCTATCAGTAGCAAAATGAAGAACTTTCATTTCGAAATTTGGAGTTTAGAAAACATTCATTTTTTTTAATTTGACCCTGACTTGTTTATGTATAAAGTTCTTGTAACTTTTCTCAACAGTTTGTCTCAATTGGCATCATTTGTCGAGATATCAAGAAGACCAATCATTATTGAAAATTTTGCCATATGTAGTGTTACGTTTATATTTGAATAAGTTTTACAAAAATCATATGATACTTAGGCTATCAGTAGCAAAATGAAGAGCTGTCATTTCTAAATTTGGAGTTTAGAAAACATGCTTAAATTAGTCAAATTGTCGCTCATAATTTGAGTAACAAAATTTTTTTATATATCCAAATATAAACAAAACATACATTCATTGCAATAGCATGGATAGATACTATATAAGTATATGTATAAAAATCGTAGCACTGAAAATGATTAATCATATTCAAGTTTACTCAAAATATGCACATGTAAATAAACCAAAAATTTTATTTTGAATATTCTAACTTATTACAATACTTTTTTATATGTATAATATAGTGCACTATGTCTTGCAGGGAATGTAAAAGAGTTATGTATATTGCGAAGTAAATAGCATTTTCATAATAACAGGCAAATCAATTGAGATCATTTTATTTTAAGCTTTCAAACTATAACACATTTTTAATAATGCAACATATTTGCATCGCAAAATCTTCTTTTTTATTTTATTATATTTGGTGCTCCATATTTTATCTTTGTATCTATGATTGTCTCATTTGAAACTGCTACTAAATTATTATGCATATGTTAAACAGAGAAAAAATTTTATATTTAAGTTTATGCATTATATTTTATGTAAGCATTTTGACGTTTTACTCACTTCTGTAGCTACATACCTATATATTATAACTGTAATCATTTTAACTGTGAATCTAAGATCTCGTGTAATATTCGATGCAAAAATATAAACCAAATACCACATGGTAGTAGGCAATGAACTATAGATGTGCTTGATACATTTTTTTTAATTTGACCCTGACTTGTTTATGTATTTGTAACGTTTAAGTTTTTGTAACGTTTGTAAACAAACATTTTTGAAAGTATCACCATATGCAATATGCTATAGTGTTATGTTTATATTTGGATCATTTTTATAAAAAATACTTAAGTTATCAGTAACAAAATGAAAAACTTTCATTCTTAAATTTGGAGTTTAGAAAACATGCATAAATTAGTTAAACTGTTGCTTATAATTTTAGTAATAAAAAAATATCTTATATGCTCAAATATAAACATAACATAGATTCATTGTAATAGCATGGATAAATACCATATATGTATATGTAAAACAGTCATAGCTCTGAAAATTATGAAGCATGTTCTAGTTTGCTTAGAATATGTATCTAAATAATACAAAAATTTTGTTTTGAATATTCTGGCTTATTACAATACTGTATATATAATATAGTGTATTATGTTTTGTAGGGTATGTAAAAAAAAATAAGTTACATGTTTGTTATTAAGTAAATAACATCATCATGAAAACAGGCAAATCAATTGAGATAATTCTTTTTCAGCTCTCAAACTAAAACACATTTTTAATAATGCAACATATCTGCATCATAAATCCTGCTTGTCTATTTCATGCTCAATCTTTTATCTTTCTTTCTATAGCTGTTTCATTTGAAATTGTTGCTAAATTATTATGCAAATGTTAAATAGAAAAGTAACGATCATTAATTTTATACATTATATTTCATGTAAGTATTTTGTACGCTTTACTAAATTATGTAGCTACATACCTATATATGATATTTGCAATATTTTTTACTGTGAATCTAAGATCTGGTCTAATATTCGATACAAAATACTAACCAAATATCACATGGTAGACCAAGGACTATGGATGTGCTTTATGTATTTTATTTTTAATTTGACCATGACTTGTTTATATATAAAGTGTCTGTAACTTTTTGCAGCATTCTGTCTCCAATTGGCATCATTTGTCAAGATTTCAGAAAAACAGCCATTTCTGAAAGTGTTGCCTTATGCAAAAAATAACTTTAAAATCATTGTGCAAAGTTTAATAGTTCAATTCATTGCCCCATTAATACCATTGATACACCAATACAAAGATAAAGTGTGAAAACACTTTGTATTGATCTCTACAGAAAAATAAAATTAATCTCTCATAATGGTGTAATGACAATTTCAAAAGTGTATTTACTTTAAAAATTTAAATGTTTCTTTACTTTTTTACTTTACTATATTTAATGAAAAACTAAATTATATTGACAATGATTTGCTCGTGAAACAAAGAAATTTCAAAATGAAACATGTATAGTTATGCTTTATAAAAGGTAAGAGAAAATTATATAGTTGAGTAAATAAGTGTGCATGGAAGTAAAGCTCAGAAAACTCTTTAAAATTAAATTCTTTTCATAGAATTTTGTTGTATTTTAATTGCAAATGGTAATCATCATTACTATTATACACAAAGGACTACTTATGTACTTAGTTTACACTTTCATAGTTGTGAACATTAAACTTTAGAATGATTTTGAGATATGATTATTCCAAATATTCAAACAGTAAATTGTTGTGGTTGAGACCCAGACCGTCCGACCTACCAGAAAGGTGTAAGGTAACCGTTTGGACGGCCGGGAAGTTCCACCCAATTCAGACCGGAACCCAGTGGGAGAGGCATCCACAGGGACCGTACCCTCCTTCCCCTACCACCAACCTCTCAGGACTTACGGACCCACATGTTTAACGTGATCGTACTCCGCACAAACACGGTGGCAGTTGTGGCAGAGTGCAAATCCAGTGCGCAAACCACTGGGAACCGCGCCCGAAATATGCCAACAACACGCGGTGTTCCCAGGTAGTCACCCACCCAAAAACAATAAATTGTGAAGATTTTTTATATAAACAGAAAAAAAAATGACAGCTTATAACTTATGGATTATCTATACTGATCATAAAAGTAAATACATTTAAAAACATTTAATAATAAAATGTATTTAAATTTTTATGAAATGACAGCGAACTACATCGCTGTTGTTTTAAATTTTCTGATTCCTTATGAAAGAAAGAAAATCAGACTTCTTTACGCTTTCTAGTTTATTCTAGCTATGACCACATCAATATATATTAATGTACACCTACATTCTAGATAAAATGGCTTTTAATTAAGAAAAAAACACTGAAATACTTGATGAAATAGAGACTTTTATTACAAACCTAATGTAAGTTTAGCATTTGTTTATACAAACAAAACTTAGGATTTTCTCCGCTAGATGGACGTGACGTCACGTGAATCCTCCCTATAGCTAGTCGTCAAAAGCATACTCAGAGGGTATTCAGGCATCTGCCCTCCCCCTCTCATCATCAATCCTAAAAAGAAATGGGCTTTTTTATTATTTGGATATTTTGCATATATATAAATCTGCATTGTTTGGTTTTATCAGCTTGCGTGACTCGTCCCTCCCCAAAAAATTTTATATGCTCATTTACTAATCACTATCGCGCAAAAACAGTAAACACAAAAATATATACATAGCTTCCAAGAGTAGTGATGTTTATTACAGAAACTCGGCGAATTTCCTACGGGAGAAAAGTGAGTGCTAACGTAGCAATATAGGTTTGGCTGTGGCTCGCTGTACAAAGTTGTGGTAACCCAGCTGAAATTTTCAAGGTGGAAAAAGCTTTCCCCATTTGCTGCGTGGAGTGGTGTCTAGAAGGATTTGCTTTCATTCTTGATTTCTCAACAGCTTATGCAACTGCTTTGGGAATTATTTGCAGTCCCAATTGACTGCCATGTAATCATCAGTACCGTGGTCCCAACTGATCCCCCGTGGGGGCCCTGGCTGTGTACACTCTATTTTTGACAAAACTGTTAAAAATTTTTATACACCATTTGCACATTTATTTCGCACAGTTAAGCATTTATTTGTAAAAACCAGTAGTGGAAATCATTAGTGAACCCTTACTCTCTCTGAAGTTTTATTTTGATTAAAT
This sequence comes from Amaurobius ferox, assembly GCA_951213105.1. NCBI lineage: Eukaryota > Metazoa > Arthropoda > Arachnida > Araneae > Amaurobiidae > Amaurobius > Amaurobius ferox. The sequence continues at coordinate 92,505,804 of OX578142.1, read as the reverse complement.
ATCAGTCATCATCTGAGCTCCATTTATAGCCAATTCTATGAATAGATGCTTCAAAGAACATTTTTGAACCTGAAGTTGAAATCCTTAGTGAGTCCCTCAACCCATTTAAAATTTGATGGTGAATGAATATCACTCATCATCTAATCCAATTCTGAGAAATAGATGTGTAAAAAAAATATTGGTGGATTTTCTTAGTAAGCCCCTCAACCCCCCCCCCCCCCCCCCATCCTTGGAGTTTGATGCTAGATCCATATGAGTCATCATCTAAGCTCTATCTCTAGTCAATTAACTGTTTCAGGTGACAAAAATTCACTTGAAAATGGAAATTCTTAGTGAATCTCCTTTCCCCTCTGATATTTGATGCTAAATCAATATTAGTGGGCATCTATGCTATTTCAAGATGGTCTTGAAAAAAAGATATTGTAAGAAAAATGTACAATTTTGAATCTAAAGTGGTATCTCCAGAACCATAAGTGGAAATCCTTAGTCTATCATCCCCTCCCCTCCAGAATTTAATACTGAATCCATATTAGTCATTACTGCGAAAACTACACTACTTGCCACCCTATGAAGACTTTATAAATTTCTTATTTCATTTGTATTTCCAAACACTATTTTATTTACTTATATCTATTTGAGCAGGGGGGGGGGGGGGGGTACAGATCTACAGAGGGGAAAAAAATTGTGGACTAAATATTTAGAAAGTTATAGTTGGCAAGGGCAAAGTTTAGACTGTCGCACTCGCAGGGGAAGGCAGAATGTGAAGTTACGTCACAGTCTATGGGCATGATATATCTCAATCATATTCAAACAGTGGCATCGTCAGGAACCCATTGAAGTAGAGAAAGAGGAAACAAAATACTTGGTTATCCACCACACATTTTTTTGTTTCTGGTGACGCTACTGAATTCATGTGAATTTGGATATAACTATCTCAATTAGCGATTATAAGAGGGCTATTGATTTGCTATACAATAATTTATGCATAATTACATTGCTTAACATTTTATGTGTTTTATGTTCTTATTGAAAATCAAAGTTGTCTAAATAGCGAGATTTGGTATTTTTGCAAATTTTATTAATGCTAAAATATGTTATTTTTAACATCCATAATTGAAACTATTAAGGCTTGAGCCATAAATAACCCCTTTTATGCATGATATCATCTAATTTTATCTTATGCTGCCATGTTAAAAAAATATATAATTTCAAATAAATTTTGAAATTTTCTCTCTAATTTAAAAAACATTTCTATCCGTTATAGATTTTTCAATGACAAAGCCAGATATAGTTTCATAAAAATCCATTAATATTTGTAACAGCTATCGTGTATACAAGAAACAGACCACAGACATGCACAGACATAACTCCAAAACTAGTCAAAACATGTTCATAAGGTCCTAAAACGTATATTGGCGTCAAAATCTCGAATTCGAAAATTTTTGCAAAAACAATACTTTCTCTAAACTATATTACATAGTATGAGATAGTAAGAATTATGAATTTTAATGCTCTTTCTCAAAAAATCATGATTTTTTTTTGCTCTTACATAGAAATTGTAAATTTCAGAATTTTATATAAAAACAGACAGATTTTTCACTTCGTTTCATACATTGTATCATTAACTCCTTGAGCATTTTTTCTGATATGCTCATGATTAGTCACGCAAGCAAAAAAAGGGCTTCCAACTGTGGAAAAGTAGGTAAAAGAAGGAAATAAAAGAAAAGCAGGAACCATTTTGAAAAGTAAAAAAAAAAGGAACCACGCAATCCCTGTACAATGACATTAATAAGCTGTTTTATCTAGAATCATATAATCAAATTTTTAACAATGATTGTGATACTTTGATAAAGCCTCCTAGTATATAGTTCACTGGAATATTAATTCTATATGATCACACTGACCCAAATCATTGGTCCATCGCAACTTATGTGACTTCTAACAAAATTGTGATATAAATAGGGCATATTTGAATTGATAATCAACAAATATCTACAATTGTAAAAATTATTGTATTTTAGGAATTATCTGGCCTAAATTATAATTTAAATATTTTGATCACCCTGCTTCTCCTACTAAATATGTGGATGGTTTCTAACTACGGAATTTCTCCCAGAGAAACAATCACAAACTTAAATTCATTTGTATTTCTCATGCGTACATAATCTCTGAAAGAATGTTGGGTAAACCGGTAGAATACCCCACACCAGGCTTCGGGAAATCGGTAAAATCTAGACCATCCTTGAGAACGACTATTAAAATTTTTTACCCCGTCCTTCTAAGAATTTTTTTTATATTATATTCATTAACATATATGTGCATTAACATAAATCCTCTTGTCTCTAAGCAGTTTAAACCTCATTCACACTCTCTAGGAAATGTGACTGAATCAAGATTAAAATTTTCTTGGTTTGAATAGACGTTTCATACCTTAACTTCAGTTGTCAGACAACTGGAACAAATGGCATGAATGAATTGTAAACATATTAGTTTTAAAGTTGAAACCAAAGTGAGGAAGAAAAGGAAATATTTCTGGCTGAAACTAGAAGAATCCATTCCAAAAATTCAAATTTGTTATGCACTCCCATCTATTACAGCAAATGGAAATTTTATAGCTTGGGTATTAAAGAGTTAAAAGGGGATAGCGCTCTGCACAGATTTGGGCTTAGGCCCGCATTTTCTACTGTTTCAGGCCAGATTGAGTCTTTTTTTTTTTTAAGCATCCGTTACAACTGGGCAGAACATATTTATTTTGAAATTTTTGTCAATGGATTTAAATTGAATACATGAACTTATTCTATTTATTTCAGCTACGTAAAGATAAATGTTTAAGAAAACAAACTCAATTCTCAGTACAAAATTATCACAAATTTGTTTTTAACATATTTGAATACAAATCATTTCGGCCTGTCGAGACACAGTTATCTTCAGACCGAGTTCATTCTACATTTATAAATTTTTTCAGGCTTGACTCGGGTTTAAATATTGGTATTGTCGGTAGGGTGAAAATCTGAAATTTTGGAACATATAGACCCCGTACAGGAGAACAGAACATATCACTTTGATCGTAAGCATGTTATCGCATTTTTGTTCGGTTATCGGATTCACCGAGGGGAGAATGCCTGTGGCTACAATGCAGACTTGACAGCTCTCCTAGAAAGAAGGAATTGATAATGCACACTAGCTAAGTTAGGGGAGGGGGAGGCAATTTGCAGGTGATGACATTTCAATTTTCATTCATGGCACAAGAAAAGGCAGCTTTTGCCATAATTTTTATGATGACAACTTTTTTTTTTTGTTCTTTTTTACAGAATTTCTAATCACAAGGCCATCAACTTTTGAAAATTGGCCATCCTCGCCAAATTTTAACCTGGCGAGGATGGGCGATTTCCAGAAGCCTGCCCCACACCTCATTTTACTAAGTACAAAATTGCCTAAAGTTGATGCATTTCTCCGTGTTTTGAAATTGACTCCTCCCAACTCAAGTAATGTATGTATATTCCCATGTTTTAAAATAGGCTCCTCCTACCCAAGTGACGTACGTATACTGGAGTTTTATGAACTGGAATTTTGAATGTAAATTAATTCAATTTTAATAAAAAGGAATAACACTCATTATAAGTGAATAATACTCATAAAAAGCTTACAAAATACGATTTTTATGCATTATAAAAATATTGCGTAATGGCGGAATAAAAAATTTTAGAAACCATATTGAAACATACAATACTTAAAATATATTTTGATTTTAAATCAATATCAAAAACTTATAACTCGAAGCATCAAAAATTAAAACAATATTTAGAAAAAAGAAAAAATTTAAAATAACAATAGTACTTTAAACTAAATTTAAGAAAAACAGAACTTAGAAAAAAGATTGTACTTTAACAAAATTCAAGAAAAAACGACACTTTAAAATTAAGAAACCCATTTTAGAAACACTGAAAAATACAAAAGTCAATTTCAAAACACGGGATGAACAAATAAAATAACTAACCTTATTCCAACCATGTAATAAAATTTTATGCTGGACTCATTTTCACCAACATCCACTCGAGCACGTTTTCTAGAACATTTGCTCGAATCCATTTGCCGCTTATCAGATACCATTTAGAAACTTTATCTGCAATCACTAATACTGAAAATCTTTATGTACATCAATTACGTGGAAATAAACAAATATATATTCGAAAAAAAGTTGCTGCAAAACAAATCAGCAAAATTGATCGAAAAAGATCCACAAAACCAACTTTAGTAGAAACAAATATATATTAAAAAAGTTTGCAAAAAGATGAAATACTGATTACTATTGAAATGCTATTCTGTAAAAGTCACATGCTGATTGGATGTCCAGAAAGTTGTAGGCTATCAGCTTGGCGAAGTAAACGGAATGCAATTGTAACCCGGTGCATGGCGCTATTTTGTACTTTGAAGAGGTGGCCTAGGGCCTTAATGCTGAACACTTCCGAATGGTGTTGTTTCCAAATGTTCCGATTTGTTAATAGTCAGCACATAATTCTTTCACATAAAAAACTTTAATATGAGACAATCATTATCTTTCAATCATATGAATAATGAAATTAAATCTATTGCATTATTGTACCACCTACTAGACATTCAGAAATATTTTTTCTCTCCATCACAAAAAACATTTTTTCTTTTTCTTGAAATAAATGAACTTTTTAAAACAAACTGAATATCTTCTTTATCTTTAACCTTCAGTACAGCAGATAGTAAAGAATCACTAGCATAATTATTTATGACATATTCTTTATAAGTATCATGACTTAGATGCCAAAAATCGAAACACAGATTTCTATAGTTATAATCAACAGAATCATAAAAAATCTTGGAAGCAATTAATTTGAGTACATTGTAATACTGTTTTTCAGGGTTTGAAGTAAACCTTACTTGAGTGGGACAGCAAAATATAGACTTTGCTATCTGTATAAAGTAAGTTTGCCAGGGCCAAATCAAAAAACAGCTTAACACATTAGCTGGATAGACTGCATATAAACTTTCCTTTTCGATTTTTCTTAGTGTAGGAAAGAGAAAAAGGAAGACATCTGCATCACATTCCCCAACAAAAGAGCTTTCTGGATAAGAATGCCTACATACCGAAAGTTTTGCAGCTTGATAAACCAGAAATTCCTTCTCTTTAGGAGTCAGTTTTTGAAAGAAATACTTAACTGCTATTTCATTAGCTTCCTCAGCAGAAATAAGAAACATATATCCATACACCGTAAGACTAAATGTTATATGTTCATTTTCACAGTATATTTCAATTGTTCTATTCAGTCGATGTAATTTCCCCCTTATGCAATGGGACCAATATGATACAAAAGGTGACTCATATGCACTAATCTCTTTACGATTTCTAATTCCTTTATGGATTTTCCAACTTTTATATAAGTTGCAAACATAATCTTCTAAGCAATGTCTGCAGGCAAATTCGAAACGCTTTATAACATCTATGATTTCATCTTTAACATATAGTTCTGCTGATTTTCTTCTATCAATTGTTCCTTGTGGCGTCCAGTAAAATTTAGTAAAATTCTTTTCGAAAGAGTCTGCACGCTGATAATACATTCTCCACGTTAACAACTGCCAACCTATGGCTTCAACAATACCAAACAATTCATTTTTAAATAGATTGGGAAGTGGAAGTTTTAACACATTCTTCAATACTTCATTTTCTATTTTTCTTAGTCCTACTTTAGCTCTTTCAATGCATATCCCTCTGTTATCCTTTGACTTAAGATTCAAAATAAAAGGATATTCTGACATTAATTTCAGAATGTGATCCTGATTAAATAATGTTATACCAATCATAATGAGACTCCTTTTCTTGAGTGACGGTATTGAACTGCAATCCATTGTCTTGTTTATCACCCAAGAACGTTGATTAGAAGGTAGAGTTTAAGCAATTACAAATAGAAAAATTAATATACAGCAATCCAATCTGAGCAATACACTGCACAACACAAGCAACAAACACCAAAAGAAATGGTAGCGACAGGGACAGCCCCGATGCAGCAAAGAATTATGGGATGGCAGTGTCTAAAGGCACGTATAATTATATGTAGACTAGGTGTCCGTAGTAAGTATAGGCGGGACCAGAGGCTCAGCCAATATGACGTAACACACAAACGTAGGGAGACGCATATATTGATACGGGAAGTCCGGATTAAGTATGGGCGGTTTACTGGAGTACATGTTTGTTCTCTAGCAGGCGACAGTAGCATAGGCGTATGCAGTCGTGTATACAGTTGTCCAAAATAATTTATAATTATGGTTAAGTGTGCAATTTTGGGGTGCGGTAAACGCACAGACCGAGATACTGGTATATCATTTTACCGATTTCCACGAATTGTGAGCGGTAAAAGTCGCAAAATTGAAAAAATTGACTATGAAACGTAGGAGTGAATGGTTGTGTCGAGTTTATCGATTGGACTTAACAGATGAAAAAATAAAAAACGCTCGCGTCTGCACTTTATCAAAGGCGAGTAAAGTAAAATATTAGCATTTTAAATTTATTTTTTTGTAACATAATCCCTTTCATTTTTACGGAAAAAGTAATAAGGTAATAATATCGATGTATACGTTTAGCGAAGTGCTATTAGTATTTAACCAAATATATAAAATATAACAGTTTTATATATATTTTTTAGAGTATCCATTTACCGAAAAGAAATATATGAATTTATTTTTGTCTGTTACAATTAGCCGTAATGAAATAGATCTGTTTGAACTGATTTATGTTTTAAAATTTTATACTGTATGCTGTGTTTATTGGCTAAATTCTTAGCACATGCTATCAAAAATAGATATAGTATTGAAAAATTGTCCTCATTTGTAAACATGCATTTTAAAACAAAATAACTTTGCATTTGTGCTATAGATCAAAATCAAGTTTTATTTAAAAGCATCTCATTTAATGGTTACTTGTATAAAATTTTCCCACGTGAACATATTTTATGCATTTTATCAGCTATACTTATATTTTTTATGTTTCTTTAAGGGGGCATTACCAAGGCTATCTAAAACAAGGCTCGGACATCTAGGAATCATGGGATACGTGACGTCAGCCCCGGGGGGATCTGCAATCACTCAGAGAGTACGAAAGTGTATTGAAGTTATAGGAGTGACTTTCAAAAATTCATATTTTTAAATAAAAAAAATAATTTAATTACGTGCCCATTAGGATTATTGTGTCTACTGAAAACAGGACTTCATAAATGGTGAGTTATTTTTTATTTTGTCTTATTTTATGCATGCAATTTTAACATTTTTGTAACACATAGCACGTGTAGCGCCGAATGTTGCTATATCTGTACGAATAGTCTTATATCTTGAGAAAAGTACTCTTAATTCATGTTTAATATTGCCTGAATGACTTGTTATTCATCACTGAACCTTGCATTTTAAGCATAATTTTATTACAGACTTTTGTGAAGTAAATATTTGCCTTTTTTGTTGAGATCGTGAATCGTACATTTTTTAGACGTTAGAAAGACAAAATCTGTTACAAATTACTCCTTACACCATAATATGTTATTTTAAGTTAATCTAAAGTATCAATGAATCAAATTGCAGCCTTGCTAAATCATAGAATTATCGAAATAGCCATAATAAATTATAGAATTATCGAAATAGCCTTGATAAATCATAGAACATAAAAACTGTATTACAAATGAAATATGCGCAATATGCCTTTGTATAATTGTTTAAGAAATAAAGCATGGGGGGGGGGTATCTGTGATCATTGCACAATGCATTCACACTTAAATTTTCATATTGATGTTTGTATTTATTGTTGAATTGTCAGGCTTTTGTTAAAAATAATTACTTTTGCGCTGTGTTTATTAGTTATAACATAATATTTTACCATTCTTCATGTAACTACGGTACCCACTTGAGTATCCAGGGCTGCCAAACTAGTGCTCAAAAGTCTAAACTGTAAATTTAAATTTCATAGCATTTTTTATTTTATTTTGAGAAAATTAGCTGTTGATTTATAACTGTGTGAAGTTTTTCGCATGTGTGGCACCGAATGTTTCAATTTCTGTATGAATTACCTTATATCTTCTGAAGAAAAATACTTTTAATTCATTTTTAATATTGCCTGAATAACTTATTTATTGATGAACTTTGTATTGTAAGTCACCCAAGACAAGCGAGAGTCTGGGGCATGTGCAGAGTAAAGTAAAATTTTCCATTCGGCTGGCGACTGTACATAACAGAAAATAAAGATGACAAAATTGGAAACACGCATTTAAAGTTGCTTGTTACCCAAAACAACGACTTGTATTCTGGATCAATTTTTCTTACTTACCACTCCATACAATCGAGGTCTATGACGTACGAGGTAAAATTTTGCACGCGACTGTACATACAGAAAATGGAACTGGCGAATTTGCAAACACGTCATTGAATGGAATTCGCTCATATATTTTTATCCAAAGTCAGCAGACATATGGCAATAAATAGCAAATTATAGTTACTCATGTCTCTCTCTAAGCCCATATCACATTCAAGAACTTTTGGAACAACCAACTAGTTCAGACAACTTTTCCACCAATTTTCTAGCAAAAAAGTTGGTGATAGGGTTGTCTGACAATTTAAGAAGTTGGGCTAAAGGAAAAACTGCGAGTGAAAGTAGTACTGTATCTTTATCACATTTTTGGCGAGAAATATACAATTGTGTATTTTGCGACATTGCGGTTAGGGTTACGTCGGTTTGTTTACTGCTTGGCAACTCGTCTGCTTTACATTACATGTATATTTTAGATCGATTTTGCATTGAAATCTTTAAAATTTTAATTTGGGCTGATTTTTCGCCCAATTATGGGTTTGGCATTATTTTATAATTGGTATTTAACCATATATAAATATATAATACATATATACTACGTTGTAATTTGAATTACTTGTTGAATGGCTGCAAATTAGATTTTGATCATCGACACATTCTATACAGCAAATACTATATTTATTTTATCAACCATTAACATATGGACTAGTTTACTTTCAATTATTATCATTCTTCTCTTCATAGTTCACGTTATGTAATTAACTACTATAAAATACATTTATTGTGTTTAAAATTTGTTTGATGCTTAACTTAAAATTATTTACATTTTAGAGTCTTGAACATTTTTTTTCAAACATTGTTTACAATTTAACAACCGATATTTAGACCTTAAAAATATTTTAATCAATACAGTATTATGTATTGTCATGTACAAATTTATGATATGAAAATTTAAAAAGCGTAAATTTATATTTCTGATGAAATTCAAAACACGTTAATTTTTAAAGTTCAAAATTTTTGTATCTAAAAAATTAACACAGAGTAAAATTTAAATGTTAAATTATATCCTTATAATTTAAAATATTATTGTTCATATTTCAATTATAAAAAAAAACTTTTTCATTGTATATAGTTATTTTTCTATACGGTTGTCAATTATCTAATTTTTAATATTTATTATTTTTAGATATCATGCCTAGGTATTGTTGTGTACCAAACTGTACTTCTAACAGGCCCGGTAAAGAGTATGTTACCTGCTTCCGATTTCCTAAGGATGAAAGAATCAGAGACTTGTGGATAAGAAAAATTCCACGAAAATTTGATATAAAAAAAGATTCAGTTGTGTGTGCAAAACACTTCATGGAAAATGACATTATTCGATCAGATACACTGACATTAAAAGATGGGAGTACTATAAACATTCCAAGAATAATACCCAAACTTACAAACTCTGCTTATCCCTGTTTGTTTCAAGGATACCCGGAGTACTTAAATAAACCTCCTCAACAGCGGACAGCCACATTAGAGCGGTTGAAAAAAATGCAAAAGTTAGATGATGCATATATAAATGATTGGCTTCATAAAGACAAAATACGAGTACATTCGCTTCATACATTACAGAATGAACTATTAACTCCACCACGTCTTATAAGTAGATTTATTACTGAACAAGCAATAACTCTTCATCGGTGTGATAATTGTATAGCATTTTTATTTATATCATGTCATTCTGATGTAAAGTTAGATAAGAGTCTAAGAGTTAATGAAAATCTTTTAATGACCTTCTCTGTTGGAGATAAAGTGTTTGCAGATGAGGCTTTCTGCAAGGTTCTGAGCATTTCAAACTGCCTGACATCATGGAGTCAGCTGGAAAACACTCTAAATCTTATAAAGTATTATAACAATGAAGAGAACAGAAATCTTTTGAAATCAAATATTGAAAACTCTTTGGATTACTTCCGTGCATATTTACAAAATGACTGCAATAGTGAAGAATCTGAGTTTTTATTAGAACAATTAACACTTATTGACAAGCCTATATATGGTAGGAAATACTCTACAGATTTGTTAATTTTTGCATATTGTGTGTACATTAAATCTTCCTCAGCATATACATATTTATATAATACAAAAATTATACAATTGCCATGTCTTCGCCATCTTAAACGCCTCTCTGGCAATTTACAGGTAAAAGCTGGTGTTTATAATGCTGAAAATTTTAGTTATTTGAAAGGTAGGTGTAATACTTTATCTGAAAATGAAAGAATTGTGAATGTTCTTATTGATGAAATATACATAAAATCCTGTGTTACATTCAAAAACAATGCAATAACATGGAAAAAAGGAAAAAAGATGATCGAAAACTTAATAAACTTGCATCTAAGTAAAAGAACACCTTTAAAATAAGTTTCAACATCAAATTAGACAAATTTAAAAGCTTTCACATTCCATAAACAATCTATTAGAATAATTATGCTGAACAATGTAATAATATGGGGGAAAATATTATCAAAAATGCAATACTTCCATGTAAATGCTTAAGAGAAAATTTGAAATTTCAAGGGATTAGTATAATAGTACTGTAAAAGCATACAATTGAAAGTTATATCAAAATCAGCTAAAAGCAGAACTTTGTGAGAATATAGCCTTCTTTATTGACTGAATTGTTAGATGGGTTGAAATAATGCATGTCAAAAGTGTAAATAAGATTTTGAACCTTTTATATTAGATAATCAGCATAAGTTCAATTATATTCATTTCTATTGTAAGCTTTGTGGGAAAATATTGGACGAAAGAATACAAAGGGTGGATTTTTTTACAAGAAACATATTTTGCCTCATCACTGATACAACTTGTATGATTTCGATTATAAAATGAAATTTGTCCATGTTGAAAAAATTTCCCAATTTACTTGTTTTGTTTTTTGTTTTAAAGATTTTTGTAATTTGGATCTTTCTGAAATATATATTGCAAAACAGCGATATTTATTTTTCTGAAAAGCATAATTATTGAGATTTATAACAAATATATTTTGAAAACAAAAAATCGAGAAAGTTAATAATGTTTATTTTTTATCAAAAGTTATTGATTGCTTTTGATTACATTACAATCAAAGTATTTAATGTGTCATTTAGATTTAACAGATTAAATAGTTTTTGTATCTAATGAAAATGTCTATTGTATTATTTATAATCCATACTTTATGTACATCATTTAATATATATCAGGTTGGTATTCAGTAGATATAAATGGGGGGGGGGGGTAAGTTTTATTTGAATGTGACATATGATATGCAGGTACTTTTCAGACAAAATATGGATCTAGCTTTTGCGGCAGATACATTTTATTTTTATGTAACTTTGTTAACTCCAACTACTTGGATTTATAAATTTGTTGCAATAAAGTTTTTATATGCTCATAAAAAGCTCTTCTTTTTTGTATTTTATTTACTTGCTTCAAGAAAAACTTAATAACTTCACATTTCAACACAATATTAATGGTGTGTACTAGTTAAAACATATACACATACATGGTACTCAGATACTCAGAAAATTTGAGTTAATTTTGAATATACTTTTTTCAGACAAAATACAAATTTAGCTATTTATTGCTACATATATAGCATGATACATTTTAATATATATTTAATGTCACTTAATTAGGTTTGTAAGATAAAATGTTTTTACAACTCATAAAAGCCCTGTTTTTGTATTTTACTTCCTTATTTGAAGAAATGCTGTTACGTTTTTTGATGGATTTAATAATTTAAATAGTTTCATTGCATGTAGAAAGACAACGATTTTCTACTTAGTGTGGTAACCTAACTTATGGATAATTAAAATTTGTACATATACTACATGTCATTACAAGTTAAGGTAATTTACATTTCAAGAAGGAAAAAATGATTTAAATTTCATGAAGATATAAATCAATAAATGGTGTGTACTACCATATAGCATGCATACTGAAGTGTAACTATTGTGGTGATTGTCATTACTAAATTAAAAAGCTTTATATTTAGTCAGAAAGTTAAAATGTTTAATAAATTTCTACTAAGTTATTTTTGTATCTAAAGTCCCACAGAAAATTATGCATAAATTTGTTTGAATTTTAAATGGCGAATTTTCAGATTTTTTAAACAGGCATGTTTCTTCGCATTTTTTATGAATTCTAGATTAACAGTATAAAATGTTGTTCAAGTTAAATAGGTAGGTATCAAGAGTTTTTGAAATATAGTATTAGTGTAAAAGTAATAATGTTGCAAAAGTTACTGTCACAAAATAGAAAAGTTAAATTTAGAAATTTATATTCATAACTATTTCACTCAGTTTTATGTTGCTTATATTTTAAAACTAAATGCTAAATCTGGAGATATATATATATATATATATGTATGTTAGCTAATAAAATATGTATTTTAAAGTCATAGGTAAGTGTCAGCAGTTTTTCCCATTATAGTGAATAATATGTAATTACTTTTTTCCTAATTTATAGTCATAAAATATTATTTGAATTTCTAAGGTTTATAAGTTTTGTTTTTTGATATATTTTAAATATTATATAAATATTAATATAGTTGTTTATTATATTAATATAACTTTAACATAAATGTTTACAGAAGAGAGTGAAAAAATATTTGTTCTCAATGTAGATCATTTTTTATTTTAAAATCACAGTTTGAAGTTTATTCTAATTTACTTGTTAGTTTAGAGATATATTTTTTCATATTAGTCTTATTTATTACTGTAGAAATTTATCTGTGTCAGATGCCGTACGTGTTACGCACGGGAGACACGTTCCCTCCGTTGCTGCGGTTGAGTTGTCAATGTCCGGGCCTTTTGTATTCTAGGTGGCCTTGGCATTACAGAGGTATTTGAAGTCAATTACCATAGTGAACCTTTGCAATACAACTCTATATTTCATATAAAAACTTTAAAACACTTTTACAAAAGAGATAAATTTTATTTCTGAAGGCGATAAACATTTGTCAAATAGATGTAACTGATCTCCAGAAAACTAGCAAAATTTTCAAGTAAAGTTATACTGTTATGCACAACAACTGTGTTTGTAGGAGCAAAGCTACAGAATGTAAACATACACTGCGGGTTTTTTGGGGTGTCTTACTCCTCACCCACCCAGGAACCCATTGAAGTTCGAAGAAATGAAATCTGGGGAAATGTAAAACAACATATTTAGGCCCGGTTTCCACTGACGCGTTCGTACGTTGCCTATCCGTTGGGAGCTGTACGTCAACCAATCACAGGCTCGAACGCGCGACCGTGCGTTCATCCGTTGAACATGGTTCAAGTTCATGTTTGACGCGTAAAAAGAATCGGTGGTGCGTACAGAACCCAAGATGGCCGCCAGGTGGCGCTGACATCGGTCCTTGGCGAAAATCTCAATAACGCGCCAATGCTCACCCCTAGCAGTGCAGTTGAAAAATGATGCGGTAACCCTTACCAAACGAATTTACCACGTTTTTCTTCGTGAGCTGAAATAAACCAAACCAAATAGTACTTTCTGTAGTTTATTTTGCTACTGAATCTTATTCATTTTAATTTAAGAAGTATAAAGTAAGTACGAAGTTTAATTTTTTAATTTTAATCGTTCTGCTTACACTGTTTATATGTTATGAGTGCTGTAAATAAAGAAATGTCTGGGATAACTTTTTCAGTATTTATGAAGAACAAATAACATTACATGAAATGTTACTAATTATTCTTGCAAAATTTTTCCGTTATTATCTATATGTACTTTAATTTTTTCTTTTAGAATAACGTTTTCAAAATTTATTAATAGTTAGACGTAGATAGATAGATGCATTGCTAATTTAATATATTTATCATTTTATTTTTACACATTAATTTTGTACTGAAATGATTACGTTTTAAAATTTGTTCATACTGTAAAATAATTTACATATACTTGCCAGCTAAGTTTCTTCTTTGTCCAGAGATCATAATTGAATTCTTTGGCATAGAAGATAAATTTGCTAGCTTTTAATATGTTCAGTGCTTGAAAGTTAATGACATATTGTTAGTTTTTGAAATTATGCTTAAATTTGTAAATATTATGTTAATATTTATATAAAATATTAGGTTAAATTTGTAAATATTAGGTTAATTTGTAAATATTAAGTTATGAGGTTTTATCAACATTATAGTTGTGCTTATATCAGCATGGGAAGTTCCAAGTGACCATATTGTGTAGTGTATAATTGTAAAATTGAAACTTTAATTACTACCAGTTTGTGTTGTAGCATAAAAAGGCAATGTTTTGAACAGCTGTCAGAAAATTTTATTCACTAGATGTATCCATGCAGATCATCTATTCTCTAGTGTCTTTCAATGCTCACTATCTGTTAGTGACTTACTACACAAACTCTGGAGCGTGAGTCATTTTTAAACATTAATATTCCCTAGTATTTAGTTTTGTTTGTCTCACAATTAGTATCGCTCTTGCATTTTTAGTATCACCAGACATATGTGGATTCATTGTTATACGACTTTCTAATCATATATAAACAATATATTTATTTAAATTAAATTAACTTTAGATCAAATAATATATAATTTCATTGTTGAACAAAAACTTGAATAAAATAATTAGTGTTTGAGATATGATTATGGAGGCAAAGGGACTACCTATCTAACAACAATGTAATTATGGTTAAACTTGTTATCATTTGGGAAATGGTAAATAAGCTCTTTTCAACATAACGTAAATAAATGCATTATATATGCAGGGTTAGAAAGTAAGAGCATAAAGTCACGCAACAATTTTATCTTACCAATTTTCCCCAATTACCAAAATGTCTTATTTGGGTACAATTTCCAAATTATTTATTTTGTTTTCATTTTTCAACTCACAAAATAAATCATCTTTTATTAGCAGACCTGTCTTTGACCCTTCTGTGCTGCATAGGTGCATGTAATCCATGATATGAATTAGTTAGATTGTTAGAAGGAAGAATAAATGGATAAAATGGAATTTGCATCATACATGCGAAGAAAGGCAGAACAGTTGGGTATCTAAAATCTCAATCAAAGTAAAATATATAGGTTCAAAATTTAACAACCACTAATTTTGAACCCTTTATAGATTTAAATCAAGGATTACAAACACAAATGAATTCCAATTAAAATTATTAACTATTAAAATATGAACTTACATATTTTAATATTTTTATAAAATAATATATTAAATATTCTTTTGATACGATATATTGAAAATCTGAACACCAGTTTAAGATTTATTGTAACTAATTTTAATGTGTAATGGTTAACAAAATCTCTTCCCACTCTAAAGCAGAGGTACTTTACGTATTTACTGTCACAGCCTACTTGAAAATGAATTTTATGTGTATACATAAAATTCATTCTTGCCCTTTTCTCCTTATAAATGAGGTCACCTATTCTTTTTTATTTTGATATTTTTGTATGCTTTTAAAAATTTAAATATTAAAACTTAATACATATTTACAAATAGTTAATTTAAATTTTGAAAATTTAAAATACTAAAAAATATTTAAAATTTATAATGTTTGTTTACAAATGGTAATCTATATCTGGTCTCAAACCAACCAGATGGACAAGTGTATATGAAAAAACAATATGTATCCATATATATATATATATATATATATATATATATTCGATATATGCTGCCCTTCAAATAATGTATAAACATTTTGTTATGTTCGATGTATGCACTTGATAAGGATTTATTTTTTCTTCATTATCATTCAATCCGCTTTTGACAAAATTGTTGAATAAACATTATTTCAACTACTGCACTAATACCTAAACAAAAATATAATCTGAAAATTTTGCACATTCATTTGTAACAGAGTTTAATTTTTTTCATTTTCTCTTATCACATCACAAGGCCATTGGCCATTTGAAGAGCTTAATTCCGAAAGGACCTAAATCACTTTCACTTGTTCGTCTTGCATAATATAGAGCAATATTGTAAATTTTCTGCCCTATCCGCGCTTTGTTAACTTTCGCGGCACACATATTTCGCCGAAATTCTGCTCAAACAGTTGCGAAATATTTTCTGAAAGATAAAATGCAATGCTTAGATTATATTAAAACTAAATTTAATGCCCCAAAAAACATAGAATATATTTTTTATCTTAATCCAAAATAT
Source organism: Amaurobius ferox (assembly GCA_951213105.1). Lineage (NCBI taxonomy): Eukaryota > Metazoa > Arthropoda > Arachnida > Araneae > Amaurobiidae > Amaurobius > Amaurobius ferox. The sequence continues at coordinate 92,489,339 of OX578142.1, read as the reverse complement.
TTTTGGTGCTGCCATCTGTTGTCGTAATTTAATTCATACCGATTATTTTTATTTTTTAATGAACATTTTTAAATATCTATTCCTTCTAATAGTGTTAAATACAACAACAGATCATATATAATAATGCCACAATAATGGAAAGGTAATTTATCATTCTATAAATTTGATAAGGAATCTGAATATACATCACTGAGGACTGCAGTTTTGTTTTGAAGTTCCTTTGTCTTCAAGTCCAAGTTCAATTACGTTTCCGTGATTATGACATTATGTATGATCTGTTGTTGTATTTAATAGCGTATTAGAAGGAATAGACATTTAAAAATGTTCATTAAAAATAAAAATAGTCGGTATGAATTAAATTACGGCAACAGATGGCAGCACCAAAAATATTTTAAATTAAAATAAAACATATATTCTATGTTTTATTGGGTATTAAATTTAGTTTTAATGTAATCTAAGCATAGCATTTTTCTATAAGAAAATATTTCGGAACTGTTTGAGCAGAATTTCGGCGAAATATGTGTGCCGCGAAAGTTAACAAAGCGCGGATAGGGCAAAAAATTTACTGACGCTCACCCTTAAAATAACTTCTTACTATTGAAGATTCAGAAGTTTTTACATTTTGTTCGTGTTTCATTAAATATTTTTATGTAACTCAAATTAAATGTTATTGAAATTTGAAGTTGGTAACGTGGTAGGACTGAATTCGTCAATTCCCATAGAACAGAGGTCCTGAACATGTTGCTCATAAGCACCACAATGCTTATGGACCTGTATTTAGTGCTCGTTAGAGAAGTGTAAAATGTCACTAAAAGGAGCACTACGTGTATAATGTCATAAAAAGGAACACTAAAATCAAAATTTTCGAAAATTTATTTGTTTGTTATATAAATATTTAATGACCTTCAATATTCATAAAATTGCCTTACTATTTAGTCAAGGACTGGTAGCAGTCTTTCAGGTTCAAACTTCACGCTTCTACTAGTAACTACGAATCTGTTGAAATTTAAAATTAATTATTAGAGAAATCTGCTGCATTTCTGATGCTTTTCACTTTTTATCCATTATCCCTCCTTTGTAATAAGAAATTAAATTATTTATTTGCCTTAAAAAACTAGTTTCAAGGATAAGTTTAGTAAGTTTGATAATATGTACAACTTTGATAATATTAAGTACAGCATGCAACGTTAAAATAATGCTTTGATTGTATCCAATTATAATTAAAATTCATATTTTCGGAATGAAATGATATTTTATAGCATGAGTTTGCAAATTTGTCGCTAAAAACTAAATTTAATGCCCCCAAAAACATAGAATATATTTTTTATTTTAATCCAAAATATTTTTGGTGCTGCCATCTGTTGTCGTAATTTAATTCATACCGATTATTTTTATTTTTTAATGAACATTTTTAAATATCTATTCCTTCTAATAGTGTTAAATACAACAACAGATCATATATAATAATGCCACAATAACGGAAAGGTAATTTATCATTCTATAAATTTGATAAGGGGTCTGAATATACATCACTGAGGACTGCAGTTTTGTCTTGAAGTTCCTTTGTCTTCAAGTCCAAGTTCAATTACGTTTCCGTGATTATGACATTATGTATGATCTGTTGTTGTATTTAATAGCGTATTAGAAGGAATAGACATTTAAAAATGTTCATTAAAAAATAAAAATAGTCGGTATGAATTAAATTACGGCAACAGATGGCAGCACCAAAAATATTTTAAATTAAAATAAAACATATATTCTATGTTTTATTGGGTATTAAATTTAGTTTTAATGTAATCTAAGCATAGCATTTTATCTATAAGAAAATATTTCGGAACTGTTTGAGCAGAATTTCGGCGAAATATGTGTGCCGCGAAAGTTAACAAAGCGCGGATAGGGCAAGAAATTTACTGACGCTCACCCTTAAATCAACTTTAACTTTCTTGAAATTCAGAAACATATAAATTCAATCAAGCCTTATAATTTAATCAACTTTAGCCATCATAGGAGTTCAAAAATTATTTTTAATTCCTTGAGAAGTAACTCGTTTTCCACATTTGGCATTATTTTGCTCTATAAAATAAGTATATCAAAAGGGCTTTTGACACCAAATTTAGTGTAGCTTCTGTAAATATGCAATTTTGCATGCATATATGAAGATACTCAGTTTTTATGTACAACTACTTAATTACCACACTGGATATAAATATAAAAAGTATCATTTATTCTACAGGATGAGCATGTCCTTAAAGGTTGTAACTGAAAGAACACGGAAAAGCTTAACAACATTTTATATAAAGCATAACTCTTTAGCGATCATTTAATTTTCTATTACTCTTAGTAGTAGATTGGGGGAGGAGGGGGGCTGCAGCCATGAACACCAAATTGTGTAAATTCAAAAATATACCATAATTTTACATTACATTCTAATTTATACATTTGTACAACTGCACTTACTGCTATCGAGCTTGACATATAGTTGCTCATATAGTCAGTGCTTTTGATATGTATATCAAATACGCCTTTTAAAAATATTTCTTTTAGTTCTCCAATTAACACTCTGTACAATGGTGATAATTTGTGGTTTAAAAATGGCTTGAAAAGGCAAGTTTTTGATTTAGTTGTGTTCGTGTTACTGGTAAAAATTGGGCTGTAATTATGCTAGTTTACTTAATTTTTAGTAATTGCAATTTAAGAAATACAATAATTACGGAAGTACAATTACAAAAGTTATGTATGCAAATTGTTTCTGAATAAATAACTAATATACTTTAAACCCCTTTAGATCTTAATTATTTTCTATAGAAATATAAATGTATTTTTGCACATTTCAGGTTAGCAAAATTATAGTTTATGAAACAAAATCATGCATTTCTTTCTCATTAATTTTTAGTATGTTCATTGTAATCATCTTAAATGTAAATATATCTAAATACAATAGTATTTGGAGGATATCAGAGTAAAATATATGTATATATATATATATATATATATATATATATATATATATATATATATATATATATATATATATATAATAAAAAATTGTGGAAAAAATCAAAATTCAACACTGTCTGTTTCTCATACTTTTCATTTCGAATATTAAGTAGTATGATTTTTGGAAACTGAACTTCTGTAAAATGAGTAAATGAGTCATTTACTATTTTTAATGAGTCATTAAAAATTTATGTCATTTAAAATGACAAATTTTTAATTTCATTTAAATTTTCAGTTAAGTGTTTTAGGTCTATATCATCAAGTTGCATTTGGTTGACTATATTCATATATCAATAGCGACCCCTTATTACTAATAAACAGAAATCAATTTATTGCAAGGGCCCTATCAATATTTTAAGCCAGGGACCCCATGCAAACTTGATACACCTCTGATGACTGTGTGTGTTTGGGTCCGAGAGTATAACCGGGAATGTCATTAGTAGCAGAGAGCGACGGTAAAAACCAGCCAACAAAACTGTAATGTATGATGAAAACAGACTGTGCACCTTGAAATCAATCCTATTATAGATACTCTTACTACTGAAATAACAAGTTCCACAAAATGCTGCTTGACAAACTGAAATTCATTGAAAAAAAATTAATTTCAGTGTGGCTCAACTCGACATTCTCATACCAAAATCCATTGTTAAGTAGCTTGTTTTTTGTTTGCAAATTTTACAAAAAAAAAATTTCAAAAATCTATATTGTTGGTTCAAATGATCATAATTAAAGCATATTACCTTTCATTTTAAAATCTTGAAAATATCTTTCGACTGACACGAAGTTTGACAATGTATCCCATCGGGAGAGGAGGGGGGAAATCTTTTGATTAATACCATACTTGACAATAAACCCCTAACTTGCCCATCAAGGGGGGGGGGAGAGAACTAATGACGTTATGAACACAAAAATTATATCCCAACTAATTTTCAATGCGATTGAAACTGTTAGGTTTCATGATCATTGAGCCATAAACAATCTCTTTTATGCATAATTATGCTAAATTTTGTCCTATGCTACCAAAAAAATATATAATTTAACAGTTTTCACTAGATTTTTTAATAATAAACTGGATATAAAGTATCGTGAAAATCCATTAATATTTATGGAAGCTATCGTGTACACAAAAAATTGACCGCAGACAGAGGGACATCATTCTAAATATAGTCGAAATGTGTGCAAGAGGCACTAAAACACATATTGTCAAAATTTTTCATTAAAACAATACTTTCTTTATATTATATTCTACAGAATGAAATACAATTGAAATAAATATTAAATACTGTTATAGGGGAGGAGGCGCTTGAGGAGAATAAAGTACTTTAAGAAAAATAATAAAGAGGAGAATAAAGCGCTGTTCAGCGTTAAGAAAAGTACATGGAGTGAAAATTCACTGAACTCATTGCAGGGTTAGATTCGAATCTGTTACTTTCAAAACACGCATGACTGTATATGAAAAAGTGTACAGTGTATGCTAAAATTCAAACCGTAGTAGTAGTGGTGGTCGCCAGCTTCAGGATCCTGAGCATATAACAACGTTCATAAGAACGGTTTTGTGCTCCGCAACTATTCAAATTATAACTTCTATTACTGAAATGTAAAGATACACAGAATGGTGCTGGACAAAATCATGATTTCATCACAGCATAACACATTTAAATCAACAAATTCTGTTACTTTTATTCTAAAACATGCAATCGAAACTTCACATATCAGAGGAAAAACTCAATACAATACTTTATATAGTACAAGTGATTTCTAATGCCATGCGATATATAACCAATGCGATATATAAACAAATAATCCATTATACATGCAATATATGACAATACTACATTTTTACATGCAATTAATTTGTTATACTCTACAAAAACAGTTACTACCCTAGCTGATTTCCGAGATGCGAATATCTTTTAAGATTATTAGCTAAAAAAACACTTAGACGACAGTTCGCCGAGATATTATAAATAGCATAACTCATCTGGTGCTCATTTAGCCTTTTTGTAACATATAAACTCTCTTTTAAAAGCATTATGTAAAATAAAAATACAATCATACACGTATATATGAAGCGCAGATAACATAAAAATAAAGGAAACAAATCTTAAAAGTCAATACATAACCAACAATGATACGTTTTAGGCTTACGAAAAGCCGGCAAGAAAGAGATGATATTTTAAGAAAAAAAATGTTAAATGCTTCAGATTAATGTTTAAGGCATAAGGTCAATATAATATGTAATTAAATAAGAAAACTTACTTCAATTCTCTCCGAAAAATCATCATATCATAGCAATTAATGCTATTTTAATGCAGGAATCTACTGAACCTTGTCAGGTTACTTAACTTTCTCGCCACAATTTCTGATTTAGCGCTCAAGCTTGGCTTTCTAGTCAGCTCTGGTTTGGCGTTAAAGCGTTCGTGATTCACCTTTTTCGTCAAGGATCACCTGGCGGCCATCCTGGGTTCTGTACGCACCACCGATTCTTTTTACGCTGTTCTGACGGATGCGTTGGTCACGTGATGCGTGACTGCTGAAAAGACACCAATGAAAAGGCTTTATTATAAACAAGATGGCCGTTACTTCAATCAGAGAATTTTCAAATGCAAGAATGATTTCGGATATACAGCAAACAATATGAAAAATATTCTGATTGGTGAGTTATGATTTGTTTATATAAAAAAAAACATGGGAAGTTCTCTTTTAAATCTATGCCAGTTTAAGGATCATTAGATAAATTACTTGTGTGATCACTTGTTCATTTGAACGTACAGTAAAACTTCGATTAACCGTCACCGTCGGGAATAGGACTGTGACAGATAACCGAATAGACGGATAACAGAAATCTCTTATTACATATGTACCGTATTGTGATTTCACTGCGGGCTTGGGGCGAAAATGAAAATAAAATCCTTTAAAAGTGAACAATACATACATATTGTATTTAATTTTACAAAACGATCAATATAAACGTCAATATAAGAGTTGTAATGTACAGAAATTTATCGTAATACCATAAATATAATATCGTCATGCCATGACGCATAATCGGTAATATCGTAATGCCATGAAGGATAATAGAAACTGACGGTTAATCGAGGTTTTACTGTATAGTCATAAAATTTTATTTTAATGCATACCGATCGCCTAATTCATTAATTTAAACCTGTAGAATGACCCGACTCGATCCAATTTAAAAATGTGTATCTATGATTAAAGTAATTTCCCCACTTCTAATGTTAAACAATGTAAACTAGTACGCTCTCAATGAATGGATGTTTGAGTAAAATTTATTGTAAATATTTTATAGAAACATAACATATAATCGCACTCGGTTATTCATCATGACCATACCAAATATTTCTATCCCTTCCGGTCTTTATCGGCAATTCAAGTTTTGCGATGTCATACTTTTTCATATAGTTGTCATGAAGAATCTGTCAGGATCCCTTTAGATATAACAGTTTTTCAATAAATTATAATTAAATTGATATCCGAAAACAATGGTTTAAATAATTATTATTTGTATAATGTGTTTAGTATGTTTTTGAGTCCTAAGTGTAATGTGTGTTGTTTTTATATGTTAAGCATTCCATATTTTGTATCCTTACGTGAATAAAGTAAACAACCCAAATCATATTTTGTTGCAGACTTCACATATAGCATATTTGTTATGTGGCATGCAAATTTGGGAAACTTATACACTTCCGTAATTTTTTTTATTGCACAATGTATTCTGGAATTTATATTAGCATCTATCAGCTTCAACACAGGGTCCTCGTCCTAGCTATGAATGTTGTGATAATATGTACTATTGAGACAACTTAACACGAAAGTGAAATATCGGTTAACACGATATGCATGCTGTAACTATACATTTGTTTGTTTCATGCAAAATAGTAATAGTAGTTAAGATTCAGTGGTGAATTAACATACTGGCGAATGCCAGGGACCTTAGGGCCTCATTTTGAACGAAAAATAATAGTAAAAAATCTTTAAAAAAAAATTTCTTAAAGATTTTTAATAGTGAAGAAGGAAATAAGGACGAACTCGAAAGTGAATCCCAAAAAGTGGATTTAAAGTGTTTGTATTCGTATTTATGTGGAGAAAACATAATTCAAGCGTTTCCAAATGTTGAAATAGTACTTCATACTTATCTGTATTTGATGATCTTTAACGCTAGTGGGGAAAAGTCAATCTCTAAATTAAAACTAATCAAAAACAACTTAAGAAGAGTAAGGACTGAAAAGAGGCTAAATCATCTGTCAATTCTTAGCATTGAAAACGACCTTGTTAAAACGTTAGATTTTACATATGTTATTGACACTTTGTTGCAGCAAAAGCCAGAAAACGTCCAATTTAAAGTACCCTAAGAAGTTTTAGCTCTTTCCTTAGTATTGTGCTGTAATATCAATATTTACCGCACAGTTTAACAAATAAAAATGTATAATATTTAAACACTTGTGCCGTTTAATATTTTTATAAAATATTATTATTATCATTTTAATTTAATTTCTGTTCAAACTTTTGGGTGCAAATATTTCAAGTATGTTTATTGGATAAAAAAAAGCGTAGCAAGATTTGTATAGAACAAGATTCAACGTGTTTATTTTTAAGAAGTTTTCTTTTTTTTCCAAACTGGCTTTTAGGGGGAGGGAAGCTCTTCAGAAAAGATTGCCGAGGCCACATTCTCCCATGATTCGCCACTGTTAATATGAAATGTATGTTCTCTTCTATCCAGTGACTGTGTGCCAATACACTTCTTTGTAACAGGCAGCTTGTACTTACTCGCATTTTACGTGTATATCCCGGGAATCTTGAAAATAGTGACTTGCAGATTTTACAATTGTAAATCAATATTTGTGTAACAACATTTTGTCCATTACATCTGTAAGCAACATCTTAATCGCTGATATGTTATGTATATATTTATGTTAATTTTTTTACATAATTTTCTATAAATTTTGCTGCAATTATTATTTTATTTTCGAGAAAAAATGCCAAAAGAGTTAAGCACAGCTATTATATTTATATGATACTGGTATGTCAAAAACGTTTGGTGAGTGAACTCTGAGATGAAATTTCTTACCCTGAATTATTCACTCGTTATTAGCAGAATGTTATAGCATATTATGCAGCATTGCAATTAGATTTATTATATTTTCATTTTGCTAACTTGTTTGAATACAGAATTTGTGCATATTTAATACTTATGTGAAAGTTGTTATTTAACATAATATAATGGGGAATGTTTTATATTAAGATAATTTATTTTGCTTTACTTTTAAAAAATAAGTCCAGAACAAAAGTTTCAAGGCCTGACCAGGCCCAAAAAAATTTAAAAATTAGGCCCAGCCCAAGCCTGGATTAAATTAGAAAATGTAGACTGTTCCAAATCTACATCAAATTGGAAAATTTGACATGGCCAAGACCGGTCTTAATTTAGGTGAGAAGTAAAATTGGTATTGAGTTGTATATCTGATCAGCTTGACTAGGATGGGGTGTGCCCTATTTCAAGTCGGATTGTTGGATTAGCTGAAAAAGTAGACTATTTTTGGTTGTGAAATAAACGTTCATAATTTTGTTTTGAAGTAATAATCAACAGGTTTCGACGGTGGGACACTCATATCATGCATTACTGAAGTACATTAGCTGCGTACTGTGAGATCACATTTTTTCATTGGAGTGGGGGTGCTTAATGTGTGTCGTTATACCACTAGATAGTTTAATTCCAGTTTACAAAAGTTTCTGTGCATATTTTTTTTTATAAATGTATATTTTAATCATCGTAAAAATTTAACAGTCAGAATATAAATACTAGTATTATTTGATTTTCTTTTTCTTTTACATTTACTCAAAATTTAGATTTTGTAGTTTTAATTTTTTTTTCTTTCACAAATTATTATTTAAAGTGATGGACATGTGTCATATACTTTTCTACCAATGTTTATAAGCAATCTTATTTAGAAATGTTTTTCGAGGTGTGTGTGGTGTAAAAATATAAATCTGATATTTATTATCAAAGTTTTTTAATCTGCAGCGAGACACCAGAATTTTAAAATATTTATTCTAATTGTTGAGTATACAAGCAGTTTTGAAGTTCTTTATCTTACTAAGAAATATAAAGTGAAAATAATTTTAGTTAAATTTGTTACAGGGATTTAAAGTTTGTATTGAGTCCAATTCTATATTTTGAAGATATTGAAAAATCTGGAGTTGACAGACAGATATATCCTTCCGTTCCTTAAGATTATGAAGAAGCTGAGGTATGTTTTTTACACAACTATTCATTTCAGTGATTGATACTTATTGTTCCAAATGGATATGTTGTAAATTAAAAATTCCTTTTAATCAGTGGTTGAAAAGTGTTATTTTCAGTAAATGTTAATATGCTCTTAAAAATTATAGCCTGTATATGGGACTTTGTATGGTAAACTGATCCATATTTATATCATATGTTAATAATTTTAGTGTGACAAATAGTAAAATTTTAGTGTGACAAATACATCTAACATGTAAATAGTATGTTGTTGTAGTCTTTAATTCGTAATTTGAATCCCTGTGTTTTTTGCTTATTAGTTTCTTAATTAAATACACATAGATGGGTTACGCATTTCATTTCCGAGAACTTCCTGGTGATCGTTTGAAAATATCTGTGCATGCACACAGTCCATTACCTAAAGAAATATTTTCAAGAAATTAAATTTGCATTTTTGAAATTACAGTTTTGAAACTTAAAACTTGAATATATTTCATTACAATAATTAACCTGGTCCATTAAAAAGATATAATAATTTCAGATTTTATTCTGATTTTTTAGTTTTAATTTAAATAAATCAACCTAAACAATATGAAATCCGCTGTAAAAGGGAATGTTTTTAGTGACCAAATTCATAAAAGTTTGTGTGCATGTATTATACATTTGTATTTTAATTGTAGTAAAAACTTAACAGGCAAAATAAATAGTATTATTTGACCTTGTTTTTCATATTTCCTCAAAATTTGGATTCTGAAGTTTTAATTTTTTTTTACAAATTCTCATTTGAAGTGATGGATACGTGTTTTTATATATTTTTTATCATTATTGATAAACAGAAATATTGATAGAAAATCTATTTAGAAATATTTTTCAAGGTGCGTGTGGTATTCAAGTTCAAGTCTGATGTTTATTACCATGAATTTTTATCTACAGCTAGATACCATAATTTAAAAATATTCATTCTAATAGTTGAGTACAAGTAGTTTTGATGTGCTTTTTTTTAAAAAGGGTTGTAGAGTGATACTAATTCTGATTTAATTTGTTATAGGAATTTAAAGTGTGTAGAAAGAGCCCAATTCTATTTCTTTGAAGGACTGAAAAATCTATAGCTGATGTCTACATCCTCTGCTCTGATCCCTTAAGATTGTGAAGAAGTTACGGTATGTTTTTGTCACATTAATTTCAGTGCTTGATATTTACTATTCCTAGTTGATATACTGTAAATTAGAAATTCCTTAATTTGTGATTAAAAAGTGTAAAGTGGATGAATTTAAGTAAACGTTAGATGTTGCTATGCTGTTAAAAGTCAAATACTTGTATATAGGACTTTGTGGGGTAAACTGTTCCATATTTATAATATATACTAAGTAAATTTTTATAATTACAAACACATCTATCATATAAATACTATCTTGCTGTAGTCATTTTAATTCATAATCTGCAATTTGAATCCTCGTGATTTGGTTATCAGTCTCTTAAACACACACATGTGGGTTAGTCATTTCATTTTCAAAGACTTTCCGATGATCGTTTGGAAACACCTGACCTGTGCATGCAAGCAGCTCACTGAGTAAAGAAATATATTCAAGAAATTTAATTTAGCATTTTTGAAATTAAAGTTTTGAAAATTAAAATTTTAATTTTCATTACAATAATCAATCTAGTCAACTAAAATTTCTTAGAATAAATGCTAATTTTATTCTGATTTTCAGTTTTATATAAGCAAGCTAAACAATTTGAAATCAGCTTTAAAAGTTACTGGTTTTAGATTTAAATTGTATCTTGTGAAAATGACCTGTTTCAAATTAAATTGCAACTATTGTGAAAAGGATCAAATTCAATTTAAACTGCATTCATCGTAGGACCAATTTTAATCTGTTTCATATATTGCACATGTAATACATAATCCATTTGTCTTAAAAAGTTACTGCTAGCTTGGGACACCACCACTATGCATCAACATATCAAGTGCATTTATTGCCCACACACAAGGTGTTTATTTAGGACATATGCAGGCTATGATGCCAAGTAGTAGCACATGCCACACTTTAGCAGGCATGTATTTTTAATATGGATAAGCTGCATGTTAATATTTCCTTTGTTAGCACAGCCTATTCCACTGAATAGTGGGTGCATATATTTAGTTTCCATAGGTCACATTTTATTTTTAGGTAGTGTAGTATAGCAACTTATATCTAAATAAAACAGTGCTCACATATTATTTGTTTATAAAAGCTATTGCTTAAACAGTGACTGTCATAGATAGCAATTTTTAATTTTTCAATTCATTAGTTTTTTAATTGGTAAACATTCAATGATTGTTTAAAACTATTTTAACAATTAAAAGAATTTAATATTCCAAGATAAAATTACTTTTACATAGTTTAATTCAGGAGTCAGAGTCTATATTTTTACTAACGACTGCACAGCCCTGAGTGTTCACAATGATCAGTTTGTAAACATATGATGAAAATATTGCATAAAAGGAAGAATTGCTAATGACCATTATATATATAGAAACATAACATGTGAAATATGCCATGCTAATGGGGATTAAGATTTAGCAACTTGTTGCCACTAAAGGTAAAGCTTCATAGCATTCCAATATTTTAGAAGCATTTTCATTGTCCATGAAACATTATTTTTTTAAAGTGTTTCATATAAGTAAAGATAGCAACACTATTTTTAATCAGCTTCTCCTGCATAAAAGTTATATTTGGTTGTAGAAAATTGCATTTTTGTATAACTAGCCGACAGCCAGTGGTTACTTTTTTTTATCAGGTACGACTAACGATAGAACTGAAAGCCCCACTTTTGTGATCAAAATCTACTGCTTTATGGTATATATCAATCCAAATGCATAAATTTCAAATATAATTTTAAAGTTAAAAAAAAGGATTCCTAACAAAAAAAATGAAGACATGTGTGGTTTATGTCAGGCCTTTGCTGATATTCTATTCATTTAATTTTGTAAAATAGTTAAAAATGAGAATTCTTTAAAATTGTATACATTTTATTTTTTACAGGTTTTTCTGAATTCAAGTATGGACTAGAGATTTTAAAGAAAGTTTGACTGGATCTAGTTTTGTTTTAAAAAAAATATTCATATTTGTTGAACATAATCTGTAATAAAATATTGTATTCCTTATATCTAAGAATTTTAGATGTGTACTTCTGAAAATTAAACAAATTAAATTTATGTATTTGATTTTATTGTTAATTAGTATGTTTTGAATTTATCCATATGTGTGGGAGTCAATGTTGGGACAAAAATATCTCAAAAACCTTTAGACCTAGGAAGCTGAAATTTGGTAGGCAATCAATTCTTACTTCAAAAGTTGATGTGAATACCTTAGAAATTTTTTCGTGGGACTGTGCTACCTTTTGAGTTGGGTTTCTCTGTCGGCCCCAAAACATCTCAAATACCATAATGTATAGGAAGTTAAAATTTGGTAAGTATTTAATGCATACTCCAAAAGGGTGCATGAGTAATCATGATGCAAAGGTTTTTGGAGGGGTATGCTGGCCTCAATATGTGTTCTGTTTGGTGAAAAATATTGAATAAGACAAGTCCAATATTCAGCTTCACTGTTCTTATTAAAATGTTCTCTGTAGAAGCGAAGCTGAATATTAGACTCTTTCTTAACTATGTTATAACAAAGGCTATTCATATTACCATTGTTGTAAGAAAACTGTCACCTAACTAAAAGGGCTTGTAGATATTTAAAATATGGAAACTAATATGGTTGCACATAAATGAAGAAATATCTGTATGATAAAAAATTTATCAGACTGTGGTAAGACCCAATAAGTTCAACACTTTTCTGTATAGAGGAAAAATAGTTCAGCAATGGGCAGTTGATCAACAAATTTGGAATTCTAATTTAGATATGTTTTCAAAACTGGATTCACAGTTAGTTATATTGGTTGTTAGTTTGGATTCAAATGTAGATTTCAGTTAATTTGCTAAAAAAAATTTATTAAATATGTGGTTTATACTGAAATATTCTATTAGATTTATTATAAGAAACATCTGTTTTTCATTTCCATTCAATTAATGTTAATACATTAATAAAAAATAATTATTTTTCTCCTTTAATGATAATTTATTTCTTCGTTTTCTTTTTCATTATTCAGTATTTTTCTGGTTTGAGTGGAAGTAAAAACAATATCTGAAAAAATTTATACAAGCACATACGCTATCTTTCATTATTGATTTTCAATGGTTATAAGCCAGTTTTATTATATTAATATAAAAAATATAACATCACAGGTTTGAAAGTTGAAAAAGCATTATTAAAATCATGTTAATAAAATCAAAATGTGTTTTTGTGAGCATGTCAGTTACCGAACTCAGCTTTGAAATTTTAAACAAATGTAAAAATTATCACAACTCAAATTTTAACAAAATGAGCACATTTTACTCTTTTAACTAAATGTTAATTCTGGAAGCCCAATTGGATTAAATTTTTTTCATTGTTGAATATAATTTGCATATTATTTTGATGGTTTGATGTAGATGGGAAAAGCAAAACTGGCAAAGTAGCCACAAAGAGGAATTACTGAGAAAACCTATAAGATAGCCTGATGAAGTTGTATCATCAATAATGATAATTGCATTTATATTTATAAATACTATTTATTTAATTAAACTATATATATATATATATATATATATATATATATATATATATATATATTGATATTGAAACAAACAGCTTGTTACCAGCTTCTTCACCAGTTGCTATATGCTCTCGGCTGGTCTGGGTGTTCAACAAACAGCCTGTTTTGATTGTTCTCAAACCAACATGATTTTAAAATACACGACAATGTGGATTATTCCTTTTATCTATTTTGTATTCTCCATGAAGTAATGTGAAATACCCAGTAAAATCCTACTTGACATTGAGTGAAGTTATCAAAAATGTTTGCCATTGGCTGGTATTATAAAGTTGTTGGCCTAGCATTCTAAACTGATTAAGGAAATAGAAATAAAAAAAAAATTATAAATGCAAGTGGAAATGTTAAAAGTTACAATATTATGGGAAAATAGTTTTATTTATAAAGGTAAGCTGATTTTACTGCTGAAATATATCGGAAAGCTTACTGGTGCTTTATATTTCAAAGATCAAATAATAAGAAGCGAAAAGAATTTGTAGTAATGTGCATTGTTTTATTGAAGATATTAGGAAGGAAGAGCATTGGTTTATGTGAGAGAAATAAGCATTTGTCTTGTCGGATTATATTTATACTTCACACAAAATGCTGACATCTGATTTAATAATTTTTTAGCACTATTCTCATTAACTGTGAGTCAGTGGCTTATTAATCACATTTGTCTATTTCAATATTATTTGCTGACAGTTGCAGAATATAATTATAAAGTCAGTTAAAGCTAAATCTTGTTAATATTTGATTGTTCCACATCAGGAAACAGGATTAGCTTAAGTTGGATCAGATATGAAATTAATTTACTGCTTAAAATGTAGATTAAATTTTTTGTGTTTGGATAATACTTTTCACTGTCTAAGTAGTAAAACTTAAAATATCAAGAAAGTCTAGGTATTTTGTAAATAGTAATACCTTGGTAGCCAAACAATGCTTTAACAAACACTGATGAATATGCAAAAGACACAAAATGTTATGTAAAATAAATATGCATAGCAGAATGGGCACGAAATTGTCATTAAGAAGCACCCAAAATTTGCAAAATGGTATATCTACCAACATATGCACTAAAACCTCTAAGTAGTGCACAAGGTTCAAGAAGCCTTTTAGTCAAAAATGATAAAATTTGGAAAGCAAAATAACATTTATATTTAAGGTAAGTACCGTTCAACTTTACTTTTAAAAAATGTAACATATCTGGTAAAGATCTCATAAACTAGATGATTTTTCACAGCCAACATACTATTAAAAATCTGAGTTCTTTTATAAGAAAATGAATGGGAATTCAAAAGATTTTATTTTTACAATTATATATATATATAAACTCAGGCTGTTTATTTAAATTTATACTGACAGATATTAATTCTGAAGATGTAATAGATGCTAATATATCAATTCTCAATTGTTGGTAAATTGGTGCATTTCGAAATTACTAAATAACTAAGAAGAAATATAATTAAAATTTTTGCAATATTAGCACTTTCACAAATAAATAATCTCATAAATATATTAAACGAGAATTGTGGTCAAAAATACACATAAGCTCAATTCAAGAATTTACTAAAATAGGATTTCATTTGAAAAATCCCTAAATAGAGAATTTGAAAAAACAGATTTACATATATATACTGGGATATGACCATATCCTGGAAAATATAAGATTGCATCCTTCACCCGGCCCGGGGGAGGGGACACCACTCGAGCGGCAGGCCCAGACCTCCAGTAATTTTTTTAAGCTGGAGAAGACATGAAATATTCACAAGGGAAACTGAAATATGAAGCCCGTCATAATTTAGAACACGTTCTCGGCCCAAAGACCCTTAAGGCGGAGTCTCACTCATTGACTCCCTATACCATCAATGTAATTTTATAAAAATGAGCAGTAATAAAAAAATACTGAATATGAAAGTCTGAAATTTACTTTGCTTGTAAAATGCGCTTTTCTGAATCTTCTAATACAATTAGAACACTCTTTATAGTTAGTAAATATATCAAATTAATTTTTTAAAAAGGTATCGTTCCTAATTTTGGCTTATTGTGTGGTAGCGCCATCTAGAGATAAAAGGAATAACTATGTTTTATAAATCGCCAATTGTATAACTAAGGTATAGCAGCCCACTAGACCGCCAAAGCAGTAATACACCGACGTGTTCTTTCCATCCTAAGGTAATGGGTATGGTAGGAAGCACAGAGGTGAAAGTTCGTCCTAGGATGAGTCGATTCGTTCGCTTTGTTCCATTCCTCCCACAAAACGGAGTTCTTCAGCTTCAGAGAACTTGTGTTTCTGCTTTCTGCTATACCTGGAGGGGGGGGGACTATATTCTTGCGCTAGCCTACGGTACTGGGAATTGTATCAACATATTCCTTTGGTATATTTTTAACGATAATAACATAATAGATTTCTTCCCATAGCAAACTTTCTATACATAAAAGAACATAATTTTACCGATTAAAAAAATGTTTCTGTAGTCTGAAATTAAAATTAATTCGTTAGTTTTAGCATAAATAGTTGATTAAATATATTCTATATATTCTTACGCTAGCCTACGGTACTGGGAATTGGATCAACATATTCCTTTGGTATATTTTTAATGATAATAACATAATAGATTTCTTCCCATAGCAAACTTTCTATACATAAAAGAATATATTTTTACCGATTAAAAAAAAATGTTTCTGTAGTCTGAAATTAAAATTAATTCGTTAGCTACAGCATAAATAGTTGATTAAATATATTCTATATATTCTTGCGCTAGCCTACGGTACTGGGAATTGGATCAACATATTCCTTTGGTATATTTTTAACGATATAATAACATAATAGATTTCTTCCCATAGCAAACTTTCTATACATAAAAGAATATATTTTTACCGATTCAAAAAATGTTTCTGTAGTCTGAAATTAAAATTAATTCGTTAGTTTCTTCTATCAGCTATTTGTGACAAAAAATTTGCATTCGAACATTTAATCTCTTGTATTCATGCGAGCATGATGTACCATGTAAGAAAACTTTTTAAATGTGTTGGCTGTGTTGTTCAAATTGAAGATCAAATTTAGCACGAATGTCTTTACAGCACTCCATTAGAAATGTACAACAGAGTGGCTGAACAGGTACATCTAAATCTTGACATTAATAACATAACAAAGAAAGTTTTGTTGTGTGGTGAAGAAGTCTTTTACTGGTTTGATCGAATTTTTTTCAAGTCATTTAAATCAGAGGACTATGAATGCGCAATAAGAAAATTATTTTAACTTGTTTGTTTAAATGTGCAACAAATAATGCTTAATGTGTATTTTATGAAGAATAGATTCATTAAGCGGATTTTTATCTTTCAAACTGAACTCCTTATTTACGTTCATCAACTCATTTTTAACATGTTCTATTTAAAAATGCTATATGCTCGTAGGTTATGTATCTATACATTCAAGTATAACAGGTTTACTAATATCGCTTTTTAAAATAAAATACAAAAAAAAAATTAAAAATAAATTTATTCGAATCATATCAAATGTTTACAGTGTGAGTTTCATAATGAACGTTATTTACACTTTACAGAGATTAATTCATAAAATTTATGTTCAGTGTTAAAATTCTGATATTATATACCCTTATTCATTAAACATAAATGCTAAGTTATGTTCCATTCTCTAAAAGTATGAAGATGCATAAAGAATGTGTGATTTCAATCTCTAAGAATCAGTGAAAATTCAACCCCAGTTTCCTAAAAATCTACGAAGTTGGGATAATTCTGTACTAAGTGTAAAACTTTGTTGTAGATTTCAGTTACGTCCCGTTATTTTCCGCTCTTTGTTTAAATATGGATATTAGAATGTGGTCATCCGTTAAGAATTGAATTAATTAATGGTGTATCCGCGAAATCATGATATTCCTATATGTAAGTCAATAATGTTTCGCAATGAAATATCAAAACCCATTACACGTTTCTTTTAAGGTGGTAATTGCGTATCTTTCATATTTTAATGTTATTAGAATGTACTACACTTACTCCAGAGGGTCACTCTTTCATTTAAATTCAATGTTAACAATTGCATATCCTTAAAAAAAATTGCTAAGTGTTATCCTATTCCCCTAAAATTCGTGACAGTTTAAAAAATATACCGATTTAAGGGCGTGATATGTATCTACAACATTAAAAACATGCCTCTTATTCGATAATCACCCTCTAAGTACTGTTAAATTGTTTGGTAAATTTCGTTCGAATATCATAATTTTAAATGATAAAGAAGTCTTAGGGCTTATGTAACATTAAAAACATTCTCTAGTTTCCCAAACATTCGCTAAGAATCAAACAATTCTCTAAAATAGTAACATTTTAGGGTCTTAGACCTCTTCGAATATCGAGAACATATATCTCACTACTTCAGCAAATATTAGCTAAGTATCAAACAATTCACTAAAAATAATGAAATTCGAACAAATCGCTAAAATATTGAAATTTTAAGGTCTTACACCCCTTGCAAGTATCGTCCATTTCAGTAAATTTCATTTAGGTATAGAATAGTTTCCCGAAAAATTCGTTGTACAATATGGTAAATTTCATTTATTATGATTTTAAGACCTTAGTCTTCTTGTAAAAAATATTCTAATTCACTATGGGTGTTCTTAATTCCTAGGCATAAGGAGAAAAAAAATGTTTATTGAAAGCTACAAATATTAATAATTTACACTTTTAGTGATAATTAAGTAAGAAATAGTGCCTACTAAGATAATTACTGTATTCAACGTGCGTGTGAATCCCTTTTTTCGCTAGGTCGTTCGTGTCCTAGCAATGCAGGGCGATAAGATAGTGTATTTATTCAAAGATGATAGCGTGGTTCTTGCATTAATTACATTGTACACTGTGAGTTTGAGGGAAAAAATAAAGTCTCTTAGGTTCAATAATATTAATTAATTATTCGTTCATATTGAGTGGGTAAACACAGCATATGTAATCATATACATATGTAAATACATATATATTTTTTTCAGAGCAAATGTTTTCAAAATAAAATCCACACATTTCAGTGGTGTGTATGGGAATGTGAGTGTTTAATCATGTATTTGCAATCGTTGGATTTCCACTTGAATGAAATCAGGTCTAAAACACATCTTTAATGTTTTTTCAAAACTACAATTTAAATTTTAGAAGCCCCATAGAATATCCGCTTGTACCAATTGTATTTTACAATATGGTAAATTCCATTTATTATGATTTTAAGACCTTAGTTTTCTTGTAAAAAATACTCTAATTCTCTACGTTCTTAATTCCTAGACATTAGGAGAAAAAAAAATGTTTATTGAAAGCTACAAATATTAATAATTTACACATTTAGTGATAATTAAGAAACAGTGCCTACTACGATAATTATTGTATTCAATGTGCGTGTGAATCCCTTTTTTCAGAAGGTCGTCCGTGTCATAGCGACGCAGGGCGATAAGATAATGTATTTATTCAAAGGCGATAGCATGGTTCTTGCATTACATCGTACACTGTGAGTTTGGGGGAAAATTAAAGTCTCTTAGGTTCAATAATATTAATTAATTATTCTTTCATATGGATTGGGTAAATACAGCATATGTATTCATATACATATGTAAATACATATATATATTTTTTTCAGAGGACATTTTTTTCAAATAATATCCACACATATCAGTGGTGTCTATGGGAATGTGAGGTTTCAATCATGTATTTGCAATCGTTGGATTTCCACTTGAATGAAATCAGATCTAAAACATATCTCTAATGTTTTGTAATGTGAAAGAAGTAAATGCATTTCATTATATAGGGAAAGTCAAGTGCCACAGACTTCAGTTTTTTTAAATACAATACGAGTGATTTGGCATTCCGGTTCATAAAATTTTCTATTTCGAATACTGTTTCAAATTAATTTAAGACAATTGATTTCATTATGGATGAAATAAAAGGATTACATACATGGACATTAGGTCCACTTTCTCAGGAATTGTAAAGGTAATAGGTTAAGAAAGTTTATTAGAAAGGAAACTTTGCAAATAATTTATCCTAGCATATCAGAATTACTTGGGAAATTTTCATTCAAAGCAACCATTTGCTAAATATATCTGTGCATATTTATTTTCTTACTAGAGTCGACATCATCAAACAAGTCTTGTTTAGAAGAAAAACATAATTTTTTATGGCAAACAGCACTATATATCTCTAACAAATTGAGCAAATCGAATAACATTTACTGCTATTATTTTAATCAATGAACATCAGAGACCTTTTAAGTTTGGGAGTAAACAGACCACAGAGAAATCCCTCTATTTTTCGAACATTTATTTTAGAAAATTGAATAAGCAATGTAAAAACATAATAACATATAAAGATGTTACAAAAATAGGTATTTAATATGTGATTTTTGTTTACATGTGAATGCCATCTCATTTTTAAGACGTTAACATGTTCTTAAGATTTTACCTTAATTGAAAAAAATAAACTAAACTCACTATTATTAAATGAATGAATATTTTGTACATACATAGTTTTAACCAGAAATTAATGGACACAATTCTTTATTATTTAGAAATTATCAAGAGCTGTTCTCGAGATACAATGAAACTTATATATTTTTTACAATTAGCCCTATATCTCTGAAACAAAAAGTGAATAGAATAAAATTTGTGTGATTTTTTGAAGTAATAAATATCAGTTCCTAAGTGATTATCGAAGAACCATCGGCATCAAACTGCAGAAATATTTTCAATATTTCGAACATTCATTTTAGATTAAAAAACTACTATAAAAATATAATTATGTTACACTTTATTAAAAAAATCATTTTATGTGTACTTTTTGGTTTAAAAGTGAATGCAACATAACTTTCAAAACGATATTTTTAGATATTGCTTGTTTTTGGTCTAAAATATTATTTATGTTTATTAGTTATCATGTAATCAGTAACAACAATAAGCCTACTGATTTCCAGTGAGATCTATAAAGAATAACATAATATGTACTATTGTTTTCCCACCAATTCAAAATTTGGGAATCTACAGAATAATACAGATTTATAAAAAAATAATTGTTACTACATTGTTTTAAAGCTTCTACAGCAATATGAGCAGAGGCATACTTTTAAATTCAATTTTTGGAGGGATTCAGTTTTAAATTAAGCTCATATCAATCTCAAGGGGGTCTAAGTTAGAGGTGAATCCTTTATGGGCTCTGGACAGGTCCAGTGTTTATTTTCAGGCATACATCTGAGAGGGGCATTTTAAGAGAGGG
Source organism: Amaurobius ferox (assembly GCA_951213105.1). Lineage (NCBI taxonomy): Eukaryota > Metazoa > Arthropoda > Arachnida > Araneae > Amaurobiidae > Amaurobius > Amaurobius ferox. Next base: position 92,468,164 of record OX578142.1, on the reverse strand, counting down.
GGTAAGCTGTGACAGTAAATACATAAAGTACCTCTGCTTTAGAGTGGGAAGAAATTTTGTTAACCATAGCGCATTAAAATTTGTTATTAAAATAAATCTTAAGCTGATGTTCAGATTTTCAATATATCGTATCAAAAGAAAATTTAATATACTATTTCATAAAAATATTAAAATATGTAAGTGCATATTTTAATAGTTAAAAAGTTGAATTGGAATTCATTTGTGTTTGCAATCCTTGAATTAAATTTATAAAGGGTTCAAAATTAGTGGTCGTTAAATTTTGTACCTATATATTTTACTTTGATGGAGATTTTAGATACCCAACTGTTCTGTCTTTCTTCGCATGTATGATGCAAATTCCATTTGATCTATTTATTCTTCCTTCTAACAATCTAACTAATTCATATCATGGATAACATGCACCCATGCAGCACAGAAGGGTCAAAGACAGGTCTGCTAATACAAGATGATTTATTTTGTGAGTTGAATAATGAAAACAAAATAAATAATTTGGAAATTGCACCCAAATAAGACATTTTGGTAACTGGGGAAAATTGGTTAGATGCCATTGTTGCGTGACTTTATGCTCCTACTTTCTAACCCCGCATATAAAATGCATTTATTTACGTTACATTGAAAAGGGCTTACTTACCATTTCCTAAATGATAACAAGTTTAACCATAATTACATTGTTTAAAATATGAAAGTAAAGGAAAACTCTTACTCCATTCTATCAAAAGTACCCATGGAGTTAGATAGGTAGTCCCTTTGCCTCCATAATGATATCTGAAACACTAATTATTTTATTCAAGTTTTTGTTCAACAATGAATTTATATATTATTTGATCAAAAGTTAATTTAATTTAAATTAATATATGGTTTACATTTGATTAGAGGGTCGTATAACAATGAATCCAAATGCAAGAGCGATACTGATTGTAAGACAAACAAAACTAAATACTAGGGAGTATTAATGTTTAAAAATGACTCACGCTCCAGAGTTTGTGTAGTAAGTTACTAACAGATAATGAGCATTGAAAGACACTAGAACATAGATGCTCTGCAAGGATACATCTAGTGTATAAAATTTTCTGACAGCTGTTCAAAACATTGCCTTTTTATGCTACAACACAAACCAGTAGTAATTAAAATTTCAATTTTACAATTATGCACTAAACAATATGGTCACTTGGAACTTCCCATGCTAATATAACAACTATACAATTATCATGTTGATAAAACCTCATAACGTAATATTTACAAATTAACCTAATATTTACAAATTTAACCTAATATTTAATGTAAATATTAACATAATATTTACAAATTTAAGCATAATTTCAAAAACTAACAATATGTCATTAACTTTCAGGCACTGAACATATTAAAAGCTAGCAAAATTATCTTCTATGCCAAAGAATTCAATTATGATCTCTAGACAAAGAAGAAACTCAGCTGGGAAGTATATGTAAATTATTTTACAGTATGAACAAATTTTAAAAAGTAATTATTTAAGTACAAAACTAATGTGTAAAATTAAAATGATAAATACATTAAATTAGCAATGCATCTATCTATCTACGTCTAACTATTAAGAAATTTTGAAAACGTTATTCCGAAAGACAAAATTCAAGTACATATAGATAACAAAGAAAAAAATTTGCTAGAATAATTAGTAACATTTTATATAATGTTATTTGTTCTTCATAAATACTAAAATAGTTATCCCAGACATTTCTTTATTTACAGCACACCACATATAAACAATGTAAGCAGAACGATTAAAATTAAAAAATTAGACTTCGTACTAACTTTATACTTCTTAAATTAAAATGAATCGGATTCAGTAGCAAAATAAATTACAAAATGCACTATTTGATTTGGTTTGTTTCACAGCCTGGTAAATTCGGTTTGTAAGGGTTACCGTATTGTTTTTCAACTGCACTGCAACAGTATCAGTGAGCATTGGCGCATTAAGGCGGACTTCGACTTTTTTCCACCCATGTTAAAGTATAGGGCATTCTTACGCACACAACTGTGAAATAACCAGTGCTCAGATCTTTATGAAATTTGTCGCGATACATAGAAGGGAATATCTAGTTTGCCCAGTGGAACGCATTTTTGCAAAATATTAATAAATTAAAAAGATATAAATAAAAAACTCAAACAAACTAATTAATTTTTAGTTTTCCAATTCTGCAATAGGTGGCGCTATAGAGCCGTCGAATGACTCTGAGGGTATATTATTAACCGTTTTCTTATTTCTTACGCTGAATATTTTAAATTTGGCTTCCACTGGGCAAACTAGGACTATAGCTTTATAATTTATACATAAATTTATTACATATTATTTAGTAATAAGCTCACAGTTGTGTGCGTCGCATTTACAATAACAAGTGATTTTTGCAGCCAATGCTTGGCAAAATTGGCGCAAAGCTAGTGCACAGTAAACCTAAAGTCAATCAAGTCAATACCCAAAACAAATTTATTGTAGAAGCGTGATTATTTTATGTTACATAAAAGTAAACAATTTTCTCTTTACTATATTAAAATTTGCGCGCGCAACCTTCTTATCGCCGTCTTTTGCCTTTTGGAAGGATAAGTTAAAAAACACTTCAAAAATTTATAAAGGTAAATATTATATTTAGTATCTACATTTTGGTTCAAAACGCCAATATTGTTACAATCTAGTTTGAAATTTAAAGATTAAAAATTATAAATCTTGTAACTACAGTTAATCATTTCAAATATATTTTCTGTTTTATAAAAGTGAAGTTTAATGTCAGATCTAGGACTGGTCTTTTTGTATTTATCTGAAGTTCATGTTTAAAATATATATCTAAAGCGGTAATATTAAAATATGCTACTTCACTGAGAAAAATTCGTATTGATACCTCTGTAACAATTAGCTGATATAGCCCTATGAGAATTTGTTGTAAATGAATACAAAAATATAAAAAGTTTTCTCTTTTTCTTTAAAATCTTTGATGAATCACTTTTTATGCAGCATTTTGCTTTTTGGCTGTTTAAGACAAAAACTGTTCAAAAACATAATTTATGAAATTTAGCATCAATAAATATTTAAGTTATAATTTCTACATTTATTTCGAAAATAAAGTGCTCATATTAAAGTATATAAAGTGAAATATAAATTGATATATTAATAATTTTTTTTCTTTAAATTCACAAATTGGATTTTGTTAGCAAAGTGGCAGTTGAGATGCTAAGCACTCCCAAAATTTTTAATTGAACCCCATAAATTTTTCGAATGTATAATGGCACTAGTAGCATACACATTCTTAATCTGGAATATATATTATAAAAAAACTTAAAATTCACAATTATGTGCAAATTTCTATAGTATTCTAAATGACATTCTTGTTCAATGCATTCTATTTTTTAAAATATTTAATTTAATTCTAATAAAAAAGGTATATAAGAATATCTGTTCTTGTTATACAAAATTATCTTCACCTTCAAATGCGAATCTGAAGAATAAAACATCCTGGTTCAATTTGTAAACAAATTTACAAAAAATATGAAATTAGATCAAAATATGTCAAATTGAAAGCGATAAAATTGTATTAGAAGGTATAACTTTCATTCAGTTTCAATAATTGACTAAATACAATATATGAATTTGAAAAGTCTTTACCAAAATAAACAGATTATGTAAGAAATTGAAAATATCAAAGATGCAATATCATTCATTTATAAAAAATTGTTTATATCCATTTCCTTTTTATTTAAATCAGAAAAATGAAAATATCAATAATTCCTATAAATCCAGTCAAAAATGCAATACCGTACAATTATAAAATTTATTTTTTATATCTATTTTTTTTTTTTTTTTTTTAAATGGGAATAATATCTATGCTTGGAGTATCTGTGTCGAAATTGAAGCATTTCGAAAAATGTAAACAATTTTAATGCTTATATCGCCGAACCTAATAGATAAAAATGTACATAATTTTTTTTTGTTTTGTTGAAAATAGGGTACTGGTTATGAATATATAAAACTAATTTATATATTTTGAGCTTTTTTTAACTTGAAAAGATATCTGTACAAGTGATTTTTTTGTTTTTTCATTTTTCTTCTTAAATCGATATTTATTGTTAAAAATAGGTTTTACAGTTTTGGAGTACTTATTTTGTCAGGTTGAAGAAAATTTGAAATTTTCCTTTTTGCAAGTTTGTAATGCTTATATCTCAAAAAATAAAAGTGAGCTATGAACAATGAGCAAGAATTTTACTTTAATCTGGGTTTTCCAATGGATGTAAAATCTGTAGTACTTAAAATATAACGCTTGTTGCAGCTAAATCTGTTTACTTACTCCTTGGTAAAATATTGATATATAAGCACAATATATTTGATTCTGTTTATAAAAATTAGGAGGTTACGTGAACTTAAGAATTCCAAAGATGTTTAATGATTCTTGGGGTTTGAACAGAATAAATAAAAATATACATATTCAAGTATGTATTTATGAGCCTGCAAGTAAGTGTAAAAGATATATAGTATAATTTATATACCAAAAGGTAAGATAGTAAAGTAATTTGATATTTTAGCATGAAGTCTATGGCCGAAGTATCCAGATAAAATTGGGGTGAATGGTGAAAACAAAAAGTGCTATAAACAGTTAATAAGTAATTTGTAGTGCTTTGAAAGCCTGTAAACAAAAAAATTAGTGAAAAAGTCAAATAAATTTATTGAACTTTACTGAAGTTTTATTTTAAAAAATGTTATTCACACAAAGCTATTTCGGCTTCGTCAGACTAGAGCAACTGCTGATTCTGTTATTTAAATTGGAATTTTTTTTAAATCATCTGCTGTAATTTATGGTGAACTTTTAATATTTAATTCTTTTTGAAATTTTTTAATAATTCTCATTAAAAAGGAAAGGTGAGTTCTCCTGTGCTGAGATAATAAACAAATAGAGAGAAGTGCAACTTTTTCTTTGTAAATAATTTTTTTTAATAGTGAATTTTCTTTATAAATAATAGTAGATATACCCAATGCTGCTTGTGATTACAAATGTGTACAAATACCCATAGTATTCTAAGTGACTTCGGTATTCAAAATATTCTATTAAAGTATAATTAATTTAATTGCCCTAAAAATAAGTATAAGAATTTCTGTTTTCACTGTACAAAATTATCTTCACAGGTAAATCTAAAGATTATTCAAAACATTCTATTAAAATATTTAATTTAATTTTCCTAAAAAAAGTATAAAAAATTTTCTCATGATTCAAAATTATCTTCGCAAACAAATCTAAAAAATAAAACATCCTGGTCCTGTTTGTATAAGCACAATTATAAAATATGTAAAATTAGGATCAATCTACCTATATCACAATGAATATCCCCCCCAGGGGGCGGTGCCGCCAAAGATTGCGGTGGTCGGATTTTAGGTCTGTACCTCTGGTCCTCCGTCTGCTGGGGGAAAATCAATCGGGTTACCTGATCGGTGATGAACTGGCCGTCGTACCAGTGAGTCGTTCAAGGCCCCGACTCTTCCAGGTGGTCGAGCCCATAGACTGTGCCTATTCATGACCTGAGCCAAGGGCCGACCTGTGGCTGGTGTCGAGCTTGACGGACATTCTCTCGGACCCTGCCTGGTGAATGTTTCCGTCGAATCAGCGACCTGGTTGCGGCTCCTCTGGAATGGAGATTGGCTAGCCCTACGGCTGGCCTTAATATGGCGTAAACTTCACGGTCGCCTGGTTAGTTCGTATAATCCTATACCACAATGAAAGCACTAAAACAAATGGTGTTAAAAGATTAACCCATACCATTTTCATTCTTCTTCAACAAATAGCTTGAAATATTGTCAAAATAAAACAGATGCAGTAAAAAATTGGAGATATCAATATTTTCCATAATCTTTTAAACTATAATGTCATAATTGATATAATCCAGTTAAAAATGCAATTACTTAATATAAAGATTTCTCTAATATTGAAATTGGAAAATATTTAATAAAAATTGTCTGTTGTATAAACACATTGGATTCAATTTCATTACTAAGCAACAGGATATATTTTTCTTCAAATGAATTTGCAGAAAAATATTATCTGTGTAATGCTGTTTCTATGGGAGGTTCATGTTTTATTAATATCTCTACAACCCCTGGTCCTAGATTAGAAACTCGAAACATGGACTAAATTTTAAGTGGAGTTAACCCAAACCTATCCAAAAATTTCACGAAATTCAGTGCAGCCATTCTCCCGTGATGATGAGATAAACACATAGATTTTCAACTTTATTTATCTTATAGATTTTACATTGCAAATGAAATGATAAAAGCTAATAGGGCATTAATATGTTGGAGGGTGCCAAACCTTTAAACTTAAAATCTTAGCTCTGTATATATTATAGAGAGATATTACAAAATTCATTCAGAGAGCCATACCTCCTTATCAATTGCAGTTACCTTGTTTATTTTTTATTTATTTACTATGAAAAATTTTAATAAAATTGAAATCATGCTATTAATGGCATAACAAAGTTTGTTGCTAGTTGCTACAAAGAAATTGTAATTGTAAAATGAGTTGTTTGAAACCTATCAACTCACATTAAAATTAAAAGCAAAGTTTTCAAATCTGATCACCAAGACATATATCAGTAGCTGTTTTGTACAGTACCAGTAGCTGTACAGTATCAGTAGCTGTATTGTACAAGAATATTGAGAAGTTCATAGTTGTAGGTCTGTATTTGTTTCATGGAACATAATACTTTTAGTTGTAAATAGATGGTCTCAAAAGTGTATAAAAAATGTTTTAAAATCAACCGTAGAATAGTAAGTATATGTTAAAATGATGTATGATAAAAATGTCTACTATTTATCTCTTTTTTTTTTTTTTGAGCACCTTCATAGTCTAGTAGTGTTTGCCAAAGGTCATTCCACATGACACAGTGTAGAAGAGAAAAAAATATGCCATTCAATATTGCATTAGTTAAACTTGATTGCAGACTATGTATGTCTAAATGATATATAGTTACCATTAAGATTAAGAAAATAAATATATGCTTTATTTACATAACCATTAAATGGTTAACATTATGCTTATTTTATACATATATTAAAGAGATGTTTATATACTTGAGTTTATACATAAAAAAACTCTAATATGATTTTAGCTTTTGTCGCCTAATGTAAGAATGACAAAAAGAGAGTTTCCTCAGAATTTACAGCTTTGAATTTTTGTAATATTAAAGTCTGATCATCTCTATTTTTATTCAGTAAAGGCGACCTTTTTAACCTATAAATCTAAGCAGAAAAAACTTGTTACACCTATATCATCTGCTTGTAGTTAAGTTCAAATGTTCTAAATAAACAAAATAGAAATCATCCTAAATTATAACTTTACTAAGGGAGCTATAGACTCCATTGATTAAATATGATATATGAATTGCAGTCACAAAACAAACGATTGGCCACTGTGCATTTTTTACTAAACATTGCTGTATTAAATGCTTATATAATCCACTAAAATAATTTTAAAAAGGAAAATGGACAAAACATTTACCAAGACTTAACTTATGTTCCTGATACATTACCAGTTAGTAGAAAATTGGTAAAGGAAAAGGCAAAACTATCCAAGTATTTCTGTAGGCACAAGACAATGCTTAAAAGAGTTCTTATTCTTAACAATGAGAAAGTTGAAAGGTAAGAGCATTGTTTATGGTACTTTTGTTAAAAAAAAACACTTAGAAAATACTACTCATGCTGCAGCTTTACAAAGAAAAGGATGAGGACAACATATTGCTGTACCTATAATCAACCAATCTGTGGTGACCATACAAAAATGTATGTTTATCTTATTATTTACACATGTAAATGTTTCACATTTTTAAGTTGATTATGCATAAAAAACACATCAAGGGTATGCACCCAAGTTTTCTATCATTTACTGGACTTTGAGTAACATTTAATCATATTCTTTAACTTAAAAAGTTTTCAAAAAATAATTTATGCTTTGACGTTAAATGTGTAAAATAAAAGGAAATTATAAAAAATATGTATTGTTACCATTAACATAACCTCAGAGAGTGTTTCCATAGAGATAGTTTTAAATATTTTTTATATATGACATATATAAAATTTGATGGTAAATATCTTAACAATTTCAGTGTATATCAGTTTTGACAATATACAAATTTTCAATCAGGTTTTTCCCATTTTCTATTGCATAATTTTTATTCCTTGCATCCTATAATACAAAAGTAATTAAATACGACTATGTATGAAGTTCATAAGTGCTAACAACCAGACTTTACCAGTATCCATAATTACGTGTCTGGTACACATCAAATCCCTTGTTTATTCCTTAAAATTTTACTAGTACTTAAGATTACACATGATTTTTACCACTAAAAGGTAAATTTTTATGATTTTTTTTTCTTCCATATTAATTCCTCTACATATATTTTTTTACTTTTCCACATGAAATGCTATTTAGATATTGAAAATTTGTAATAATTACATTTGCATTGAAATGAAACTTAATACTTTTTTTTAATATTTTATGCAGCTAGCTAGTTTTTTTAATAGATATTAAATAGATATTTGAGCTAGATAGTTTTTGTTATTAAATAATGCATATGTCAGTAAAATTAATTTATACTGTTTTTGAAACAGTATAAATGTATTTTCATTAATAAATATAGTAAATAAAGACTTTTGGAAATAAAATATATTTATTTTTGTGCATATAGACCTCTGATTGTAATAAAGCATAAAACAAAAATATACAGTTGATAGTTGACTAAAAGTATCAATCAATTTCTGAGGTAAGGAACAACCTACTTTTTCAGGACATAAAAGGCAGAACACATTCACCAGCAAAGGAAAATGCATCTGTCGATTCTTTTAATCAACCTTTTATGCTGTTAAACTAAGTGTTAATTTTGCAGATTATTTTGACAGCAATTTGTGCAAATATATGTATATATATGTATATATATATATATATATATATATATATATATATATATATAAATATAAATTAGTAAATCCAAAGTTAGAATGTATGTAGTAACTCATAATACACTATTCCAAAATTTTCTACAAAGAAATAAAAGAAATTAAGACATAAAGAGGAATTAATAAAGCGTAATGCAGGTCATAAAGACAAAGACGATCAACAAATTTCAAAAATGAGGAATGCAAATAAGAAAACAAAAAAATCAAGCAAAAAAGCTTGCACATGGAAGAGATTTAGGCTTACGATAAGTTCATTTCGAAAAAATTCTCTTCGGGTCCATATATCCCTTCGAAATGAACATAAAAATGCTTGTTTCTGAAACACAAGATAGATTTTATCTATAAACTTGTGTTATATGGACGACAAGCATATAGATTGGAACAATAAAGAAAACATAAATACCTTGAAATACATTTCATTAGAGCAACCATGACAAGCAAAATATGGCTAGACCAATATATATATATATATATATATTTATTTTAAGAATTTTAATTTACTTGTATTATAAATACCAGGGATTGATCATTTATTGAATATGGTCTGTAGAGCAAATGTGAAAATAAAATGGTCTGAAGGGAAAACTTGAAATCAAAATTGACTCTATGACAAGCTTGTGAAAATTATAAATAGGTATGAAATGCCCCTCTTTCCCTGTTCCATATATAAGGTAAGCAGTTGAAAAAAGAATTACATGTGGATTGGTGAGTCCTTTAACTACACCCATGTGTGTGTATGTGTATAAATATATATATTTTAGAAACATTATATATTATGTTGTGATAATTGTTTGATATTCTGATATTTAAAAAACAGAATAAAAATTAAGATCATAATAAATAACTAACTGGGAGAATTTTAACTTTAAACATTTAGTTTTTGCTTTGAATATGGCTACTCTATGTGATCTTTATCCACTGAAATATTCATTTGTGCATAATTTTACTCATGTGTCATTTAAGTATTAGATATTTTCCTTTGTATAATCTAATAAATAAATTTCACTCTTAAATTTCAAGTCTATATGTGTGCAAGTGTGTGACTATTCTTTTTTGCTACTTAAAAATGAACTAGTATTTTTCATTCAAAAAAATACCTCTGAAATTTAGTATCTTTTTCTCTGGAATATTCATAGAACTTTTATTTGTGAATTTATTAGACACCCTGATAATTGTTCCCCTTTAAAACAAAAAGCTAAAATATAATAATAAGCTCTTTAACATCAAATATCTCACATGAGTAAATTTGTATTAAATATACCTATCTTGTATTAAATATTTGACATTTCTATTCGGTAAACTAACTTCTGTGCTGAGTTTTAAAATTCTTTTGAGTATATTGCATTAATAAGTAAGAAACCCTAAATATATTAGTGCAAATTTCATTTTTATATTTATTTTAAAATGAATATTGCCATTATAAATGAATATTCTTAAATTATAAAGGAATTAAAAGAGTATCATAAATGTAAAGAAACACAAATTTATATAACATTTGTTTTATACATATTAAAAATTATTCATTGTGAAGGCACAAAAAAGATGTCATATAGGTCCCTAAACATGTAAATCTGCTGCTGCTATTAAAATATTTCTGGTAAGCAACTATTTTGATATAAGCAAGAAAGTGCTTATTTGATCATCCATCACCATTCGTGGGCAATATTTTCCTAGTTATTGCTGCTTGTCAGCAAGGTGCAGAAATAATCTGTGTACACAAAACTCCTTAAAGCAAGGGTTTCAGAAATTTTCTGGTAGAACTATTTGTACTTCCAATTCAGTAGCAATCTGTGCCATTATTTTAACCCTGCCTATCGCTAACAATTGTAAGCACTCGGAATTATAGTTAAGCAGCTTCTGCCCTATAACAGGACATTGTATAAAAGTAATAAAGTTTAATTGACCTCTTTTTTTTATACATGTTCTCAGGAAATATTTATATATACATCGTATTTGTTATTAGTATATGTGCCACATCTCAAACACTCTACCAATCCATAAGAAGAAACACATCAACTTTCCATACCTGAGGAAACTTTACATTTGGATGGTGAAGAAGATGCGCAATATTCAAGACATCCACAATTTTTTTGCCTCAAAGGCTAAATGTGTATTTGCTTAGAGTGTGGATAATACATCTCACCTTTGCAAATGCATTTTTGGCTGTTTTATTCATCAAAGAAGCCGATGTCATCAAGAACTATTCAAGATACTCAATGTTTGCCTCAAAGGCTAGATGTGTATTTGCTTAAAGTGTGAATAATGCATTTCACCTTTGCAAGAACTGCAGTTAGGGGTACCATAAAAGTAAGTTTTCTCTTTTATCCAAAGCATGTATTAAAATTTTTATTATTATTCTAATTTTTTTTTATCCAGAAAACCTTTGTGAGTGCAATTTGGACTGTTTTGATTCAACAAAGAAGAAAATGTAAGCAGCACAAGAATATATAGGAAAATGTATTTCATATATTAAATTTAATGTGATCTCTACTTGGAGTCATACGTCGGTGTATTGGCACCCAGGGCAAACAGTAAAATTGGCGCCACCCTCCCCAATGGAGCAGGTGTCTGATTTTATTATATATTTATATACCGGTATAATAAAAATATTGCTATTATTATTGTAATGTGAAATTAGTGGCCTGTATATAATTTGCTTATTGTATTAAATAATAACAAAATGTTAATTTTTGTATATAAAATATTACTCATAGTATAACATTTTAATATGTCTATTTTTTAGTATAATTAAGTTAATAATTAATAAATAGTCAAGTAATATAATATTTTTAATATAATTAAGTTTCAATTTTAGATATGTTTTGAATTATGTTTTAAATTAATTTCACATTTTTAAATTTATAAAAAAGTTTACATCATGATGACATACCCTCTCCAATTTAGAACCTAAGTAGGCTACTGCTCCTGCTGCCTTCCCTTCCCCCTCTTTGATCTGAATATGCTTTACTGGAACACAATAATATAGGAAATCTAGTAGTAGACCCTCCATGTCTCCTATAAAACTGCTTTTTCAGAAATTAACACTTTTATGTTTAACAAGAAACTTTTGTGTTTTATGTTTTGAGCTTCTATGCTGTTTTGGGGTGATTAAATTTAGTTGAGTATTAGTAATTAGTCTTACTTTTGTGTCAGATATTTTTCAATCTAATCCAACAATTTAGACTTGGGGATAAATTCTTACCTATTTCAGAGAAATTTATTTTCATTGAAAGAAATTGGTGTGTGTGTGGGGGGGGGGGGGGGACAGATATGTCTATTCAATGCGAGACTAATGGTCATTTTGCCAATGGAGGGATGCCTTTTGTAGAGGACTTCAAAGGGAAAATCTGTATTGCATAGATTAAATTTAAGTCTATGTCATTTTAAAGGATTTCAAATATCCTCTTGTTGAAAATGTGTTTTAAGGACTTGAAGAGTACAAATGTTTTACTTATAATTTTTAGCTTACCATTATTTTGGGGTGTTGATGATATATTTTTTTCCACAATCAATTATGATTGTGGAAACATTCATAATTCATAAGATAATTCAATCACAACATTTTGATTGAATTATCTGCTTTTAATAGTTTTTAAACTATGCTTTAGTTAAAAGCAAACCTGTAGTTAATAGTAATTATTATTAGGACCTGAAATTTGATGGCATTTGTATTTTTGGGCCTTTTTCTCTTTTTGGGCATTTTTTAAAGAGTTTTTAGTACGTTTTTAGACGTTTTTGGAGATTTTTATTAAATATTTTAAGAGCATTATTATTTTTAGGTCATTTTTTGCCCTTTTGTAAAATATATACAATTTTCATAAGAATTATGCTTTCAATTTGCAACACTCAAAACCAGGTTTGTTACATGAACAAAGCCATAAAACTTCAAAACTTCTCATTCTGGCAATTCAGTTCAAGACACTGTTTAGTGCTAATATTGAGGGAAGAGAATCTCCATTCTCCACATTTGAAATGAACTGTGGTGGAGGTAGTTAACAAAAAAATTCAAATTTAGAGGTTCTTATCTTGTACTGTTGCTGCTATTCCAAACGCTTTATGTACTACCTGACAGAACAGGTTTCGACTGGTTCTGACTCTCAGACTTTCTCCTGGACGTCTGGGGGCTTCTGAAAAAAATATCATTTTTCTTTTCTTCTGAGGTTTAATAGTGCATATTATAAAGCAAAGATAAAATTCTAATCTGTGAATTCTTTAATATTGAAGTGATTTAATTTATAATTTTAACAAAACATAATGCAAAGTGTTTGGGGACCGTTCAAGTTTTAAGGTCAGTTTTTTAATTCTTAAGGACATTTTTTCATCTTTTTAAGGGAATTTTTAGGTCATCAACATCCCAGCCCTATAATGATTATTGGAGAAGGAGCTCAAAAACTTTATTTAATACCTTAAAACATTCTTAAATAAATTGTATCGTGCAAAGTTAGTGAGCACTTGTAAATACAGGGCATTTTAACCATAGGCAAATGCAATGGACTTGCAATGGTTAAGGGCCCTATTTCGATTTTCCATACCCCAGCAATATTTCTTATATTTATTAAATCATTTTTATTCTTATCTAACTGCACTTTTGATTTGAGAAGTGTTTTATTTTCTTTTGTGCAGAAAAGCATAAAGTAATGAAAAGTAAAAATTAAGACAATAATTAATAAAATGTTTGCAAGCCATTTAGAAACTAACTGAGATCATGCGCACTACAAGTATTTTTCATTAATAATTTTCTAATTAGTCAAATTAAATTATGATATATTGCTTCTCTACAACATTACGAGAAACTAAATCTTTCAGAAATGCTAAAGCTGCTTCAGTGCCTGAGTTTTTGAAAGTGAAGAAGTAAGTTTAAGGTTACAAATATTTCTGAATTTGTAATGCATTAATATATAAACGTGGACAAAATTTGCTTTTAAACTAAATATCTCCATAAATATGCAATTTATTTCAATGAAACTTTTATCAGGTAATAAGACTCAATCTAGACAGTATTTGATATAAGTTTTATCCGAGGAATGCATTTATACGCATAATACATTTTGATAAATCTACACCTTTTGAACATCCCTGAATGTGAAGTAACCATTTTTTTCTCTAATTATTCTTATATGCCTGTGCGCACAGTATCTCTCGAAAATATTGGGCAAGTCGGAGGAGGGGGGTACTTGGTTCCTTATTCCACTAACCAGTTTTACTTTTTGGATCCCTATTCTATTTTCGTTCATTTTAAATAGCTTTTCCGATTCCTCTCTTAATTATAATTCATTTCTTATTCTTCCAGATTGCATCTCGGCTCTCCAAGACCCCCTTTATTCAGAGCAGAGGCATAGGGTGTCTTGCTCTACTTTTCAGTCCTTTTTTGTTCTTTCAAGATGGTCCATTTTTCCTTTTTAATATTAAATGTACATTGTATATATTTGATTCGAAAAAACGTTATAAAAGTATAATTAATTTTAAAAATCTTACAAAACTAGTAGATATTTTTAAGGAGAGAGAAACCACTTACAAACGGCTCGTAGGTTCCCCCTTCCCACACACATACACCGTAGAATATATAGAACCTGAAGAATATATAGGATATCTACGCCACATACACATTTTTTTACACGGTTTTATGAAAAAAAAAAGTTTCTCTTTAAATACCATAAAATTTGATTACACAAATTATTTTTTCTCGTCAGCAGACGTGGAATTATAGTGCTTCATATATATTACCATATTTGTTGTTAATTCGCTGAAAATATTATAATTAAATATGAATTGATCAACTCCAATTATTTCCAACAGTATATAGTTCTAAGACAGCATCCGAAAATTCTGAAGTCGAAAAAATAACTGCTTTCAATTGTATCATTCTTCCGAATCACAAAAATTGTCTTCCTTAATATAAATAGCAGGTTCCCAGCCTCTATCATTGTGATGTGATTGCCCCAGTCCCCATCTTACCCGCCCAAGATATTTATTTACACCTGTCTTGTTTCAAGTTACAACCTATCTTTTCACTCTGTGACACAGCGTTTACAGCCGACGAAAATTGGATCCCTACTCGATGATCCCTACTCACACGCACACTTCTGCGCAACTTGGTTGCACTCGTGAGAGATGACAGAAGACGGACCATAAAAAGCGGGAGAAAAGATTTTGTGCGCAAGTGAATTTAGTTCGAGTTTCTTGAGTTTGTTGAATCTGCTTAACAAACACTACAGTGCACTCAGAGTATAATGAAAAACAAAGGCCCTTTATCTCTAAAATATAAAGAGTGTTACATTTCACTTTTGTTTATAGAAAATTACCTATTTTTTAATTTACCAATTTTAATATTTAAAGATTAAAACTAGAAATTTTAAAATTATTATATTTTAATTAAAATAATTTTATACTGTGGTGCATTGAGTATGAGTAAACTTTAGTTCCAGTAGCCAAGTCAAAATGGAATTTACCATTAAGAAGAAATACAATTTATAAAGTATAAATAGTTTCCAAGAATTTTAAAGTATTTTTAATTGAAAATTTCAATTACTTTTAATAGATATAATAAATAATTCTATTATATGTATATTACTTATATAAACAATAATTATTGATAATTAATATATTTTAAAATCAATAGAAGAATTCAACTAATTCTGCTATTGCCACAGATATTTTATCCCTTTAAAATGAAAACATATAATAATAATGGTGGATTACAAATAGTGACATAGAGATAATAATTGTAAAGAAGGTAAAATCACTGGCAGATCAGCAATTTAATAAGGCATATATTACTCTTCATTCGGGGGGGGGGGGGGGGGAGCAGATATTCGCCGCCCTTCCCCGAACGAAGAGAATAAGTTTTATCTTACTAAAAGTATTTCCAGGCCTTCCGAAAGCCTCCTGGTGATCTAGAAGATTGAAAAGAAAAAAAAAAAAGTCCAGAAATAGAATGAGCTCTAAGAAGCGCCGTGACATCTTGAAAACTAAGGAAAACTTAAAGAGGTTAGAAAATAAATTATTATGCAATACTAAATTCGTAACATTTTTAGGAGGTAGGGGGGGGGGGGGGTGAGGGGATGTCCGTGTGGGGGGGTGATAACAGATTTCTGCGGTGTGAATTATCTATTTCAAGTTTTGATATTTTATTCTCTGGCAACAGAAACACTCAACGTTTCTCGAGATATGTATATAGATCAAGAGAATTCGCAGTGAACTGTATTTTCTGTAAATTATATACTATCTGTATCCAATCTTTCACATTTTTGCCATTTTCTTCATTGCATATTAATTCGTTTGTGTTTTCGAACGCTATTTCCTCTTTTATCTAACTAAATCGGGTTTAGAACAAGCAAATGGCGTTGTTGTAATACAAACATTGTACTAGGCAATACCGACTATTTCTGTTAAATGATACAAAAAAAATGTTTTCTTTAAATAGGATTAAACCGGATATTTTTGCTAATAAGAGAAATACATGTATGTATACTCACGCAAAATATAACAACATTTCTGTAGGGATTAGAATAGAAAATTATTAATAACAGAAATAATTTTCTTTGCCTAGTATTTTCTTAATTATGTTGGCCCATGAGCATTCCAAACACGTCATTTGTTTCGAAAGCGTTATATATTTTTTAATGAAATAGAAAATAGTTTTTATATACATAAAAAATTAAATAATGATCATCAATCATACTACATTTCTTTGTGAGTCTTTATATATTTCTTACAGTGGTGCTTTCAAACTTTTCTTATATCGTCTGGTCACAAATCATGCTAACACCCGAGTGCACAAATCGCCTAACACCCATATGTGACTAATCTGCCACATTTTAGGAAATTTAGTCAATTAGTTTTTGAATTAGAGTGCAATATACATACATTGCACAGGCAGGCAGACACGTCACACTGAAAATAGTTTTTTCGTGTTCCCAAACCAAAATGTGTAGATTCGTCGAAAACTCGAATTGCGATTTTCAGCATGATTCCAATACGTTCCCTATACATTACCATGTATTGCAGGGAAAGTAAAAATATTTCTTTTTATAAGCCAGCCTTAATTTAAAAATTTTCGTAAACGTTTTTGAGATATTTATTTTGTCAAGTTAGTAATTGGGCAGTCACTCAGATAAATTCGACGCATTAAGATGATTTGTGTTAATATATAATTTTGATACTATGTTACGTATAGCTGACAATATCCTTTTCCCGCATGTACATTAGAAGAGACTCTTTGCATGAGTGCACGAAGCATGAAATCTTCCGAAGCAAGATAGACATGGTTGTATGCAGAATTTTTTTCCAGGGGGTTCTAAAATTGATTGCATTCCAAATTTAGAAATTACTACCAACCTTGAATTGTTACAAAGTAAATTTGAATAGATGGTATAAGCATCATTTAAGAATTAGTGTGTATAGCACTTTTAAAAATGAGTGTGTACCACCTTTAAAAATTATTCTCCCTTTCATAACAGAATTCTAACCATCCTGGAGACAGAGTAACTAAACTAAAAATTGGACATTCATAAACAAACCAAATGCAATGATCCTAAGTTTTCCATTTAGGTTCAAGTTTAAATTGTTTTAATTAATATGCACGTGGAAGAAAACACACAGTTGTGGTTGAATGTTCTAATTCCAAAAAGCATTTTTTTAATTTTTTCTCTCGTATTAGCTTTTAATTAAATTAAAAATTTTCCCAGGGGGTGCTTTAGCATCCCCTGGTTCCCCCCCCCCCCCTAAATACGCCCATGAAGATAGATACAATCAAGTCAAGAGTTTTACTTTTACATTCTTTCAAGAATTACGAGAACTGGACGCACTTCCTTTTATGACCTTCAACCTCTAGCAACACTTCAACTTGACTTATGCCCTGAAGAGTAAAGAGAGTATTCTCTCCCTTTTGTGCCAGTGGAAGAGGATGCATATGAAGTGGTGACCTTCACAGACATCTGGCTGCGATAACAAGTTCGCTTGCTTATTTGGTCAAATTTTGAAATGAATGTTTATAGTTTTTGTTTTAAAATAATACTTTTCATAATGAAAAAATCAGCAGTAACTCCAGTTTGATGGAGACGAACAGTTGAAAAAATTAAAATATCGAAATTAAAACTACTTTTTCAAAACAGTTTAAAATGTTAAAATATCGACATTAGAACCATCTTTCACAATGTAGTTCAGAATATTAAATTCAGAATATTAGTTCAGAATACATGATTCCAATACTTTCCCAATACATTACCATGTATTGCAGGAAAAATAAATATCTAATGTTAGCAGCACATGACTTTCCCTGTAGACTCATATTTACATCCTCTTTATTACTTTCCCTGCAATACATGGTAATATATAGGGAAAATATTGGAATCATGCCGAAAATTACAACTCGAGTTTCCGACGAATCTACACGTTTCGAGACCTCTAGAATACGAAAAAACTATTTTTAGCGTGACGTCTGTGTGTGTGTGTCTGTCTGTGCAATGTATGTATCCACTCTAACTCTAAAGTTAATGGCCGAATTTCATAAAATTTGGTAGGTAAGTCACTTTGGTGTGACCTTGGTGCTGATTAGTTTTTAGTACGATTCGGGAAAAAAGAACCCGCATATTTTTGCGAAATGGCCCTAAAAATTGCCTGTATCCGCTCTAGCTGAAAAACTAATGGACCGAATTTCACAAAATTCGGTAGATAAGTCGCTTGTGGGCTACCCCGGTGCTGATTAGATTTTGGTACGATTCGAAAAACAATAACCTGCTTTTTTCTTGCGAAACGGCCGCAAAAAACGTCAAAATCTGAAATAAAAAATCTGATGTGGGCAGTACATGAATTTCCTTATATAATGCAATGAATTTACTACTTTTACAGTTAAAAAAAATGTTACCCTTATAGTAGGTACTTATATTCTTTCAAAGATATTGAATTTTCTTGAATTAGTCGTCATTTTCATAGATTTAGCATCATTTTTATACATTTTGCGAGATTTTCGTTAATTTGGCAACATTTAAAAATGTCGCCAAGTTGGCGACATTCCGCTAAATTTGTCGCCAAAATCTCACCAAGCGTTATGAACATAAAAATAAGTTATTCTTACAGCAGATAAATGACTATTGGCGGTCAAATACAAAAGTATTACTCAAAGTATCTTTTCTCGTGAATGGAACGCGTTAGATCCACGAGAATGATGTCACCCAATTTATCGCATGATATTACATATAAAAAGTTAATATGTTTTTTGTTAACAGTTAATATTTTTTTTTATTTTATGGGACTTTTTGACAAATTTATTTGAAAAATGCGCAATATCTCGAGAACGGTTCATGCTAGCGTTCTAAAATTTACGTCAATCGCTTTCTAAGCAAAAATTATATAAGAAATGTCTATTTGCGTAACTTTGTTAAAGGTTTTGATTTTTTCAAATTTCACTCGAAAATTTAGGAGAGTTCTGAACATTCGATTGTGTTTAAAAACAATAAGCTTCCAATATTCATGGATTGTGATTTTTGTACCAAATTTCATTCGAATCGTTCCATTTGTTCATGAGATATCGTTTCCACAGACTCACTGACACACACATGCACATACACGCACAGACATCACCTTAAAAATGTTCGATTCGTGATCAGGGATGCTTGAAACGTGCTCTCCCGTCAAAAACTCGAATTCGAATTTTCGACCCCGTCACAATACTTTCCTTATACGTTATGTATATAAGGAAAGTAAAAACTACATATGCTCAAATATATCCATTAAATACTTGGTTTATACGTAAATTTAACGATAAAAGAATAAGATAAACCCCATTACACTAGGACTTGCCGTTCTCAAGATATTTCAGTTTTTTCGTATTTTCTCTACGCCACTTTTGAAAATAAGTCCAGTTACCAAATGAGAACGAAAATGGAATTGAAAGTGAATTAAATTTAATTAAAATAAAGAGAACGTGGACATAAGTCTTTAGGGAAAGTCATGTGCTGCCCATATCAGATTTTTTCTTCAATAATTCATTAAATAGAGTTTAATTTTACAAAATAGCACCCATAATTATTTTAAATAACACTGAATTTGCACTTTTAATTCAATTTTCGTTTCATTTGGTTACTGGACTTACTAAAGGTAACGTCGCAAAAATACGAAAAAAAAAACATAAAATATATCAAGAACGGCTAGTCCTAGAGTAATAGGATTGGTCTTATTCTTTTCATCATAAAAAATTACGTATAAAACAAGCATTTAATTGATACATTTGAGCATACGTTGTCTTATTTTATATTTTTGCGGGCCATTTCGTAAAAAAAGGCAAGTTTATCTTTTTTGAATCTTACCAAAATCTAATCAGCACCATGTGACTTATCCATCTTTATTAGATCTTAGCTGAGTAGACAGGCAATTTTTGCGGGCTATTTTGCAAAAAAGGGCGGGTTCTTTTATCCTGAATCGTACCAAAATTTAATCAGCACCAGGGTCACCTACCAAATTTTTTAAAATAAGGTCAATTAGTTATTGAGTTAGAGTGGATACATTGCACAGATGTCACGCTAAAAATAGTTTTTTTAGTGTTCTACAGGCCTTAAAACGTGTAGATCTGTCGAAAACTTCTGTTGCGATTTTCGACACGATTCCAATACTTTCCGTATACATTATCATGTATTGCAGGAAAAGTAAAAATACAATTATATATATTTTGGGCTGTAATAATAAATTTGGAGGACGAAATTCATATCCATATAATAATCGCCTAACATGCTTTTATCGTCATAAAACACAAAACCCGCCTATAAGGGACATTCCCTTAAATATGGATACAGGTCCCATTGCATATATTGGCAATGTACTGCATATATCGGTGTGTACCATTGCAGATATCGGCATGTACCTGTTTTACGCTTATACGCTCGTCAGCATGGAATAGCCGGTAAGCCACAATTTTTGCGAGCTTCTATAGGAACTGACAATTTCAGTCCTTACACGTGGCCGGTATAAAGAACTTTGCCTGTGCAGCTTCGTGTGGCCTGAACTAAATTGTAAATGAATTTTATATTGTCCATCCACTCAAATTTATTCCTATCTATATAATAACTGTTTAAGGTGCTTTTGCCTTCACAAAACATGCCTGGGCATTTCCAAAAATATGAGAGACATTCCCATTGCAGATATCAGCATCCATGTACAGGTTTCACGCTTATTATGTGTTCGTCAGTTTGGAATAACCGATATCTTCAATGATAGCAAGAAACTTGCTGTAAGCAACAATTTTTGCGAGCTTCTATGGGAACTCACAATTTCAACCTTTAACGTGGCCGACATAAAGAACATTGCCTTTGTAGCTTCGTGTAGTCTGAACTAAATTGCAAACGAATTTTATGCCGGTCACGTGGATGGACTGAAATTATCAATTCCCATAACAGCTCGCAAAAATTGTAGCTTACAGCAAGTTTCTGGCTGCCATGGCAGATATCGGCTATTCCATGCTAACGAATGCATAAATGCAAAACCGGTATCTGCAAAAGCATGATTTTATCTTTCTAGACCCTCCAGAAGCCCTTCAGTGACTAAAAGACTGAATCTTTTCAAACATAGTATCGACCACGGGATAGAACTTAACGAAGCTGGATTTTCGCCGTCCCTTCCCGGACAAAGAAAATAATTTTTTCCTTACTCAAAATCTTTTCAGTCCTTCCGAAAAAGTCCTGATGACCTAGAAGCTTGAATTTTTGCACACCTATTCTAACGTTTACACCCCCCCCCCCCCTGTGGGGCAAAGAAGTTATTTTATTTTTGAAGTCCTTCAAGACCCCCCAGAGGTACTCCGGTGATCTAAAAGTTCGAAACTTTCCAAACTTATCGACCACGGGACAGAATCTATCTGGGTCAATTTTTGATAAACTGCTTTCGACACTAAACGTTATATATTGTTAAAGAAAATAAAATTTATTAGAAAATGTTTCAATTTAAATTTTTATATGTTTTTTTTTTGTCTAAGTTAGGCTTATATACTAGTTGTATATATATAAAAAAAACTCTAGCAAATATTTTTAAAAATTATATATTTGTCACAATAAAATTATATATGATTTAATTTTCTACTATTTTCATATATTTTTTGTGAAATAAAAAATTTGGAGAAGTAAACAATGTTAAATAATAATTAAGTAAATATGTTTTGAAATTATATTACATCTTTGTAGTAACATAAATGGAGTTATAAATGATTTAATTTTCTACAACATATTCTACGCATTATCGACCACTCAAGTATAACAAAAAGAACGGAGATAGAATGAGCTCTGAGAAGCCCGTGACATCTTGAAAATTGAGAAAAACTTAGGTTAGAAAATAAATTATGCAACACAAAAGTTCGTAAAATTTTCAGATCCGTGTGGGGTGGTGATACAACACAATTTCAAAGAAACAAGACCAGGGTCAGTGGATCCTTTATAGTACAACCAAAATCATCTCTACTACGATGGTAATGCCTTCTGAAACGCAAGGAGGGAGGGGAATCGCGAAATTTCGGGCTTCTGACAAAAGACCCTTGCGAAGGTCAAGCTCTCCCCTTTCTGAATCTTGAAGAATTCCGTAGGATGAACTGAACAAGACAATTTGAACCTCTCTGCACTCTCTGGATGCATGGGTTGGGATCTGGCCTGAGTTTGTTCATTGCCTCGGATTTGAGATTGCGACATTCATTTTGTGAGTTCTTCACTAAAACAAGAAATACAATAGCCATGATGTTATGCAAATATAGGGATGAATTATTTTGATTTTTTTTTCACCCTCATTTATACACACGTTAAAAAATTTGTACCACAAAATTAAAAGTGCTTTGTTAGTAAAAGTTAGTGCTTTGTTAATAAAATAAAATTATTTATACACACGAGCAAAGTCAAAGTAACTTTGGAGTTTAATTAATATATAAAATATTATTTTGGTTCTTATAGGATATAATTATATCTGTGAATTCATTCCCCCAATAACACATATTAAAGAAACTATAAATAAAAATGTTTGCGAGAACGACTTATGTTATCTTCTTATAAATGATGGCTTTCGCCATTAGCTTTAAATAAAAATCACATATTAAATTCCTATTTTCGTAACACTTTTATATGTCTCTAGCAGTATACCCGTTCTTCGTACGGAATATATAATATGAAAAAAACTTCACAATCATGTGCAAATTCCTATTATATTCTAAATGGCATTGTTATTCCTAACATTCTATTAAAATATTTAATTTAATGCTCCTAAAAATATGTTTTAGAATCTCTGTTCTTGCTATACAAAATTACTTCACAGGAAGATCTGAAGAATGAAATATCCTGGTTCCGCATGTAAACAAATTTTCGAAACATATTAAATTAAATCCATATATGCCGAACTAAAAGCGCTAAAGTTGTATGAAAAGATATATCCGTACTACTTACATTCTCCAATATTAGAAGACATACCTGTATATTAGTAGATTACCCGTCTACAATATATGAGTTTCACAAATCTTTGCCAAAAAATAACAGATAACATAATAAATTGAAAATATCAAAAATCCCAGTGATCTTTAAGTCTGAAGACCGTAATTGATTCCAATGCCAAAATGAATGTGCTAAGATTATATACTTTTACTACTTATATTCTCATAGATTAAGAGATATACCCGTATATTAGTAGAAGACACCCGTACTACAATATATGAGTTTCAAAAATATTTGCCAAAATAGAACAGATAATTTAATAAATTGAAAATATCAATAATCCCCTTAATTTTTAAACTCGAAAGCTGTAATAAATACCAATATTAAAATGAAAGCTCTAAAATTGTACTACACTTACATTCTCGTATAGATTAGAAAGTATACCCATGCGTTAGCAGAAGATTGCACGTACTGCATAGCCTTTCTTCGTACGGAACATATAATATAAAGAAACATAAAATTCACAATCATTTGCAAATTCTTATACTATTTATTCAAAACATTCTATTAAAATATTTAAATTAATGCTCCTAAAAAAATTTAAGAATCGCTGTTCTCGTTATACAAAAGATACCTTTACAAGCAGATCTGAAAAATAAAACATCCGGGTTCCGTTTGTTAACAACGTTGCAAAAAATATGAAATTGAATCAACATATGTGAAAATAAAAGAGCTAAAATTGTATGGGAAGATATAACCATATTACTTATATTCTCATAGATTAGAATATGCCTGTGTACTAATAGAAAAATATTCAACCATTTTTGCCAAAAAATCAAACATTTTTGTCAAAATAAAACAGATGCATAATAAATTGAAAATATCAATAATTCTAATAATTTTTAAACCTGAAGGCCGTAATTGATATAATCCAGTTAAAAATGCGATTTCCACAAATTTATTTTATATACATTTCTTTATTATTTAAATTGGAAAAGATTTAATAAAAATAGTCTGCTATGTACATAATGCTATGTAATGCTATGTCTATGGAAGGTTTAACTCTACTGTTTTCCGGACAACCTCTGGTCATAAAAACTCGAAACACGGACTAAATTTTAGGTGGGACTAGTCCAAGGCTACCAAAAAAATTTCATGAAATTCGGTTTAGCCGTTCTCCCATGATGATAAGACAAACATACAGACAGATAGATTTTCAATTTTATTTATATAGATTATATTTTTGTATTGTTTATTTGATTTTCTAAAATAAATGTCCGAAAAACAGGGTACTTCTCCGTGATCCGTTCACTCCAAAAATTGATAGGTCTCTCATGTTCATCGATTGAAATATTCACCTCAAATTTCATTCGATTTGCTCCATTTATTCGTGAGATATAGTTGAAAACTCCATGTAGAAAATGTTGACTCCATCATGTAGAAAAGCAACTCGTGATAATTTTGAAGTAAGGATGTCCATTCATTTCGAATTTAAACTATTTATAAAGCATGCACTCAATTGATAATAGTGAGTTTATTTTATTTTTCCCGATTGTTCCATTTTAGATAAAAAAAAAAAAAAAGCACATAAAAGAACGGTGCATGCCCACATCTTATAAAGAATAACATTCGCATTAAAGAGCGATATTATTATCGATTATATTACATATCTATTTCCTTAATGTTTTCATGTTGTTGTTGTTGAAACCCAGACCGTCCGACCTACCAGAAAGGTGTAAGGTAACTGTTTGGACGGTCGGGAAGCGCCACCCAATTTAGACCGGAACCTAATGTTTTCATGTGTAATTATGTCCCCTCCCCTCGTCGAAAAATAGGATCTAAAAAATAAGGGCTTTCCTTTGTCTCGTTCACCCCAACAGGCAATAGGCCTCTAGCGTTTACCAATTGAAATAATAATGACTACATTTTATTCGATATTATCAACTTGTTGTAAAGATATTGTTATCTACAGAGACATAGACACACAGATAAAAATGGCTGGTCCGTATTCAGGGATTCTCAAAACGTGTATATCCATCAAAATACAAGTGTTTGATTTTTTTAACTCATCCCAAATGTTTTTATATATTGTCATATACTATGTGCTGAAAGGAAAGTAAAAATATTCAGGTGCGATTAATTAATTTTCATTGAGGAAAGAGTAGGTATGGGTAGTGCCTAGTTAACGCATGGGCCTCCGAGGCTGCGGTCCTGGGCCCCCATATTTTAAGGGTCAAGAAGACTTTTCCTTGAATGAGAAAGAGGAGATACTGAAGTTCTTTTATACAGATGACACAGTAGGACAATAGCAAACGTTGAAAATGATTTTGAAAAGGAGTCGATTACCTATACGTAACCTTCTAATAATATGGTCTAACAAAACAGAATTTTTCTGGAAAAGTTTGTTTTCTACTGAAACAATCATCAGACCTTCAATATATATTGTTTGTAAAATTCGTAAATTGTCTTGTTTTATTCTATCAATTTGTTCCAGAGCGTTCTATCAATTTGCTTAGCGTTTCGTCGCTAAAATAATCATACAAAATTCCCTTCCATTTTATACATTTGTTCGAGAGATATCGTGCTCACGAATGCACATAGACAGACAGCATTGAAATAAAATCTAATGTGAGCACCACATGACTTTCCCTGCAGACTCAAATTCATTTTCTCTTTATTTCTTTAATAATTCTTTAAATTGAGTTTAATTGCACAAAATAACACTGAATTCAATTTTTGTTTTTATTTAGTAACTGGAAATTTAATTTTTTTCAAAAACGGCGTAACAGAAATGTAAAAAAAAACCTCAAATATCTCAAGAACGGTTAGTCCTTGATTAATGGAGTTGGTCTTATTCTTTCCTCGTCAAAAATTACGCATAGAACTCGCATTTTATTGATACATTTGATCCTAGTCTTTTATTTCAGATTTTAGCGTTTTTTGTGAGGCATTTTGTAAAAAAATACAGGTTTTACTCCTCCGAGTCGTACCAAAATCTAATCAGCACCATAATAACTTACAAGTGACTTATCTACCAAATTTTATTAAATTTAACCAATTAATTTTTTAGCTAGAGTGGATACATCGATTTTTGCAGGCCATTTCGCAAAAAAAAAAAAAAAAAAAAGGCAGGTTCTTTCATACCGAACCGTACCAAAATCTAATCAGCACCATGGTCACCCACAAGAGATTTTACCAAGTGTACCATTACGCGGTAGCTCATTGGTTAGCGCGCGGGAATTGCATTCGATAGATCCGGGTTCGATTCCCTCCGCTGGAAAAAGAAAAAACTGCCGCCGTGTTCACGCGGAGTACGATCACGTTAAACATGTGGGTCCGTAAGTCCTCAGGGGTGCGGAACTAAACCTGTAGACCGAGAGGTAGGCCAGGTCCGCACTGCTGTCCCCAAGAGATTTACCTACCAAATTTTTATGAAATTTGGTCCATTAATTGTTTTTTAGTTGAGAGTGGATACATATATTGCACACACACACACACACACAGACGTCACGATAAAAATGGTTTTTTCGTGTTCTAGAGGTCCCAAAACGTGCATATCCGTCGAAAACTCGAGTTGCGATTTTCGACATGATTTCAATACTTTCTCTAAACATTACCATGTATTGCAGGGAAAGTAAAATACCATCAAAGAAGTTGAAACAAACGGATAACCAAACCAACAGGAGCAGACAACCACTCCTTTGAAATTAATTCAATTTTCATTCACATTTGGTACTGGACTTCTTTTCAACAGTTACGGAGCAAAGAACTAAAATATCTCGAGAACGGCAAGTCCTAGTGTAAAATAAAAACATTTCTCTAATAGTTAGTTTTTATAGTTAAATTTATTAGTTATTTTAATATTCATTTTTAAAAGTAACACTTCTTTTGTTGCTAATAATGCCCGCTTGTGCAGTACAAAATTTCGCTTAGAAAAAACATACTAGGGCCTACATTTTGTATCAATTAATTAGAATTATTACAATTTAGAATCAAATACGGAAACTAACAAATATATTTGGTAGAAAGAAAAATCATTAATAAATAATTATTAATTAATAGTAAACAGTGAGAAACGAACTCAGAGACACACTAGTCAGAACAGGACCTGTGATCGCTTTCCACGAACTAGCTTATAATCACAGACTAATATATAGTGTTCTGTGTTTATACTCATGTTCATGTACAACTGTGAATCCATTCATATTACTTCCAAATTTCTCTATCCTACTTCAGATAAGCGAGAGGTCAGTTTTGA
Source organism: Amaurobius ferox (assembly GCA_951213105.1). Classification (NCBI taxonomy): domain Eukaryota; kingdom Metazoa; phylum Arthropoda; class Arachnida; order Araneae; family Amaurobiidae; genus Amaurobius; species Amaurobius ferox. The sequence goes on along the minus strand of OX578142.1, from coordinate 92,440,524 downwards.
CTTCTAGGCAATACAGTACATGTGACCAAAGAATACCGTGAGGATGTGAAAGAACTCCCCCCCCCCCCCCCCCCCCACACACACACAAGAAAAAAAAAAAAGATAACCGCCTTATTTCCTGCATTCCTTATTCAAGGACACGGGTCCGTCCATTACCATCTTCAATATGAGTTGAGGTGGTAATATGGTCTAACTTTGGGTCTGCCAGGAGAGTTTTTCTACAGCCAGGCGTACATTTGTTTACCCCCCCCCCCCCCCTCCCGTGCTTTCTTTCTTTTTTTTTTTTTAGAATACTTAGGTACTATATTTGACGTACTACTTTTCAATTTTATGCAATTTTTCAAATAAATTTATTTGAAAAACATGCAATATCTCGGGAACGGTTCAAGCTAGCTTTCTAAAGCTTGAATCATTTGTTTTATAATAAAAATTGCGTATAAAATAATAATTTATTTAACAATATTGAATGTTTTGTTAAATAAAATATTGCTTTAATAATGTTTGTTAAATAATGTTTCAACTTTTTAAAAGTAAAATCAATTGAATTTATTGGAATAAAATTTTTAGGGTAGAGAAAAAATAATATTCTTCTTTAAATTAAAAATAAAAAATTGAAAATTTAGAAATATTATATAAAAAAAGTAATTATAATTTGCATGTTTTATATGTCAATATTATGTCGATAAAATCATTTTTTGAAAAAATCATTAAAAAATCAGAACTTTTAGTACTGTTAAATAAAATATCATTAGAATGCTTGAATAGTGTTAAATAAAATGCCATTTGAACCGTTCACTAGATATTGTATAATTTTCGAATAAATTTTGAAAATATCATTAAAATATCATTTCAAACATTAAAACGCTAGTATGAACCATTCTCGAGATATTGCAAGATTTTCGAATAGATTTATCAAAAAATCATTAAAAAATTAGACCTATGAATATTGTTTAATGAAAAATAATTTCAACCTACAAAATGCTAGCATGAACCGTTCTCGAGACATTGCACGATTTTCGAATGAATTTTTGAAAAAATCATTAAAAAAATCAGACCTTTGTATACAGTTAATTAAAATAAAATAATTTCAAACTTTAGAATGAACCATTTTCTGTATGATTTTCACATAAATTTTTGAAAAATTGATTAACACATTAGACTTTTAAATACTGTTAACTAAAAAATTATCTCAAATTTTAGAACGCTAACATAACTGTTCTTGAGATATTGCATGATTTTCGAATTTATTTTTGAAAAATTATTTCAAACTTTAGTGCTACCATGAACTATTCTTGAGATATTGCACATTTTTCAAATAAATTATATAAAATTAAAAAAATAGTGCATATTGTTATATAAGTTAAATTTCCATATGCAGTATTAGGCAACATTAGTCAGATCATTTCATTTACGAGAGAAGATATATATATATATTTTTGTTATAGTTTTGTATTTAGAAGCTTAAAAATTTGCCAATAGTCAGTTATTTCAATTGATATTAATTAAATATCAATTTCATTTTGATGAGGATTTTGCACAAGTATGAATACATAAATCATTCGTTTGGACTAGTAAGTTGCCAAAAGCTCCCAATTTAAATTGCCGTGGTGATAAAATAATTTAATGCTGAAATCTTTGTGGATCTTGTACACCATGAGTTCGCTGTAATAGAAATAAAATCATTACATCAGGTAGGGTAAGTTAAAATCATGTGCTGCCCACATCATATTTTTCACATAATGTATCAGTGCTTAAATTTTAACAGGGATACGAACATTCATTCTTGATTTATATCCACACCTCACATACATACATACACATACAGAGGGCCATAACATATTTTCAAAAAGTATTTAAAATATGTTCAAGAGGTCTTAAAATGTGCTTATCCGTCAAAATTTCGAATTCTGAAAATTTTCAGGAAAACTATATATAATATAATATACCAGCATTGTTTTCTCAAAATTTTTAAAATTCGAAATTTTGGCAAATATACTAATGTTTTAAGATCCCCTGAACACATTTTGAATATTTTTGGAAAGATATATATAAATAAACCATACAAACCTAATCTATTTCATAATGTCCTGTTAATTACACCAAATGTTGAGAGAGAGAGAAAAAATGCTCTTAATGCAGACAGATCTCTAAAGTATTCATAAATTGAATAGGCAGTGACATTTTATTTGCATTGAATGTATGTTTGTATTTTTGAAATTTGACATTAATAAAAATATATATTCACAAAACGTTTTCTTTAAATTAAAATATTTAAATGTCATGGTTGTTAATTCTTTCTGAAAATAAATATTTAACTATATTTTTTTAATTATTCTTTTAATAAAAAAAAAAGTTAAAACTAAATCTGCGTTTTTCTATCTTGTTTATAAAGACTTGAAGTCAGAAATGCCCAATTTGCTTATCCTTATCATACGAATTAAAAATTAAAGAAAAGTAAAAATATATTTAGTTATATCAATTGATTTAAATACATTTTATTTTCTATAAATGTCCTTAAAAACATTAGCCATTTTTCATTTATTTGAGAAACTTTTAAGGAATAATGTTTATAAGAATACAAACTAAAGAATAAAGATTGATAAGAAGTATCTTTCTCTTTCAAATCAAAGGCAATAAAGATCCTTCTTTATCAAAATAAATAATACAGAGCACCAATATCAAAAGATGACTGTGTTCGAATTAATATTTCGTTTTTAAATTCTTTTTGATAGCAGTTACAGAATTTTTTTTAATATTTTTATAATACTGTTTAAGTTTAAGAAATGATTTTATTTCTATTAAATTTCAAATTTTTATATCTAATTGATTTAAATCAGTTATTTTTTTCTTAAATCTGTGTGATTTAAATCACTGCAACCCTCAATTGCTAGATTATGCAGTTCAAGCTCAATGTTCTATGAAAGTCATGTTAGATGTGTGGTAAAACTCACTTCGTAGGTCACCATAGAAGTTAAGGATGATTAGGGAGATTGCATCACTTAATTGCCTTAATGCAACACCAAGAAAAATATCTAGAATGAAATGAACTGCATTTTATATATGGTTAGTTTGCTATATTTTATGATTAATCCCGAATTTCTGATTAGTTTCAATAATTGATTAATATGTATACTAGGTAAATGATGAATACAAACATTATCAAAGTAAATCCCCCCTCCCCTGTTATTTCTTCCTTTATCTGTCCTTGGCAGTGTAAAATTTCAGTATATAATAAGTTTTATTATTTTCTGTGTCGTACTTTATTTGGTGTTAACAAGTTTCAACAAAGTAGTTTGTAGGTCCAAAAGTCCACCTGGAAGGTGATGGGTTAGGGAAAGGATGGTATGGTCCTTGTGGTTGCCACCTCCATTGACGGCTGGTCTAAATTAGTTAGCATTGTCCCAGCAGTTCAAACAGTTACCCCTTCAAGTAAGTCTGACGATCTGGGTAAATTAAAGAAAAAGATGATCCACAGTTGCTAGTTATTGCACTGGGAATATGATTAAAACACAACTTTAGACTGTCTCACCTTCTATTTAGTTGGCTTTATGACTATAAAAAAATATCCATTAAATTCACAAAAACTTTTCTTTTTTTTTTAAATACATAATATTTTCTACTTCTTGTATACAGATCATAAAATAATAATTATATAAATCTTCCTCAGTTAAAGATCATTTTAGGTGCCAATTTTGTAGTACATTGCTGAATCTGATGTGCTCTCCATCTTCCAACCCTCTTCTTCTGACCATCTGTCAAAATTGCTTTTTAGGATTATTTTATTCAGATAATGAGTAAAAACTTTAGACTCACTTTAATACCTTCTACTGATAACTATAAAAAAAAAGGAGAAATGCATATTATGTTTGTCAACAAATTGAAACTGTTTATACTGCAATTGATCAGTATTATGAAGTGTTGCTTGAAGTTCAAGTTCCCTGTGATTGCCACAATTTATAATTCTAGATCAACACTGGGTCTTTACGAAAATTTGAATTTTCTCAAACACCCTAGAATTTATGGTAACATTTCAATTCATAGACAATTGCATCAAACAAAATGCTCTCCTGTATGTAAAACAGCAGAGAAGGATGCACAGATCAGATATTGTTTTTTGATCTGAAATTTGAAAAATATATATATAAATACCACTTTAAAATATGATAACTGAAAACAGTTCAATTTTTAGAGAGTTTTGTTGAACAGGATGCTATCCTACCTTTTTATAAAAACATAAGAATAGAATCTAGAGACTATGTCATATTATATTGATGAAAAAATCAATATATAGCATTTCAGCCACACAATGGCATAGAGCAGCTAAAAATTGGCAGTTTATTTTCCTCACTGAAATGAGTTTCTTACACAGAAAAAATTAAAGTAAAATGACATTTTCTTAAATTAGTTTTCAAAGGATAAAGTACTATCATTGTTTATTCCTTTTCTTATCTTTATCTCTTGTTGCCTCGTCTCCATTATATATCTTTACTGTTTTTATACAATAACCAATCAGCGAGCATACAATAATCAACCAGTGTGTACAAAATATAGTCAATTTAATTATAACCTCTAACAATGAATTTAGTTTTAAAAAATGCACACTTCCATGCTTGCTCATATTATAAGAGAGGAAGATAATCTGTAAAGTATAATTTGTAGATGCTACCTCAATGTCAGCTACAATCATCTCAGTTTCATATGTTAAAAAATTTGCTAGCTTATGATGGTAAAATAGCTGACAGAAAAATATTTGAACAGACTACATTTTGAGACAAAGTTAAATACTATTCCCTTTATTAAAAATTCTTATATCCAAAGAATTGATCTCACACTTTGCACCAATGATTATAATTAGGGCTCTGGGGTTAGAGTCGGAAAAAATATACCATATATGACTCTCCAAAATAAAATTATTTCAAAATAATTTTTTAATATTTCTAAATAGATTTTAAGTTATAAATTAAAAAATATCAAATGCTTAGCAATTAAAATCTATTGATGTGAAAAAGCCATTTTAATAAAATATAGATTAACATAAACATATTTTAATGAGATAAAAGTTATGCTTGTCTGAAATTAGGATAGAAATAAATACTTCTGAATTCATAATTAAATTACTGCATGGAGCTTTGATCATATAATCACTATAACAAACATTCTGCAGTTGTGTCAAATTTTTGTAAGTCAACACAAAAATGCAAAATTTTGTCGCAACCACAAAAAATTCGCAGATTTCATTAATTTTTACATTGAGGATATAGAACATTTCATGAGAATTTATATATTTCATGTCAATGGTTGTATTGGCTCCTTTTGGACAATGAATTGTAAAATAATATTTAAATTTTGAAACAATCATTACATAGATTACAGTACAATGGTATAATGCACATGGTCCATTCAGACAAACTATATCAAACAATAGAAAAAAAAAACAAATAACAAGTAGCTAATTATGTTTATTATTCATATTTATTTACATGATCTATGTAAATAACAACAAAACACAAGTAAATAACAAATGAAGAAATAAAAAATGTTTAATATATTCATGCAAAACTCCTTTAGACATATTTGTTAAAAATAAAAAATTACAGGGCTTTGTTTTAACTTTGAGATGTAAGCAGAGTTTAAACAATGTTCTTTTTTAACATTTTCTAAAAGAAATCTTATTTATTTTGCTAAACATGCTATTGTAGGTAAAATGCTAAAGCTCATGAATGACATGAATCCAACTTAAGTCCTGGGATCCTGGGTAGCATGAATATTTTGAGATAAAAGAATTAAAATAGTGCATAAAAGTCAAAATTGCATATTTTATAATTAGTTAAGATTGGTTGATGGAAAAAGAGAGGATATGTATGTACTTCGAACTTAGAAGACTGCAAATTATGATTAATCATTAATGTTAAGGATAACATGCATCGGGTAATTTCTGAAGGGAATCTGTACATTTTTCTAAAGCTTTTGGCTTACTGGGACATTAAATTAGTCTATGCTTTTATAACGAACACCTATTATTCATGACTGAAAAGATATTCCCACATTATAGTATGACTTTACATTTGAGATTTTAGTACGATTTGCATTTTAAATAGAATAGAAAATTTGCAAATTATAGTAATTGTAATAAATTTTACAGATGTATATCTTATATCTACTATTAAAAGAATTAAAACTGGCACTAAGGCTAGAGAAAATCTGAAAATGCTAAATTAATTCAAAAGATTTTAACTAAAATATTAAAGATTTTAATTTGCTAGTTTAACATGTGGAAATTTCAAATATACTCAAACAACTAAAACTAAATTTTGTCAGTTTTACCTGAACCTGATTTCTCAAATGGTTTAGAAACAATAAACACATATTATTAAAGCATACAAAATATTAACGAGCAGGTACTGAAATTTACTTACCCAAGAGAAATATAAAAATAAAACTTTTAAATTGAATATAAAAATAAAACTTGCAAATTGAATATATTCGCTTCTTGGCACAAACTTTTAAATATACAAATATATTTAAAACTTTTTAAATATACAAATGTTTAAAGTTTTGCTGGCCATTAAATCTCATAAAACGCGCATATACACTGTTTATGCTGCTGAAAAGATTCCGGAAGTAAAAAAGCATTGCTGCAAATTGAATACATTCGCTTCTTGGCACAAAGTCAGATCTCGTCAAACCTGCGATATTCAGAGCCATCTGTCGAAAAAAGGTAACTTTTTGGATCGGTTTATCTCCGTCTTAACAGATAGCTAAATGGAAACTGCTCATTTTTATGCTACAGAAAAAAATTGAAGGCTGTTTACCACTTCTGATTGTACGTGAAGTCCAAGAAAGCCTATTCCCAACATTTTACTTCAGTACAAGTGCGAAACTCACCAATCCAATAATGTGGTGGAAATGTATTTCGAAGTATAAAAGTTTTCAGGTTGAAAACAGTGCAGCTTTTAAATTAGCTGAACTAGCAATAATGCTGATATCCCAATTTGCTAGTTTGGCTTCTATAGAAAGAATATTTTCAAATTTTGAAATCATCCATTCTAAACTGTGAAATCATTTAGGACTAGAGAAAAGTTCTAAACTCGTTATGTGTTATCGAAAGCTAAGTGGGTGTAATGAACCCGAATATTAAAAACAAATTGTGCTATCTCTAAAATGTTAAAATAATAAAAGTTATAAATATTGTTTTGGTACTTTTCCATTTCGCCAAGCAGACTTTATTGGTGACAACACACAGTATACACATAAGAAAATATTAATAAATGTTAGTTCTAAGAATTTTTTACTTTGGAGGCATAAACATTTTAATATCCTTTGAAATTTTTTCAAATGGGTCTTTCGTTTCTTTTCTCCACATAAATTCCGCAAGATAATTTTCTAGATGATGATGTGCCGTTCCTCTGTGTTTCTTATTTCGCCATTTGGCGCTACCCCATAGTCTTTCTATTTTTTGTGTGTGCGTTCCAGTGTCTGGATCGACAAAATTGTATTTATGGTTCACTTTGAAATGTTGGAAACGTTCCTTTTCCAGTTTTTCAATGCAATATGATTTCCACGAATCAGAATATATTATAGTTCCTTTTTCGATATTTTTCTTAATTGCTTCCAATATAATGCTCATGGATCGGTTTGGCACCTTCACAAGGAAACATTCGTTTGTTTCACGGCAAACTCCACCAAAGATCCACTGTTGTGATAGAATCCGTCCTGCATTGTTTTTGTGCTTTGTGAACATACTTTCATCCACTTCGACGATCATATCAGGTCCTCCTATTTTCCATTGTTGATGTTTAAGCAAAGAATCCACACAAACCTCGCGCATGTAGTCATTCCATTCCACAACTGTTCAGTGACTGATTTCCAACTGCTTTTCACACCATTTAACTAAAGTTAATTCTTCGCTCCAACTATATATAAACCTAACACACTTTAAGAAACTCAATTTCGATGACTCAAACTATGTGCCTTTCCAGATACTTCTTTTACTGCGACAAGTTGAAAGGTTGCAGCGCCATTGAATTTCGTTTCCGAAATACAATTTTATTTCATGATTATTATCACAAATACCAATTTTAGACAAAATGCCTTTCGCTTGAAAGAATCTGACAGATTCTTCCTCTTTTCTGGGCAAATTCCAAATTTTCATTGGTTTTTCATCCATTTTTGACATATTAGGAAAAAGATGCGACTTATAAGAAATGGCCGCGACTTGTTTTGAAAATGTGGCGGTAAAAGGTTACCAGCGGGGATATTCCGTTTGGCATTGGTTGTAGTATTTTTGGTGACTTTATCGCCTGCGCCGACGAAATGGAAAAGTACCATTGCTTTTAATTTAAAACAAAATCAGAATACCTTGATATTTAAATTCAAATAAATGAAAAATTATTTTTAATTGTTGCTAGTATTTCAATATTTTAAAGGTATTTATGTACTTGTATTGTTGTAAGGATAATGTTTTAAAATTCCTTTTTTTTATAATGTTCAAATTTATATGGGTGATCGAAATTATAATGATTGACATGGTGGTTTTATTGTTTTTAAATCAAATTTCCCTTTTGTTTACAGCTTTTGACGATTTTATCCGGTTTAAACACAGATTAAACCAATGTTACGTCCAAAATCCAACCCTGAAATTAAAGGATACAGGACTTAATCTTTTAATTTGAATGCACACATAAAAAGGGAGGAATACATATAATGAACATACATGCCATTGATAATTACATTTACTGTTATGACTCAGCTACTTTAATGAATTAAAAATATGTGCATTTGAATTTTCAATCAAATAGCAAACATTTTCAATGCTCATTAAGTGGATTTAGGGTCAATAAAAAAAGAAGTGAAATTGTAAAGATCATGTCCTGCCAAGCTTTCATCTTGTCCTGTATGTTCCATTAGCATTGACACAGAGATACTGGAAGGAAGTGGTCAATACTCTTTTGAGTCAAAATAAGTAGAAGTGATTTTTTTCATAAAATTATGTTTAAGTATTCAGTTTTTAGAATTTTGTTTGTTGTACACTATATTATCAAAGGAATAAAAGACATATAGTATATAAAGTAGCTCGACAAATGTGCAAGAACATATAAGTTAGATACAAGCATCCATATTTAAAGTGTTAAAATTTCAAATATACTCCAACAACAATAAATACGTTTTACATGAATTTATTTGCTCGTTTTCTTTAATAGTTAAGAATTAAACATAAAAGAATAAATATATCATATTATGAATACATACAAAATATTAACAATTCAGGTACTGGAATTTACCAACCCATGAGCAATAGAAAGAGTTTAAAATATAGTGAGTGATGGGCACAACAAGCAAACTTATTTAAAGTGTTAAAATTTCAAATACACTTTAACAGCAGTCAATAAGTCAGCATGTCAATTTCCCATCAACAGTTATATAACATAAGACTTTCATTACATTACGAACACGCATTCTACGAATTTTATTAACATTTTGAATACGTATAATATATGATTTAAATTTTATGCTTATCAGCATGAGCACGCAATAAAATCATGAATTTTATTATCAATTTGAAAAAGTTTCTACATACCTTTATGATAGTCCACATTTCGAATTTAACAGCCGATAAAACCAAATTCTAATTGAATGCATTTCATAACATCCGGTTTCAGGATTAATCCGGAAGTGAGACTGTGGCTACCACACATTGAACATAATTGCTGTTTGGCGCAAGGTCGGATCTCGCCAAACCTGCGATATTCAGAGCCATCTATCGGAAAAAGGTAACTTTTCGGATCGATTTATTTCCGCCTTAAGGCGGAGTTTAACCGATCTGAAAAGTTACCTTTTCCCGATAGATGACTCTGAATATCGCAGGTTTGGCGAGATCCGACTTTGCGCCAAACAGCGATTATGTGCAATTTGCGGTAGCCATAGTCTCACTTCCAGATTAATCCTGAAGAGAATCGGTTAGAGATTCGTTGTCCTGAAACCGTATGTTATGAAATGCTTTCAATGGCAAAATCAAACTTGCCGAAGTTTTCGTCATCTAATTGAAAAGCGGACTATGAATCAAAGTATGTAGAAACTTTCTTCATATTGATAATAAAATTTCATTGCATGCTCTTGCAGAACAGTAAAAAATTTAAATAATATATGCGTATTCAAAATGTGTAAATCAAATTCGTAGCATGCATAATGTAATGAAAGTCTGTTATGTTATACGAGTGTTGATGGGAAATTGACATGCTGACTTATTGATTGCTGTTGAAGTGTATTTGAAATTTTAACACTTTTAATAAGTTTGTTTGTCGTGACTATCACTCACTATATTTGAAACTTTTTTTATCACGGACTGGTAAATTCCATTACCTGCATTGTTAATATTTTGTATGTATTCATAATATGATATATTTACCCTTTTATGCTTAATTCTAAACTATTAAAGAAAATGAGCAAATAAGTTCATGCAAAACTCACAAGTTAACGTTTTTATTGTTGGAGTATTTGAAATTTCAGCACTTTAAATATGTAAGCGTGTACCTAATTTATATGTTCTTATACATTTGTTGAGCTACTTTATATATGTCATTTATTCCTTTGATAATATAGTGTCCAACAAACAAAATTCTAGGAAATGAATACTTAAACATTTTATGAAAAAAATCACTTCTACTCATCTTGACTCAAAAGAGTCTTGACCACTTCCTGTACCTCTGTGTCAATGTTAATACAAAACAGGACAAAATTAAAGCTTGGCTAAAAATGATCTTCAATTTCTCACCTTTTTTTATTGCCCCTAAATCCACTTAATGAGCATTGAAAATTTTTGCTATTTGATTGAAAATTAAACTGCTCATATTTGTAATTCATTAAAGTAACTGAGTCATAACAGTAAATGTAATTATCAATGGTTACTTAAGGATCTACGTTCATTATATATATTCTTATGTGCACATTCCCTTCTTATGTGCACATTCAAATTAAAAGGTAAGTCCTGCATCCTTTAATTTTTACCAAATGTGTCTAAAGCCAGTTAATAAGGAGTACTTCGGGACATTGATTTCTGAATTTGTGGTTATTTATTTGGGGTTTAACCTCCTATAAATAACTTGCATAATAAAGTATAAACATAATTAGTTGCTTGTTATTCAATTGTTTTTCACCATTGTTTGATACAGTTTGTCCGAATGAACTTTGTGACATATAAAACAACTATGACCAACCCATTCAAATTATGCCGCTGTACTTTAACCTATATAGATCTATCAAATAAAATTTTTAAAATGTTTTCATGATAATTGTGGTACATAAGAAATAAATTCTGTTGATATAGAATTTTTAAAAATGAAAATATCTCACGTTATTTCAAAGTGTAGTCTATTTAAGCATATTCAAATATCTTATTTCGTAATCATATATCTAGTAACTATATTTTGGAACATTTTAGATTGCGATGAGTCTGGATGGCATTCATTAATTAAGGTAGCAGCTACAAATTTTAATTTTTCAGATTTTTCTTGATTTCTGAGAATGATAGCTTGCATTCTCTCAAATTAAATTTATTGCTGGAAGACTGATTATAATTATTTTTTTATATTATGTACATGCATGTTGGTCGCTTATCATACAAAACCAGTAGAGATATAGGCTAGAGAAGAGACAATGAAAGAGATAAAAATTAGAAAATAATTATCAATTGTATTTAAGACTTTTAAAAGTATAATTTAAGACTAAGTAATTTTATTTAATTTTTCTGTATAAAGATCTCATCTCAGTAAGGAAATGAACCACTGATTTCTTGTTAGCTAGACAGTACTCTATCTACTGAGCAACTGAAATAATTATATTTTCAATTTCATGTTAAGATAGCATAGCATCCTGTTCACCTTAACATTTTGCAAATGAAAATGTTTTCAGTTGACATATTAATCTATATCATATGTTGAAGTGGTACACTATATTCTTCTTCACCTATATTCTCCTATATTCACCTTTCTGGTAGGTCGGACGGTCTGGGTATCAACAACAACTATATTCTCCTTCAGATTTTAAATCCATGTATGGCCTCCTCATTACTCTGCTTTTTTATTTAAAATACAGGATAGCATCATTCTGTTTGATGTGACTTTCTATGAATTGAAATGTTATCACAAATTATAGGGTTCAGAGAAAATTTCAATTTCTGATCAGATCCAGTATCGGTTTAGCCTTATAGATCCCCGACATTCATCAAAGGCCATTGAACTTTAAACGACACTCTGTAATATTGGTCAATTACATCAAGAATAATGATTTCAATACAATTTCAATTTTATAACTGTTGTCTACAAACATAACATGCATTTATTTCCCTGTTTATTGTTACAAAATATTAAAAATATGCTCTAGCTTTCACTTGTAATCTAAATAAAAGAATCCTAAAATGCAAATAGAGGTTTAGAACATGGACAGCATCAGATTCAGTTATGTACTACAGTCACTATTTGTCTACAAAGTCATATAAAATGACCTTTTACTGAAAAAGGGTTATATAATCATTATTTTTTTATTTGTGTACAAATATAAAAACATTATATTTAGAAAAATAGGTTTTCTACTTTGATTTTATGAATTTTATTGATATCTTCTTCATAGTCATAAACCGATTAATAGGAAGCAAATCATTCTAAAGTTTTATTTCAATCATGCTCCCAATGCAGCAACTAGCATTGGTAGATCAATTTTATTTTGCTCGAACTTATAAAAAACGAATGGAATAATTCACAGGGAATAAGGAATGAGTATATGCTACAATTTTGCAAATTCTGTCAAGGGTGGATAATCTCCCAGAGATAACAGGGAAGGGGGGATTTACTTTTACAATTTTTTATTCATCATTTACCTAGTATACTTAGTAATTTATTAAAACTAATCAGAAATTCTTGCTTAATCATAAAACGTAGCAAACTGACCCTATAAAATTAAAGTTTATTTAATTTCTAGATATTTGTGTTGGGTTGCATTAAATTTTGTAAGGTGTATAGAATCACTGGAAATATCATACAACAGGGGGATGCAATTTGTCTAATCACCTTTCCCTGTATTTGTCTTCTGAACTTCTGTGGTGACCTACAAAGTCAGTTTTACCACACAGCCAACAATGAGTTTGAACTGCACAAGGTTGAAATCAGGGTTATAACGATTTAAATTAACTGATTTAAGAAACAGAGAATAATTGATTAATTTTAAGATATCAATATTTGAAATTTTAATGGAAAATAAAATCATTTCTTTGACTTAAACAGCATTGTAAAAAAATTTGTTCTCTGTTGTCAGAATCTGAAAACTGAAGCTTCATAAGAACACAGCATCTGCTTTTGTTGGTAGTGGTGCTCTGTATCATTTATCATGACGAAGAAGACACTTTATTTCCTTTGAAACAGATTGAATCTTTATAGGCTGTGTTCTAATAAACATTATTAGTTAACAGTTTCTCAAATGAAGACATTTATAGAATATAAAAAGTATTAGAATCAAATGATATAACTAAATATTTTTCAATTTCTTTTAATTTTTGATTTGTGTTATGAGAAGGACATTATACGCAAATTAGACATTTCAGACTCTAAATAATTTCTAAATAAGCAATTAATAGGAAAATATGAAATAGATTTGATGTCAAAATTTATTTTCTTGATGAAACAAATGAATCATTGAGTTAAAAAAAATACTACATTGTAAATTCGTAGATCTGACTTTGATAAGTTACTTTGCTATTATATACATATTGAAAAGAGTAATAAAGAAACTTTGAAATCAAATTAATTTGATTTTAATAAAAACCAAAGTTGGAACTATTATGAATAAAACACTAATCATGAATTATATTGGATTCAGCCATTTAACTGACCAAATGAAAATTTTCAACTCAATTCATTTCTTTCACTGTTAAAAAAAAAAAGGGGGGGGGGGGGGTAATATTTTGTGATCTGATTAAATTTTTATTGTTGTTTTGAAAGTTTTAAACTTTTATACAGATTCTTTTTCTTTTGTTATTATATTTAATGCAAAAATTTTGATTTTGGAAATTTGACTTTATAGATCCCATGACTGGAAATTTAATTTTATCATCAAATTGACTAATAGTTCCTTAATTTTTTTTTTCAGTTACTGAATTTCACTTTATATCAGTAAATAAAGTAAAATAATTATAGATAAATATAAATAATTATAAATTCTGCGATTTAAAAAAAAAAAAATTTCAGAAAATACATAGGGAATTTCATTTCCAAGTTCCAGTATGAACCCAACAGTTTTGGCACGCCCAGTAGCGTCGCCCGAAAAAAATTCTTGGTGGAGGGGGGGGGGGGAGTTTTGTTTTCCATTTCTCCATATATTATTTCTGTGAAATTCAATGGGTTTCTGGGGATGTTATGACTTCCAAATCCACCTACTCCACCTGGCTCGCCTCGTAATGTTATGGACCCCTCGTATATTTTAATATAAATTATAGAACCGCAGTACTAAAATAAATATCGATCCACTCGAATTTCTCATACATTCATCACTCGGAGTGTTTAAGTCCACTTGCATAATTAGTATCAAAATATAAAAGACAATTATTATTTTATCGGATTTCGTATGCAAGTAATTATTTTTTAGCCTTTCGTAAAAATAAAAGATAAAATTACTTTTTCAAATTAACAGGTTTGTCATATCAATTAATTGAATGCATTTGGCTGATTTATGTTAATATAATATATAATCAGATATGTTTTAATAATCTTTGCATAACATAACGTAGTTTAAACTATCGTTTTTCCATAGTGGCGTTGCCAAAGATGGAGAGATGCCTCCTCCCCCCCCCCCCCCCCCGACTAACCCTTCCGACTACCAACTGTCCCTTCAGAAATTGTAGTTGCTTGCTATAGAAAAAAATGTATGAAAAGCATAACTTTCGAATAACTTATGTTCTAATAGTATAGAAATTATAAAATATTCTATTCAGTTCTAGTTTTTCACATAAAATTTCGTATCCAAACAAAATTGCATGGCTATACAAGCATTCGTTCTTCCGTTCTTAACTTAGTATCTATACGTTACAACACACACAGAGATGGATATCTTTATAAAAAAAGGGTTTGAAGTGTGTTCATAGGGGTCTTTAGATATACTTATCCGTTAAAATCTTGAATTTAAAATTTTGGCAAAAGTATCTTCCCACGTAAATGGAACTATCTAGATTCATGAGAATGATGTTGCCTAATACTGTATATGGAAAGTTAACATATTTGATGATATACTTATTATTTTTTTAATTTCACATAATTTTTTTTCATAAATTTATTTGAAAAACGTGCAATATTTCCAGAATGGTTCATGCTAGAGTTCTAAAGTTTGAAATGATTTTTTATTTAACATTATATTCAAGGGTCTGGTTTTTTAATGATTATAACCACTTATTACAGAAATTATAACCACTATACATCGAAAACTAAGAGCTCAATCCAAAACCCAATTATATACAATTGTAGGGCTTTCAAGAGCTACATATTCTTGCTTATTGTTCATAGTTCACTTTTAGTTTCTGAGATATAAGAATCACAAACTTGGAAAACAGAAAATTTTCAATCTTCTTCAAGAAGATGATAACTCAAACTATAAGAGCTTTTTTCAAAAATAAATATAGATTTAGAAACTAAATTTCCAAATACATATTTTTATCACTTACTATCGATATCTCTTTTATAGTTCTGAAGATATTTCGAGTAAAATTAAGAAAAATGAAACTAGTGCTCAGTCGGACAGATACTTTTAAAAGTTTTTCGAGGGAAAATATTGAAATTATTTTTATATATTCATAATCTGGACCTTATTTCCGACAAAACAAGCAAAATTATTTACATTTTACTTTCTCTGCAATACATCATATTGTATAGGGAAAGTATTGGAATCATGTCGAAAATAGCAACTCGAGTTTTCGACGGATCTACATAATACATGTTATGAAATCTCTAGAACACGAAAACACTATATTTAGCGTGACGTCTGTGTGTGAGTCTGTGCAGATTTTGATCCATTCTAACTTAAAAACTAATTGACCGAATTTCATAAAATTTTATAGGTAAGTTATTTGTGGGGTACCCTGGTGCTGATTAGATTTTGGTACAATTCTGAAAAACAAAACCTGTCTGTTTTTGAGAAAAGACCCGCAAAAAATATCTGTATCCACTCTGGCTAAAAAACTAAAATTTACCAAATTTAGTAGATAAGTCACGTGTGGGATACCCTGGTGCTGATTAGACAAAAGAACCTGCCTTTTTTTGCGAAATGGCCCGCAAAAATCGTCAAAATCAAAAATAAAAGATTACATATGCTCAAATAAATCAATTAAATGCTTGTTTTATACGTAATTTTTGACGATGAAAGAATAAGACATAAGACTAACCCCATTACTCTAAGACTAACCGTTCTAGAGAAATTTTATTTTTTTCGCCTGTTCACCACGCCACTTTTGAAAATAAGTTTAGTTACCAATGAAAACGAAAATTGAAGTGAAAGTCCAAATTCAACACTGTAAAATAATGTTGGGTGTTATTTTGTACAATTAAACTCGATTTAATAACTTAATTGAAGAAATAAAGAGAACGTGAATATGAGTCTGCATGGAAAGTCATGTGCTGCATCAGATTTTTTATCTCTCGGGTTCAGCGGTAAAAGCGCCCGAAGTGAAATGTTTACATTTTGCGTTACGATCCGTTTTCCCGCCACGGAAACCGCAAGCACAGATGTTATTCATATCAACATTTTTTTTTTCTCTGTCAATTGTTTCTGTGTAATGTAAAGCAATTTTCAATTATAGATCATTCAAAGTCATAGCTTTATGTGTTCCAAAGTTAGAACCGTCGACTACAAATCAGGATGAATTAGACACCAATTTTGAATTATGTTGGATTCACTGAAGCAAAATCAAATACAAATTTTCAACTCAATTCGATCGTTCAACTGCAAAAAAGAAAAATCTGATGTGGGCAGTACATGACTTTCCCTGCAGACTCAAATTCATTTTTTCTTTATTTCTTTAATAATTAATTAAATTAAGATTAATTGCACAAAATAACACTCAATTTGCATTTTTAATTCAATTTTTGTTTTTATTTGGTAATTGGATGGACATTTTTCTAAAGCCGGCATAACAAAAATGCGAAAAATCTTAAATATCTCGAGAGCGGTTAGTGGTAATGGAGAGCGGTCATGGAGTTGGTTTTATTTTTTTCCCTCGTCAAAAATTACGTATAAAATAAGCATTTAATCGATACGTAGTTATAAAATAAGCATTTAATCGATACATATATTTGAGTATACGTATTTTTTTTTTTTAATTTTATTTTGGCGAATTTTGTGGGCTATTTCGTGAAAAAAGGCAGGTTGTTCTTTTCCGAATCGTACCAAAATCTAATCAGCACCAGAGTATCCCACAAGTAACTTATCTACCAAATTTTGTGAAATTTGGTCAATTAGTATTTTAGCTAGAATAATGAGATTTTTGCGGACCATTTCGCAAAACAGGTGGGTTCTTTTTTTCCGAATAATAACAAAAACTAATCAACAAAACCTCAACAAATTTTATGAAATTCGATCCATTAATTTTTGAGTTAGAGACATACATTGCAGAGACACACACACAGGCGTCATTCTAAAAATAGTTTTTTCGTATTCTAGAGGTTCCAAAACGTGTAGATCCGTTGAAAACTCGAGTTGCGATTTTGGCATGATTCCAACACTTTTCCCATACATTGCAAGGAAAGTAAAAAATTGGGTGGAGCAATGTTCTGACTTTTGAATACTTTTTTAAATTGTGTCGTTTGAAATATTCAAATTGATTTTATAAAGTTTCTTTTTTTATTATTATTATATTTGATACCAAAAATTTTTTAAATTTGACTTCATAGATTTCATGATTTTCAAGTCGTTCCTACTAAATTTTATTGTCAGATACTGAATTTCAATTCTTTCAGTATATAAAATAATTATATAGATTAGAAAATTTCGTGATTAAAAAAAAATTCTGAAAAACTCAGGGAATTTCATTTCTAAGATTCAGTATGATCCCCACATTTTCGGTTAATCTAGTTTTTTTTATGTAGCTCCTCGTATATTTTATAAGAAATATTAGGGGTTTTCACTCGAATTTCTCATACATTCATAAGCCATAGTGTTTAGGTCTACTTTTATAATTAATATCAAAAGACAATTATTATTTTATCGGATTTCGTACACAGATAATATTTTAATTTTTCGTAGAAATGAAAAATAAAATTATTTTTTCAAATTATTTTTTCAACAGGTTTGTCACCCGAATTAATTTAATGCATTTGGCTGATCATTGTACTATATAATAATTTAATCAGTAACGTCGCAATAATTTTTCTTTGGAGGGGGAGGAGGGAGCGGTGGGTAACCAAAATATATTTGGTTCTTATATCTCTATATCATTTCTATAAGCTTCAATGGACTCTTACAAGGGGTTTTCGACCCTCCCCTCTTGGTCCCGCCACTGATTTTAATACCCTTTACATCCATCTCATACATGTTATCAATGCGACGCTAGAAAAATTTTTGGAAGGGGGTAACAAAATATTTTGTTTCCCATTTCTCCAAATATCAATTCTACGAATTTCAATTGGTTCTGATGGGTCCCTGGGGACTTTCAAGTTCAGAGATACTCATTCGAGTTCAGAGATACTCATATGTAATATTATGCGATAAATTTATTATCATTATTCTCGTAGAACTAGCTCGTTCCTTCATAAGAGAAGAAAGACACTTCGGGTAATAGCATTCTAATTTGACGCCAATAGTCGTTTATCTATCATAAGAATAACCTATTTCTGCAACCACAATGCTTGACTAAAATTTTGACAATGAATTTGGCGGAATATCGTCAACTTGTCAAGTTTTTAAATGTTGCCAAATTGACGAAAATATCGCCAAATTGATAAAAATGTCACCAGATTGATAAAAAATTTCGCTAAATCAATAAAGACTAATTGATGAAAATTTAATATATTGGAGAGAATATAAGAATCTCCTATAAGAGAAGATATTTTGGGTAATAGTTTTGTATTTGGACGCCATTAGTCGTTTATCTACTATAAGAACAGCCTATTTCACAAACCATAATGCTTGACGAAACTTTGGCGACAAATTTAGCGAATACCGCCAACTTGGCGTGTTTTTTAAATGTATCCAAATTGATAAAAATGTCACCAAATTGATAAAAATGTCGTCAAATTGATAAAAAAAAAATGTCGCCAAATTGATAAAAAAAATGTCGCTAAATTTATAAGAATGTCGCTAAATCACTTAAAATAATAACTGATTGACGAAAATTCAATATTTTGGAAAGAACACAAGAATAACTTATTTTTCCATCTGTAACGTTTGGCGGAATTCTGGCGACGAAATTTGGAAAGTGTTTCTTCCCTATTAAATTCATTTGTCACATGATGTTATGAAACATGGCATCTGGTACATCCGCGTTGTTTACTTATTTTGCTGTATCCAGGCCAGAACATATTTTCTGTTACTGTAGTTTCAAACAACTTAAATATTGGGAAGAGCAATGATTTCGGAATATCGTTGAATAAATAAGTTTTCAATTTCTTATCTGGAATTATAATTTTTCTGTATCCGGTTCTAATTTATCCATCCACATTCTCCGTAGGGCAAACTTACTGCTACTTAATATGGGGGACAGGGAGACTTTCATCCGCTAATTGAGAATCTTATTTCATATGTAATTTCAAATTTTTCTGTTTCAATTTTGGTCTATTTTTGACTTTATTATGTATTTTGATCCAACCCGACCCAAATATAATAAAACATGTCCCGGCTCGAGCATATCGTTAACTTAGGCACCTTGAAATTGATATAAACTTAATTTAAAACTGCCCCCCCCCCTCAAATTGAATTTCAAAATACGCCACTGCAAGCATTACAGACAGACAGGGTGTATAGATAACTATTGAGAATGAGTATAAAATTACAACATTATACAAAGTATCTTTTCTCGTGACTGGAACCTGAATGCTCGTGAATGATGCTAACAAAATTGTCGCATAATATTGTATATATACATATTTCACGATAGTTAATATTTTTTAATCTTTATTTTTGATAAATTCATTTGAAAGCGTGCACTATAGCGAGAACTGAATAACATACGAAATGATCATTTACATAACATTATTGAAGGTTATGATTCTTTTAATGATATTCAAAATTTAAATCAAAAATTTGAGGATCTTGCTTAAAACCAATAGAGTTCCAGTATTTACCGATTGTAATACTATATAATAAAAGAAGTTAAGAAAGAAAAAATGAATTTGAGACAGTAGAGTAAGTCATATGCTGCCCACATCAGATTTTTTACTCTGCCTACATAATGTATAGGGAAAGTATTGTGGCTGTGTCGAAAATTCGAATTGAAGTTTTCGATGGAATACGTTTCATACATCGAACGTTTTCGAGACATAGGTGTTTTCGTGGAAACGATATCTTGACAAACGAATGGAGCGTTTCGAACGTAATTTTGTGCGATTATTAGTGAATGGATGTGGATCCCTATGAATTTTAAACACGGCCGAATGTTCGGAAGACACCCAAATTTTCGAATGAATTTTTGAAAAAATCTGTACTTTCAATATTGTTAAATAAATTATTATTTTATACGCAATTTTTACTATAAAATGAATGATACAAGCTTTAGAACGCTAGCGTGGACCTTTCCCGAGATATTGCATGTTTTTGCAAATACATTTAGCTGAAAAATTGAATAAAATTGAACGGTATTAAGTCAAATGTATTACTTTCTAAAAAAATAATAAAAGCACGGGGGAATAAACAAATTTACGTCTAGCTGTAGAAGAACTCTCCTGCAGAGCAACCCGTGTCCTTGCAGCAAAGAATTTCTAACCGTACACTGCCACACTGACCTTGGATTGGGGTGCGCCGTGCGCACAGAATACTATATATTAGTTTGTGGGATGGGCACCTTCGATGAGTAATCTAAGCTCTGATACCAGCTCTCTGTGGAATGTTTTTTATGCTCTACCACTACTGTGATGGCAAAGAAAAAGATATGAAGAATTTGGATGTGGGGCAGACTTACGGACAATCTTCGTGAAACATGCTTATCCATTAAAATACTGAATTTGAAATTTTCCAGAAAACAATATTTTTTACAAGCAACATACTACTGTGTGTATAACGAAAGTGTGATTTTCTTAAAATTTTTCGAATTCGATATTTTGACGAATACTCTTTGGAAAGATATTCGTACCGCTATGAAAATTTAGGTGTGGATACATTATGTAACAAATTAGTACTTGATGTAATTTTTTATAATTCTCATAATTAGAAGTCCAATTATTCGAAATTTTATTTTATATATATATATATATATATATATATAATAATAGTTTGAATGTCCAATGATAGAAAAGTGAGAAGCTGCAACTCGAAAAACCTAACTTTATAACAAACCTACAAATTATATATATATATATATACATATATATATACAAGGTGTCCCAAAAAGATTGAAACACGCTTTAATTCTTTACCTGTTGGAGATAAGTGGGCAATGTAAATTGCAAAAATGTTGAAAGTAAGGTAGGAAATAAGACTACGTTAATGAAATAGTCCTCCCATTGATTTTCAAAAAGTTACACTTTTTAAATTTTTACACGACCCTCTTAGGCAAATTTGGTCAATCAGAATTTTTTTTATTTTTAATGCAACAAGATCATTAAAAAAACCCGCATAGATGTATCTTTAAAATTGAGCGAGTTATATTTAATTAAACATTGTGAATGGGGACCCTATATCAAATTAGAAATGTAAATTTGTGACATATCACAAAAAGATAAAACTGGATGATAATACATAGGAGACATTTTTGCGAATTCAGCGTAGGCTCACGATGCGATCACGGATTCTTAAGTACTTTTCAATAACTAAGTACTTTTTCAATAATTAAGTATTTTTAAGTACTTTTTTTTTATCCAAACAATTTCCATCGTCAATTTGTTTATGAACCATATTTTCACTGATGAAACAGCCTTTTTCCTTTATCATAATTCAGTTGATTTTAAAGATACAGATATGCGGGTTTTTTTTAATGATCTTGTTGCATTAAAAATAAAAAATTTCTGATTGACCCAATTTGTCTAAGGGAGTTGTATAAAAATTTAAGAAGTGTAACTTTTTGAAAATGAATGGGAGGACTATTTCATCAACGGAGTCTTATTTCCTACCTTACTTTTAACATTTTTGCAATTTACATTGCCCAATTATCTCCAACAGGTAAAGAATTAAAGCGCGTTTCAATCTTTTTAGGACACCCTGTATACACACACACACACTTTGCAATAATATATATGCGCCCATAAAAAATTGAGCTATCGCCACAAAACTCGGCATGCAATGTCGTTATAAGAGTGATGTAAATGATTAAACTGCCAGCAGCACTGATGTTATAGCATCCTTGGACTCGAATCGAACATTTTTGAAATGATGTCTGTATATGTGAGTCAAAGGACGAGATATAAGGAACAAATGGAGCGTTGTGATTTCAAACAAAATTGGGCACGATTATTACTGGAACCCTGGATTTTAAACGCGATCAAACGTTCGGAGACGCTGAAATTTTCGTAACAGTTTTTGAAAATATCAGAAAAAAGGCATGATCTTCAATAATATTACATAAATAATCATTTTATACGCAATATATCATTGGAAAACGATATTTTATAACTGAAACACGAACAAGTTCTCGAAGTATTGCACATTTATAAAACAGAGTTTTTCGAATTTTATATTATTTGGATGATTAGAACTAGAATTATTCGAAGTGTAAGAATTTCATAATAGCAATAATGCTATGAAATGGAACAATTGTCTAATGGAACAGTTGTTGTTAAACGATAATATGGCTATAAATAATATTGAAATAGTATTTAATAAGTCAAATTCATCTAATTAAGCGGCGTGACAGATATGCTAACTTAAAAAATAAATGTAAGAATTTTTACGAAATGATTTTTTAAAAAAAACTAAATATTTTTAAGAAAAAAATTAAGAAATATATCTTTTAGATGGCGAAAAGTCATAAAAAGATATATTTTTACTTTTTCATACACATAAACAAAATATATTTGTTTTTTCACACATTTTTTAACTCGAAATTTTATCGGAATTACTTTCTACGACTTCTTGAACATATTTCGAACACTTTGAGAACATATTTCGAACACGTCCATACACAGACGGACACTTTTCGAAACTGTTTGAAATTTATTCAAATGACCTTAAAACATGTTTTCCTGTCAAAATATCGAATTTCAAAATTTTCGCGGAAGCAAAGGTCACAGTTTCCGGTACAAAAAACTTAAAAAAAAAAACTTAAAAAAAAAAAACTTTAAAAAAAAAAAAAACTTAAAAAAAAAAGAAAAGAAAAACCCTTCATCAATGCCAGAGAAGTCACCTTAGCAAAAGCAACTACTCACATGAATCACAGTGAAAGTAATTGGTAAATTATTGGGCGTCAAAGTACAACGCTATTACAAGATGTACCTTCATACGTAAATGGAACGAACGCTAGGTTTACGAGAATAATGTTGCGTAATATTGCATATGGAAAGTTAACATACTTGACAATATACTTACTACATTTTTAATTTTATAATTTTTTTTATAAATTTATTTAAAAAACGTGCAATATCTCAAGAATGGTTCATGCTAGCGTTCTAAAGTTGGAAATGATTTTTTATTTAACAGTATCCAAAGGTCTGATTTTTTCAAAAATTTATTAAAAAATCGTACAATATTTCGAGAACAGCTCATGTTAGCGTTCTACAGTTTATATCATTCGCTTTCTAATGAAAATTAGGTTTGAAATGATTTTTTATCATTCTTAATAGTGCTTGCTGCATTTTATTAATTTTTTCACAAATTAAATCGAATATTAGGGGTAGGGGTCAGAGCCTGATTAACGCACCACGGGCCTCCGGGGCCTAAATTTTGTATGTGATAAAAATCTTAAGCAGAAATAATTTTATTTAATTAATTTACAACTGGTAATATTGGTTTTTATTTTAAATTATAGAACATGTTAATAGTTTTAAATATTATATATCCTTTAAAGACATATATTACTTTGAAATAAAATGTTTGGGAATTTTCTACATTTAAAACATTAGGGATTGTGATCTTGAGCTTCTAAATGTGTTATGTGGTGATGTTTTGTATGTGTTCGGTGTGCTTATGGAAGTGGGTCTTCTAGACATTTGATCGCGTTTAAAATAAATATGACTCACTGATTATAACAATGGTAATGAATTTAATTGAGACGCTTCATTCGTTCGTGAGATATTGCCACCACAGGATCACGGCCACACTAACATACATACATACATACGCACACTAACCTACATACACACACATCACCTCAAAAACTTTCGACTCATGTTCAGGGAAGCTTGAAACGCACTCTTCTACTCGAATTAGAATTTTTGACCTCGTCACACTACTTTCCCTATATAATGCTTATGTATGGTTGGAAAGTAAAAGCTAGTTTTTGTTATTTCCATGATTAGAACTTAGAAGTCTAATTATTCGAAATTTTAGATTTTCTTAGCATTCTACCATATGAAGAAACATGATAATTTTCTAAACCATGATGGAAAAAAATTGAAAGATTGAATCAAAGATCTACAAATTACTCTCTTATTGTTCATAGGGAACTTTTAGTTTTCAAGATACGCTCTCATGTATTTTAATGCTTAGTATCTGCTGGTATTATACTACCCAGTCTCCAGTGTGTGTCTTCATTTGACTTTTTCAAACATTAACATAGTATTTAGTTCTGTTTGTTTCACAATCATTATCAGAATAAAGGTATAAACTCTTGCATTCCTAATATATAGTGAAAGTGCTAACTAAAATAAAACTAAAAGTGCTAGGTATGAACTAAAAAGTAATTTGTACTCCTTTGAAAACCCTACAAGGATATATAATATGATTTTTGATCAGCTTCTTAGTTTTCTAATTATAGTGATTATAA
This sequence comes from Amaurobius ferox, assembly GCA_951213105.1. NCBI lineage: Eukaryota > Metazoa > Arthropoda > Arachnida > Araneae > Amaurobiidae > Amaurobius > Amaurobius ferox. The sequence continues at coordinate 92,415,428 of OX578142.1, read as the reverse complement.
TATCGATATTTTAATATTCTGAACAATTCTTTAGGAAGGTGGTTCTATTGTTGATATTTTAACATTTGAACTGTTTTAAAAAAATAATTTTAATTTCGATATTTTAATATTTTCAACTGTATTTAAAATATCTATGAAGACAAATCACCCACAAAGAAATATGCTATTCACGCAAAAATATTTCATCTCCATTAAACTGGAGTCACTGCTGATTTTTTCATTATGAAAATTATTATTTCAAAACAAAACCTATGAAAGTTCATTTCACGAATTGACCAAGTAAGCAAAAGGACTGTCAGCTTTGAAGGTCGCCTCTACTGCCACACAGACTCTCTTCCCTTCAGGGCACAACGGCAGGTTGAAGATTATAAAAGAGAGGGGGTCATAAAAGGAGATAGATGCTTTTCGTTCAGCCGTCACCCCCAAAAGTAGCTTTCGGAGGTGACGGTCCAGCCCTCCTAATTCTTGGAAGAATGTAAAGGGGGAAACTCTAGCAGCTATTTTGTTTCTGAAGATCGACATGACGACGACACGACATACGACATATCTTGGGTGAGTTAACGGAGCGCCTAGATATAAAATACATCTGTATCTCCAGGATGAAGTTGATGGGTGAATTTTACATTATATGTGATACATGGCAAGTGCGTAGTACAAATGAGTAATGAGAACCCTCGCAGCATAAAAGGGAGCGGGGACCAAAGAGAATTTCAGAACAAGCAGGTATCCAATCAGAAAAGGCAAGCAGAGCGGACTACAGAAAAGGCCCTTTTCAGGGCCACCCAGAACTTACAAGAAGTAAGTCTGGATAGCGCTGAAAAAGATGGATATTTTATCCATCGGGTTTGCGTTATTAGAGAGATTCAGTTTCACATATTTAACAAAGTTGATTACATTATTGATATCGAGATCGGTGAGGATGCTCTTGATTTCATTAAACAAGGTAAAGAATTCGTTGAATCCAGATGAGTTAATGTTGCTGCCCTCCTTCCTGGTGGGAGGGGGGGGGGTCTCGGCTGTTTATGGGAGGCTATGTTGGCATACGTAGAGTGGTTATTGATTTCTTTGGGTTGCTTTTGGATTTCTATAGTCTGTTGATTGCCGTAAGTAGTGGACAAGGTGTCCGGAAAGTCAGAGGGCGAGGGAGCCGACTGTGCGGCGGGGGCTTTATTTTGGACGGTTTCTTTTTTTCTATCAATGTTCTGGCGTCTGTTAGCAGGGCAGAGTCTGTAATTTGCGGGATGAGCACCCCCACAATTGCAGCAAGCCGCAGGGGATTCCCTGGGGTGGCCGCAATCACGAGTGTGATGCATACCTGCGCATTTCAAACAACGGCTTTGGAAATTACATCCTTTTGACGAGTGTCCGTGCCGCTGACAATTGTAGCAGATCTTTAAAGCATTGGAAGTAAAAGGGGAGATAAAAATTCTAAGACTAAGCAAGTGTTTGATTTCAAGAAAAGAGTTAACGGATTTTTGGCTAATAAGAACGAGGAAAACAGGTATGGGGGTGCCGAGTTTGCGGTTTTTGAACTGAGTGATGTGGTTGATATCAATTCCATTTGCATTGAGCTCTTTGATGATTTCATCAGTGTCGGAATTGATGGGGAGTCCGTGGATAGTGAATTTTTTGGGATTGTTGCTTTTTAAATTGATGGAGCTGAAAGGGATTTCTTTTTCAGTGAGCAATTTATGAATTTTGAGGTAATCATCAACGCTGTGCGGCGAGAGTTTGATCGTTTCTCTACTGTAACTACCGATGATAGGGGTTTCAAGATGAGTGTTGATTTCAGCGACCGTTTTTTGCCATCCGGCGTTAGCAATTAAGAAAAAAGGTTGCGGTTTAATTTCGTCTGCCTCTGAAGGGGGGAGGGAGTCTTCTTTAGGATTAGTTTCGTTGTTTAGGATTTCGAAAGAGTTATTAAGGTTAACAGGCGTGGAAGCAAGCGGTTGAGGGTTTTTGGCAGTGTGTCTTTTGCTGGGGGATTTGAACTCATTTTTGGCGTTCGTGGCCTCGATTTCGATAGAATTGGCATTTTTGTCATTAAAGTCGACATCAAAAGTGATTTTCTCAGAGTCCGACGTTTCGGGGGGAGTCGTTTTGACAATCTTCCTTTTAGGGGAGGGGGGGGGGGGGTTGCTAATATGCTTAAGGAATTTCAATTTCCTGGAGTTGAATTTTTTTACGGTTTCATTATCATAGATGAGGGAAAAATCAATGAATTCAGGGAAATCGCTGGTTGGGTTCTCAAAATACTCAAGAGTAGCTAAACACTTACCAGTGAAGTCCTTCAGCTTCAGGTAATCAGTCTTCAGTAGTTCAATTTCATCGAAGCCCCAGTCGGCCAGGAAATCAGCAATGTCCGTGAGGAAGGTGGCAATCCATTTTGGTTTGGCGTCAAAGTTGAATCCTTGGCTGTCAGGCTTGTGGTTTCTCAGTCGGTTGATAACCGTGGCACTTCCCCATGGCAGGAGGACAGTCTGTGTACAAGGAACTCCTTTGTCGTCGGTGTATTGAGCAAGCTGAACTTCGGTGTCGAGAAGGCTCGAAAACGAGGTGTCGCCAGAGAACGAGGAGCTCACGTCTTTCTCCATCCACTCACACGAGGGTAACTCCTCTGAGTGAAGAGTCTTTTCTGAAGATCTAGTGCACAATCTCTTTTTATGCCTCGCCTGGTTCTGGTATATAAATGCGGGAAAATGATGTTAGCTAGCTACACGTAAATAGTATTAAAATCATATATTAACACAAATCACCTAAATGCGGCGAATTTATTGGGGTGACAGCCCTGTTACCAACTTGATAAAATAAATATCTTAAAAACTTTTACGTAAATTTTTAAATGAAGGCTGGCTAATAAAAAGATATATTTTTTACTTTCCCTGCAATACATGGTAATGTATAGGGAAAGTATTGGAATCATGCCGAAAATCGCAACTCGAGTTTTCGACGGATCTTCACGTTTCGAGACCTCTAGAATACGATAAAACCATTTTTAGCGTGACTTCTGTGTGTGTGGCTGTCCGTGCAATGTATGTATCCACTCTAACTCAAAAACTAATGGACCGAATTTCATAAAATTTGGTAGGTGTGACTCTTGGGTGTGACGCTGGTGCTAATTAGTTTTTGGTACAGTTCGGAAAAAGAACCCGCCTTTTTTTGCAAAATGGCCCGCAAAAATCTTATGTATCCACTCTAGCGGAAATACTAATCGACCAAATTTCACAAAATTTGGTAGATAAATCACTTGTGGGATACTCTGGTGCTGATTAGATTTTGGTACGATTCGGAAAAGAACAACCTGTCCTTTTTTACGAAATGGCCCGCAAAAATCGCCAATATCTGAAAAAAAGACTACGTATGTTCAAATTTATCAATTGAATGCTTGTTTTATACGTAATTTTTGACGAGGAAAAGAATAAGAACAACTCTTTGAGATTTCTTACATTTTTGTTATGCCGCCTTTGGGAAAATGTCCAATTTCCAAATAAAAGCAGAAATTGAATTAAAAATGAAAATTTTGTGTTATTTTGTACAATTAAACTCAATTTAATGAGTTCTTAAAGAAATATAGAAATAATGAATTCACGTCTGCAGGGAAAGTCATGTGCAGCCCACATCAGATTTTTTATATTCCAATACTGATTGATACAAGTGGATCTAAACAATCTGGAATAGTAATGCGATAGTCAGTGGAGCAGAGAAGGTGGACATGCATGTACCCCTCCAAGGGCTTAATTTATTTATTAAAATGCAGTTTTTCTTGTGTATTCTTATATAATTACTTTCCCCACAATATAATTACTAATTTATATATAAATCCAGAAGCAGACAGAAAACACAGATGCAAAACACAGAAATTTTGACGTCTAAATCTTTGAAAAATACCAAATCTTGCATAACATTTCACTCACTTATTTAGGAATTAAATTTTGTGTTGTTCAAAATGCAATTTTTGATAACAAATTCGTTATACTTCCTTGATAGAGGCTGGCTGACGCATGAACATTTGATAAATGCATATGCGTCAGCCACACACAACGCCTTTGACAATTGCATCAAAGGCGTTGCGAGTTCTCTCATTACTAAAAAATATATTAATAAAAAGAAGAAAGGCATGAAGATGTATTGTTGCCAAAAAATAAGAGATTTTTTAAAAGAGTTTTAAAATGAGAATGCCAATTTGAATATAAAGCAACACTGAGTAACGTTGTAGTTTATCTTCTCTTTCTCTTTTAGCACATGACTATCTTACTGATAACGTAGTTCTTTTTGACTAATAAAATTTAAATACCATAAAACCATTTCTCTGCCCCACGGAATGAGGGGGTCGAGTTTTTGACATGAACGATAAAATAAATGTGCAAAAATTCAGCTTTCTAGGTCACGAGAGGACTTTTCGGAATCCCCCCCCCCCTCATTTTCTTTGTCTCAGAAAGTGTGTGTGTGTGTGGGGGGGGGGGGGGGTTGAAAATCCGACTTCGTTAAGATCTATCCTATGTTCGATACTATATTTGCAAAGATTCAGTTTTCTAGGTCACCGAGGAGCTTCTGGAATCTGGAAAGATAGAGACACTCAGACAATTTCAATCCTTCCACGTGGACAAAATAAAATTCATTTACAATTTAGTTCAGGCCACACGAAACTGCACAGGCAAAGTTCTTTATGGCGGCCACATGGAAGGACTGAAATTGTCAGTTCTCAAAGAAGCTCGCAAAAATTGTGGCTTACAGCAAGTTTCTTGTTGCCACTGCAGATATTGGCTACTCCATGCTGACGAGCGTATAATAAGCGCGAAACAGGTACATTGCTGATATTTGCAATGGGACCTGTATCTATATTTTTGGGAATGCCCCTTATAGGCGGGTTTTGTGTTTTATGAAGACAGAAGCATGTTAGACGATTATTATATAGATATTAATTACGTCCTCCAAATTTATTATTAAAGCTCAAAATATATATAATTGTATTTTTACTTTCCCTGCAATACATGATAATGTATGGGGAAAGTATTGGAATCATGTCGAAAATCGCAACGGAAGTTTTCGACGAATCTACACGTTTTAAGACCTCTAGAACACGAAAAAAATATTTTTAGCATGACGTCTGTGCAATGTATCTACTTTAACTCAAAAACTAATTGACCTTATTTAAAAAAAAATTTGTAGGTAAGTCTCCTGTGAGCGACCTTGGTGCTGATTAAATTTTGCTACGATTCAGGGGGGGGGGGGGGGGGGGATGAACGAACCCACCTTTTTTTTTTTTTGCAAAATAGCCCGCAAAAATTGCCAGTATTCACTCTAGCTGAAGGTGACCAAATTTTACAAAATTTGGTGGATAAGTCACATGAAGGATACCTTCTGGTGCTGGTTAGATTTTGGTACGATTCAAAGAAGATAAACTTGCCTTTTTTTACGAAATGGCCCTTCAAAAATATAAAATAAAAGACAACGTTTGGTAAAATGTATCAATTAAATGCGTGTTTTATATGCAATTTTTGACAATGAAAAGAGTAAGGCCAAATCTATTACTCTAGGACTAGCCGTTATTGATATATTTTATGGGTTTTTTTTTTTTTTTCATTTTTGCTACACTACCTTTATTAAGTTCAGTAACCAAATGAAAACGAAAAATTAATTGCAAATTCAGTGTTATTTAAATTTAAAATAATTATGGGTGCTTTTTTGTAAAATTAAACTCTAATGAATTATTGAAGAAATAAAGAGAATGTGAATATGAGTCTGCAGGAAAAGTTATGTGCTGCTCACATCAGATATTTACATTTCCGGCAGTACATGGTAATGTATTGGGAAAGTATTGGAATCATGTCGAAAATCGCAATTCGAGTTTTCGACGGATCTACACGTTTTTTTGAGACCTTTAGAATACGAAAACAGAGTGAGCGTGACTTCTGAGATTCTTTCAGAGTGAACTTTGTGTGTGTCTCTGTCTGTTTGTTCAATTCCTATATCTACTCTAACTCAAAAACTAATGGGCCCAATTTCATAATATTTTGTAGGTAATTCACCCTGGTGCCGATTAGATTTTGGTACGATTCGGGATAAAAGAATCTGCCTTTTCTTGCAAAATGGCCGACAAAAATTGTATGTATTCACTCTAGCTAAAACACTAATAGACCAAATTTCACAAAATGTGGTAGATAAATCACTTGTGTGTGACCCTGCTGCTGATTAGATTTTGGTACGATTCGGGAAAAAAGAACCTACCTTTTTTTTTGCGAAATGATTAGCAATAATCGTATGTATCCACTCTAGCTGAGAAACTGACCAAATTTCATAAAATTTGGTAAATAAGTTGCTTGTGAGTTACCGTGATGCTGGTTAGATATCTGTACGATTCAGGGGGGAAAATGATCTGCCTTTTTTTCTTTGCGAAATAGCTTGCAAAAATCCCCAAGATCTAAAATAAAATACTACAAATACATCAATTAAATGCATGTTTTACACGCAATTTTTGACGACGAAAAGAATAAGACCAACCCCATTACTAAGATGAACCATTTGCCAGATATTCAAGTTTTCTAAATTTGGGAACTGAAAACATTTTTCACTGTAGTGAAAAAGCTATCTAATTAAATTTCTTAAAATTTAGTAGTTACGTCCCTTGAGGGTTATTCTGATACAGATTCGATTTTGGTATGATTCAGAAAAATATAACCGACCTTTTTAGCGAAAGAGCTCGAAAATATTGTGAAAATGTGGAAGACCCAGACAACTCGACTGACCCATGGGCTTTCAGTAGCTGTTTGAGTGGCCGGGATCGTGAAAATATGAAATAAATGAATAAAATCGCTAAAATATATCAAGTACTTATTCTTCATGTAATTTTTGACAGCACAGTGAATAAGATTGACCCCATGACTAGGATAAACAGTTCTTTTTTTGGAATTTTGAAGCTATATATATATATATATATATATATATATATAGCCAAATGCATTAAAACTGTAAGTTGGATATACTATCAGAAAAGTATATATGTTATTTTCTGCAATTAAAATACATTTAATGCATCATGAAATAAAAAAATATCTGATGTGGGTAGCACATGACTTTCCTTATATAATTATATAATGCAATAAATTTACTACTTTTACAGTAAAAAAAGGTTATTCTTATAGTAGATACTTTCCAAGATATTCTTTCCAAGATATTGGGAGATTTATTATAGTATATTCTTTCCAAGATATTGAATTTTCATCAATGAGTCGTCATTTTCATTGATTTAGCGTCATTTTTATCCATTTTGGAAACTATTAAAAATGTTGCCAAGTTGGCGACATTCCCCTAAATTCGTCGCTAAAATCTCGCCAAGCGTTATGGACAGAGAAATAAGTTATTCTTACAGCGGGTAAATGATTATTGGCGTTCAAATACACAAGTATTACTCAAAGTATCTTTTCTTGTAAATGGAACGAGTTAAATCCACAAGAATGATGTTACCAAATTTATCGCATGATATTACATATGCAAAGTGAACATGTTTCTTAACAGTTAATATTTTTTTTAATTTATGGGATTTTTTAATAAATGTATTTGAAAAATGTACAATATCTCGAGAACGGTTCATGCTAGCGTTCTAAAGTTTATGTCAATCGTTTTCTAGGGAAAAATTACGTAAGAAATGTATGTCTATTTGCGTAACTTTATTAAAGGTTTTGATTTTTTGATGATTTTTTTCAAAATTTCACTTGAAAATTTAGGGGGGTTCTGAACATTCGATTGTGTTTTAAAACAATAGGCTTCCAGTATTCACGGATTGTTATTTTTGTACCAAATTTTCTTCGAATCGCTCCATTCGTTCGTGAGATATCGTTTCCACAGAGTCACTGACACACACACAGACATCACTTCAAAAATGTTCGATTCGTGATCAGAGATGCTTGAAACGTGCTTTCCCGTCGAAAACTCGAATTCGAATTTTCGACCCCGTCACAATACTTTCCTTATACATTATGTATATAAGGAAAGTAATAAGAAAACGAATTTGAATTTGTAGGGAAAGTCATGTACTGCCCACATCAGATTTCTACCATTGCTTTCCATTCTACATATTTTACAGCAAAATATAAGTGCAAACAGTTTTATTTATACATTAATTAATATATGCGTTATTTTGAAGAATGAGTTCAAAACAGCATCTAGAGTCGAGTAGCTTGGCTATGAAACTGTTCAAAATTTCCGCATCAACCACTCAGCTTCAAAAAGTATTTTCAAACTGGTCAGAAATACATTAACATTTACTCCTTTAAAACAATTATTGTATGTGTATCATACCTAAAAAATACAGGGACCTAGAATGTTCTCTTCTGATAAAAGGAAAGAATAACGATATTTCAATTAAAAAAAAAAATCAGTGGTCAGTTATATTTCATACCATAAATAATTACTTTCCTTATATACATAATGTATAAGGAAAGTATTGTGACGGGCTCGAAAATTCGAGTTTCCGACGGGAGAGCACGTTTCAAGGATCCCTGATCACGAATCAAACATTTTTGAAGTGATGTCTGTGTGTGTCGATGTCGAAGGCCCAGACCACACAGCCAACCCTAGGGCTTACGGCAGTTTAATGTGTGGCCGGGAGAGGAGGTTAGCCGAAACCGTCCTCCAATCAGTCACCAAGTTTCAGTCTGCAATTATTTAAAATTCAATAAAGTGGTTACATGGTAAATATACATACAGACAGTTTTAGAGTTTTACATAAAATACAGTGGGAAGGGAGGCAAAGAAACGTAGATTTTAACAAATTTTGAATTTTGAGGTAAAAATTAAATTATTTTCTTAAAATGAAATTAAATTTATGTAAAACGTATGGCCAAAAGAATCCGAGCAACCGCGGGAAAAGGGACAATACAGTAAAAACCAACAAAAGAAAGCAAAAAGAACATAGCTGAATAAAGGTTACAATCTGTTGAGGTAACCGGATAAAGTTAAGTGCAATATAGCACTACATGTACATGGTAAGACTTTCAAATATATGAACAGCCGAGGAACACAGGGAAAACAGATATATACAACAGAGAAATATAAACAGGAAACAAAATATACAAAAGACGGACACCAAAAAGTGTAAGTGCAGAAACAATAAGAGACAAACGCCTGGAACAGGGAGGACAACATTGACCGAAGAAAATTGAAAGCAGTTGGCACCAAGCTTGCTAAGGAACCTGATTGGAGATTTCTCTCGCAATTAAAACACAGTTTTTCAACCTATTTAAAAGAATTTTATTGGTTCTGACACCAGAGAACCAAGTCGCACGAAGATTATCTGGAGGACGGGTTAAGTGAAATTTTGAGGTATGGGGGCAATTAAAGACGTAATGATCTACGTCACCATATGAATTACAAAGACAATTTGAAGAACGTTTATGTTTGAAAAAATGAAGATAGTCAAGAAAAGGACCATGACCCGTTAAAAAATAGATTAAGAATTTGTTATAAATTTGAAAATTCGGGTTGACTTTGGGTAAATAGCTTAGAATTCTGGCAGGGTCATGAGTCCGGGGGGAAATATAATCATTAAGAAGAGATTGCCAATTTTTAAGAAGGAAAGATTTACAATTATTAATCAAAAAGGAGTAGGGAAAAGGTATAAGGAGTGGGGTGCCGGAGATCGTAGCTTGTTTGGCCAGTTCATCGGCGATTTCGTTGCCCTGAATATTAGAATGGGCCTTGACCCAGGATAAGTTAATTAATGATTTGTAGGGGTGAGCATTAGTTTTAATTTTAGATAGAAATTTCGTTTTATTCTTGATAGATTTAAAAGCCGAAATAGATGACTGACTGTCCGAAAAGATGTTGATTTTTAAATTGTTTTTGCCGGCCCAGAGGATGGCCTGGTTGATGGCCTCAAGTTCGGCTTGAAAAACTGTGTTTCCAGTTCTAAGTTTAAAGGATAGTGATTCGATCAGTCGATCATTTTCGAAAATGCATATTGATAAACCTACATTATTATCCAGTTTTGACCCATCTGTGAATACATTAAACCTAGAAAACGAGGAAGGGTTCGAGGAAGAAAAATTTAAAACACGAAGGGGAGGAGGAAGGCTAGAAAGAGAACAAAGGCAATCAAATTGATCAGGGGAGGGAATGGAGGGGTCCGAAAATAAGTTAAGTTTATGTTTCCAAAAGTTATATTTAATAAAAAGAGTTTTAATGACTAAATGGACAGGGGGAATACCGGTAATTGAAAAAAGAGAAATGTTCGAAGTTGTCCGAAAGCCAGGGCAGATTTTTAATAAAAAGATTCTTTGTAATGAAGTAAGTTTTGAAATTTGATCCCGTGTGAGATTACCCCCCCAAACCCCAGATCCGTAAATAATAACCTTTTCAATTACAGTCAAGTACCATATTTTTAAAAGAGCTTTATTAACCCCCCAGTTATTCCCAGAAATTTTTCCAAATGTTGAGGACAACTTGAAACATTTTTCTTTTAAGTAGAATATGTGAGCGCTCCATTTTAAGTTATTGTCAATTATAATACCTAGGTAGTTAAGAGTTTTGGAAATTTTGATGGGTTTATTCTGAAGTCTAATACATCGATTATATATTCTTTTGGATCTGTATTTGTTGATAATAATGCATTTTGATTTTTCGTGGGAAATTGAAAGTTTCAAGGAAGTGAGGGAATCCGAGATGAGACCAAGAATTTGATTTGTATTTTGGGTGGTAAATTTAATATCGGAACCAGACGTGACCACGGCCAGATCATCCGCAAAGGCCTGCAGGTAGAAGAGGTCGTTGTTAAGGGTTAAGATACTATTGAAATAGATATTCCACAGGATCGGAGAAATTACCGAACCCTGTGGAGCACCCATAGAAAGTAATTTAGAGAGGGACAAATTGTTACCGGTAAAAGTGATAGAACGGGAGGACAAATATGAATAAATAAAAGCACGAAAAGGGAGAGGGAGGTTAATTTTTTCAAAAGTAGAGGGAAGAACATTCCAATTTAAGCTGTCAAAGGCCCCGCAGATGTCTACCGTGGTAAGGGAGACATGATGTCTGTGTGTGTGTGAAAGTATGTGTGTGTCAGTGGGTCTGTGGAGACGATAACTGACGAACGAATGGACCGATTTGAACCAAATTTGGTACAAAAATCACAATCCATAAACACTGGAAGCCTATTGTTTTTATACGCAATTGAATGTTCAGAACCCCCCTAAATTTTCGAATGAAATTTTGAAAAAATCGTCAAAAAATCAAAACCACTAATAAAGTTACGCAAATAGACATTTCTTATGTAATTTTTCATTAGAAAACGATTGACATAACTTTTAGAACGCTAACACGAACCGTTCTCCAGATATTGTACATTTAAAAAAAATATCAAGAAGTCATATAAAATAAAAAAAAATATTTCCTATTGATAAACATGTTCACTTTTCATATGTAATACCATGCGATAAATTGGGTGACATCATTCTCGTGGATCTAGCTCGTTCCATTCATGAAAAAAGATACTCTGAGTAATACTTTTGTATTTGAACGCCAATAGTCATTTATCTGCTGTAAGAATAACTTATTTCTTAGTGCATAACGCTTGGCGAGATTTTGGCGGAATGTCGCCAACTTGGCGACTTTTTGAAATGTTGCAAAATTAACGAAAATCTCGCCAAATGGATAAAAATGACGCTAAATCAATGAAAATGACGACTAATTGTCGAAAATTCAATGTCTTGGAAAGAATATTAGTATCTACTATAAGAAAAACCTATTTTTTTTACTGTAAAAGTAGTAAATTCATTACATTATATAAGGAAAGTCATGTGTTGCCCACATTAGATTTTTTTATTTGTAAATGAGGGTGTATTTACAACACACTAAGTCATTATTAAAACATCCTAATCAGCGAAGCATGGAGGAAATTTTGGGAGATAGTGTCTATCCAAATAACCCGCTACCAAGTAACTTTTGTTTTAAATGTATATTGTTTGAATTAAGTACATAAAATATGTCGAATAATGTATGAATTAAGAGGGAGTTGTTTGAGTAGACGTTGTCTTCCCATATTTCCCTCATGGTTTGCCACCGATCTTAATGGTAATGTGGCTCTTGAAAAGTTCCATTTTTTTATGACACACAGGCCAAAATGTTTTCTCACTAATACTATATGTCATGGAGAACAGACGGGGGGGGGGGGGGGGGGGGTCTCCTGCTTATCTTATGAAAACTGATTTAAATATTGCCATGTATTTAAAATATGTATCTTTTTCATCATGAAATTACAAATATTACAATACTTTAATACTTCCATGTCATACAATGCAATACAATTAGAGTATAACAAAGAATTAAAAGGTTTGAGTAGGTGAATAATAAAAAGCCCTTATAAATGGAAAGGTATACCCCAACTCAAATGGAAATGTCTGACTTCACCATTGGTGAAGGCAGACATTTCTATTAGCCAGTGACTGTTAGACACCGACCAGATTGTATATACATATATCTGGAAGAGGACAATTTAAATCTATATAGTGATCTAAATTAAGAGTAAGTGCATTTTATTGGTAGGTCCTGTTTAATTGAGTCAGTATTGAAGAATGTAGTTACTCTTCTCCATTTTTGGTCGAAAAGCTTTTTTTTTATATATATTCTTGTTCATGGTGGTAGGTATGTGAATCAAGTAGTATTCTGAAAAAGTCACATTCTTTGATATTTATTTAGTACTCAGAACCAATTTAGTTGAAAAACTAACGTTCTCCACTGTGAATCTTGCTGCAAAACTCACATTTTCCATTCAGCCAACAGGAAGACTTTATCAGCTCACATGATCAGCCATCTACTTACTTTTCTATTACCTTTTCGTTACATAGTATGGTTGAGTGTGATTCATTATCATTTGTAAAATATAGTATTTGAAGCTTATTTTAACCAAAGTAGATATTTTTATATTTATTCTTTTAAAATGTTACATTTTAATTAGTTTTGATGTAAAACATACCATTCATCAATTAAATCTTGTTTTTTACCATAGATAAATTTTGTTTTCCTGTGGTTAAATTACTCTTTATGAATCATTCCAGCTTACAGTATAGCGACAATTAAAATGAAAAGGTTTTCAGGTTTTATGAATTTTAAGCGAAGTGAGTAAAATGACAAAAATAGAGATGTGAGTTTTGCAGTTAAGCCTCTTTCTTCCTTTATAACTGGAGTGACTGATAAATTTCTTTGCAAGCTGTAACTTCCCTCCCCTTCTCTGGGGGGGGGGGGGGTAGCCTGCATGGTAAAAGGTAATCTATACTTGCAATCAATGTGGATATTTCTATAAGAAGTTTCGATCAATATTATATGATGTTTCATGCACAGTCATTCTACATGGAGATATTAGCTTATATTAGTGGTGGATTTACTGATAAGATGAATTAGAAGTCACTTATGGTCACTCCACCATTGCTAAAAGGTCCCCAAATAATTTATGTAAAATTTATAATATAGACTCCTTAAATTCATCACTATTTAATCTTGTAGATACTAAATCAGCATTAATGTTTTTCTTTAGAACTCAGAATTTTTGTCACACTTTAAATTAATATGTGCATGTCAATTCTAATTTAGTTTAGGGTTTGATATAAATCAAATGAATAGTTTTAGGAGAATTCTGTATAGCAACTCCCCTCACCCCCACCCAATTGTAAAAACCCCAAAGATAGTAAATCTGCAGTTGGCTCTTTTTACTTTTACAAATCAGAATTTCTTTTTAGTTAATTATACATTTTAAACCAATATAAATTTTAAATCCAAGTTAGACTAATTTGATATAAATCAAATGGACATATTTAGAAAAACTCTATGTAGATGCTACTCTATGTAGGTGTGACTCTAATTTATCATTCTTTAGTGTACAATGAATTGTATCACATAATCAAAGTATGTATGCTGTCAGAAAACATTAGACAAAGAATAATATCTGTTAATTTTCATTTAAGTTTAAAAGATATTTTTGTTGTGTTAGTTCACTTGCAAAAGCATACAAATGGCATCTTAACACAATTTTTGCTCCCCCCCCCCTCTTTGTTATCCAGAAAATATAACAAATTAAGAGATAAAATTCCATTATTTAGATGTAAAAGTGGCACCGAAAGTTTTGTCCTAGCTGATTTAGAACCTTTACATATATTTTCTACCTAGGGAGTTTCATTAAGTCACTAGTGGAACACAGAAGAATTAAAAATAGGGATGATATTCAAATCATATTACTGCAACAGTTCAAAAGGTAAGTACAGCGCATGACTGCACATAATCAATAATGAACTGGTTTACAGTGTAAAATGCAGTGCAAATCAGGATAAATAAGCATACATACATTTTAGAAATCAACTGAATTTTTTTATTCAAGCTTTAGCCATTTCAGTTTGGCCTACATAGTCTTGCACTTATTTGGATGTTCATGTCTAGACAGTTGATTTCTGAAACATACATTTACTTATTTATCTTGATTTGAATTGCATTTGTTGTAAACTAGTTCATTAGTTCAAATAATAGCTGAAATGCTTGAATGTATGCTCTACAAAACAGTTTATAGCTTTCAGATCTGTAGAAACACTGATGGTCACAAAAGTGGAAATTGATAATTAAATTTGACGCATATAGTATTATTTCGAATAAATATTTATACTTTCATGTCTTAAGGTTGTTTTTCAAAATTCATATTGTTTTGCTAAATAGATATCTCCTTTATTAGGAACACCCTGTTATATTCATTCAAATAAAAAATTACATTGTTCAGTGATGGTGGAGTATTTGCACACAGTATGGCAAGGGTTCCAATGCCAATGATGCCTAAAACTATTTCTGTGTCTACATAGTGTATGAGCATGTTAGTCTGTAGACCCAAAAGTCCATCTAAAAAGTGATGGGTTAGGGAAAGGATGTTGCAATCCCTGTGCTTGCTAAACCCCCCCCCCCCCCACCCATTGGGTTCTGGTCTAAACTGAGTGACACTGTCACGGTCATCTAAACAGTTACCTGACATCTTTGGTTAGGTCGGACAGTCTCAATACAAGAATTAGTATTTAGCAGATTCATTTTCAATTTGTGCTGTAAATAAAAATAAACTGAAAAATTTCATTTTTTAAATAAAAATAAAATAAGAAAACAAAGTGCAAGGGTAAATATTATAATTAATACATTTAAAAACACAACTCCATTCATTTATAAACTGATGTTGATTTTCCTTAATTATATGTCGCAAAAATATAAAGTTTGGAAATTATAATTATGAATATTACATACAATGGCAAATTATGAATAATACCCACTGTTTGAAAAAATCATAGTGTATTTGTCTTTGTGATAATCTGACATAAGTTGCCTGCAACATAAATTTAATGATATTGCATTTATTGAAATGGTGTGAAACTTGGAAGAAAATTTTATAGATTCAAACAATATTAACAAAACTCTATAGATTAACATATAACAAAATTGTATAGATATTTAGACAAAATTGTATAGATTCCTACATCAAATATAGTAAAAAGTTCACTTTAGTCTATCGATTAGTGAATTATTTTAGTACAAAAGTTCATTAAAACTTCATTTTTTTATACATATATATAAATTATACAAATTGTATAGTTTCAACTTATTAGAATCACTTATTTCCGTATTAAATAATGTTTCTTGGAAACAATATTTACTGAAATGAGTTCAACTCAAGGGGTCAGAGTTAGAGGTCTGTATGGCCTCGGGTCTGGTCCATGGATTTAGGTCCGACCTAGCCCAAAGGCCAGGTTCGGACTACATTTTATTAAATTCATGTCGGGTTGGGCCAAGTCAAAATAAATAAAAAACTAAAAATAAATCAAAATTGAAACAGAAAAATTTGATATTACATATGAAACTAAATTTTAAATTACCAGATAAAAGATTCCTCCCATATTAAGTAATAAAAGTTTGCTTTGTACGAAAAATGCAGATGGTTAAATTAAAACCTGATACAGAAAAATTATAATTTCATATAAAAATTGAAGACGACATTTATATTTATTCGATGACATTCCAAAGTCAAAATGAAACATTGTTCTTTGCAACATTCAAGTTGTTTGAAACTACAGTAACAGAAAATATATTCTGGCTTGGATGCAGCAAAATAGATATATGATGCCCATGTATCAAATGTTATGTTTTGTAACATCATGTGGGTGTTGAACCCCTCTTAAACCTCCCCTTTAAACATATTCCTGTCTACAGTCCTGGAGTTTTACACCTCTTCCCTCAAATACTGCTTTTCTTGAGTGTGGTTTCAGTGCTTTAATCATATAAACACACTAGCAGCATACCCGTTCTTCGTATGAAGTATATAATATAAAGAATCTTAAAATTCACAATCATGTGCAAATTCCTATAGTATACTAAATGACATTGTTAATCAAAATATTCTATTAAAATATTTAATTTAATGCTTCTAAAAAGAATTTTAAAAGTATCTGTTCTTGCTATACAAAATTATCTTCAGGAGCAGATCTGAAGAATAAAAGTCCTGGTCTTGTTTGTAAACAAATTTACAAAATATATGAAGTTGAATAAATATATGCAAAATAAAAGAGCTAAAACTGTATATGGCCCGTACTACAACTTATGAGTATCTAAAATCTTTGTCAAAATAAAACAGATGACATAATAAATTGAAAATATCAATAATCCCGTAATCTTAAAACCTAAAGGCCGTAATTGATTCCAATATATGACAAAATATGTGCTAATATAACCGGTCTTTTAATGTTTGCTCTACTATTTCGTCTTTACACAGTGAAATTGATTTCATCTTTAAACTTGGTCAGGATGCCGGTTACTCTTTTGAGTTTATCAAATCTTTTCAAATATTCACCGTAATTTTATTCAACCCAATTCTAAACTCATTCCCATTAATGAATGTGTGCCGTTTAAAGCTAGTTTTCCGAACCACCCAAAAAAAATTTCATCCCCTTATCAAATTCAAATTTTGTATCGAGTTTAATTTTTGACCTGCTCACTCAACAGTTACCACTTTGTTTAATCGCATTTGTACTGATAAATTTAGGGATAAAGATAACTTTAAGAGCCATGCTGGGGTATATGTAGTACCCCTTCTTTTTCTAGATAATGTTTATAAGTTTTATATTGGTAGCACTAAACGCACGGTTGGTATATAGTTGACTGAACATAATATGGACGTTAAAAACGGTAGGCAATCGACAGCTCTTGCCCAATTAGTGATTAATGATAACTTTCAACTCCTTTTCGAAAACTCCTTTCTTTTGATCAGCTGTAATAACTCCCGGACTATTTTACTCTATGAATTCCTCTTTATTTATCTACATCGCACCTCTATCTGTAATTTTGACCCTGTCAATGTTTAAGTTATACCTGGCGACATGTTCTCGACTCCATGCGAGTCAAACCTTTACAAAGTTACCTCTAAAATAAAAAAAATAAAATAAAAATTGTTTTTTTTTTACTTATATATATTTGTGCTTAAACTGGATTATGATAATTTGTCTTTCTTGTATTTGTAAAATTTAAATCTGTTTCTGGTGATTTTGTGTGGATGCATTAAACATGTTTAGTAGTGATGCCAAGTTTATAATATGTAAATTCAACTTGCTGGTAGTGGATAGTATTTAAGCATGTTAGCATAATTTTTTATGTAACGCCACTGAGGAAGGATATGATGATGATACCCGAAAGCACTCTGGCTTTTATATTATATGTACATCTGATGGATGTTTTAATAAAATGACGTTTAAAATCTAATGATTTGTCATTCATTTATTATTTAAATCGATGACAATTGACACATAAATTTTAAAATTCGTCGGCAAATAACTATATAACTAAATGAAAATGTTTTTAAACTTAAAATTGGATATAACAAATAAATATCTATTTTTGCATTTTGTATGAGATGGCATGGTGTTCAGACTCATCTTAAAATAAATGATATCCATTATTTTAAATCATTTGTAAAATACATCGCATACCACATATATATTTATTTGTGCCAGACGTGAAAAAGTTGGTATCAAGCAATGTAAACAGACAGGTATCAGTATAACTAATGAAGAAACAGAGCCTTTAGTGTCAAATTGCATATTATATTGAACAAGACTAATTGCTAATTTAATGTGGTAAAAGAGTCTGTATGACTCAATGTTGGTCAAATGTTCACATGCAGATGATGATGGTGCAGGGGTACTTTGTTCAAAAAAGAAAATACTGAAAAATTTTAACTTTCAGAAAAAAGATAAAAAAATCATTTCTACAATTGTGCAAGTACCACTCTATATTTTCTTCTGCTTCATAAATATTAGTTAATGATGATTATAACATGATGCCTCAATGAGCAACCCAAAATTATATTTATACGGTAATGCAATATTTGGAATTTGAGAAATTTTGTACTTCCATTACCATGATAAATTTCAATTTTTTGACACTTTATTACAGATATTTTACAAACTAGTTTAAAAATATAATAAACAACTACTCCTTTATGCAATCTATTTATTTTATGCAGAATTTTTATATTTGCAGTTCAGCTGAATTTGCAATAAAAGGAGCATATGCTGAATACCATGTTCAAAAAATGTCCTTTCGTTACAATATTTTAAACAAGAATATTTAATAAAGCTACCAATTGAAAAATGTAATTTTGTATTTTTTTGTACAATGTTATAAGAAGCATATAGGTTCACTATTCAGTTTTCTGGATAACCATTAATTTTATTAGTTAAAATTTAGAATAAACTGGTTCAGTTCGACAAATTTTTCTTCTATTACTGAAGAAATCCATATTTATAGAATTAATATTTCAAGAATATATTTTAATGCCATGTTTTATATAAGGCTATATAATTTATGGATACGATGATTAATGCTGGAATGTTAAATCCTCATGAGCCATGGCAATGTAGTATTAAACTTTTCATATATTTGGTTTAATATAATAGTATAAAAATGCATTGAAATGCTTTCAAGGGCGATAGCAGGATTCTATAAAATGTGATGAACGTATTATTGATTGACGTTTGTTATGGATATTATTCTACAAGGTTCAATCTTTAGCTAAGATAGTATTGGGAGACTGTGCATCTTGATAACTCTGTAAAAAAGGTGCAATTTTCGATTATAGCTCTTGTTTTTCTCCCGTTGTTTAAATTTGAACTCTTTAACTAGTTGCTTTACTGTAAAATATTTAACCAATGTAGTCAAATAACTATAAATAAATTTTTCATTCTTAAATATTTTCAGATAAATAAGTAAGTGCAGCACCAGCTTGCACTTATTTGTATCTTAGAATATTGGTATTCATGAAGCACAATTTTGGGAAAGCCGTCTACAAACTCTCCAATGTTTTCATGCAATATTACTTACTGTTAAAAAAAATGTGCGCATTAAAAAATTACATGCATTTATTACCATTTAAACATAATCTGTCTGCAAGTTACATTTTAATGCATTTACTGATAAGGTGCAAAGCTCAAGAGAAATTTTCTAACATACAGCATCCAAAACTTACAGAAATTTTTTTTTCACTTTGTATTGCCAATTGACCGCTGAAACCGAGCCCAATAAATAAGCAACAGCGTTATAAGAATTACAATTTTAAGCTTTATAGGAATAGTGGAGTTGTGCTAGAAATGTATCAAATACAATACTTACCCTTATTTACATTTTTTCTCTATATTTTTGAAGTAACAAAGTGTTTTTATTTACATACACAGCTAGGGTTGCTGTGCTACTGATCTTACGCCAATATTGTCGGGCATTGGCTGCACAAATGACCGAAAGTTCGCCAGCCACTGTAAATCGCATTATCATATAAACGTGCAAATTACTGAATAAAGTATAAAACCATTGGATTTACATGATTAAGCTAAACCTCTATTTTCTCCTGTGGTCAGAAAATGTAAAATATTCGGTGTAGGAAATAAGAAAACGGCTTTTAAAGTACTCCGATCGCTGTGCGACGCCTCTATAGCGCCATCTATTTCACAGCTGTAAAACTAAAACTTTATAATTTTGTTTGAGTATTTTATTTATAGATAATTAATTAATTGATATTATACGAATTTTCTGACCACACAAGAAACTACATATATCATTCTATCACTCGTACAAATTCCAAAAGGATTTGCACAGCCGTTCTTTTGCGGTTATGATAATAGGAATGGCCTATACTTTAACATGGGTGGAAAACGACCGAAAACCGCCTTAATGGGATTTTCGTCAAGGACCGATGTCAATGCCACCTGGCGGCTATCCTGGGTTCTATACGCTCCACCGATTTTGAATATGCTGTTCTCATGAGGCTAAAGTGGGTCTTATGCTGTTTATCCGCTCGTTTTGCAACAAAGAAAATGTCATATGGCATCAGAACGATCTCTGATTGGAAAGAGTGGCTGCTCTTTCTACCTTTAGCTTTACTTTAAATAGAGATCACACCGACCTCCTTTATTACTATCGAATAACTAATTCATTTATGTTTTGTTTTGATCTCTATTGTGAAAGTATGGGTGAGATTTTTAAAACTTCATTCACACGCCAAAAGTTTTCACTAACTTTCTTTGATTATCATAACTCAGTTTACACAGCTCTAAGGTTAGTAGCGAGTATTATAATTGTAGATGTTTGTGAATGGTAATTATTTTGATAAATGTTTTAATTTTTAACCAGATAGTATGCGTTAACGCATTTTATTATGGGAGATCCCAATTGAAATTCCTAAAATATTGAAAAATGGGTTTAGAATTCACATTTAAGTGCTATCTAAACTATGTAGGTTAGTAATTCTATATAATCATTTTGTCTAGATCCTGTAAGGATATACAGGATAAATGCAGGTATACAGGATTTGTAATATTTTAGCATAGAAAAAACAGAAGACAACTTTAATGCCTACATCTGTTTCATGAATCATAAAACGGTTGATCCATAGAATTACTCCCAACCTGTTAGCTTGCTCGCCGTCAAGCCTTCCAATTGCAAACGCTTTATGTTGTAATATGGTAACCTCTGATATCTCACTCAATGTTGTAATCTGGTATGAAATGAGAGACGGGTGGCTCAAAAAAAAAAAAAGCCCAGCACATCGACCAGAGGTCTATTGTACTACCCCAGACAGAACAAATCTCTACGAAAAGAGACCAGTAGCTGACACAAAGATGAGCAGGCATTTGACAGGGATGTCATTTAGCTCCCAGGGTTCAATCACATGTCGACCAATGTGTTCGAATCTGTGAGCAGAGTAAACCTCACATTCATAGAGAATGTGAGCAGAAGTTTCTTCACTGTATTTGCAGCCCCTGCAAAGCGGATCTTTAGTGATGCCCATAATGTTAAGGTGTCTCTTGAGGATTCAGTGCCCAGTAAGGAACCCAACAGCCCTCCTGATGCCAGTTCTGCTGAGCTTGAAAAGTTCCTTTTGACGTGTACTAGGGCAATTGCAGTTGAGAATTTTCGCTTGCCTTTGACCCTTAATATTACGCCAGTTCCTACATTGAAGCTTCCTGAAGATGTCATAAACAATTCTTCTGGTAAGATCATTAGGAATACCCAAGTCGGCTCAGGGCCAACAAAAGGAGTACTTGAGCCTTTTCTAGCTAATTCATCAGCCAACTCATTACCTGGAATACCCGAATGTCCAGGCACCGAGTAAAGAATGGCTTCATTATTGCTAGCAATTTCACAGAGTGCATTATAGCACTCCCAGACAAGGGAAGATGTCATGGTGGACTTCCCAAGAGCCATGAGAGCAGCCAGACTGTCGAACAGATAAGTATTTGGTTGCTCTTATACTTCCTGTCATAGCAAATTCTACAACACATAAGAATGGCAAAGACCTCGGCCTGAAAGAGAGTAGCATAACTGCCAAGCGGATAAGACAGCTCTGTGCCATCATCCAGACAGCACACACCAGTACTTGTACAAATCTTCGAGCCATCCGTATACCATACAATACAATTCTGTTTATTGTAGGTGGGAGTCCTCTTCCAGTCATCCCGCGAGGGGACCTGAATTTCGTAAGACTTGCCAAAGGTATATTTGACATGAATGCCATCAGGTGGCATACAGAAATAAGGATGACTAGCAACGTTACTGTTAAGATCACCCCAAGATAAATACCTTTAGTAATCTTTCCAGTGTTTCAGATATTGAAGTCTGTTCATTCAAATGAGTGCCTCTGCTTCAATACGCATATAGAACGGGTGCAATCCAAGTAAAAGTTCAATAGTTGCAGTGGGAGTAGTTTTCATGCATCCAGAGATTGCAATGCACACCATCCTTTGAAGCTTAATTAATTCTAATTTAGCAGTTTCACATCTTATTTTAGACTACCAAACAATGGAGCCATAGGAAATGATAGGACAGATTATCATCAAGTAAATCCAATGGATAGCCTTGGGATTTAAACCCCTGGTTTTCCCAATAGCATTTCTACAAGACCAGAAGATCCTTCTGGCTTTAGTCGTGCAGTAATCCAAATGTCTCTTCCAGTTGAGTCCCTTGTCAATAAATTTCTAAGAATTTAACCTCCTTGGAGCAGGTAAGCTTCTGACCAAACAGACGAATGTCTCCAAGATTATGAATGCGTTTTCTAGTAAACGCAATCGTCCTGGCATCGATAACAACATCGTCTGCATAACCAACGCAGGAAACACCAGAAACATTGATGCTCTCCAAAAGAGAGTCCACAACTATACACCAAAGAATTGGCAAAAGCACACCTCCTTGCGGACAGCCCGCAAGTGCATGCACCGTCATACTATCACCATGTAAAGATGCACATATATGCCTATTCAGGGTTCCCACTAAGTCAGGAAAAGAGGGGGAGAATTTCTCTCCTTCCAGAAAATTTTAGGAGAGATTTTCTGTCATAAGGAGAGAAACTAAATTTTTTTTTTTTACCATGCTAATTTAGAAAGTAATAAAAAAGAAAGCATTAACTATAACTCATATTCTTCGGCATTTAAATTTTTTAATTCTTAAAACTAACATTCTTTTTAAAAATTAATTTGGAATCGTTTAAGTATTAAGTAAGCACATTTTTAGTAATTTTATACCTCCCCCCCCACACTTGTTAGCAAAAATACTCAAATTCCTGACTTCCCCCATGCTTACGTTATGATTTTATTTGCTGACATAAAAACGCCTACATGGGTTATTTTATGTAAAATGACTCGCATGCGAATTTACGATTTTTTTGTCTGTAAACTGCAAAAGTCGAGGGCCGACTGTATTTACTTTATATTTTGATTTTTAAAATCATTTTATGATCAATTTTCATGCAGCAATAGCAATTAAAAACTTTAACGATTTTTAATCGTCGAAAGTGAATATCGACGAAAACTATTTCACTAGGCAAATAGAAATAGGTAATAATTTTGACTTGATGTTTGAAAATGGATTCTTTTTTTTTTTCTTGTATTTTTTACAAAACTTGCAGAACATAAGGATTGCATCGTCCTTTTGTTGAATCTCAAGCCAGTCATGTGATTTTAGCCATTTTGTTTGAAAAGTGTCGACTTTTTCCTTTTTGTTTTCAAAATAGCCCTTTATTTCATAAATAATATGTTTGTAAAATAGTTTTTCTATATAAAAGACGAAACAATTACAAGCACTGTAGTCGATGCAAACAGATTGGAAAAGTGGGAAATATTTTTCAAATTAAACGAGGTATGCCGAGGATCGCGTACAAATGCAGATTTTCGTGATGCTGCTGCAAAATAACCCTTCATTTTATTAATAATACGGTAGAAAAATGGTTTGGTTTTTATAATTTGTATATTAAGCGAAATAATTATAAAAAAATTCAGTTGATGCAAATATATTGTAAAAATGGCAAAAAGATATTCATTGGTCATCTCTCCTCAGAAACTGTGGGAATCGCCGTATGCGAACGCCGTTTTCACAATCGCGGAGAAACAAACAGAATTTCAGATGTAAGAAAGGAATGTCTCTGATAAAAAATTCGTTGCTCTGTTCAAATTTTGCGACATTTTCGGGATTTTTGTAACCTATAGACATACTATGTACGGGGGAAAGGATTTTCGTCCGCGGAAAGAAGAAGATTTCTCGAGCAAAACACGAAAAATGCGGGAAGTACTCGCAAAGAGCATAATTCAAATCCGTGAAGGAATCCTATAAAAAAAAGAGCAAAATTTTATTTGATCGAATTTGCGATCCGCGCAAGCGGGGGAGACACTTATAGTTTTCTATAAAATATCTGGCTAATTAGAAACACGTAGTACTTTCAGTGTGCCCAAATCGTGATTGACTGTGATTCACACGTAGCTACGGAATCGCGGTCCGTGATTTGCAACAACGAGACGACTGATCGCTATTTGAAGTCGCGAAGCAATCGGCCCGATCTGCCGGCCGTGGGATTGAAAGGATTCTGGAGAAATTTCGGTCGCCAGAAACGGCGACTTACTGTAATAATTTTAGTCGCCTGTGGCGACCTAGCCACCGCGAATCTGCATCTCTAATCCGATGATTCATCAGGCATCAGATTTCTCAGTATCCAATTTGAAGGAAAAATAATTTTAGGCCGGAACTGGAGAGAGAGAAATTCTCGCGCAGTCTAATTTTTACGCGAGATTTTTTATGGATTTCGCGAGAATCTCGCGGGTTCGCGCTGAAATGGGACCCCTGTACCTATTAGATAAAAGGTTCTTGATCCAATAAGAGATCGTGATATCAACACCTTGTAATCTGGTAACATTCAGTAAGCCCATGCTTCTATGGTTGCTATTATTTTCTGAAGTAACAGCACATTTATTTGCACATTATTTGATTGTTCCACTTTATTTTTGCACTTCTTACTTAACTTTAGTTTTAGTTTTGCAGATTTGCTTTTATTGTCGATTACATTTTCCTTATGTCTTCTGATAAGCGCGAACAAAAGGACGGTGAATGTAGTGTTGTGAAACGTGGTCGAATGTTTGTTGATTTGAATGAATCTGGTATTACATTCTATTGTAATTTTGAAAATAAAGGTACGAAAGAAGTTATTAATTGGTGTGTTGTGTAAGGGCTTTTGAGTAATAAGTATGTTTGTCCTAAGTGTGGAGATGAAATGAAGTTGTGTGGGAGGAGTCCTGAAGGTTAGTGTGTTTTCTTTAATTTATCCCGTGTTTTGAAATTTTGTTTTATATTTTTCCATGTTTAGAAAATAAGTATCACTTTTTTTGAAATTTTACTAGGGCACAAACTTTTTTCTATGTATTGCTTTTTTGAAATTTTGTTAAAGTGCTATCTTTTTTCTAAGTATCGGTTTTAAATTCTCAAAATGCTTTAAGTATCGTATGTTTTCTAAAATTTTCAAAGTTTTTTTATTCTGCAATTTTACTAAGTTATGCAATATTTTTAAAATTCACAAAAATCTTATTGTGTAACATTTTTATGTGTACTAGTCACTGTCATTCAAATAGAATTGCACTATCATTTACATTAAAAGCTCTTATTCAGAACACAGTAGCAAACGCCATTTTGGTGGGAGAAGCCTATTTCTAAATATGAAAGAATACGCCACTTAGGATGGGTGTAGTCTATTTCTCTTATATTCGGTGTAAATTGAGAAGGCATTTATGGACAAATACACTTTATTATATGTACAATATACAAATGCCGTGCTTCTCACTAAACATAGTTTCTAGCATGTTCTGGTCCCACAGCTTGGTTACAGTCCAGGTATTAATTCTCACAGTTGCGGTTACTTCACATCTCCCTTTCTTTATAGATTGAGATGGTCAGGTTTTCGGACAGCTCGACCACTTCTTGTTGTATAACCAGCACTGCTAGAAGGTGGCTTGTCTCGAGTGACTGAAGGAGTGTCTCTTCTGATCAGGCCCGGCTCTAGGTATTTTGCAGCCTTAAGCAAAAAAGCAATTTGGCCGCCCCCTCCCTGAAATTCAATTTTCTATTAACCTTTATAAATGCAATAGAATAGAGAAACACTGCTATATCGCCAGTTTTTAGTCAATTTTGTTCCAAATACTTTTCAAGTGAATGTATCTTTCGTAGGATTAAATCTTTTGATTTTTTCCGTTTTAAATAAAAAAAAAAAATGTGCAATATCTCAAGAATGAAATATATTAGCATCATATAAATGATGCTATTCAATTTTAGATTTAAAAAAAATCTGTTTTCTGATGCATGTCTTTCCATATATATTAATACATTTTATTATTAAGCATATTTTATTATTTAATCATGAATTGTGTGTCTCTCTGTTCCAACTTCTTTGATGGCATTTCAACATACTTTTCTATGCCCTAGAGAGCTGACATTTGGTATCTCTAGGACATACTATAAATAATACAACAGAGTAGTCTAGTAGAGTATTTTAATTTATTTAAGTTTATCACATCCTCAAAAAATAGAACTGGTATTTTTTTTTTCTATGAAATGGCCATTAATATAAAAAAGTTAAAAAAAAGACTTGAGGGGTTATCCGCAGCGTAGAATACGTCTTATCACATGGCTGTTTGTAAATGAAGCAACTGCTTACATAAACATTTTATTTATTTCTACAAACTGCCAACAGTGGTCTAATAAGTTATAAAGTTATTTATTACGAAATGTTAATTAAGTACCAGAATTAAAGAAATAAAATTTAGCAATTTGATTATCGCTTGATAATTTTTATCTTATTTCGTATTCGATTGCATTCATCTCTTAAGCGTGTCACTCCTCACAACACGCGTGCATCCTCGGCCTAACACTTGGTACCACTGCCATCCCCCTCCGACTATTACACGCCAGGCTACAATCCTTCAAAATCTCACTCTTTTTCGTCACTTGCGATTCTGGTTGATTCCTGTTTGTTTACTTTGCACTTTTTCGAGTGTTTTTGACTTGACACATTTACGGAAGTATGGCTACTGCATGGCATTGGTACCGTGAGTGTTGCCCGGACATAAAAGCAGTCTTTTAAATGGGAAAGAGGGGTCGCCATCCCCCTCTACCATTTTATGCCTTGCATTTGGTCATTTCCCCCCTTTTTTTTCATATGAATCTTGTATGTTACTTTAGAAGAGTGTGCTGCTTTGCGCCAACTTCTGGAGAAAAATAGGATAACTGTGGAAGTAATTTTAATTTTATATGTTTACTATGCTATATATATATATATATATACAATATATATATATATATATATATATATATATATATATATATATATATATATATATATATAATAAAAATAATTTGAAAATCCAATGAAAGAATAGAAAGAAAATGAAATATATATATATATATATAACACTACCAAGTTTAACTGTATAAATTGAGTTCAATGTTTTTTGTACTTTGCAGTAGAATTAAATGATTTTTTTTAATTTAGAGTTCCCATTTATCAGAGATTTCTTATGATTTGCCTCCATTGAAGCTGTTATGAATAAAATCTTTTAGCCGAAAATCGAAGTTTCTATATTTATTCGTTTTTAGAAAACAATTACAAAAATTAAAGCTTTCTTATAACTAGATATGGCTGAAAATCAATAGGATTTTATTGATACCGATTTGGTATGCTTCTATTATGTAACTCGCTTCATTATTTCAAGATATGCATCTCTACCTGTAGGAAAGTAAAATTTTCTAATATCTCTAGAACGACTAATGATAACTACTAAACAATGTTGTCCATTTCTTTCCAGTTAGAAGTACCTACAAATCATTTATTCCTTTAACAATAGTGAGTAGTATATATAATGCAAAAAAAAAAAAATTTAAATCAAAAATTTGCAATACCTCAAAACACGCATTTTATTGTGCTGTAAATGGTAATTTAAAAAATGAAATATTACATATAAAATTAATAATTTTGTAACAAGTTAAAATAGAACCATTTAAAAAAATATATTTTTTTAATTATCGAAATAAGAAAATTTGAAGATTCTAGCCTTCAAGAAAATTAAGAAGCTGTCAGTTATTGATTGTATACCAAATATATTTTGATTTGCTTAATTTGTTTGATAAAGTAAAATTTTTAATGAGAACTTTTAAACAATGGTATTCATTTACTCCCTGTTAAAATTAATTGCAAAATTTGTAATAACTTAATAATACTGATTGTATTTTATTTTTTTTTATTTTTCCTGTTTCAAATAAAAAATGCAAAATATCTCGAAAACGGTGCGTATTAGCATCCTATATAGATGATAATATTCGTTTTTCAGTGAAAATTGAATTAAATATTTATTTTTGTAACATTTTTAAACATTATACTTTTCATGCTCATCTTATTTTTTATCTTAAGTTCGAAAAATTGATGGCTTTCTTCTGTCACATTCACCCAAAAATTAATGAATCTCTGATATTTATTGATTGAAGAAGTATTACCGAATTGTATTCTATTTTATTGATTTGTTATAGAGATATCAGTACCAAAGACTTTGTGTTTCTTTCAGAAATACATTTGGGGGGCGAACCCCCTTCCCGAAACATCCTTCCCCCCCCTCGCCCGATACATTTTATGTTACCGGACCAAATGCTAATAAATTCAGAAACTCACAAAATACTTTTTGTGAATTTAACCTAGTTTCTACTTCTTATGTGGCAGCATTTGAATTATTTTTACAATTTTATTTCATGATTGACTATTTTCAGAATGAAATTTTGTAGTTATAATTCAATTTACATTATTTTAAAATTTTTCTTCTTGTTTAGCCGGAGCAAGTTTTTCTCGCAATGTTTGAATACGTATTTGCTATACATATTGATTACTTATATATATATATATATATATATATATATATATATATATATATATATATATATATATCATATAAAAGCCTGTAAACAAATTCAAAACGAATTCCTATGCATATCCACTAAAATCAAAGGCACTACTCAGGAAAAGGCGCCAAGCCGCTCTATACTCCGAAGCAGAATGCAATCCAAGAAAAAGAAGATTTAAAGGAACTTGGGATAACCAAATGCTTTGCATTTAATGGTTGGGGAGGATTGCGACTCCCCCTCCCGTTTAAAGCTGCTTTTCCAGCCTAGGCAAACGCTCACGGTACCAATGCAAAGCAAAGGTTGGTCCCCAATGCGTGCTAATACGAAGGCACCCGGACACGGAAGAACAAGACAACCAAACAGAAGGAAACTGGACCAAAAGTGATTCCTGCCCAACTCGCTATCATATATATGTTCGATTTACGCATGCGTGCTTTCTTAGCAGGCACGCATAAACTTTATTTACTTGCAAATTGAAGAAGTAAACTGTCAAAATCTACATGATCCTTGAAAATCGATCTATAGCAATCCTTTAAGAAATAAATAGGATAATGTTTATATAAAGCCTCTGTTATGATTTTAATATTGCTATTATTGCAATCTTTTTTAAACGTGTTGTAAATTTGATTTCTCTTGAAGTGTCCGCGTATGATATTTCTGAAAGTATTTTTGGTAAGATTAGTTTTCCAATCGATGATATGATTTATCTAAATCATCTAAATCGATATAGACGTCTCAACACTGAAAAAGAAGAACAGCAACACAGCGTCAATAAATTACTCAGGGAAGCAGCAAAAAGCAATTACCCACATCGTTATCTAAGGCACTATGTAGACTTGATATTTGACAGAAAGACAAACAATTTCATTTGATGAAAGCAGGTCGGTGAGATAAGTTTGTGCGGCATGGCTTGTGGACTTCAAGTATTCTGTTGAGTAATTAGGTTAGGTTTATTCCAATCTTAAGCCAACCTTTTTTTGCTTCATGGTCTATATACTTCGGGATGTTTCATAGATTTCATCGGACGGAGGAGTGCTTCAGGAAGACAGAGGCACCGGGAGTGTTTCTAGAGTAAAAGTGCTTTAACCGGGAACGGGGGGGGGTCACTATCCCCCCCGGCCTTTTTTCTGTCGTTCCTGTAAACACTCTCCTTTCTTTTCCCCCTTTCCTTTGTACCTCCCCCCCTTTTTCAATTTGATGATGTATTTACTTTTATATATATATATATATATATAATTACTTCTATATAGTAGTTAAAATTATATTAGATAATTTGCCCCCTTTGAGATTTCATTTTCTTTCTTCCCCTCAGACAAAATGTCCTGAAAGAAAAACTGCACAGATACAGATATCATTTAAAATATGGTTAATTAGTATTCAAGGATGCTTAACACTGATAAATTTATCAAAATCCGAGAGTCCGATTTTTGATCCCCATCACAATACTTTTCCTTTTCTATGTGTTGCAGGAAAATAAATTAGATATAAAAAGGATATTTTTGTAACTCTTGTGATATTTATTATAACTTCCCTTGCTAAATAGAAGTAAGTATTTGCACATATCATTTTTAAAGGTCTATGCACTTTTGAAGGGACTAATTACAAAACACAAAATAAATATTCCTTAGTTTTTTGTTGTCGATCGGTCTGTCGGTCAGTCTATCGCTAAATCGAGGTACCCTGCTGTTCTTCGAAACTACTGAACCAAATGAAGTCAAATTTTGAACATAGTCAGGCTGTTACTCGATACAGTGCATAACGTCACGATTTATTATTTTTTTAATTTTTCACTACTCATTCGCAATTTGAGCAAATGTCGTTTTCGTAACATTACAATACTACTACTCAATCGACTGAAATAAAATTTTCTGAAAGAATATGACTTGTTATATGCTTGAAAAAATATTCTAAGAGGACATTTCTATGCGCCACACTGCAAGTATAATATAAAAAAATATAAGATAAGTACATGCTTAAAATGCAAAAATTAAAACTTCCAATTAAATAGTAACATAATTGAAGTAATTTAGAAAGTTTAAGAAATTTACAGTATTTTTCTTTTACTTTTTATTTACCAGAAAGAACGAAAATTCTTTGAGGTTCATCAACTTTTTCTGATGACTTAAAATAAAAATTAGAAAAATTAGAGTTCTACATGTGAGACAGTTGGCTTAGAAAATAAATTTTGATTGATTTCCAATTATTTTTAAAAACTAAATTTCTCCCTATTAACTTTCGTTGTAAATACTCCAATGTTAAAAAATGTTATATTCTATCGAATTTTTACTCCATAACTTAAACTCAGAATATAATATATGTAAATGACATTTTTATGATCCGATATATTTCGTTTAAAGAATTTAAGTTTATAAAATAACAGAGGTTTTAAAGCAGCGACATGTGAATATGTTGAATATTGTCTTTGTTTTAAAAATTACCCCATTCAAATTATAGTAGTTATTTTTCAAATTAAACGAAGCTTTAGCTGAAATCCTGATAACCAAAAATTTGAATAATTCAAAAAAATAGAAATTGCCCGTAAATAGCGTAAGTAATATTGATATATACTTTTAATTTAAGAAAAAATAAATACAGTATTAGTTAAGGAAAATGCACACAGAAAAAAAATCTGAAAATTGAGCAAAATGAGGAAACAATTTCTAAGAACTTTCAAGGAGCTAAATTTAATATATCCTAAGAACAAACAAACACTGATCTGTGCGTAAAATTTAAAATATTTTTAGCTAAAAAGTGACTCGATAGATGCTGTATATAAGTCGTTCTAACGAAAACTACCACCAGCTTTAAAGAATATACCGATTTTACACATGGAATTTAGAATAATATGAATCCCCTTGATGGGGGGGGAGGGGTCTAATATGTTATATATGTTAATAGAAACCATTTTTAAGCAATCATAAAATAATTATATCTTGCTTACCTTAAATTTTAATCTTGCATGAAATGCTAGTTGAATATTTTAAATAATATCAAATCCAACTGTATAATATTTAGAAAGCAAAACTATAAACTATTCTTTGCGGCGAGAAAAATGATGTTTGACGTTTCTCACCGAAACGTACGATTTAACTGATTCACTCCAGAACAAATTTATCGCAAAACAAAATGATTGATAAACACATGTTTCACAGCCGATGGGGGTGTGTATGTCCCATAAATTCTACAATGATCCACGGATGTCTCAAGATGTCTTTTGAGACCTGTCCTCGTCTAGTTTTCTAATTACTTTCAATGCGGACACCTGTTTCGGGATAGATGTGAAAGAAGTCCTTTATTTATGGGTCTGGGTGATCGCGGGAGATGATTTCCGGATTTGAGCTTAAAATAATTAAAGGATGGGTATCCTGGCACAGCAATTCTAGGTGGAACCCCATCATTTCAAGCAAAGTGCCCTCTCTCATCGGATTTTTTCATGGAATAGTTACCAAAAACCAGTTTCACATAAAAGCTTTTGCAGTTCATAGATAATGGTCAATATGCCGCCCTAGACGTACTGTTGATGGCTGGTACTGGACGCCCTGTGCGCTAAAGTAATTAGTTGTTACTTGTGCTGCAAGATAAACAATTAGGGGCGACATACTGGAAGTGATCCCATTTAGCCCTTCTCTTTTTTCAACAGGAGAATGAATGATAGCCGTTTTCACTCTTTTATTATCTGGGACCAAATGTTTAATATTTTTCAGTGTTTTTGTTTTGCCTACATTTGCCCTTGTAAATGCTGTTGCTCGCGCCCCAGAACTTTTTACTTTTTTTTATTTAAGATATTTTTTATTAAGAATTTTTTATTTAAGATTTTTTATTTATGTTGATTGAAATGCCGCCCTTAAAATGTGCCGCCCCAAGCAAGTGCTTTTTTTGCTGGTGCCTTAAGCCGGCCCTGCTTCTGATGTTACCGGTTCAGGTTCCATAGTCATTGGGTCATCTAAGTCGGGTTCAAGAGTTGGCTGAAAGTTCTTAGATAGTATCAAGTGGAAGCAATTTCTATGGAAAGATCTATCTCCTGATTTCACAAAATATGATCTTGGAGATCTGTCTACTGTCGACTATTCCGGTCACTCTTTTGTCAGTCATCCATATGCCATTTCTTGGTTTCAGTTCTTTAAGATCAAGTATCCTGCGTCACTGGTCGTAATTTCTTTTCTGGTGGTCAATTCTAGCTTCTTGTTTCCTTTCAACCTCTCTTTTATTTATAACTTTAGGTTGTAGCTGGGAGTTTGACATTGGCAATGTGGTTTGTTTATCAGGAGCTCAGCTGGACTATGTTCTTTCTAATGGTGTTGCTCGGTAAACCATAAAAGCTATATATGGATTGTTTGATTTCTTCAATCTGAGTTTCACAATGTACACTGCAGCTTCTACAAAGCCATTGCTTTGTGAAACATATGGATTTGATGTTATGTGGCAAAATCCATATGATTTGGTAAGTTGAACTAATTCAATTGTCTTTAGCAGATCAAACTGTGGTCTATTATCAAAACGAAGTTCGTCAGGTATCCCATGTCTTGCAAATACGGATTTACAGTGAAGGGTTACTTTTGATGCTGTTAAATGTTCTAGTTTTGTGATTTCTGGGTAATGCAAAAAATAGTCCATTATCAAGAGGTACCATGATCCTGCTAACTTGAACAGATCTAGAGCTACTTTTTTCCATGGTCTTTCTGGAAACTGAAAGAATTAATGGTTCATGTCAATTGGTTGCTTTCTTTATGCATGCGTTGTAGTTTTGAACTTTTTCTTTGATTTGCTTGCATATTCCCAGCCAATAGACAGATTCTCTAGCTTGAGCATGACACTTTGTTATTCCTAAGTGACCTTCGTGCAATTTCTCAAGGATCATTCTTTGTTGACACTCAGGTATCACAATTTGCATCCTCTCATCAGTAATCCATCTTGAAGGGTGATTTCGTATCTGACTTGCCAGTAAGTAAGCATTTTCTATCAATTTCTTTCGTATTTAGCCATCCATTCATCACATATTGACACAACTTTTGACATACTGGATCACTTTGCTGTCCTAGTTGCATTTCATTAAGTCTTGAGGAGTTGAAGGTAAATTATCAATCATCATATGAACATATGCACTAATTTCTTCTCCAAGTTCATCTTCTTCATCTTTCATCCTTTCTTGTGGACTGCGCGATAGAGCGTCTGCAGCTAGATCTTTTCCAGAAGTATGAAAAATTGAAAAAGAATATTGCATCATTTTAAGTTTGAGCTTGTAATCTTGGAGACATGTCATTTAGATTCTTGTGTGTAATCTTGTGTGTATAAGAATCAAAGGCTTGTGATCAGCTTCTAATCTAAAAGGATTTTCTATGAGATTATCTTTAAATTTTTCACAGCCCCATACTAAGGCTAAAGCCTCTTTCTCTATCTGGGCATATCTTTGTTCAGTAGAAGTCGTTGTTCTTGAAGCATAAGCTATAACAGCCATTTTTCATTTTCCTGTTGTCTTAAAGTTGCTTTGAAACCTTAAGATGATGCATCTGCGGATACTGTTGAGATCTTGTTAGGATTAAAAATCTTCAAAACTGGTTTAGAAGACAACTTTTAGTTTCTGGAATGCTTTGTGCTGAATGTTATCCCACACAAATTCATTCTTCAAGCTTAACAAAGCTGTCATTCTTCAAGCTTAACAAAGCTGTCAAAGGAGCAAGGATTTCTGAATAATTTGGCATAAACCTAGTGAAGTAGTTTGCCATACCAAACAAACTTTTCAGTTCTGTGATATTTGTAAGCAGTTTCAAATTTGTAATACTTGTAGCTGCAACTTTCTCTGTGTCTGGATGGATTCATCTTCATCTAGAAAATGTCCCAGGAATCGGACTCGTTGTACCGATATTTCACATTTGCTTTGACTTAGTGTGAAGCTTGTTTCCTTAAGTCTTCGTAAAACATGATGTAGTTGTTTGTCGTGTTCTTCTTGGTTCTGACCCCATATCAAGATGTCATCCATATGGCAAACCGTTCCAGGTATGTTTTCTAGCATTTGTGACATTTTTCTCTGAAATATTTCTGGTGCTGAAGATATTACAAAGGGTAGTCTAAGAAATCTATACCTGCCAAACGGTGTTATTAAAGTGTTCAAGTATGATGATTGAGAATCTAGAGGTATTTGCTAAAAACCAGAATTAGTATCTGATTTTGTAAACACTTTTGCTCCTGTTAAAAGTCCTGAGGTATACTCGACAGCTGGCAAAGGGTGCCACTCTCTCTGTACACATTTGTTCAGTTTGGTAAGATCAACACAAATCCTCACAGCTCTATCTGCTTTTGGAACTACTACCATGGCGGAGTCCCACTTTGTTGGTTTAGTCACCTTCGTTAATCATCCATTTGATTTCCTGTTCCATTTTCTTCAAAAGTGGAATTGGAACTCGTCTTGGTGATGTAATTGCTTGGGGAACAGAGTCAGGTTTTAACTTAATGTTAACAGTGTCTTTTATCAGCCCCAGTCCTATAAATAATTCAGGATACTGTTTTATTGGATTTCTAGCATTTTCTTTTAAAATAAGAGGTTTCAAATTAGGCCTGATACCAAAAGCTCTAATTACTAGTTTTCCTAAAAGACATGTTTGTAATCGGTGAATAACATAAATATCCTCTTTAAATTTCTTGTTAGAATAACAAATTTCTTCAATTATTTTTCCCTGTACTTTCAGAGGTGTACGGTCAGGGCCGCATAGTATTTTATCGGGTTTCAAAATTTCAACATTTCTCAGCAATTCCTTAAACACAGGAGTTGGGATCACTATATGATCTGCAGCACTACCTAATTTTTCTTCTGCATCCCTATTATAATGTTCCAATTTCCATTATTTGATTCATTTCTCACACTTCCCAGAAATGCTATTTCCATTTTCTTCTCTTTAGATAAGACAAATTCAGGCATAATGTCCAATTTTTTTGCCTCTTATGCATTTGATATTTTTGTCAATTATTTCTGGAATGGTACATATGCTTTTCCACACCATTTGCATAATCCACTGTGTGTAACATTTATTTTTGATTTTTCATGTGCAGCTTGTCAAACAGATTGTTTATTCACGTGAACTTTATTACTTTGAAATTGTTGAATTTGCGAGTAAAATCAGTCACTGCATGCACAGAGTAATTTCTTAAATTCGGAGCATATTCACAGACTCCGATAATCATACTCGTTCTATACATTAGGGTTAGTTCCGAATCTATTTGTAATTTTTCACTTAATACTTTATTTCTAATACCAACAACTATAAGATCACAAATAAGTTCATCTTTTAAAGTTTTATATTCACTGTTATCTGCTAGTACATAAAGTGCAGTTATGAAATCATTAACTGACTCACCTTTTAGTTGTGAGCATCAGTTGAACTGTGCTCTCTCAGAAATTGTGTTCTTTTAAACAATAAAATGTGTGTCGAAGTGTTTCAGTACATTCTCATACACTAAGCTTCATCTTCGTCTAATTCAAAAGACTGGAACATTTCTTCAGCTTGTTCTCCCATCACGTAAATCAAGGAATTTATTTGCTCATCATCCGGCTTTTTATAAAGATCAGAAGCAATTCTGGTCCTTTCGAAATGATTTTCCATTTTGTCCAGTTTATAGGAGTTAAACGTAAAAGTTTCCGGTGGCGAAACGTGGAAATTCGACATTTCGATTGTTGTTTTGGTTTCGCTTTGATGAGTAATCAGAATGTTTTTATTTACAAAATGTTTCAAAAATACTCACAAAGTTCTTTAACTTTTTATTCCTTATACTTTTACTGCTTATTCCTTATCAGTTTTTACCATTGCCACCATGTTGTATTTGGTGTAAAATGAGGAGGCATTTATGGACAAACATACTTTATTATGTACAAACAGAAATGCCGCTCTTCTCATTAAACATAGTTCGAAGCGTGTCCTATTTCCACAGCTTAGTTACAGTCCAGATATCAATTTTCGCAGTTGTGGTTACTCCACAATTTCAAAACACGGGAGATTGTGCCATCTTGGCATGATTTGTACTTAGAAAAAATATGTAGGAGGCAGTGTTCGAAATTAGTGGTCGTTAGTCATAATTTGTGATTAGAAATTTCCATTTGACTACTAGATTCTGTAATCTGGTCATCAAATTTGACGCCTAACAATGCTATTGTTAAATATCAGTATTTCCTTTCCCTTTGACTAAATTAGAATCCCTGGTAGACTGGACAGCAGTCGAAAGAAAAGTGGCATTTTATACACGCCCTCAGTGATAAATCTGCAGGTGGTACACAGACAGTAAAATCCCCCTCTGTTTGTTCAGGGAAGGAAACATTGGGATTTTTATTGTACTTCAACTCACCCCCACCCTTCAGGACCTGAAATTGCATGTTTAAAGAATTTATTTGTTTGCTTTTATTGTTTTATTTGTTTGCTAAGGGGTATTGGGGCAATGATTGTATAAGATTACCATAATTGAAAATTGTTAAATAGAAGTTTTTTTTTTAATTTGTTGTTTTTTATGTCCTTTTTACCAAGTAAAAACAAATTAGCAATTTTTTCTATTTATTTTCTCTTGGGTTTCTTTTTCAGTTTATTTTAAATTTTAAGAAAATTTGTAAATTGTTTTAAATTTTAAGAAAATTTAAAACAATTTTTAATACAAAAATCTGACTTATTCTTTTTTTATATATTTAATAAAAATTGCCATTTAAAAAATAGTTGTTATTGTTAGAGATGTAAAAATGGCAACTAGCCTTGTCTATTTGGCACCTAGAGTCAGAACTATAGGCATCAAATGATGCCTAGTTCAAATTTTTAATTTCTAACACTGGTGGGTGTGTGTGTGTGTGGGGGGGGGGGGCTATTATCTGGATTTACCCATAAAATTATCCTGAATCATATTAATAATTTGTGGTGTAGTAAAATGTATTACAAAATATTAAACATGAAGCAATGTGTTAAAAAATATAAAACATGAAAACTCATGCTTGTATGTTGGTATGCCCCCTCTTATTCATTCTTTGTGATTTTGGGTAAGATTCTAGCAGTCCCTGCTATGATTTGGAGAACATTCTATTTTGGCAACCCTTTCCATGCCTTTTGTCACCAAGCAAGGTAAAAATCGCAACATTTTTTTCTGAAAACCCTTTCCACATCTTTTGTCACCAATTTAAAGTCATGCTCTATGAGTCACAGAACACCTGTTGGACGAACAGCTGTTGCTACATGCAACTTCTGACAGCCAGCAGGGCCGGAGCACCATTTCTTGTAGCTTAATATATATGACATTCAGTACATTTTCTGAAAAATATTGCATATATTTTACATTTTATTAGATTTTGCCTTAAACTGACCTTAATTTAGATCTTTTCAACAATTATTTATTGTAATTTTGTAAATCTATTCTAAAATTTTTTATTACAATTTTTTAGATTTTTTTTAAAGATTTTTTTTTTTTTTTTTTTAAATTATTTATTGTATATTAGATCATTTTAAAAAGTTGAATGCATTAAAAAAATTTTAGATCTTAAATTATTTATTTCAATTTTTTAAAATCTGTTTTAAAATTATTTATTGGAATTTTTTAAGTTCTTTTTTTAAATTTTTTAGATCTTAAATTATTTAATATAATTATTTTTCTTTAATATTTTTTCTAAAATTATTTATTGCAGTTTTTTTTATTATTAAACAATATGTATTGAAATAAGAACTTTTTTAATAAAAATAAACACTTTTTATTAATGTAATTCATATATTATTTTAGCTTATTAATAGTTAATTGAAATTTCTGAATTTTTATACTTCAATTCTGTTAATTATATTTTTAAAATTTCATTGTCTTGGCTTATACCTGTTGTATATGTGACAAACTGCTGAAATAAAAAATGCCTTGCATCTAGCTGCTATAATCTCAAAAAATCACTTGCTGCAAACTGCTACAATTTCAAAAAATTGTCTGTCACAATTTTAAAAAATTGTCTACTACAAACTGCTACAATTTCAAAAATTTACTGCTCCAAAACCGTTTTTTGTAATCACTGGTCTTTGCATATTCAAAATTGCTTCTATTTACTTTGGGTCCATTTTAATACCATCACCAGAACACATGACATATCCCAAAAATATTACTGATTTTGCTTAAACTTGCACTTTTCTGAGTTCAATGTCCATCCAGCAGCCTGTAGTTGACTAAAAACCTCATGAAGCCACTTATCATACTCGTCTTCAGTTTTTTCAAAAATTGCAAATTCTTCCACCAACCCGAAGACTCTAGATTTTTCTTGAACTGTTTCACCAATTTCCAGAGCAGTTTTGATTCCAAAGAGGAAATGTTTGAATCAGTATTCTACCAAATGGTGTGATGAATGTTGTTAAACTGGACCACTCTAACTCTAAAGCTGTCTGCCGAAACCCAACATTAGCATGCATAATGCTGAAATATTTAGCATTTTGAAATTGTCTGAAGTATAGTCAACAGATGCCATGGGAAAATATTCAAGTTCAATACTTTTTGTTGTAAATAGTCAGGTTGACACATATACGAATATCTCTTGTTTTCATAGGAACTATTACCATAGGCACACACCAATCTGTAGCTTCATCTACTGGTTGAATATTATCCATATTTACCATTTCTTCCAACTTCTTCTTAAGTTTGCCTTTCAAAGCAATGGAACTCTCCTTGATACTGAATTAGCTTTAAGTTTAGCACCTTCTTTCAATTTTATCTTATACAACTTTTGTACCTTCCCTATACTCTTAAACAGAGTAGGAAATTGTTTTGAGGCATTAATTTGTCACCAACTTCACAGAGCCTCTGAATTTGATTTAGCCCTTCGCTAGCTGTACACCTTAATAAAGGAAACTCTAATTTATGAACCACATAAATTAGTTCGCTGAAACTCGTATCTTTAGTTATCAATTGTTTATGAAACCCATCAGCTGTTTTTAGTTTGCCCCATTTGGACCATGGATTGTCTTGCTTGTTGCCTGCATTT
Organism: Amaurobius ferox; assembly: GCA_951213105.1. Lineage (NCBI taxonomy): Eukaryota > Metazoa > Arthropoda > Arachnida > Araneae > Amaurobiidae > Amaurobius > Amaurobius ferox. The sequence continues at coordinate 92,375,710 of OX578142.1, read as the reverse complement.
CTATGTGATTAAGTGCAGTTTTGTACACTTCATAAAGTACTACTGTGACATCAGCACCAGTATCAATTTTGAAGTCTAGAGACGTGTCTTCAATTAATACATTTGCATGCCACCTCTTATTTGCGATATTTCTCACACTATGTTAATGTCTGTATTTTTTGTGGATCCCAAGAAAACCTTCTGAATTTCTTTCTCCCAGCTCATCAACATGTCTGCTTGATTTGCACACTTTGGCATAATGTTCCATTTTCTTGCATTTGTTGCATACTGATTTTTGTGCTGTACAGCCTTGCTTAGTATGTTTTATAGTTTTCCGCATTAGTAGCATGATTCCGCAAATTTTCTGCCTTGTTAAGTTTTCCGGTTTGGGTTTGTTGTCCCCCCCACTTTTGTAAATTTGGTTTCATACAACTTAATTCTATTTGAAATTAGCATACATTTTTGGGGTGTGTTTGGTTTCTCTAAAACGTATTTGTTGCTTTTTAACTATTTCAGCATGCCTAGCAGTGTTTACAGCTTTTTCCAGTCATTCTGACACTTTTTTATTGTAAATATCACATACGATTCTGCCACTAATCATCTCATCAAACTGATTTTTAACAGTTTTGTAATCATTTATCATATCTTTCCCAAGATTAAAAGACATTAACATTTCTTCTGCTTGATGACTCATTTGGTAAACAAAATAATTTGCCTGTTCTCCTTGTGGTTTGTCAATAAGTTTGGATGCTCAACGAAATCGTTCAAAATGAGAGATCCTCTTTATCCATTATTCACCGGTCATAAATGTAAAAGAATTCGGAGCTGGAATCTAGTATACAAGAACCAGACTTGTAGTTTCGATTTCAGCCATCGTTGGAATGCCAGTATCAGTATTCATAGTTACAAGATTCAACAAATCAAAACATGTTTGGAGTATCATAGTTTTATGCGCTATGCAGTTTCTCTAATTTCAGAAATTTAACAATTAACTTACCATTCATTCCAATTCATATCACTAATCATTTACCCCAGCAGAAAATACTATACATTTCTTAATTTCAATCACTTGCAATATATATTTTTAACATTTATTTCTCAGGAACTGAGCTGTCTTAACTTTTCTTGGGATGTACAAAATATACATAAAAGATGCAGTAAGTATAAATTACTTTGAATACGGTATAGTCCATATCAATTCAGGCAGGGGGGTTACCTTCATAGTCTCAGATGTTTTTGAATTTAACATATGTTAAAATTCAGGAAAAGTAAGGAACCCGTATTTATTTTGTTTTGTTCAAAATAATTCTTGGCCTGAGATACAGGCCACCAAAGATGGCACCTCGGACGCCATTTCGCACTTGCGATTTTTGACAAAATTTTAAAACGCTTTATCTCTCGAACAGTTCAAGATATTTTGTTGCATTTTTTTATTTGAAAGAGATAATATTTTTCTGATTAAAATGATATCCTTCGTTCGGAAATATGTGTCCAAGTTCTCTTGCTGTAACCTTCTGACTTTTTTTTGAAAAACCAAAAATAATTTTTTTTTTCAAAAATGCCAATTCCAAAATTTTTGATTTTTTGACTGTTGATCAGTACCATAGAGTACTACATTCCCTGAAAAGGATAACTTCCACTTTTGAGTTTAACAGGTTTTATAAACAATGTTCATGTTTTAGCTTCCGTGGCCAATTTTTTATGCATTTTTTTTAATTTTCAATAACACCTTTCTAAAAAGGAGAACACGCCATTCTGGTTCTGGAATTTTTCATAATTTTGTTTTTCTAAGAAATCCATTTTCGGACTAATGTGCTCAATGTGATGGAATAAAAATGATAAATTAAACAGGAACTGGTGAAATGTTTTTATTCTTTTGGATTTTCTTTGCACAGAACCTTCTAAATCATTAAAGGTCTTCTGGAACAATGTGGAAGCTTCCAGATAATTCTAGAACATAACAGAATCTTCTAGAAAAATCTGGAACCATCCAGATAATTCCAGAATATAACAGAATCTTCTGGAACAATCTGGAACCATCCAGATAATTCCAGAATGTAACAGAACCTTCTAGAACAATCTGGAAGCTTCCAGATAATTCCAGAATGTAACAGAACTTTCTAGAACAATCTGGAGCCATCCAGATAATTCCAGAATGTAACAGAACCTTTTAAAACAATCTGGAAGCTTCCAGATAATTCCAGTTTTTTTTAAATTTAAATTTTGGAAGCTTCCAGATAATTCCAGTTTTTTTTTTATTATTTAATTTTTTTTTTCTTCATTTGCTTCTTCTGGATTTTCTTTACATATAACCTTCCAAATCATCAAAGGCCTTCTGGAACAATGTAGAAGCTTCCAGATAACTCCAGAATGTAACAGAACCTTCTAGAACAATCTGGAACCATCCAGATAATTCCAGAATGTAGCAGGACCTTCTAGAACAATCTGGAAGCTTCCAGATAATTTCAGAATGTAACAGCACCTTCTAGGACAATTTGTAAGCTTCTGGATAATTCCAGAATCTGGAACCATCCAGATAATTCTGTGTGTTTGGCCTAGCATATAAAAGGGAGGACACATGAATTCACAGTTTAGTTGTCAACAGGCAAACAGAGAGAGCAGTTCACCAAATTTGTGGTCCAACAGTACTTAAGTAAGCTTTTGTGAGTGGAAAGTGGAAGTTATCCTTTTCAGGGAATGTAGTACTCTATGGTACTGATTAACAGTCAAAAAAATCAAAATTTTTGGAATTTGCATTTTTGAAAAAAAATATTTTTGATTTTTCAAAAAAAAATTCAGAAGGCTACAGCAAGAGAACTTGGACATATATATCCAAACGGAGGATATCATTTTAATCAGAAAAATATTATCTCTTTCAAATAAAAAAAAACACAACAAAATATCTTGAACCGTTCCAGAGATAGAGCGTTTTAAAATTTTACCGAAAATGGCAAGTGCGAAATGGCATCCGAGGTGCCATCTTTGGCGGCCTGTATCTCAGGCCAGGAATTTTTTTTAACAAAACAAAAAAAAAAATATGGGTGTCTAACATTTTCCTGAATTTTAACATATGTTAAATTCAAAAACATCTGAGACTATGAAGGTAAGATTTTTTCTTTACCTGCCTAAATTAATATGGACTTAGCCATACTCTTCTTCAAATTTTATTTTATGTCATTTCAATGTTTTGGTAATTTTTATTTTTAGAGACATAGCAAGAGAAATAAATTGTCTTTCCACTATGATATCCCAGCTACATATACCAGGATCGGAATCTAAATATTTAACTCTTTCAAATAATGTAAGTGAAAATTTCAGTCATTGTATAAAATAATAAAAATGTCTGTATATTTTCTAAATTTTGGTATTTATTACTGTAAAATACCTGTAATTTTCGTACTTGAATGTAACCCCCCCCCCTCCCCTTTGAATATTTGAAGATTTTTTTAATTCTATAAAAATTCTGTTTGTTTTCAATTTTAAACTTTTAATTTATAATCTTTTACTTTAATTTAATCATAGGGCCTATCAGGGCTCATCCTTTTTCCAACTGTCTTTATCATCAAACTTGAGGTTGTTGCTTTTATATCAGTGGCCATAGGTACAGTGGCATCACCAGAAAAAAAAAGGGAAAATGTAATCACATATTTATTTCCCATTTCTCTAAATATCATTTCTTCGAACTTCAATGGGTTTTGGGGGGTTATGACACCTTATTCCTCCACAGGGGTGGCATTTCATTTGGGGTGTGTGAGATTTGTATGTATGAAAATCCACAATATGAAACAATAAAATGTTTGTTAACAGGATGGAGGGGGGGGGGGGATCACAAAATTGAATTGATGTTGAGAAAAATAATTGTTAACATAATTTTTGTACATATATATGTTAACATAATTGCTGTTAACATAATTTTTCTAAATACAAATATCTATATTCATTTACCTTTTATCGAAGTTTTAAACGCCGGTTCTTAGAGTCTGGAAGAAGAGAAAATTTTGTTACAATATCATCATAATCCAGTGGTATATCTTGTTCTATAGCTAAAACAGATTAAAGATGAAAGTCTTCTTGTCCCATTGTACCGCAGAAAATATTTTTCAGCCTCACAGGAAGGCCCTCAGGAAACACAATTTTTAAATTCCTCTCTAAAATAATCCAGGTGACTTTTAAAATTGAGATGATATGTTTTCATTTTTCAGCATTGAATAAAACAGTTGCAATTCATGTAGCAATTCCTCTTTCTGGAAGTTATATACTTTGCATATGGTTGAAACATTTTCTTTTTCGACATCTGATCCGGATAATACTGAACTAAGGGAAAACAGAACAGATATATTGTTCTCATTAAATCTTGTCTCAATTTCATTAGATATTGAATCTATAATTTCATATTTAATATTGATTCTGTGATATGATTTAACATCATCATGGGGATTTTTTTCACTGCCTCCAAATTCGCTTGGAATTTTTTTTACACCTTTTCAGTTTTGGTCCAGAATAAGAATTTTTTTGCAAAGAATTTTTTGAATTCTGTCACAAAACTCCACACTTCATTGAAAGATGCATCAGTGCGAAAAGAGCTAACAGTTTCAATAGTAGCTTTAACCAAATCTTGTACAGTTTGAAAATTAAGATCACATGACTGAAGATGCTTTGAGAGAATATTGTATTGATCAAAAACACTGTGCAATACAAAGTGAACAAAAATTCGAGCGATGTCATGCATGTTAAAAGGGTTTCGGCTCTTCCACCATTGAGAGAATCGTTTTCAGATAATTCTTCCAGTGTTAAAATCACCATTTCAAAATTATCAAGTAGTGCTTTTATGGCTTTAACTCTGGAAGACCACCTCGTATCCCTTAGGAACTCCCTGCTAAGTAAGTCGGCAAGAATTCCCAGCACCTTGCATAGAGCAGTTGGCATGGCTTGCTTTAGACTTGCCACGGGTCATGATTACTTACAGAGTCATCTGTACCGAATGGGACTGGCTGATACAGATGTCTGCCCTCTTTGCGACCATGGCGTACCCATGACTGGAGAGCACCTCAACATATGCCCTGCTGTTCTTGACTGTTTTCCTTTATGTGTTACTGGCGGGGCTTTTAGTGAATATTTTTATCATTCTTCTTTGTATTGGGCTGCTCGTCGACTTATGACCGAGAGGTCGGAGACGGGCATAGGATTAAAAAAAAAATGATTTGTGATTTACATAAATTAAGAATGTGGTTTTGGTTGTCTTTGTGAATGTAAGTAAAATATTTTTCTTTATTTTTAAATATTCTTTCAATTAAAAAACAGTCTTTAGTTCTTAATTTCAACAAACAATTCCAAAAAAGTTCCTCTATTACTTGAAGTTATTTTTTCATCGTGTCCTCTCAAACCAATTCCTTGTCGTGCATAAAAAACAACAGTTTCACACACCTTTTTCATATAACACGTCAATTTTCTTCAACTTCTTTTGAATACTGTTTATCAAGTTTGGCACAAACGGAACCTGAAGACAGAGTTTCGTAAAATTTAAAAGACAGCTTTTGTGTGAGAAGAACATGAATCATGGACCTTGGATTTTTGAACTGCTTTTGACCAGTTACTAAAGCCATCAAGAATAAACGATGATTCAGTGTATCGTTTATTAACTTCTGAAAATGCTCTACATGAAAAACAAAATGCTGTATTCGTTGAAGGACTGTATTCTAGCCATTTATATACATTATACCACTCTCTTATAAGCTTGCGACCTCTTATCAGTTGAGAAGAGGGAAAGTTCAGGCTGATATGAACCTAAAGTTATGCTTTCTTTGGCACTTTTAGGACCATTAGCAGGATCTCTTTCATGAAGCAAATTTGTCGAACTTCCCTTTGTTTTACTTTCTGTTTCAATTGGACTTTCTGATGGTGCAGTTCCAAATCCATCTAGATCTATATTTTTAGTTTCTGCTTCATAAACAGCATTATCTTCTGACAATTTTCATTGGGAGGCACATTTTCATCTAATTTTGGACATTTTATGAAAAATTCACCAATGTCTCTATTCAAGCGACGTTTCTTTGAACTCATAACTGCCCTAAAATATGTTACTAATCGCATTTATTCCTTCAATGCAAACACAAAGTCACCATCAGTCTTGAGGAGCAAGTAGCCAATGAGAATGCTTCGCTGGCGTCAACAATGAATAATGTTTTGCTGGCGCCAAATATGCGAGCCAAAGGGAATCTATTGTGTGAGTGAGCAATAAAAGGTCGTTATATGACTGATTTAGAATGTATCCTCTGTTCGTCAATACTAAATAATGCTGTAGCGCCTCCTCGTCTAAGCTCCCCCCAAGTTGTATATATCTTTTCTTCACAGCGTGTGAACCGAAGGGCTTCAAAGAATTCGGACACTTGAAAATTTCAAGTGAAAAGGATAACATCACCCCAATCTTTTCAAGTTGAAAAGGATTCGTTCCAGTTGGAAGTGGGAAGCTTCACTGTGAAGGTTGGCTCTTGAAGCTATGAAGCTCCTATTGAAGCTGTTATGAAGCTCCAGTGCATGAGAAAACTGATAAAAAACCATTAAAAAGGCCATAAAAAAGAACCATAAAAAAGGGAGAAGCCGATAGATGACGAGGAAAAATTTGGGGGCGCGACTGCACCCCCTATTTGCTGCCCCTGTTCCTCAACCTATTTATTATTACAGAAATGATGAGTAGTTGCAGCATCTACAACCAAATTGAACTTATCAACAGGATCTACAACCAGATTTGTCATACAGCTCAACAATATTTGTTAAATTTTTAGTTTTCAATTTAGAACAATCTTTTCTTAAATGACCCATCTTTTAAACATATAAAACATGGTCTAATCTGAGTTACATTAGATTTTGATTTGACATTAACTGTTTTTATTTGATTTTTACCTTTAGGTACAAATTTAGATTTACATGAAATAGAAAATGCAGAATTAGAACTCGCGTCATGGTCCTAACTCTGTTGTCGTAGGTGACCTTCTTTTGTTGCGAGTTCGTTCTGAATCTTATCTAAGGTAAAATCAGCATCAGGCCATCTGTAAATGATTTGCACTATCCCTTGGCATAGCTGCCAACTTTCCCAGTTTTTGGCTATATCTCCCGGGTAAGTCGCTCAATCTCCCAGTTTTCACTCAGCTGCCCTTATTTTCCCCCTTTCTAGACAGAAATCACGCGAATGCAAATCGTGACTTTCAGTTGTTTTCCGCAGTGTAGGAATGGATCACGATTGACGTTTGTATTTGTATCTACAGGTTACAAAAGAAAAAAAATCAGAAATAGATCACGTCCGAAAATATCACAATGAGAAACGAAGTCACAAATTTTGAAATCGAAGTTTGCCCGTTCTTTCGACTAAAAATTAGTTTCCCAGCTATCGCGTAATCGGCGCTCACAAACTATTATTCCCACAGTGTCACAAAAGAGAGATGACCAATGGTTATCTACTTAATGTGGGAAAAACGCATTTGCATCGACTAAAATTTTATTAAATTATTTTGTTTAATATACAAAACTATTGTTCAAATGTATTATTAATTAAATGAAAGTCTTTTTTGCAGCAGTATCGCTAAAAACGACGTTTGTGCGCGATCCTCTTTATATTTCGTTTTATTATGAAATTATTTTTCCACTTTTGCAATCTGTTAGCATCGTCAAATTTTTTTATAATTATTTCATATTTTATACAGATAAACTATTGTTCAAACGTAATATTAATGAAATGAAAGGATATTTTGCAGCAGTATCGCGAAAAATAGCATTTGTGCTCGATTCTCCATATATTTCGTTTAATTGTGAAAATAATTTCCACTTTTGCAATCTGTCAGCATCGTCAATTTTTTTTATAATTATTTCATATTTTATACAGAAAAACTATTGTTCAAACGTATTATTAATGAAATGAAAGGCTATTTTGCAACAGTATCGCGAAAAACGGCATTTGTGTGCGATACTCTATATATTTCGTTTACTTGTGAAAATAATTTCCACATTTGCAATCTGTCAGCATCGTTAAATTTTTTTATAATTATTTCATATTTTATACAGAAAAATTATTGTTCAAGCGCATTATTAATGAAATAAAAGGCTATTTTGCAGCAGTATCGCGAAAAACGGCATTTGTGTGTGATCGTCTTTATATTTCGTTTAATTGTGAAAGTAATTTCCACTTTTGCAAGCTGTCTGCATCGTCTAAAATTGGACTGATCAAAATCTCCTGTTTTTTTCATATTTTGCACAAAAATCTCCCAGTTTTTCATATTTGGAGGTTGCCTTGGAAAACTTCAGGGCGATGTCAGGTTGACTGGAAAGCCACGTAAATGTCCTCAATCAGATATTTCATATCTTTCAGGTTTTTGACTGCTTTCTTTAGTCGTATGCAAAAAATGTCGACAGGTTCATTTTCGTTTGGGCGGATGTTAAAGAATTCGCCGAGCAAGCAAACTAGATTTGCCCTTGTTGGTGATTCAAGATGATCTTTCAGCTTATTCCAGTCATCAGCTGGATCATCTGTGATGTTGATGAGCTCCTTGTATTCTAGTGAAAGGCTGTAATATAGCATTGATAGTGCTTTATCTTTCCTGCAGGTGAATTCGTCTTGATCTCGTCTCGTTGTGGATTCATCGATAGGTTTTACACTTCTATCTACATATCCATAGCAGCCTTTTGTTTTTAGCTTAAAAGCCATCCCATTACACCAAGTGACGTAGTTGTCTATCTCAAGTAATGGCATTTTTACTGCTTCCATTTTTCCTATTTTTAAATTTTTGTTTGTTAGGAAAACTTTCTACTTAACTCAATTTCTACTACACTTGACGGGTGGACTTAGGCAGCCCCCATCAATTTGACTAATTACTTTTCTTCATTTGGGCGAGTCATCAGTTGGTGGCATAGGATCGTCTATCTTAATGTAGACTGGGCCCATAACTTTGTTGGAAGAAAAATATTTATCTCTTTCTATTCAGAAGAAGGTATATTTCAAGTAGAGTCAGTACAGTGTTGCAAATGAAGAAAAAGTCAAAGTTCAACAAAAACCACTTTTATTTATTCTCGATGGTATCTTGCCAGCAGTACATGGCAGCTGCTGTTAAAACAAAGCAGCAAGAACTTATATGCAGGATTTGAGTTTAAGCTGTATAGGAAGTCCACGTTGGATAACTTAGATAGACATGACTTGGCTATCATGCTGTTCTATTTCCACCTTCTTAAGGGCACATTTCAGGAAAATTTAGGTTTAGCTATTTGACTTGACTAGGTATAAACATATTTATGTACAGTATAGAATAATACAAAGATTAAAAGTTTAAATCACCGGTTTCAGTCAGATGATGCAAGCCTATCACTCTCACTCCTGTCATAACGTGATCTAGTCACTGATCAGCACGAAGTACTAAAATATACTGCTTCATGCATCATTAGCAAATGTTTACTATTCGTAGTAAAATACTCAGCTACGTGCTACTTTCGTCAATTCGATTAAATAAAGACATTTTATTCAACCAGCACAAGCATCAAGACATGAGCCAGTTTAAGAACAACTGTCTAAGTGAATACATCCAAAATAGTAACATTATGCAAACTATGCATCAGTCTGATCCAGAACTGCTTTGTGTCTCACAGTCTGTCAGACACCAAGTCTGCTACAACCGCACTACAACCTCTACTGCAGCTTGTTGCTCTGTCTAAGTTTCCAGCATGGGCTTCCTATATACACAGAGATCGGAACCTACCGGAACGAGTTCCAAGGTCTGACTCAAAGAATATGCAAATGAGCCAGTGTATACGTCAAACATCCAATTTGCATGAAGATACTTACTGGAAGAATGCCGTGAGTCGTTGCCGTGAACGAAGTAAGTTAACCAAAAAGTAAGTTGAGTTTTTGAACAACGTTCGGGAAACAAGCGACTCGCGGTCCATTATTTATATTTTTCCAGCAAAAAAACATTCTAAATAGATATAAGGTATGCGGGTCATTTCGTGTGAAATCAACAAAAAAAAGAATATTTGGTTACATGACCATTTTTAAAAATTTTTATATTTTGCACATATGTTTCTATATATTCCAGTAGATAAAAAACAATTTAAAATTTTTTTTTTTATTGTTTGTTTTTCAGGTACGGCCATTTTTCCGACATGGACGACTAAAAATTTTGGTGCTCATGTAAATTTAAATATCTTGGGACTCAAAAAAGATAAAGACTTGGGAACTATAGAACTATTTTGGGGGATAGAACTATTTTGCTGGTCTTAAAGTGGGCTACATTTCATGTCATTGTAATGTTTGGCTAACTGCAATTTGAGGGGTTGAAATTCAGCTAAAAATACAGTTTGTAGGCCTCATAAAATAAATGAAAGAAATTAATCTGAATCTTCAAATTTGGACCATATCTTACCCTACTCCCATAGTCTTAGCTTGGAAAAAATGTAGTTTCTATTCCACTTTTTACTTGGATTTTAGGGTTGCCAAACTTCTGAAATTTCAAAACTGATCACTTTTAACACCCCCAAAACCCCATGTGGGGCATAATTTAAAAATTTAAAAATTGGTTTAATAAAACAACTAATCCATACAGATAATCAGGTGATAGTTCCTTTTTTTGTATATTTTGTCCTTTTTATTTTTAAAATTGAAAAGAAAAGTGACATTTTTAGCATATGAAAAAATTTCAAACAGGAAGTTTGTTATTAATATTTATTTGAATGTTTATTCAAAAATATTGTGTTTTACTTTTGTATTTGTTTCTTTATTATCATGAACATTAATTTAAATACAATTTCATCTATTTTTTGCTTTGGGTGTGCGTGGGGGGGGGGGGGGGAGGAAGAGAAGTTGTCTTAAAAAAAATATATATATATCAAAATCTCATTTGTACCATGTTGCAAACAAAATTTTTTCAATGTTATTACTTTGTACTATCTAAATCTTCAACCAAAATGAAAATGACCACTTTGACCCCCCCCCCCCCCCCCACTTCCGAAAAAAAAAACCCATATAGTTCAGAAGTTTAAAATGTAAAAACTGGTTCAGAGAAGCCACAAATACATATAAATGTTCATATGAAATCACAATTTTTGCATATTTCATCTTTTTAATCCTATAAAATTAAAAAGAAAAGTGGTATTTTCTATATTAAAACTGGCCCAGCCTCTATTAACATGGCCCAGCTTCCATGTTTTACTGGACAACTGAAAACAGTTGGGTTGAACTCGATAAAATAATTAATGATAAGAAATTAGTTATTCATATTTAAATGTTTGTACAAAATATGTCATTTTGCTTGTAATTTAGAGTATATGTTTAATAATTTAAATTAATTTCTATTAAATTATATCATATTTTTATATTTGGAAAAAAATCTAAGAAAATAAAAGAATAAATAAATTAATTTTGTATTTCCAATCTAATTATATATTAAGAAAATAATTTCAAAACATTTATTATGTTGAAAAAATGTGAAATGCAATAAAATAATTTTTTTTTCTCCTAATTGTTTTGGAAAAAACTTTGCTAATTTGTCTTGCCACTTTCAAGACTTCGGTATTGAAGCAGAGTGGCATTTTTTGCTACAAGTCATGGTAAAAGCCCATGCGATGGTGTAGGTGGAACTGTTAAAAGAATGGCAAAGCTAGTTTACAGCGTCCAATACATAATCAGATTTTGACTCCTGAACAGGGGCGGTTATTCAGGGGCGCCGCGGGGCCGCGTGGACCCCCTTGATCAAGCACTTCAAATTCCTTTAGTTATATAGGTTAATTACAATTTTTAAGGAAATTATCTGAAATTTCTTTCAACTAAAAGTCTAATTATTGGAAATAAATGATAAAATTGTCACTAGATGGCAGCACTAAAGCTTTGACTTTCAAAAAAATCTCTTATCCCCTTTTCATACTATATTAAATTTATAGGGAAAAATACTGCATTATAGGGAAAGACGAGGGATTTTAAGAAGAGCCGCGTCCCGTTATCGACTCTCTTATGATAGAAAGAATGGTATGTGAATACAACGGCAATAGAAATTTCAGTTAAAAAAACAGCCATTGCAATATTCCAATCTGATCTGAGCCGCGCGGGATATCGCGGCTCTCATCTAAAGAAGCCAAGAAGACACGAATACCGTGAACGACTGACTCGAATTGGCTGAGTTTCGCTAATTTAATTTGGCTTCGAATTTTTCTTGATAAATGAGTGTTCTCGCTCTCGCTTCTTTTTAAAATAATAAATTTGGATGTTTAAATAAATATTTGAAAATAAATTACTGTATTTATCTAATTCTGATTTATTTTATTGATCCTATTGACCCCTAGCTTTTTCAGTTTGGGTTCATGAAGAAATAGTTAAGTAGTATTAGATATAGAAAATAGAAATTCAAAAAAGTTTCGATATATATTTTGTGCTTTTTACTTAATTGAATAAGTGGGGGTTATTGATGGTATTTTGGGGGTTCCGTTCTTCGTTTTTGGTAGAAAAATGCATTGTTTGGAGCACTCAGTTTAATTTCGCTGCGTAAGCGCCCGGACGGGGGGGGGGGGGGGGGCATTTCTGATGTAGGGTGGTTCTGTCTGTCCTTCGGAAAGGGGATTATTTCTGATTTGGGGTAGTTCCATGCTTTGTTTGTGATGAATTTCAATGCGTTTGACTTCTTAATTGCTTAAAAGTCACGAGAATTGTATTTGTTGCATGCCCGTGGATATTTTTAGTGACACTTTCAGAAATGTGTTGTCTGAGGGGGTGGGTCTCTTGATTTACTCAGCTGTCTTACTTTTTCAGCTATTTAACATTAAAGATTGAAAAAAAATATAAATATTTGTTAAAGAATGTTAAAAATTAATTTTCAGCCTGATACTTGATTCTTTGATCTGACGTTGTTTTTCTTAAAATCTCCCCCCCCCCTCTTCACCGGCGACTATTTAATCCCCCTGGTTTTGCTTCAAATTTCATTGAAGTCCAATATTGATCCGATACTCCCTAGGCGTAAATTTCACTTGAGGTAGTCCTAAAATTTCTCATCTCGTTTCCTAATTAAGCAATTTTGAATCTACTGGCAGCTATAGTCTCTGCACTATCTATACGCGTATCGTCTGGACATGCGTATTGTTTTATTCAAACCCCTCTGAGCGTCACTTTTAGTTTAACTAGCCCGCACGGTTTTACTTCTCGGTTCCTAAATTGAGCGATTTTGAATCTTCTGGTAGCTACAGTCTTAGTACCATTTAAATATACATATCTTTCATATCAATCCCCTGGGCACAATTTTTACTTTAAGTAGTTAGTTCCCTTCTAATTTCACATCTCGGCTCTTAATTGAGCCATTTTGATTCCGTTGGTGGCTATAGTCCCGACACCATTTGTACATGTGAACTGGATATACATATTTATTGTGTCAGCTCCCTGGGCGCAACTTTCAGTTCGGTTAGGCCCCCCCCCCCCCCCCCCCCCGCCAAATTTCTTATTTCACCTTCTAATTGAGCGATTTAGAGTTTGCTGGTGGCAATCACTTAAATATACAACCTTATTATGTCAACCCTCTGGGCGTAACTTTTACTTTAAGTAGCCTCAATTTCATATTTCGGTTTTACAAAAATGCATCGCCTTGGTTCCTGAAATATCCGTGCACGATGTTTACATTTTCCGCTACAGACCTTACACACACACGTCGACACACAAACATCGTCTGTTATTATGTAATATGAAACAACCGTGGTGGAAGAGGGGAGACCTTCCTCTTTTTTATATTTACATTTTTATCTATCTTAGTGACACTTGCTCCGCTTTTGATGCAATTTTCACACTGTATTTTCTACTCTACAATGGACCCACTCGATCTGCTCACTCTAAACCTTGATCCACTTTTGTTGAACCCGTGCAGCGAGCTAACTACTTATTGCTATAGAAACCGATTGCTATATATAGTGATTACTAGCAGGCAGAACTCGCTCATATCATTTTAAAGACGAATAGAGAAAACCATAATGCATAAGAACTTTCTGTAAATTCCAAATTCATTCTTAAACTTGTATGAAAATAGTTATTCCGCTTCTACATATAAACGGCCGTAGATTTAGTTGATTTTCGCTCTCTAATTATGTTACTGTTTGGGTTACAAGGATGATCAGGTACAAAACTATTAGCCATATTGTGTACCTGAGAGAAATTGTGTGCATTTTGGGTGTACAAACAATTGCGCTAATCATAATAAAATACTGCACATGCATACGACTGAGAGTATTTAATTTTTACAAATTTGATATAAATTTATTTAGAAATTCATTCAAATAATTTCCATGGTTACAATAGGCTCTTATTCATTTTAAGGAAACTTGCAAATGCATATCAGCGCAAGTAAAATAATAATTTGGTATACAGTTATTTCGAGGTAACGCCAGAACTAATTTATCAGTGCCGGACAAACGACGAACTCGAAGTCTAAAAAACGTAGTTGGCACAAACTGAGGAGGGATACTATAATATACATAAATGCATATTATAGTATGCCTCTATACTTAAATATCCCCATCTATACATAAATACATATATGAGCGCCTCCCTCTACACCTCGCTCACGAGCCGCCACTGCTCCTGAACAATTATATAAATTTGCAACTGAAGAATTTAAAGGAATTAAATTCTTTTTTGTTCCTTCAGAAGACGTTATTTCTACTGAAAACCAACTGAAAGTCAGGTTTCAAAATGCCATTGCTGTGAAACAAACCCGAAAATATCACAAGTTTATTCCAATAGCAGTAGGAAAATTAAAAATTGCTCAGGTTACTTCATTCTCTAAAAACTTTGAAGCATGTGTTTTAAAGAACTATACAGAAAATGCAACGTCTAGCAAAAGCTAGATGATATTAAGCAGTCTTCATATCTTATATGTTCTTATGATTATAAGTGGTACTTGACATATGTTATAGGCATTTCTCATGAAAATAAGGATGTGCAAGTCATGTTCTTAAAGTCACATGGCCCAGCTTCCATGTTTTACTGGACAACTGAAAACAGTTGGGTTGAACTCGATAAAATAATTAATGATAAATGTTATGCCAAGCACAATAACTGGCAGACAGTATACACTGCCAAAAGCACTTCAAGATATTAATTTCCTTTATGATAAATCTAAAGCCTCAAGTTTCAGTAAATCAAATCCTTAAGATTAAACAACTGGAAAAAATTGCAAATATGTACTATATCTATCTACCAGCTACGAAGTAAAATTTAAAAATTATGATACTATATGCTGGTGATTTACTTTGGCTACATTTTAATAAAATTCTGTGTAAATTATTTTTTCTTTTGCCAGATACTGTAAAATTTAATTGATTTGATGAGAATGGTATTTTATATATCCATAAATTTGACATTATTGTATATAATATTGAACACCTAATAGAACATGTTTATTAGGAACTGTGAGTGTTAAAGATGTTTGGCTATGCTTATTTTTATTTACTAACAGTTACATCATCATCATCATCATCATGGTACTACAGCCCTTGTAGGGCCTTGACCTCCTTTAAGATTTTTGACCATTCCTTTCTATTGGCCGCTTTCTTCTTATAATTGCTAATACCAAGCAATTTCAAATCCTCCTCTACCTGCTCCTTCCATCTGACCCTAGGTCTTCCTCGAGATCTTGACCCTCCTGGGTTTCCTTCCGAAAGCCTTCTAGTGACTCTCCTCTCCTCCATCCTCATCATATGTTCGAGCCATTGAATTATTTTTTTCTTATAGTTGTAACAATATCTATCTCTTTATATCTTTTATAAACCTCTTTATTTGTTCTACTCCTCCAATGTCCATTTTCACATATTGCTCCGAAAATTCGCCGCAGAATTTTTTACTAACTGTTACAGCTGCTGACAAATTATTTTCATATCATCAGTTGAAACTAATGCAATGAATATTAAATGAACTTTTCATTTCAAGCAGCATGGTACAAATAATATTTTGATATATTTTTTTACAATAGACAATAACTGTTTTTCCTCAACCCATGCCCAATTATAAGCATAAAAATTGATGAAATCATATTTAAATTAATGTTAATAATAAGAAAGAAACAAATGCACAAGTAAAACAACATATTTTTGTGTAGACATTTAAATATGAAACAATAACTTTCTGTTTCAAAAAAATTTCATATGCTGAAAATGTCATTTTTTTTTTCCATTTTAAAAATAGAAAGGTTGAAATATACAAAAAAGTACTTGATTATCTGCATAGATTTGTTGTTTTATTTGGCTAGTTTTTAAATTCTTAAATTATGCCCCACATGGGGTTTTGAGGGTGTTAAAAGATTACATTTTTGAAATTTCAGAAATTTGGCAACCCTAAAATCCAAGTAAAAAGTGGATTAAAAACTTCAAATTTTTTATGCTTATAAAACACTTTCAACTCTTTAAATTGGCTATATTTTATCCCTGTTTTAATTTCACCAGCTAAATTGAAAAAATCTTAAACATAAGAAAAAAAGTTCAAAAGTTTCAAATTTAAGCGCTTAAAAAGGGTTTCATTTAAAAAAAAATATTACAATTAGTTTATATCATATGAAAGCTTGGAGTCTTAGCTTTAAAATGACACCTGAAATATTAGTTTGTGACAAATACAAGTGGTTTTATTTTGGAAAGAATGAACATCACTTTTTACAGAAATACGACCTTGAACGATGTTTCAAGGAGCAAAATCTCCCTTTCTACATTTAAAAAAAAATTTAAATTCTGGCTTTCACCTTCTTCCCAGGTATATAAGCTAATTTTAATTTTTGATCAAAATCCATTACTATGATGCAACACCCATTTGTTGATTTCACACGGAATGACCCATGCCCAATTGAAAAGGAGACTGTTGCTGTTGCTGTACCCAATTGAAAAGCAGACTTTTTCTGTAGCGGTATCTAATGGCAGTGGGTTAATGTGTTTGGCGATAGATGGTACGGCGTTTTTCCCAGTAGTGTATTTGTAGTGAACGGCTCCTCAGTTGGGAAAAATTGTTTTGCACATTTGGGTGCATTATGGATTCCTCCAGATCAGCGCAAAGAGCTGTTATCCAATTTCTTCTCGCAGAAAGCAAGCATGCTTCAGAAATTTATCACAGGATGAAGGATGTGTACAGAGAGCAGTGTTTCATACATTGCACCATATTCCGATGGTGTCAGCGTTATGAGGTGGGACAGGAAAGCATCAAGGACTTACCATGACCTGGGCAGGCACACATTGCGGCACACATTGGCCTGGGCAGGCGCACCTGCCATGATTGCGACTGTGGTCGATGGGAAGTCGTCAAACATCCTCCATACAGCCTCGATATCTCTCCATGTGACTTCCAAATCTTCGGCCCCTTAAAAAACACATTGAAAGGTCAACGGTTCATGTGTGACAAGGAAGTGCAGAACACCGTGGAAAACTGGATCTGTCAGCAACCCAGGAGTTTCTACAGTGAAGCAATTCACTCTCTTCCAATTCACTGGGATCAATGCATCAATGTCAATGGCAAATATGTGTAGGTGTCATGTCAATATTCTGTAATTAAAATATTCTTTAGATATAACCATAGTCTCCTTTTCATTTGGGCACGCCTTATATTTTGTTTCTGTAATAACCATCTCCGTAATGTATGTACACATAATATGTGAATGGAAACAAAACTGAATAAATAGATACAGCTTTCTGAGTACATTCAAGTTTGTTTTAAATGTCTGAAATATAGCTAAAATACTTGATCCTTAAAGGCATCATGTGAAATACATTAGCTGCAGCTCCAATTTCAACTTCAACTTTCAAAATGGATGTGCTATTTTTCTTGCTCAACTCATATTTGTTTCCTCCAGTCATAATATTTTTTTCTGAAAATAGCCTGATAAAATTGTTTTGTTTTTATAGTTTTACAACATTCCGATATCAATTTCTAAATAGGATATAATGGAAAAGACACTCCTATTGCAAATACCAGCATCTATAGACTGGTTTCTCACTTATGCACTTGTCAGCATGGAATATTCGAAATCTGCAGTAGCAGCATGAAACTTAGTATACGCCACAATTTTTGTGATCTATGGGGAATAACAATTTCAGTTCTTCCACGTGGCTGGCACAAAATTCATATACAATTTAGTCCAGGCCGTATGAAGCTGCAAAGGCAAAGTTTATAAACACAAAGCCCATCTATAAGGGGCATTCTAAAAAATATGGGAGATACTTCTATTGCAGATACCAGCATGAGCATTCATGAACTGGTTTCATGCTTATTATGCATTTGTCAATATGGAATAGTAGCTGATATCTACAATGGTAACAAGAAACTTTGTGTAGATCCAGGTATGGGCCATTATGGCAATTACTCCCCCCCCCCCCCTTTTTAAGATATGTGTTGTTTCTTGTGATTCTACAGATTCACTTATAAAAGTTTATGGCAACAAAATAAATCAAAAAATGATATAAAATTAATTTTATCAGGCTAGTTTGCTCATTTTATGATTATAATCAAAGAATTTGATCAGTTTCAATAACTATTTACTGATATACTAGAAAAACAAATGTTCAATAAAATAAACATGTCGTCAAAGTAAATCTCTTTTTATTTTTGCCTGAATCTGCCATTGTAATATACTAATTGCAAACTGTGCAGCTAACTTTTAAATTTGGTTAACTTTTACTCACGGTTCACTGAATGATGATCAGTTAACAAAGCACTAATTAACCTTCAGCTTTCTGTAAGAAATTCTAATTGGCTAGACATGGATTAACATAAACACTATGTAGTAAAAATTATAATGTTTTAAATTTGATTAAGTAGGTACTAGTCAATTAGGTTCAGTTGATTAAATATTTATAATTTTTCAAAATATTGTTTACCAGATAACTAAAATATAGTTATTTAGATAATGCATATAGTTATCTTATCTGTACTGATTTTTTCTCATCAGTAGTACAGATAATAGAATTTTGATGCACAAAAGTAAATTCCTGCCTTCGAGTAGAGGTAAAAATAAATTTCAAAAGTAAATAAAAACATCCCATTTCATAAACTAATTACTATATTACAATTGTAAATGTAGACGAAGAAATTGAAAATCATATTTAGTTTTAGCTAGAGTTATTGTGCTAATAGAAAGAAGTTCTATATATAACTTGATGCTTTAAAATTATAGAAATATATTTAATAACTCTTTTTTTTGTCTCTACACACCAGTAGTATTGCCAAGTGGGGAAGTCATACTCTCCAGAAACCCATTGAAGTTCGGAGAAATGATATTTAGCGAAATGGGAAACAAACTGTTTGATTACTAATTCACTCCCTCCTATCCCCCCCCCCAAAAAAAAAATTGCCTGTGGACGCTACTGTTACACACATAATACTAACGTTAAAGAAAAATATTGTAATAGAGTTAAAGATATGAACTATCAATGAATTTACGTGTTTTTGTTTTGAATATTCTTATTTTCAAATTGAATGCTCTTGAGATGATGAGCATGTGTATGTTTGTAATCGCTGATGTTTCTCAAATGAATAAAATTATTCAAAAGTTAGTACTACCAATATTCTACTACTCAATTAAATGTATATTCAGGTAATGAAATATGGATAGTTATATTTTAATTTCAATATTTGTATAAAATTCATATTTTGTCAAATCAAAACAAATTTTAATTTTCTTTACCTAAAAATATTGTGAAACACATTTTGTTATATTTCATATAGTCTAATTTCCCATTCTAATCGGAGAATATTAAATTTCAAACATTTGGAGTACAGTACATATATCATTTATATGCTTTTTTACATTGCTCGTCAAATATTCCCTATCCATTGACGTTAATTTCAATTACATATTTTGCAGGTATATATATGCTTTACTTCACTGGTCACTAGAGAAGTGCATAAATAGTGCTTTACTATAGTTAAAAATATGCATTTTCTATTTAACAGTACATTACAATCTGTTTGAACAACTTTAACTGCATAATAATGTTGCATGATATTACCTAATTTCAAATTATAACATATTTATAAAGAAGGAGAGTATCTAACTGATATTTTAAATCAACTTACTGAATGCTGTTTTTGAAAATAACAGACAGTAGCTACTAATTTAATTTGATAAAGATAGATTTGATATTATCCTAGGATGTATGAATAGATGCAAATTGACTCACCTAGTTAATACTGATGTTATCTGATTTAATGGGATGTAATGAAGTCAAAAATACATATACTTTTAATACATATTAAAAGTTTGACCAATTATCACTGTGTTCAAACGATGCTAAAGTAAATCGTTAACATTGGATAGTAATATATTATCTAAATTGAATTATAATTGTTGAACAAGTAGTAAAGATATTGAAAATAATATTTGTTTCATATATATTTGTATTTTAAATCAATAATTTTGACTTTAGAAATTAATAGTATTTTGACTAAATGTTTCAAATTGAAATTATTCACGAGGTTGAAAAATAAAACTTCAGGTTTTATATGTCAGATGTGTTATACAAAATAGCAAGTGTAGAGAGATTTTAAACTGAATTAACATTGAGTTAAATTCAAAATGCTCTGCAAAAATTTGAATGATGTATCAATACATGCCTTTTAAATTTGAATATCAAAATTTGTACATGCAACTCAAATTGTAGGATAATCATAATACACATGTGATTGCCATTAAACATTTTCAAAGTTTAAATATTGGTTGTTAAATTTTAAACATAATTTAAAATTAAAATGCTTAAGAGTTAAAATGTAAATAATTTTAACCCGAATACCGAATTCTAAACGCACAATAAATGTATATTATGTTAGTTCATAACATAATGTGAACTGTGAAAAAATGATAACATTTGAAACCGTAATCTTACATAGCTTACTGGCTGTTAAAAATTTGGCAACTCACTACTGGGGACAGATCAAACTTTATTTAATAAAAATTAGATAATGGCCATTAGTGTTTGCTTTCTACAGAGTGCTACTTAATATCAATAAAATCTCCAAATCAACACCTATTTAAATTGAAATAAAGCGTCATATATATATATATGCTATTTAAATTACAACTTGATATATACATATAGAATATATATTAATTTTATTAGTAATTTCATTAATTTGTATGATACCCTTTACATTCTTATACTATAACACTCAGAAAATAACACTACTGTGATAAACAAAATAACTATGAATATAACAGATTAAAAAATATATTGCTGTCTCCTACACAAATTTAACTTGCCTAGAAGGGAATAAATCAAAGTTTTTCCTTTAAATTAACTGATACAACAATAAAAACATCTGACCTTTTAAGTTAGTTAAAAAGGTCAGGTGAAATATTGCAGTACAAGTTTTGATATATTTATATCAAATATCATTCGATATATTTATATCTGGTCGGCGATCTCCTGTCTAAAATTAGGTACTTTAACATAAAAAATGAGTTAGAAAATCATTTAATCCGATTATTACAGATGTGTAACGTTCCAGTGTCCGGATTTTACTCAAAATTGTAATAAATATATCATACTACTTACCTAAATTTAAGACATTTTTATTGTTTACCGAACGTGTATCCATCTCCGTGTATTGTCACACAAAGTTATATCTTTGCACCACTTCTTTCTATCATTATTTTCTTCATGATTTAATAACATACATTTTTTCAATCATCCCAAGTTCATTCTCTCAACTATGCGTCCATATTTAAGTTCCTTGAAAGCTGCTAAGTAGCTTTTCAAAAGGAACTTAAGTTGCTTTGGAACCTACTTTTTGCCAGATTTGAGTCGCATTCCGAAGATAAGTCGACTTAACTTTCAGTGCGAAGGGGGTATAAGGGTGATATTGTTGTGCATGCTAAAATATTAAAACATATTTCAGCGTATAATAGCTTGAAAAAAATAAATGATGAAAATGACAGGTTTTGCGTCTGTTGCTTCAGAGATGCAAACCATTAAAGCAGAAATGTTATTTATAGGATTTTTGCTGTAACATAACATCTTGTTAGCTGTGGCCGATTATGTGTCGAAATTATTGACTGCTATGTTCCTGAATTCTCTGGAAGTAAAAAAATACTCATCTGAAAGAACTGAAGCATGCCATCTGATTCAAGAAATTGCTAACCACTCTACTCAAAGGATTATTAATATTTTGTAAAATAATCCATTTTCAATAGCTACTGATAAGAGTAATGACATAAATAACCAAATATATCCTTTAGTGGTTACAATTTTTAATGAAGAAGCAGGTAAATTGAATTGTTCTCACATTTCTTTTCCAATTTTAACCACTGATAGCACTGGGGGAAATATTGCAGATTTGATATGCACTGAATTTTCAACTCATGATATCGCATGAAAAAATTGTCTATCACTATTGTGTGACAATGCAAATGTTATGATTGGGAAAAACAAGAGAGTGGGTGTATATCTTAAAAAACAACATTTTAATTTGTTTGTTTTTGGTTGATTGTGCCATTTAATAAACCTAGCTGCTTGAAAAAGGGGCTAGAACTTTGCCTATTTCCTTTGATCATATGTTAATGGATATCTATTACTATTTTTATAAAAGTGTGAAATGCAAGCTTGCTTTTAAAAAATTTCAAATAATGTACAACAATGAGGAGAAAAAAATTCTAAAACATTGCATTATTTGATAGTTCTCATTAGGGAAATGTAACAGTTGCCTTCTTGAGCAATGGAAAAGTCTGCTGATATATTTTAAAGAAGAATGCATCAATTATAAGAACAGAGTTAATTTTTCTCAAAGACTTGTTGCTTATGACAAAGTTGCATAAATAGCAGATAAATGAAGAGGTACTATCAAATATTGATAAAAGAAAAAATAATTGTAAATCAGAGGCTTGTTTATCATCAAACTGTTAAAAAAAATTTAAGGAAGCTAAAGATCTATAGTTGAATAATGCAAACGTTGATAAACAAAATATGAATAAATAAATAGTTGTTAAAAGTGCTACTTCCAAAAAAATGTGTATTAAAAGAGAAGAAAGGATTCTTCTCTCTTTAAGTTCTAATTTATTTCACTTGTTAGCATTTTTTGTAAAAAATATCATCAATGTTTTTGAAAAATGCAACATTAAATTGCAATGTGAAGAACCTAGAGTTCACAAACTATAAACAGAACTTGCAATTTTTTTTTGCTGAGTTATTAAACAGATTTGTTAACATATCTGCTATTAAAAATTCTCAGTCTGTTTTTAAGGTTTCATTTGAGATATATGAAAAAAAAAAAAGATAAGGACTTAGTTATTAGATCTGAAACTGCTGACTCCATTAAAGTACTGTCACAATATAAGTTAAAAGAGTTTTATGCCCATGTAATAAAATATTTTTTTGTGTCATGCAGTTATATAATTGCAAATTTTTCATATAGTTCAGAACTATTGGAGCATATTGAAATTGCTGATATTTCTAAGAGGGGAAAGTAAGAAATTTTCATCTCTGAAGTACTTTGTTGTAAAATATCCATCTTTACTTAAAAAATATGAAGAAACACATTTTAATGAAACTGATGAACTGGAAGCTGAATTTTTGAATTTTCAACTTGAAAAGCTGCTGTACACTCTGTTGTACATTCATTGTTGTTTAACTTAGTAATATTTTAATTTATCTCATTCATTACATTTGCTCATGTGTAGATATAATGGTCAGTAGCCAGTGGTCAGCTTATACAGGGTGTCCCAAAAACATTTACCTTGGCTTTTATTCCTTAAATAAAGAAGATAAAGATCAGATCTTAGACATATATAGGGTGTCCCCAAAGCACTGACTTTGGCTTTTATTCCTTAAACTAGCTGAATACCCATTGAAAATCAACGATCTAG
The DNA here is from genome assembly GCA_951213105.1 of Amaurobius ferox. Taxonomy (NCBI): domain Eukaryota; kingdom Metazoa; phylum Arthropoda; class Arachnida; order Araneae; family Amaurobiidae; genus Amaurobius; species Amaurobius ferox. The sequence goes on along the minus strand of OX578142.1, from coordinate 92,351,897 downwards.
CAATAAGCAACCCCCGAATAATGTAAATTTTTGAATAATTTACTTTTTACATTTATTCGGCAAATCGAATATTTTGGTGTGCAGAACCTCCTAAAGAAGGAAATATTAGAAAACTTAAATTACGCACTTCTTTCTTTCACACTATCTATACGTACACCAAGTCTCTATCTCATTCCGAAGGATATTATTTTATCATTTCCTCATTTGAACATTTTTCTGTAGAACACACTCATAAATGAACATTTTTGAAAAACTCTGTTCGTCTTGTGTTTTTTATCAGATGATTGGCCCATATACCAAATATTAAGCCTTTATCACATTTAAAAGGAAGCGTGTCTCATTTATTAGGAAAATTGAACAATATTGGTGTGTGGTACCCCCTAAAGTAGCAAATATTGAAAATCTGAAATTACATACTTTCTTCCTTTCAAACTGTATACCCGTGCACCAAATTTGAAGTCTCTATCTCAGCACAAAGCAGGCTTTTTCTATCACTTCATCTTTCGAATGCTTTTGTGTGGGGTGCCTACCCCCTTAAATATGCATTTTTGGAAAACACTATTCTTCTTTTGTTTTCTATCAGTTGATTTGCCCATATACTAAATATCAAGCCTCTATCACATTTTAAATGGGGTGTTTCTTCTTTACTCAAATCGAACATTTTGGTGTGTGGCACTCCCTAAATTAGAAAATATTGAAAAACTGAAATTGTACACTTTCTTCTTTCCAAACTATCTACCTGTACACCAAATTTGAAATCTCTATCTCATCCCAAAGCATATTTTTTTATCAATTCACCTTTCGAATGTTTTTCTCAGGAGGAGCACGCTCTTAAACGAACACTTTTGAAAAACTATAATCGTCTTGGGTGTTTCAATTAAGTCATTAGCCCATATACCAAATTTCAAATCTCTATCAAATTTTAAAGGAGCCGTTTCTCATTTATTCAGTAAATCGAACATTTTGGTGTGAGGCACCCTCTTAAGTAGAAAATATTGGAAATCTGAAATTGCACACTTTCTTCCTTTTGAACGATTTACTCATACACCAAATTTGAAGTCTCTATCTTATCTCAAATCATGCTTTCCTATCATTTCACTTTTCGAACGTTTTGGTGTGGAGCACCTCCCTCTAGAGAACGTTTTCAAGAAATTCGATTTTTCCAGGGTGTTTTATCGAACGATCAAGCCGTGTACCAAATTGCAAGTTTCTGTTTATTCGGGAAGTGCCTAAAAAAACCATGACAGACAGACAGACGGACACTTGGCAATTAGTATATATAGATAGTTATTGATCTTAGACGTATATAATAAATTACAAAGTTGCATAAAAAAAAGGTCAGTATTTTATGAAATCGATAAAAATTCTCAGGGGATTAAATTTGAAGAAATACAAAATTTAAATTTTTATACAGCCCACCATAAGAAAACATTTCCAATGAGTAAAATGTGCCCCATACACTAATAAGGTGATGTACAAAATTTCAGCATTTTGTCATAAAAAGTCCCAGAGATATGTGTAAACGAAGTTGGGGAGGGATTAATCACAAATTAAAATGTAAATGTTTACAGCAAGAGTGCAAATGACGCAATGCAGAAATGCATCATAGGCAAATAATATCTGCCTCTTATCTTTAATGGATCTTTGGCATGGGTGAAACCATTTTGACACCTGTGTGGTGACCGGGTGTGAAAGAATAGTCCCAATGTAGTCTATGCGTGTCGTAAGAGGCGACTAAAATAGGTACCCAGTTTCTGGGAGTATAACCGGATACCCTGCCCCTGGGGATTATATCAGGGGACTGGCCCTCCAGGTTGGGGATTGGGCGTGGGGTTAACAACCCCATCCCAGAAAAAAAAAAAACCATTAAGAAACCTCAAGTAGTAAAAACCGGACGGATACTATCCAGACGACTTGGAATGAATATTGGAACATGGAATGTGCATACGCTTTTTAAGAGTAGTGCACTGAAAAATTTTATAGATGAAGTTGATAGATACAGAATTGATATATTGGCAGTACAAGAAATAAGATGACTGGGAAAGGGAAAACTGGATAAGAGAAACTGTAGCTTATATCATAGCTGCCAAGAGAAACATCATCATTTTGGAACAGGTTTCATTGTAAGTAAATGAATAAAAGATAAGATTATAGATTTTGAGCCTATGGACGAAAGAATTTGCAAAATACGTGTAAAGGCAAGACCTCAGAATGTGAGTATCATTTGTGTGCATGCACCGACCGAGGATAAGGATGATACTGAAAAGGAAATGTTCTATGATAGGATTGGGGAGACATATAACAGATGCTCAGGAAAAGACATAAAGATGGTGATTGGAGATTTTAAAGCAAAAATTGAAAGGGATATGAAAGTACAGAGATATGCGGGAAGACACAGCCTACACAATGACTTCAATGATAATGGATCAAGGCTATTGGATTTTGCGATTGGTGCGGAAATGGTTGTCGAGAGCACCATTTGTGCATAGGGATATACACAAAGCTACGCCCCCCTGATGGGAATACACAAAATCAGATCGATCATGTATTAATTGACATGAGACACAGAAGTAGTCTTCTTGATGTTAGAAGCTACTGAGGTGCTAACATAGACTCAGACCATTATTTGGTCATATCGAAAGTGAGAGGTAAAATTTCAAAACATTTCTATCAGAGGGGAGAGAGAAAGGAAGAAATTTTGGACACAGATGCTTTGGGATCCACTGAGATAATGGCAAATTATAGGAATAAAATCAAAGACAAACTTGCAATGATGGAGGATGAGAATGAAGAAGATCACAAATGGGAAAAACTCAAACCTATAATAATAGAGGCGGCCAAGAAAACACTTCCAGTCCTGAAAAAAAAGAAAGTAAAAGATTGGTATGATGCCGAATGTGAAATAATAAATGAAAAGAAAAATCATACATACAGATTGATGGTCCAAAAACACTATACAAGGAATGCAGAGGAAGAGTATAGGGAAATGAGAAGACAGGAAAAGCGAGTTTTCAAACGAAAGACGATAACTTATTGGGAGGAAAAATATAAGGAAATTGAATATCTCAGAAAATAGAGAGAGACAAGAAAGTTCTACCAGACAGTAAACAGAGCTGGAAAAGATTTTTGCGCTAGAACAAACACTTGCCGTGATATAAACGGTGAACTGGTTAATGACAAAACAGAGATATTAAAAAGGTGGAGAGAATACTTTAAAAGTGCTCTTAATGGAAAAGATGAAGCATGTAGAATAGGGGCCATATGTGTTCCAGGCGACATAGGTCAGAGTCAACAAAGTGAAGAACTTGAACCACTTTCCTTAGAGGAAGTGGAAAGAGCATTAAGGAAACTAAATAATAACAGTACGGCTGGACTGGATGGAATTAAAGCAAAGCTCATGAATATAAAAGAGCCTAAACTTACCAGAGAAATACTTGCTATTATCTCCAAGGTTTGGGATTTGGAACAAATGCCTATTGAATGGGAAGAGGGATCCTTATGCCCAATATATAAAAAAGGAGATAAATTGAAATGTAACAATTACAGAGGAATTAATCTGTTGAACACATCCTATAAGATCTTTTCGAATATCCTAGCAGAACGGCTAGTAGCCTTTAGAGACAATATCATTGGAGCTTATCAGTGTGGCTTTCAAAGGGGGAGGTCAACGACAGACCAAATTCATAGCATTAGGCAATTCCTGGAAAGACAAGAGAATATGGTATAGATACATACCATCTTTTTGTTGATTTTAAAACTGCATACGATAGCATCGATAAAGTGAAATTATGTCAAGCGATGCTAGAGTTGGGAATACCTGTGAAATTAATAAACTTGATAAAAATGACGTTGGTAGAGTAAAATGTAGAGTAAAGATAGGAACTGATTTATCCAACACCTTTTATATGGAAAAGGGTCTAAAACAGGGAGATTCTCTCTCATGCCAGTTGTTTAACACCACTTTGGAAAAAACAATAAGAGACTCTAGTATACAAACACAAAAAACAATTTTCCATAAATCAATACAGTTGTTGGCCTTTGCAGATGATATTGACATTGTTGGAAGAACAAAGGCAGCAATAGTGGAAGCTTTCTGTGCCCTTGAGGCAGCAGCGAAAAATATGGGCTTGGCAGTCAATGTGGAGAAAACCAAGTTCATGGCAGTGACAAGTAGAGACCAAGGTCAGTTAACACTGGAAATGAATGATTACGTTTATGAGAAGGTTGACCAGTTCAAGTACCTGGGCACAATGATAAATTGTAATAACAATATCAAAAGTGAAATTACGAATCGTATAGGTATGGCTAACAGATGCTACTATGGCTTACGTAATCAGTTTAAATCAAAATGTATAAGTAGAGAAACAAAGATAGGGTTATACAAGATATTAATAAGACCAATAGTTTTATATGGAAGTGAATGCTGGACTATGAATAAAATTGATGAAAATAAATTGATGATTTTTGAACGAAAAATCTTGAGAAGAATATTTGGAGCGGTAAAGGAAAATGGAGTGTTGAGAATAAGATATAATCAAGAATTACAATGTAAATTTAGAGAACCAAACATAGTAAAAGTGATTAAAGTGGCTCAACTAAGATGGCTCGGCCATATATATAGATATGGAGAGGATAACTTAGTCAAGAAAATAATTTTCCAGGGGCCAGAGGGAAAGAGAAGGAGAGGAAGGCCGTGTACAAGGTGGCTGAACAATGTGAAGAAATGGCCAAGGAACATTGGCGTCAAAAGATGGAGGACAGTGGTGTCGGATAGGTCGAGATGGTGGAAACTGACTGAGACAGCCTTGGTTGGCAATCGGCTGTAGTGCTTAAGAAGAAGAAGAAGAAACCATTTTGAACAAGCTTCGTAATCTGTGTGTAAAGTTATTATTTCTACACAGTGTAGATACTTTTGTACCAATAAATAGCAAAATTATTATTTATTTATGTAACTATTGTTTTCTTTTGTAATTTGTGTATGATCCCTGAAATGCGATTTGCCGACATGATTTTTCTCCTCTGAGAGTCCATATCGATGCATCAAAAAGTGGTTTAAGTCAGCATTTTTGTCTTTTCATATCTCTGGAACGTTTTATGATAAAATGCTGAAATTTTGTACATTACCTTATTAGTGTATGGGGCACATTTTACTCATTGGAAATGTTTTTGTATGGGGGCCATATAAAATTTTAAATTTTGTATTTCTTAAAATTTAATTCCTTTGAAAATTTTAATCGATTTCATAAAATTTTGTACCTTTTTTTACACAACATTGGAATTTATTATGCAGGGTCTCCCAAAAACATTGACCTCAGCTTTTATTCCTTAAATATTGATCTTAGACATATACAATAAATTACAAAGTTGCGTAAAAAATGATACAGAATTTTATGAAATCGATTAAAATTTTCAAGAGAATTAAATTTTTCAAGAAATACAAAATTTAAATTTTAATACGGCCCCCATATAAAAACATTTCCAATGAGTAAAATGTGCCCCATATACTAATAAGATGATGTACAAAATTTCAGCATTTTATCATAAAAAGTCCCAGAGATATGAAAAGACAAAAATGCTGACTTAAACCACTTTTCGATGTATCGACATGGGTTCTCAGAGGGGAAAAATCATGTCGGCAGATTGTGTTTCAGGGGTCATACACAAATTATGAAAGAAAACAATGATTACATAAATAAATAATAATTTTGCTATTTATTGGTACAAAAGTATTTACACTGTATAAAATTAATAACTTTACACAAAGATTACAAAGCTTGTTCAAAATGTTTTCCATCCATGCCAAAGATCCATTAAAGATAAGAGGCAGATATTATTTGCCTATGATGAATTTCTGCGTTGCTTCATTTGCACTCTTGCTGTAAACATTTACATTTTAATTTGTGATCAATCCCTCACCAACTTTGTTTAAACATATCTCTGGAACTTTTTATGATAAAATGCTGAAATTTTGTACATCACCTTATTAATGTATGGGGCACATTTTACACATTGGAAATGTTTTTGTACGGGTGCCGTATAAAAATTTAAATTTTTTATTTTCTTCAAATTTAATCCCCTAAATATTTTTATCGATTTTATAAAATTCTGTACCTTTTTTTACGCAACTTTGTAATTTATTATTTATGTCTAAGATCAATATTTAAGGAATAAAAGCCGAGGTCAATGTTTTTGAGACATCCTGTATATCCTACAGTAGTTATTGCTATCATTAAAAGTTATATTTGTGAGAACTTTTAAAATGAATATCATAAGAACAAATTATTTGTGCTAATGAAAGTTGTTCAAGTTATCTTCAGTTATCAATTGTTCACAGGGTGAATTGCACCTAATCTGCTAAACGAAAGGGTGTGATAGAAGAGCCCATGTGCAGTTTAAAATACCATAGCAACCCTGTCCTATCTCTTAACCATTTCCGAGTTATGGTAGATAGAAGGAAAGTGTGTTAAGTCTGAAAAAACCCAAATTTGTGAGGTTACTGAAAGGTCTACACTCAAAATAAGCACATAATTGGAAAGAGCAGAAAAAATCCTATAAGATGACACCATTTCCATCAGGATATCTGGATTTAATAGCGAGCTACAAGCGCTGAAACATTGGAGAAGTGCAAAATCAAAATTTTGCTAAAATCTGTAACTGGCTTTATCGCAAAAACCCTTCTAGCTACAATCAGTCAAATTTATCAAAAACTTTTCCATTCCACCAGCTTTCGTATGAGCCTACAATAAACCATATCTTATTTTGAGCGTAGAGCTTTCAGAAACCTCACAAATTTGGGTTTTTTCAGACTTGACGCACTTTCCTTCTATCCACCATAACTCGGAAATGGTTAGAGATAGAACAGGGTTGCTATGGTGTTTTATACTGCACATGGGCTGTTCTATCACCTCCTTTCATTTAGCAGATTAGGTGCAATTCACCCGTATATATAATTGTTGAGGGCTAAAAAATTAGTAACTTGAATTAACATAGTTCTGCTGTCTAAGAAACATGCAATTTTACAATTCTCCAATCATTAAGTTTTCAATTTAAATTTGTAGCCGAATGTGGTAACAAATTGTATTTTTGATACTTGACTTTAGAGTCAATTTGTTAATTAACATATTTGGATGCTAAAATGGTACCTGTCACTTTTTTTTTACCACATCATTTGGGAGAATCATCTTTGACCATGTCAACTTGCTGGTTCATCCAAATTGCACCATTCATTCTAATTCTTCATTTATAATCATTCTTCAACAACTTTTTGCATAACTATACTTTTAACTCTCTTGGGCTCGTATCTAAGTGAATTCATATCTGTCAACTTCATAGATGTTTATATTCATTTCATAACTGCACTCTTATATCTCTCAACTGTTTTTCATCACATCACTTATTTAAATTGCTCTTATGTTTTTCTTACTGTCCTTGCTGATCCAACCTTCTTTTCCCCCTTGCATACATTGGCTCATCAGCTAGCACCCCCCCCCCCCCCCCCATAGCTCTATCTCCATTGTCTCGAGTTATCTGGTGCAAAAATGCAGTCATTGTCTGGAGATCACTGGGTTTAACTGTCAGCTGGTTCAATGGCCATAAGAATCAAATGCTTTCTGGAAAAGCATGGGGCCTGTTTTTATTGCCTACCATAAAGAAATTAATCAAAATTTAATGTCAATTCTTGGTGCCAGCCAGTCTGCCTCTGTTGTTAGCTGGAAGTTTGTGTTTATTACTTAGGCTTCGACCCAACATTTATTGATACTCCACAACATCCCAATATCAAATAATCCATAATCGCATAAATCTATCAAAATCTGTCATCACATTGAGTAATGTGTTAAAATTTTATTTAAATTGGATGATAATTTGCTGAGATAGTAATAATTCAGGGTTTAAATGAACTTTTTGTGACTACAAGTATTTTCATTTATTTGTGCCCTGATGATGATTTTGTTCAAACAAGAAATTAGCAAATTGAGTAATGTTATCCAGTGGCGCACCTAGAATATTCCTAGGGGGGGGGGGGGGCAGTGGTGCACAAAATTTTTATGAAGGAGGATGACTCCTCGATAAATTTTCCGAGAAAAAATGGTCAGAGGCCATATCAATTAACAAGGCGGTTGTCTTTTTTTGTACATTTATTTTTATCAAATTACTAACAATTATTCAGTGCAGTGCAAGAGAATTAAATGATTAGAAGAAGAAGTAGTAGATATTTATACAATACAACACAAATTAAGAAATAGATGAAGATAAAATTATTTGTTCTGGTCTGCTTATACTGTATACTTGTTTTCAACCACTCTCTCATGATTACATATTGTTATATTATTCAATTATGATCTATACATATTCATAAAATGAAGTCCAGCCTCCTGTTCTTCTTTGTAGCCAGAGCATTTATTATCTAGTCTGGATATCAATTTCCACTTCACGGTGAATGTTCATTGACGCAAGTCCATTCAGTCTGGTTTCACTCATACTGTTTCTCAAGTAAGTTTTCAACCTCTTCATTGTGGAGAATGACCTCTCAGCACTGCTTGTTGATACTGGGAGGGTGGCATACACTTTTAAAAGTTCAAACACAGTAGGAAAAGTCCTTTGGTCACAAAAGTTAAGCAGTTCGATTGGGCTTTTAGTTTTCTTGTTCAATGCAGAGACCTTCATGTACCACAGATGTAGTTCAGCTTTTAGAGTATTATCTGATCTAGGTCCTAAATCATCTGCAAATTTCCTTGATAAGGCAACAAATCTCTCGTTTTCTTCCAGTGTCAGCTGCCTTCCATTCGGAACGACAGATGCAAAACTTTGTAGAAATTCCTTATGTTTGAGAAATTTTTCATGGAGGTGAGTGATGAAATTATCAATCAATGGAATGAAAATAGAAAGTCTGTAGTATTCTTCAGGAGTCTGTACGTTGAAATTTGATCTATAAATTTGTCTGGTGGCACGGCGTGGTAGAGTAATGTTTTCTCTATGCTGTTCCAGCTTCTTAACAGCTTGTTCAAACAGATGGTGAAACTTATTCTCTGCGTTCTCTCGAATTATAAATATAGCTTTCAAAACGTCTTCAACGTCACTCACAGCAGTTGCCAGATCAAGGTTCACTTCCTTCAGCTTTTCACTCAGACGAACACTGTAGCTGAGTAATCTGTCAGCTGAAAAAAGTGCTATGACAAACTGTGATGTTAACATTGAACATTACAAGGTATGAGCTTCTGTTGATGTCTCCTTGTCATTCCAGGCAGTAATCTCCTCCAGAGCCTCAATTACTTGATCAAACAATGAAACCATAACTGTGACGGCATCATGTTTCTCCACCCAACGAGTAGGGCATAATTTCTTCAGTTTTTTGGCACTGATTTCTGTCTCTCCCTGATTAGCTGCCTTAATTTTGCTGGTGAGATCAAGGTTTCGTTTTGGTGTATTGAAAAAACTAGAGATTTTCCCTATTATTCCAAAGCTGTTTCGGATATCCGGAACTCTAGATGAATAAGTTATGGCTAAGTTCAAACAGTGTGATGCACAATGAACGTAGGGGGCTTTGGGGTGTTGCTCATATATAATTGCTTGGGCGCCATTGTACTCCCCACTCATTGCAGAAGCTCCATCGAACCCTTGTCCACGGAGGAAAGACATATCAATGTTGCAGTCTGCAAGGTCTTTAAGAACAGCATCTGCAATTGCTCGACCTGTAGTTTCAGTCAGGGGCACAAACTTAAGGAAGTTCTCCACTATCTTAAATTCAATTTTATACTTATCATTTGTATCAAACCGTTTCAAATAACGAACGCAAAGTGTCATTTGCTCTACCGTTGCAATATCTGTGGTTTCGTCACATAAAACCGCAAAACATTTGGCCTCATTCACCTCAGTTGCTATGTGCTTCACAATGGAATTATTGCATGCTGAAATAATCTCATTTTGTATATTCCAACTTATGTAAGTTGCATTTTTTGCACAACCTTGTAGGTGAATTTTCAGTATTTTTTCTCCTGCATCAACTCAGAGTCGCAAAAGGGCTCTAAAATTTCCTTCGCTTTGGCATGGTTCTGACAATACGTCCAAATCCCCACAGTCTCTATGCCCTCTCATGGCCAGCCCTTGTCTTCCACAAAAAATCACTGTTTTGATAATAGGTTTAAGAATAGCCCTATTCTGCAAAACTTGTTTTTGCTTGCCTCTGTCCATTACTTGATCCACAGGAACCATTTTTCCTTCCATGACCCTTAAGAACTCACCAGCTTTGAGAACTGAATCCTTATGATAGATAAAAGTTTCATGTTGACTAAACTTCTCCAAGGCCTTCTTCCAATTATTAAATCCTTTTGAAACAAGTTGACCTGTAGCTTGTGTCGATCTTAAACCGACTTCATGGGGTGCAAAGAGAACACAAAATTTGCAATAGGCACTATCCTCTGCCTTTGCGTAAGCTAGCCAGTTATGCTTACTCAGCCAAGATGAGCAGAACTTCCAAGTGTGGTGAGGTTTTCCTTGACTTGATACAGCTCTAGTGACAGTAGCAGGAAAACTGTAATTTGCATATGGTTCCCAAAGATTTTTTAGCGCTGTTATCCTATCTTCATCAGTAAGGTTAGATTTCTTGACATAATTAGAAATATCTGCAGCCAGAATTTTCATTTCAACTGTGTTTGATATTGTGTTTTGGCTACCTTTACCTCCTCACAAGTGTTTGAAAACAGCCGGGGGTCACGGCTGTTGCTTGCTTCGACTGCAGTCTCATCAATGTAACCAGAGCTCAGGGAAACGTCGTTGGGAACGTCACTATTTTCAATCTTACTTTTTAAAAAAAAATTATTTCCCAGTGTCTGTTGGCCTACCCCTTTTCGTTTTTCACTCATTGTCGTTTTTTTGACCTTGCTCCTCAGTTATGCAAGAACAAAATTTGCGATATAGCCGAAATACGCACATAAACACACACACTGATCATTAAAGATGCATTTCACTGTTAGATCAGTTGAAAGTTCAGGACCATTATTAAATTCAGCTATTCACCACGCAGGCCCTCATTCCGAAACTACCAATTCACTGTTGTCACCCTGTGTCGTAACGTCACACTTTATTTCAACTCACAGCAACACTTAATTCGCGCAGCGTTCACTGATCTATTTATTCACTCTTCAGAGCACTGGTACTTTCTCAAATGCAGACCTAGTTTTCCCTTGTGCTAACAGCGCCCTTCGCTTTTTGCTTTGTCAGCCCAAGCCTTTGTCAGCTTATTTGGAACCCTGACAATGCCAGGTAATTCATTCTAGTGCTCATATAAATGTTGTTCAGGGGATAGGAAAAAAGCTGTTAATGGACACATACAAACATTCCTGACCCCTCTTCTCCAAAAAAAAAAAAGGCTTAAATATTTTCATTTGCACTTTTACAAAGTTCATAAAATGGAGCAACATTATTAGTTACACTGTCTTTCTGTTTGCATGTATTAAACTTTTGAGCCAATAATACTTAATAATATAGATTAAACTTTTGAGTAATGTTTATGAAGAATGTGCCAGAAACTGAAATTATATTAACATAGCCTTTTAGATATAGATTGAAAAATAATATATTATGAGATGATATTACTTTATGGTGAGTATAAATGTAATTCCCCTAGAAGCTGCAAGACAGTATGATCAGTGTTTCATGTTCTGTCGCTAGACTTACCATTAGAGTAGAAGGATGTCATGTTATTAGGTGTAGCAAATACGATAAGTTACTGTCAATTCTCTTAACCCATTCTGCACATGCTGCCTTTTATCTCACAGGTGGATACTATATTACTTGCTTTATTTGCATACACTTGTGGATTGTTTGGAAACATTTATCAGTATTGTGACCTGGCTGTGCATCTAGCAATGATGAAGTATGACTGGTACTTATTATGTTCTGTATATGTATGTTCATTCATTCCTGAAATTAATTTCTACTAATTAGATAATGTTCAACAACTTTGGAATTGGCTTTTTTCTTGTATATTGCTTTGTTCTCAAGTTTGTTATTCTAACTTTTAAAATTTTCCACTAGAGGTGTAAAAATCACTTTTATTCGATCAGGCATAGTCACTATACTATAGGGTCTAACATATATACTCATGGATGTAATATATTTTTATAATAAAACCTTTCAAGAGCCTTATTTCTAAATATATGTTTTCTATTTTTAATAGATTTTGAGTTTGATGATTAAAGATTATGATTTGTCACCCTTGGCTGAAAAATTAATTAAACATCTTGCCTTGCCGTATCCACCATTCAAAAGAGTCGTATGTACATATTTAATAAGGTAAGAAAATTTCTGTACATTGAGTGTTCATCTTAAATGCCTAATTTTTTCATTTTTCTTATGCTGTAAATATTTCTAAAATTTAATCATAATTTAGTCATAATATTTCTGTATAAGGAGAGAGGGGTTGGTATATGTGAACAACGTATATTTCACCCAGTTGACCTGAAATAAAAATCTTTCAAAAATTACCAATAGATGGCAATACTGGTGCCATCTTTTTGTAAAGTTTCTTTATAATCAGTGTCTGGCCATGTGTGGGACCAATTTTAATTGGCTTCACCATTTTGTGCCTAAAATGTGCCTGATGTTCTATCTTTTAGCATTAGGCACTGATTTCAAATGCCTTTTTTGCTTTCTCAAACATAAAAATGTCTTGGAATTATTATTATTATTATTTGTAAAACTAAAGGGCCTTATCTTTCATTTGACACCTTTCATTTATTGATAAAAATAATTAGAAGTAGTTTTAATTTAGAAATATATCACCAAGTTCCTGCGCCAAGCCCAGTCAAACCTAGGGGGATGGAATGTATTTAATTTAGAAATTGTTCAAGCTCTTGTTAGATAACCACATTTTGGTGGTGTATCACCTTTTGTGCTCTTTCCTGTTTCTTTTTAGAATCAGATTTTTAGAATTGCATGACAGATAGATGTAAATGACACAAGTGATTGTTGTTCACAAGCATTCAGGCTTTTGTCAGGCATTCATTCAATGATCTGCAAGATGTGGGGATGTGTATTTGTGCATTGATTTTAGTCAGAATTGGGCAAAATGTATTTTCGATACAAAATACATAGGTTTTAGGGCATAAAATACTAAATACAAAATACTTTTCAAATTTAAAAAATTCCAAATACAAAATGCATATATTTTTAAAATACATTCAAAATGTAAAATACATTTAAAAAAAATTAAACATTACTCTGTATTGGACTGAATTGAATTTTCAATGCAAAACATTTTATTGGAAATAAACAACCTCATATTTGAAAATATCAATATTGGCATTTTAAAAAGATTAGAATGTATTGTAAAAGTATGACTTAAAACACTAAACTCTAAACTTTTAAATTTCCAAATTAATAGTAAAAATAAATTAATCGAAGGGGAGGACACATTTTATGTAATAAGCAAAGATATAATAAAAAATCTGATGTGGGCAGCACATGACTTTCCTTACAGACTCAAATTAATTTTTTCTTTATTTTTTTAATAATTGAGTTTAATTGCACAAAATAGCAGACATAATTATTTAAAATTACACCGAATTTGCACTTTTATATCTATTTTCGTTTTCATTTGATAACTAGATATATTTTCATAACCGACATAACAAAAATGCAAAAAAACTCAATTATCTCAAAAACTGCTAGTCCTAGAGTAATAAGGTTATTAATCTTATTCTTTTCATGTTTGATTACAGTTTCATTCTTTTCATGCTTGATTTCAGATTTCATTTACGATGTTTGTTTATTAAAATCTTCAAACATTTTATGTTTATTGCACAAGTCTTTTTCAAAATATTACTCTTTGAAATTTTTAAAGCTTTACAGCAAAAAAAATATAATGTGGGCAGCACATGGCTTTCCCTACAGACTCGAATTCTCTTTATTTCTTTAATAATTAATTAAACTGAGTTTCATTGCACAAAATAACACGCTGAATTTACACTTTTAATTCAATTTCCATTTTCATTAGGTAACAGGGCTTATTTTCAAAGGTGGCATAGTAAAGATGCGAAAAACTAAAATATCTCGAAAACGGCTAATCCTAAAGTAATGGGGTTAGACTTATTCTTTTCAAATATTACTATGCTTGTTTATGTCTAATACCTGCTTATGCTGAAAAGGTAGGGCATTTTTCAGGAGAATATTTGACAGATATGTAGCATAGCCATGTGAAATCTCATGCAAAAGCAATTTGTAAAATGATTCAGTGTCAGAATCATTATCTTCAATTACTTTTTCCTTATATACAAAGAAAAATATATTTATTTTTATTACACTATGTGGCTCTGTCCCCTGCTTGCTATGTTCACCAGTCCTGTAACTCGCTTTGCAAGTCGGGAGGCTTCACCTCCTACTTGCTGAGTTCACTTATCGAACATTTTCATGTCACCTGCTACGCAGGCATAATATTCCAGTTGAGTACCTACCATCCATTGTTAACAGATACTCACCAACCCCTGGAACTCGCTTCAACAGCTTTCAACTCGACCGGCATGCACAATCACCAACATGTCCTGCTGTCGCTTACCAGACACTATGGCTCTGTCCCCTGTTCGCTGCCACTCATTAATTGCTGGAGCTTGCAGCATTATTATCCACCCATTGGGGCTGCGCCCCCTTACTAACTGATGCCCACCAACTCCTGTAACTTGTCTCCATAACTGCTCCTTATTGGCTATACTGGACATTTGATGTAGTCACTGTTATGATTTTAACTATCAGAAATTTTTGTTTTAATCAATAATTTTGTCAAATTTTCAAAATTGATTTGCAACTTGATTTCACGACAGTTGCTGTAAATGCTTAGTATTATTTTGGGGTTACTTCAATATCTGGAAATATTGTTTTGCATTTTTATTGTTTTGGTACTTTTTCATGTTTTTACATTTGAAGAACTCATTTGACAAAAATTTTCTTTGAATATCATTTTAATGAACTCCTTTATTATGAATAATTACTTCATTCAATGGCTATACCAATTTATAAACAACTTTTTGATTTGAGTGAAATGTTTGCATTAAAGCTAGATGTTATATGCAAGGCAAATAATTACCATATGTACTTGCATATAAGTAGAGAAATTTGTGACAAAAAAAAAAGCTTCAAGGTGGGGGGTCGACATATACACGGAGTCTAAACAAAATCGTAAGGCTAAAAGTTATTTTTTCCCACGAGGCAATCCCTCTTAAAATGATGCACAATCATGCACAATCACAAATAATTACACAATCATGCACTCTGAATTTCTCTGCACTTCAAAATTCTCCTGTGAGTCACTGCCCTCCCGATACTTCCTACTACCAGTGTATTGCATCATCAAAAAATATGCATACATTTTCTTTCTATGTTTATCTTTTGTTTCTCGGATTACGGCCGATCATTTTTGACAAAAAATGGCTCTTTTCAGAAATAATTCTGAAACATAGATTGCTTAAAACTATAATGCAGGATTTTAAGTTGAAAGTGTTTTTTGTTTTGTTTATTGAAGAGAGTATCTAATAACAACCGTGTAAGGGGGTTAACAAAAAAATCAGCTCAAATAATGGGCCAGATATTGTCATGATTGTACGATGGGTCAAAGACGCTTGGGACACAGGGATTCACGGTTTCCCATCCATTTTGAGGATGCTGTGTGCTGGAAGTAAAAGAATGTCTGGAGCTTGTCATATGAGAAGAAGTGCCCCCAAAACGGACGGGGGACAACCCTCATATGCCATAGGCCTACTTGTTTGGAATCGGACTTCAAAGGGTTCCAATGAAGTTTTTATTATGAAAATTGGAATTTATTATTATATTTATATATATGTTTTTGATTTCAAGTGGTTTTGAATAATTTATTGAAAATTTTTTTTCTCTCTTTTTGGGATCGACTTATACACGAGTTTTGGATTTTTTCTGAAAGTAAGGGGGTCGACTTATACGCGAGTATATATGATAATCAATTTAATAAACTGAATTACTTCAACAGTTTTGCATCACAGTTATTTTTCAATTACTTTTCTCTTTCTGTAACTTTTTAAACATTTAAAGATACTTTTAATTCTTTCAATTTTAATGAACATGTTAAACAAGAACTTTTTCAAATTTGTTTTTAATCAAAGATAGCACCAGTGGAGGTGGGGCTTGAGCCCTATGTAAGGGAGGCTTAACAAACATCAGGGCATTTTTACATTTTCGCCAGGGAAAATTTGTTTTACTTATAAATTTTGTTATGCATGTAAATTCAATTTTTCACAATTAATTACTTTTTCATTTTGTAAAAACACAATATTAATTCTTCATCGAGAAATATTTCCTAACTTTGTCCTATAAAACAGCCTTGGCAGCCAAGAGGTTTAAGGTAAGCATTTTCTCATGCTCTCTTGACTACCAGGGTCATGGGTTTGAATCCCACCTATGGGTATGGATGTTGTAGTGTTGAAATAAAATATTGTTGCAAATGTGCAATGTTCTGTTTGGTGCCTCCACTTTCGTTTTATCTTGACAGCCAGGTGAAGAAAATACAGTACATGACGTGAGCTTAGGGTGTCCTAGTTAGAATAAGGGTTACCAGACTTGACGATTTACCGCCAATTTGGTGATATTTGGAGACTTCCAGAATGTTCCAGAAACTTCTCGATAGAATGATTATTCTTTGAGATATAGAGATTTCCAGAAATTTCTATGGAGAAACTATAAAAGGGACTCGCCTCTCTGTTGCAATGTTGTTGATAAACACTAGTTATATTGGACTGTGATTTTTGTCAATGTTTTGAGAATAGTAGCTGCTGTTTTGTGAAATAACTTTTATCAACATTCTGTTGTTGTTGTTAGGACCCAGATCATCCGACCTACTAGAAAGGTGTAAGGTAACTGTTTGGCCGGCCGGGAAGAGCCACCCAGTTTAGACCGGAACCCAGTGGGGGAGGCATCCACAGGGACCGTACCTTCTTTCCCCTACCACCAACCTCTCAGAAGGACTTACAGACCCACATGTTTAACGTGATCGTACTCCTCATGAGCACGGCGGCAGTTTTGGCAGTGGAGGGAATCGAACCCGGGCCTACCGAGTGCAATTCCCGCACACTAACCACTGGGCTACCATGCCCATCATCAACATTCTGTGAATAATATCAGTTATTGTGTGAGATTAATGGAGCATTTAAGTACTGTTTGTATATTCTTCCTGTTTACTTTGTGCTTATGAATAAACGTAAGTTATCCAAAAACTTGTTCTTGTATCCTACGTGACACCCATGATGTTTTAGGACACTTTCCTTTACAAATTAGTGTCAAGAGTGGGTTTTCTGGAATCTTGACAAACGTATATGGTAGTGACTAGAAAAGTGTTGGATGAACAGATGAAAGAGATGATGGCTTTGATTAAAGCTATGAAAGATGGACAAGACGAAATGATGACCTTGATGAAAGTTGGACAAGAGGCTATGAAAGCTGGATGATATGAGATGATAGCTTCAATTAAAGCCGGGCGAGACGAGATGAAAGCCAGACAAGACGAGATAGTGGTTTCGATTAAAGCCGGACGAGATGCAATAAAAGCCAGACAAAACAAGATGAAAGCCAGACAAGACGAGATGAAATCCAGACAAGATGAGATGAAAGAGGCTATATAAGCCATACAAGATGAGATGAAAGTCTGGCAAAAAGCGATCAAAGACTGGATGAAAGAGTGATAATACTACATGACAGCCCCACTGGAGGATATTTTGGCTTCAGCAAGACACTGAACAATGTTCGTGAATGCTCCTTCTGGTGTAATGTGAGATCCGATGTTGAGCACTGGTGCAAAGAATGTACGGAATACGGTGCTTGGAAGGGACCGAAAAAGAAAAAATGTGGGACCCTGTCGGACCTCTTTTCGAGAGAATTGCACTCAATGTTTTGGGGCTACTGCCACGAACTGCGGCTAATAACAAGTATATCCTAATAGTAATGGACTACTTCACAAAGTAGCCAAAATCTGATGCAATCCCTGACCAAGAGTCTACAACTATTAGTGAAGTTCTAACTCAGAACTGGTTATGTCATTACGGGGTTCCTTCTCTCATCCATTCTAACCGGAGAAAAAATTTTTGCTCTAGCATATTCACAGGACTGTGCAAAATTCCCGACCGTCCAAACAGTTACCTTACACCTTTCTGGTAGGTCGGACGGTCTGGGTTTCAACAGGACTGTGCAAACTACTTGGAATGGACAAAATTCGAACTACTACTCTTCATCCTCAATCGGACGACATGATAGAGAGATTCATCAGAACTGTACTTAATCATCTCTCTATATTCGTATTCAGAAACCAGCAAGACTGGGACCATCACCTACCATTGTCCCTGCTAGCCTATCGAAGTTCTGTTTATGAATTGACCAGTCATTCTCCATCAAAAGTGCTCATTGGCCGGGACCTATGACTACCATGTGATGCTCCTTCATCCAGAGTTTCCCCCAGGATTAAAAAAGGGCAGGGTGCTGTTACCAGAAAAAGGGCAGTTCTTAATAAAAAAGGGGCACATATTTTTTATGTTTGAATAACATTTATGTTTGGGATTTTTATGACGAAAATCAGAGTTTTGCAAAAAAATGTAAACACTTTTGTCGCGTCTAATACACAAAAATGTAAATATATTTTCTTGTTTTGTAGGAAATAGGGTCAAGATTGTGAATATATAAAATTAATTTCAATTTTTTAATATTTTGAACTTGTTTTTTGAAAAGTATCTGTCCGAGCAAGTTTTTTTTTTCATTTTGCTTATTTTCACTCGAAATATCTTCGAAACCATAAAAGACAGATATAAATAGCAAGGGATAAAAATATGCATTAGGAAACTTAGTTGCTAAATCTATATTAATATTTTAAAAAGTGCTTATAGTTTTCGAGTAATCGTTTTGTCGAGTTGAAGAAGATTAAAAATTTCCCCTTTTTTAAGTTTGTAATGCTATCTCAAAAACTAAACCTGTAAACAATTATGCAAGAATATAGCTCTTTGAAATCTCTACAAGTGTATATAATTGGATTTTGGATGAGCTCTTTGTTTGCGAAGTATAGTGGTTATAATTTCGATATTTTAGTATTTTAACCTGGGTTTTCCAATGTGTAGGAAAGCTTTAATTTACTTAAAATGTTACTATTGTTTCAACAGAATCTGTCACTTACTCCTTGGTGAAATATGTGTGCATAAGTATGAGATAATCTTATTTTGTTTAAAAAATTAGGGCATTAAATGAACTTGGAGATTCTAAAAATGTGTAATGATTGGTTAGGTTTGAACAAAAGAAATGAAAATATACATATTCAAGTACATATTTATGTGCCGCCAGACAAGTCTATAGATTATAGGTCAGGTTGATTTCAGGTCAGATAAGTTTAATTTATATACTGAAAAACAAGTTCATAAAATAATTTTATATTTTAACCTGAAGTCTATGGTCTATAACATCCAGATAAAATCGTTGTGAAAACTAAAGTACTAACTAGCTATAAACAGTTAGCGAGACATTTGTAGCAAATTGGAATCCTGTAAACAATATAAATGAATCTGAAAATATCGAATAACTTCATTGAACTTTACTGAAGTTTTATTTTACAAAATGTTATTCATTCAAAACCATTTTGGTTTTATCGGACTGGAGCCACCACCACTAAGGTATGAAAATGTTTCTTTTGTTGAGAACAAATTTATCATTGAATAAATGCAATTTTTACATCAAATGCAATTATAGTCTTGAGCAATTAGGTTTATTAGCAATTACAATTATTGAATTTATATAAATTTAGAGTTTATTAAATTTAAAAAGTAGAATATTAAATTTTGATTTTTAGTATTTTCTCATTAGTCAATGAGGTTTGATGATTTTAAGGGATAAGATATATTTAAACGTTAAAAATATTTATTAATTGTTTGTTGCTATATATTGATTACAAAAAAAAAAAAAAAAAAAAACTGATTTAAATAACTAACTAAAATTCTAGAAATCTCCATAAAATCACCGTATAAAGAAAGTATTGAACAATGGATTGGCAAATGTTTAGCTGCTAAGTTAATCATTATTCCATGGAGCAGGGTTATTAATAGTGCAAGCAGGGGCGGCATTTCAGCATTTCATTTGGGGGAGCGAGATTTGTATGAAAATCCACAATATGAAATAAATAAAATGTTTGTTAACAGGGGGGGGGGAGAGGGATCACAAAATTGAATTGATGTTAAGAAAAATAATTGTTGTTAACATAATTTTGTACATAATTGTGTTAGCATAATTTTTCTAAATAAAAATATCTATATTTATTTACCCGTTATTGAAGTTTTAAAAGCCTGGAGAGAGTCTTCTTAGAGTCTGGATGAAGAAAAAATTTTGTTACAATATCATCATAATCCAATGGTATATCTTGTTCTATAGTTAATATAGCTAAAGATAAAAGTCTTCCTTGTACCATTGTACTGCGAAAATAATATTTCAACCTCCTGAGGCACGAAAAAGACCTTTCACAATTGGCTGAGCTGATTGGCACAGTCAAAAACAATCTAACTAATAATGTTATGACTGGAAACACATTTTTTAAAATCCGCTCTTTAAAATAATCCAGGCGACATTTAAAATTGGGATGGTCTATGTTTATATTTTTCACCATTGAATAAAACAGTCACAATTCACATAGCAATTCCTCTTTCTGGAAGTTATATACTTTGCATATGGTTGAAACTTTTTCTTTTCCGACATCTGATCCGGATAATACTGAACTAAGGGCAAACAAAACGGATATATTGTTCTCATTAAATCTTGTCTCAATTTCATTAGATACTGAATCTATAATTTCATATTGAATCAATGATATGATTTAACTTCATCATGGGGATGTTTTTCACCGAATTCGCTTGGAATTTTTTTACGCCTTTTCAGTTTTGGTCCAGAATAAGAATTTTTTGGTCCAGAATAAGAAAAATTTGGGGGCGCGACCGCGCCCCCTATTTGCCGCCCCTGAGTGCAAGCAACGTACGTTCGTGTGTCCGCGCAGCATCCGTATCTTTAGCCGTAAACTCGCGTAGCGGACGAGTACGCGAACAACTACTGCATACCTCCCTAAAGCCGGCGTATCGTTATTAAATGAGCTTGATTATTATTATTGTTATTGCATACGTCCGCGGAGCGGTTCAAAGACTAGTCGCTAATATGAGGGGGGTTTTTTGTGTTTCAAATCTGCTATGCGGATGTCGTGCAACGGGCCAATATGTTAATCCATAAGCCCGCATAGTGCGCGTGTTCATAACACAATGTCACACGATTTGCATGCGTCTGCACAAGGTATATATCGTTATTGCATGCATTGTATGCGGATTACATACACTCGTTAAAAGAGGGCGCTTAATTTTGTAAATCCACTACACGAATTAAATATGTCGAATCGTTATTGCATGGAGCTGAGTTATCGTTATATTATATATAACGCGTACTACATCCGTCTGCGTAGTAGTCGGGTCAGGGCCGCTCATACAAATTTCTGGTTTACCCTTCATATTTCGTTTTCCTCTTTTGTGCATTCTTCATGTCTTCTCCTCCCTCAAAAAATTATTGGGGGCCCGACCACTTTGAGTGGTGTCCGACCCTCCTTATGGGCGGCCGTGGTCAGATACACAGTCAATAGCTATTGCATGGCCTGCATTGAGAGCAAATCGGCTACGCGAATTAAATATGTCCGCGTATCATTATTGCATGGAGCAGAGTTTTCATTATATTGTATATAACGCGTAGTAGTCATATCAGGGCCGCCCATGCAAATTCCTGGGTTCCTTTTCATATTTCTCTTTTGTGCATTTTTCATGTCTTCTCCTCCCTCAAAAATTGTTGGGGAGTCCGGGTCCCACCACTTGAGTGGTGTTCGATCCTCTCTAAGAGCAGCAGTGTACAAATACACAGTCGATAGCTATTACACAAACAACAAATAGGAGTACTTTTTACCGTGACTTTCGCGCGTAGCGGAGATACGCAGTCTGCAACAAGAAAGCATATTAAGAGAATTTTCAAAAAGCCACTAGGCTGGTAGCTAAACGCAATTAGTAAACAATATAAAGAAAATAAGCTCTCCCATATTTCATTCAAGCCAGCTAAAATCACCGCGCTAATCTAACTTTTCTCCCCCATCCTTTCTATCATCCTCGGGTTTTGACTGAATCGGCGGAATCAACGTAAACATCTTCTCGCAAATGGCGCAAAGAACCCTAGTCCGGAAGTCTATATTTTTAAATATTTGTTTTAGAGCAAATATGCGTACGGTGTTTACATTTACAGAATTTTATAACTCAAATGCATATCAAACATGAAATAATTTAACAAAAATTTAAGTTGAAAAAGAAAACTGTTTTGAAAGTTTTCATCAGATGGAAGAAGGAATGTACGTGCTTAATATTCCCGTTTCCGTTTTGTTTCTTTTAGGGGAGGAAAGAAGTGATATGAGGCTGTCAATCTTCTTTTTATTGGCACTAGATCACCCTTTTTCTTTCTTTGAAGGAGGAGGGAGCAAGAAGGGGGGGGGGGGGGGGGAGAGACACGATCAAAATTTACGGTAATGAACGCAGAGAAAGGGCTCTGGGACTTATCTGAACTGGTTAAATTTCGTTTGAGGACAGACATTGCTCTCTTAACAAAAGGCTAAGCAGGGGATCTGATCTGCTAACAAAAGGGCAGGGAGGGCGCTTTTCTCGTACAAAGGGCAAGGAGGGCGCTGTTCTGGTAAAAAAAGGGCAGGCAGGGCGCTGCGCCCTTCCAAAAGTGCCTGGGGGAAACTCTGCCTTCATCGCCTGATGAATTTGTGCAAAATTTGCAGGCAATGTTGGAGG
Organism: Amaurobius ferox; assembly: GCA_951213105.1. Taxonomy (NCBI): domain Eukaryota; kingdom Metazoa; phylum Arthropoda; class Arachnida; order Araneae; family Amaurobiidae; genus Amaurobius; species Amaurobius ferox. The sequence continues at coordinate 92,329,050 of OX578142.1, read as the reverse complement.
AGGTTCATCGTTTCACGACCTGGTATGATACTATGGCTAATGGAGAACTCTTTACTGGGTGCCTGGACATTCGGGCACCCCAGGAAATGAGTTGGCTGATGAATTGGCTAGAAAAAGCTCTAGATTTTTGTTGGTCATGAGGCTTTGGGTATTCCCAATGAACTCACCAGAAGAACTATTTATGATATCTTCAAAAAGCTTCAATGCAAGAACTGGTGCAATACTAAGGGTCAAAGGCAGGTGAAAATTCTCAACTGCAATTGCCCCAGTACTCGTCAGAAGGAGTTATTCAAGCTCAGTAGGACGGGCATCAGAAGGGCTATGGGGCTTCTCAGTAGGCACTGCACTCTTAAAAGGCACCTTAACATTATGGGTGTCATTAAAAATTCGCTTTGCAGGGCCTGCAATTACAGTGAAGAAACGGTTGCTCACATTCTCTGTGAATGTGAGGTCTACTCTGCTCACAGATTCGAACACTTAGGACGACATGTGATTGAACCCTGGGAGCTGAATGACATTCCTGTCAAGTGCCTAGTGCCTGCTCATCTTTGTATCAGTTACTGATCTCTTTTCTTAGTGATCTTCAATGTTTTTGGGGTAGTACAATAGACCTCTGGTCGATGTGCTGGGCTCTCCTTGAGTCACCCACCTTTATTTCATAGTCATAGTCATGGCTAATGGAGTAATTCACCAAAACTACAGCACAATGGGAGAGGACCCTACATCATCATGAAAAGAATAAACAGTGCCATTTATCAAATCCAAAAATCGACTTCAACGAAACCAAAAGCTGCCCATATTGACAGATTGTCCCCATTTTTGGACCACGGTAGATTTATACTGCCCAGGACATGCAGTCTTAAGGAAGGGGCAATGTTGAGAACATGAAGTGTTCCATTTGGCTCCTCTTCTTTCATCTGTCTCAATGGACAGGCGAAAAAAATACAGTGCATGACTTGGGCCCAGGGTTTCCAGATTTGGCAATTTATCACCAATTTGGCAACATTTGGAGACTTCTAGAATGTTCCAGAAACTTCTCGATAGAACAATTATTCTTTGAGATATAGAGATTTCCAAAAGTTTCTATTTAGAAACTATAAAAAGGACTCACCCTTCCGTTGCAGTGTTGTTGACGAATGGACATGACACAAGATACATTAGACTGTGATTTTTGTCAATATTTTGAGAATAGTAGCTTCAGTTTTGTGAAATTACTTTTGTCAACATTCTGTGAATGAATATCAGTTATTGTGAGATTACTGGAGCATTTAAGTACTGTGTGATTGTAAATTGTTCATGTTTACTGTGTGCTTGTGAATAATCGTAAGTTATTTAGAAACTTAGACTCGTTCTTGTATCCTGTGTGTACATCCACAATTTTTGAGGATATATTTCGTTACAATATGAAATCAGACTGTCACAATGTGTGATATTGGGTTATATAATCAATGGTAGACATTTCCCTTGCTCTTTTGGGATAAGTAAAAAGAAAAACTTCTACAAAAAATTGTCATTATTGTAAAAATTTGGTACAGCTTTAGTATACTGAATTTGCATTTCGCTTGCCAAATGCAAGCAATGAATTGTGCGATATGATTTCTGGTAACCCCTTCTAGCTTTCCATTCAGAACTTCTAGTATTCTTTTTACATAGAACTATGGTGAAGAGTTTTTCAAAGTTTTGGATATCATTAAATCAGGTTGTGTTATTTGTTGTATTTTGATTGTATTTATTATAATTTTGATTTAAGCATGGCTTATCATTAAATTAGTTAAATAAAAAATTGAATTTTCATTTTTTGATTTTGATTTAAGCATAGCTTCTGTTTCGGTTTTAGTTAACAGTGTTGTAGCTAAGTTTCAGAATTTTTTATCAGGTAAAAGAATTGATTGTTTTAATCAAATTTTGGAATATGTCAGAACCACATGAAAAACTTTAAGATGGAAATTTCCAATTTTATGGTGTTCACATGTGCTATCTTTCATTTTTATATGATATTTGTATTTTTATTGTATTTTAAAATTATTTTCATTGAATCACATTTTTATGCTGCTCTATAAGTCATGGAACACCTGTTGCACAAACATCTTTTGCTACATGTGACCTCCGACAGCCAGCGGGACTGGATTTTGTGATGTGTTTTAGTGGGCAAGTGTAGTGAGGTAAGACTGCAAAGTGGGTGTAGGTTGAATTGCTACGTATCAACTGTTACACAGCTTTTGCTGCATACGGCCTCTGACAGCTAGCATTGTATTATGAACAATCAATATGTAAGGAGTTTCAGTTGATCATGAATAACATACTATTAAGTGGTTCGGTTAATTGTTTCATTTAATCTTAAAACTGTGTTGTTTAATCGACTTATGGCGGCTGTTTATTTTTTGGTCTAGGTAGTAATGAAATGTTTCAAAATTTATAAATCTTTTGAAATGCAAAAGTTTAAATTTTGTGCTCTTATATTTTTTATAGAAATTTTCTCAGTTTCTGAAAAAGTAGAATCATGAAAGGATTTTTGCTAAAACAGTAAATATGCAAAAATTAGTGGACACTTTCAGTATGCATATTTGTAAAACTTATGATGTGGATCAACTGATTATGTGTGAGTATAGGACAAACTTTGTTTAAAAGAAAAAAATTGTCTTAAGAAGATAATTTTCCTTTAGCCGCTTGTTTTATTTTCAATGTTGACATATGGAAAATGGTTCCTAACTTTAATTTGTTCAGTTTTTAGAATTTTTCCTAGCTGTTTTTTTTTATCGAGCATACTTAGTATTGAGAATAGTTTAGAAGTGTTTCTAATATTTTTACAAAATGAACATGTTATTTTTCTATGAATTTAACAAATACTTTTAACTATTTTTACAATTTTTTAAAAACTCTTAATTCAAATTCAGAAGCTTTTACCAATAATTTTTTATAACAATTAACACTTTGGTTTCTGTATAACTATCAGATTTGCTTGCTTGGTAATTCAATTTGATCTGGTAACTGCATATTCAGTGAAATATATTTTGAAATATGATTTTATTGAATAGTGTTTATATGAAGTTAACTGGCATTTGGTGAACTATTTGTTGAGAGATTATAGCTGGTTAGCAATTTCATAGTGATCAGACCTGGTTTCTGGAGAACTGGATATTTAGCAGAGGCTTAGCGTCCATTGAAGCTAATAAGCTTAGCCTCCCCTGTTTAAAATCTAGTTTAAGGAATATTTTTATTTTTTTTTAAATAACTTTGTGAATGTATATGTACATATTAGAAAATAGTTACACTTTATTTGCTTAAAGTGACGCAAAGTATTTTTTCCCATTAAAACGTGGCGCGGTAGCTCACTGGTCAGTACGCTAGAATTGCACTTGGTAGACCCGGGTTCGATTCCCTCCGCTGGAAAAAGAAAAAGCTGCCGCCTTGTTCACAGAGTATGATCACTCTAAACATGTGGGTCCGTAAGTCCTCAGGGGTGCGGAACTAAACCTGTATACCGAGAGGTAGGCCAGATCCACACTGCTGTCTCCTAGTCTTTAAAGGGGTGTGGCTATTACTTCCCTCTTTGCAAATGACAATGATTGGGTGTGAAGAGTGACATTTCCCAATTACATAGCCTGACGTGGAGAAGTGTGAAAGAAAATTTCATTGGACATCATCGTTTCTGCCATATTGGGTCAAACGAGGTGCTATTTTCACAGAAAATAATAACTTTTTTTAATTCTAAGTAACGTGAGCCATTTTTTACAAATAACTTGATACTAACCTAACTTTAAACAAAATAAGGACGAAGAAATACACTAATAAGGACTACTATTTAAACTTAGTAGTTAGTGAAGTAAACTTTATCGTGGCATCAATATGGTGAAGCATTCACTTGCATATTTGGGAGTTTTAGAAGGAATAAATCGGATTTCACTTTGGTATTCACCTGTTACAAGAGAAAATGAAAGAGAAAATTTTTTACAAAAGCAATTGATAATATTTTTGGTAGATTTTTAGCATATTGTAACTATAAGATATTAGGTTTTCATAGTATTTGTAAATAATTAATAGACAAAATTGTTTAAGAACATTATTAAATACAGTGATTTTCAACTAAGCTTGTTACGTTTCAAATTTATTTTTTACCCATTTTCCGTTCCCTCTTGAATTGTTCAATTTTGTTAGTTCTAGCTGTTTATATTTACAAAACTGATATATCTCTGCTGTCACATGCTAATAATATTCTAATTTATTTTTACATCATATTTAATATAATGATTGCAAAGGTTGATCTAATTTAGAAATATGAAATCTCTCTATATTAAAAAAAATAGCTGACACCTCTTCCACTGTTTGACAAATTTCACGTTTCTCTGTTATGTAGTGCAAAATCTATAGCATACAAAATTATGAAATTTGGTGTATTTGTAGAGAAATATTGGAGGAACACACTGATATAAACCGTTTTTCGATTTAAAATTTAGTTTAGGAAATAGTTAATGTCGATTTCAAAGGAAGAGTTTTTGAGCTGCGAGTTTGTGCCCTGAACAGTCTGGCAATAGCATGAACTCGAATTTTTGATGGCATGTACCTACATAATTGAATTTTTGCAGGACTGAGCCCCTTTTTTTAAATTTCATTTTAGTTAATGAGTTATTCAATTTTTTATTTATTTCTGAAGTGAAAATTTTCCTTCTCTACAGGTGAAGATTTAATTGATCGAAACAATCGTTAGCTTATAAAATTAAGGACAAAATATCTTTAAACTGAAAGGTCATTTATTAAAACATCTTAAAAGACGTACAAAACATTTTTAAATCCATCAGAGCTAAATATGTTTTGTGCATTTTTTAAAAATGTTTTGTACGTCTTTTAAGATGTTTTAATAAATGACCTTTCATTTTAAAGACGTTTTGTCCTTAATTTTATTTATTGAATACAGATGTGATACCAATTTTGATTGATTGTTAGCTTCCTTCTGATTGGTTTCTGGCAGAAATGTTACAAAATGAGCGAAGACTGAGTTATTGAAGCATTAAAAACTTTAAAAATATAGATATTTATTTCTAAGCATGACTACAACGTTAGTAGTGCACTTGGGAAAATGTGAAATATTAACAATCATATGATTTATCGCTTATTCTGACAAACCTACAGTTACAAAATTTTGCCATTTCTTCCTAATGCAGTAAGTTATCATTCTTAATAGCAGGCGGCATGAAAGGATTCGCTATGCAGGCTTAGCGAGTGCCAGGAAGTTGAAGCCTTCCAACTCACGATGCAATATTCTGAGTTGGCAAATGTAGTGATTTGGGGGCTGAGTTTGGTGACATTTTGTGTGAAGTTAAGAGAGCTGCTAGGCATCAGCTAATAATGACAGGGAACCCCCCATGGGGACATCACACTTATGGTGAGTGGAGATTAATGAGTGGAAGTCAATCGAGGATGGAGTGCAGGTGTTTTGTGAGCTTTGACGAGCATGGGACACGTTGGCGATCGTGTGTACTGTACTAATAGAAAGAGCTCACGAAGCAAGCTCTATGGCTAGTGACAGTTAACAAGGGACAGCAAAACCTACAGTTATGAAATTTTGCCGTTTCTTCTTAATACAGTAAGCTATTGTTTTTAACAGAAAGTGGCGCAAAAGTTTTCGCTATGCAGGCTCAGCGAGTGCCAGGCAGTAGAAGACGAAGCCTCCAAACTCATGAAGTTATATTCGGAGTTGGCGAATGTAGAAATTAAGGTGCTGAGCTAGGTGACATGGTTCACAAAGTTAAGGGAATTGGTGAGCGCCTGCTAATGATCAGACGAAGCCCCCCACGGGGACATCATGCCTTCGGCGAGGTGCAATTTATGAGTTTAAGTTAATGGAGGATGGGATCCCGAGGTGAGTATGGGACACTTAGGCGATCATGTGTGCCATCTGAATTGAAAGAGCTCTCGAAGCAAGCTCTAGAGCTGGTGAATATCAGTTAACAAGGGACAGTCCGTAATGAAAGCATTATGCCTGTATAGCAAGTGACATGGAAATGCTCGCGAAGTGAGTAGGAAGCGAATCTTCTGACTCATGAATCCAGTTACGGAGTTGAATGTGTGGCAGCCAATGGAGGGTGAAGCCCTGGAGTTCAGCGAGCATCAGCAATTAGGAGGCGAAGCCTTCTGACTTGTGAATCGAGCTATGGGGTTAATGAGTAACAGCCAATGGAGGGCAAAGCTCCTGGGATTCTGTGAGCATCAGCAAGCATGGGACACATAGGTGTTTGTATGCGCTGTCCACATTGAAAGAACTAGTGAAGTGAGTTCTGAGAATGATGAATGTCAGTTAACAAGGATGGTACCCATTTGCATATTATGCCTGCATAGCAGGTGGGACAAAAGTGCTCGCGAAGCGAGCTATGCGAGTGCTAGCAAGTGGGAAGTGAGTTAAGGTGGTTGGTGAGCATAACGAGCAGGGGGGTGGAGCCCCTAGTCATTTAAAATGCTATGTCTTGTATGTATTCATCTTACATAGGTAACAATTTAAAATCTTGTGCATTTCATCCACTTTCTGCATTTTTATGTTAGATTACATTATTTTACTCATCAAGAAAGTAATTCTTATTGAAAGAGTGAATTTGAATATAAATCTCACTCGTAATAACAGCAAAACCTATTCTATTTTAAAATGCCAAGCACTCAGCTTTCCCAGTCAAAAATCTTACGCTATGCTACTGATATTTAGATAGCTATATGTTTGTTTTCTAAAATTGGGATCTTTGTTTCTACATCCAAATGACTAGTATCTGATTGACCAGACATTTGGTAAACTATATTTTAAGAACATAATAACAAATACTACTGAGAACCAGAAAATAAATCTGTCAACAGACATGTGATTACTAATGTTATGCTTCTGTATAAAATAAAAAATAAAATAAACTGATAAACCAACATTTTCAAGTGATATTGTTTTAAATACTTATAGCACAAAATATTAGTTTTTATATTTCTAAAAATAAATTCTTTTTTTTGAAAACTGGTGTAGTACATTTCATATTTCCTTCATTTTACCTTGCGATTGAATTGGTAATAAATTCATGCATTTTACATAAATTAAAAAATATATATACTTATTATTTAATATATCCATTTTCTGTACAAATTTTCTTCAACATCCTATCTGATTCAGGGTTGATGGACGTCCTATCTGATTCAAGTGAGATATGGGTATAAAAGAATGCTAAATTTATTTTTACTATAATATATTGTAAAAGTTGCACTGTAAACTATCAACGAGCAATGGTAGAATGGCATTAAGCTTACTGAAGGAAATATTTCATTCTCTTTCTGATGAAACTTCATTAAAGTTATTTTATGTTAAACAAAATATATTATTACAACAGAAATTACTATGCCTGAAAATTTTCAAATGAAATATCCGTATCGCTGATATAGGTACATAAACAGAAAAATACAGCTCTAATCAACAATTCTTATCTAACATATTCCATTATTTAATCTTTTTCTGTATATGTACTGAAGAGTGAGCTTTAACAATGTGAAAGATTTGTAAATTCTTTTAAGCTGTTGAAAAGTGAATAGCAATTTCACAACAGATCGTCAGGGGGCACCAGTGGTTACCCAGTGGTTAGCGTGCGAGAGTTGCACTTGGTAGGCCCGGGTTTGATTCCCTCTGCGGCTCAAACTGCTGCCATGTTCACATGGAGTACGATCACGTTAAACATGTGGGTCCATAAGTCCTTCCGAGAGATTGGTGGTAGGAGAAGGAGGGTATGGTCCCTGTGGATGCCTCACCCACTGGCTTCCAGTCTAAATTGGGTGGTTCTTCCCGGCCGTCCAAACAGTTACCTTACACCTTTCTGGTAGGTCAGATGGTGGGGGTCTCAACAACAACAACAGATCGCCAGCTTGTGAACACAATAAAATAAAGGAAAGATAAAACTATAAATTTTACTAATCATAAATCTATAAAGAATCTATAATTTTAAATATCGCATTATAGTAAAATATTAGCATCGCAAAACATTCTGCAATGATTTTTTACTAGAATGCATCGATGCAATTTTTGTTTATACCAAAGTAATGAGTTTAAAGTGGTTAACACTAGAAAATAAATTTGTTTTTAACAGAAGTCTTGGAAAATTTAAAATTTGAAGATAGCAAAGCACGCACTGTCAGAGTCAATAAGTGTTGGCTGGGTTATGAAAGTACACAAGTCCAGTTTTAAAGAAAAACTTCGTTCACTTTATTTGGTGAAAAACACAACTCGGCATATTACACGTACCTGGTAATTTTCCATGCCGTAAAACATAAAAAATATACTATGTACAAAAGATTTTTAGTTGTAAATGACTAGACAGAGATTCCTTGAAGCATTTGGTAGTAAGTTACTATACTACCTCTATCACTTGCGTGTATTTCAGCCACCATCACTTGGCAAAGGGAAACCAAAGGATAGAACATCAGGAAAATATTTAAAGCGGCTTCCGAACGTTTGTAAGTAAATTTAACGTTCAATACATGCTGGTCAAAACTGACCACATCTGCATCCGTTTCGACTATTCACCGTCGTCAAACGATATTCTGCAGTGCTTCTGTCAAAAAACATTTCTGTCTGCCTGCATCAGACCATCAGTGTCTATCTCGTCTGACTTCTTCAGACGTCTGATCTCGATCGACCCTTTCGACCTTCTCATTTGCTTCAAGAAACCTCTGCCCTATATATCCGAGAATGGACAGTTCCGGAAACGCCCCCGGATATGCAAATCAGATGCGTACGCATTGAGAACTGATTTGCATGAAACCTCATGTTGAAAAACGTCACGGTTCACGCCGGTGAACGGGAAGAGTCGTTCATATTAAATTTGCATAAACGCCCGTTCACAGGAACGTGAATCGCGATGTATTGATTATTTCCAACAATCGGCCCCCTCATGCAAATCCTTAAGTCTCAATGCATATGCAAAAGAAAACTTACTCTGAGAAACCAAGGTATATCAATAAACATCAAGGCCCCCAGTATCCTATCAAACATATAATGAAGGAAAAAATTTAAAGTATTATATCATTATTAAATTTAAAATAAAATGCATAAGTACTTATAGCATCTGAAAAATAGTTAAGTATTGTCGACAATATTGTAACAACAACATTTCACATCAAGTAGAAATTTATATACAACACAACTTCAATGCTTAAGTATCAGCATTCAAAAATTGAAATTTTAGTTTAAATTTAATTATAAGTATCCAAAATTTAAGTATAAGCACATTATCATATTAAACAAGTTAACTTTAAAAGATTAAGATTTTGTATAAGCATAGAATTTAAGTTTACTTTAAATTTGAGTATAAACACTATAATTCAAAAAGCTTAAAAAAATTTAGTCTATTAACACAATATAAGTATACATAATTAATACTATTAGACTGCATTGATATACCAAATATTTAAAAATACATGATGCAAGTAATCAGATAATAAAATTCCTTTATCAAAACTTTCAACACATACTTTTTACCAAGTTGAAAAATACAAAATTTTATACACATAAGCTATTATTTAGCATCATGCGGGTCATGGAAAATGGATGTATATACAAAGGTGTAAAGTGAAAAAGATTCAATATCACAAAAATTTATACTCAAGATATACTATCTTATATCAATGAGGTTTAAGATAAACAATAATGTACATATATGACATCTTTTTTAAAAAAATTCCCAAGTTGTAAATTCAATTTAGTATTTAAAAATTTCTTTAGACTAAACATTTAATCTCAAAAAGTTTTGATTTAGTTTTTAAAAATTTTATTACAAAATTTAAGTATTATTTCCTTAGTCATTGGTTTAGTAAAGTGATCTGCTAAGTTATCTTTACTATTTACAAATTTAACATTAAAAGATTCATTGACTATTAAATTTCTTAGGAAATGATATCTAACATCAATATGCTTAGTTCTATTGTTTTCAATTGGAGAGTTAGAAAAATTAATGGCTGCTTGGTTGTCGCTAAAAATAACACTGTTACTTTTATTAAAGTTTAACCCAAGTAAATGACATTCTTCAATTATGTTTTGTACCCATACCATTTCCTTAGCGGCTTCAGTTAGTGATACGTATTCAGCTTCCATGGTTGATAAGCTGACACACTTATGTTTAAAGGTACGCCAAGAAATAGGTACATTGTCAATAAAGAGTATCATGCCTCCAAGTGAAACACGGTCATCTCGGTTTGCAGCAAAGTCAGAATCTGAATAACAATTCAATTTTAACTCCTGAATGTTAGATAAATTCAACATATAGTTTTTAGTCTTTTCAACATATCCTAAAAGTCTTAACAATGCATCCCAATGCTTAATTCCAGGGTTTTCTTGAAATTGAGATAATATATTGATGGCGTAACAAATATCAGGTCTAGTCCTACTAGATATAAAAGCCAAACACCCAATTAAGCTCCTGTAAGGAAAACTTTGCATTTGCTTTATTTCTTCACTTGTCTTTGGACAATCTATTTTACTTAGAATATTCCCTTTAGAAATGGGAAGTGAAGTAACTGGATATTTATACTGTTGAAACATTTGACATACTTTATCTATATACTGACTTTGATGTATAAAAAATTTATTGTCACACTCTTTAAATTCCACGCCTAAAAGTTTTCTAATTTTTCCTAATACCTTGATATCAAATTCTATGCTAAGTAATGAAACAATGTGGTCTATGTCCCTTTGATACTTTGAGAAGAGAATTATGTCATCCACATAGACTAGCATAAGAACTTTGCTATTGTAAATATATGCACAATTACACCATTGAAGTTTAAAAAAATTTAATTCTTTTAATTTGGTGTCAAGTTCATTAAACCATTCTCTTCCACTTTGATGAAGACCGTAAATGGCTTTCTTCAACAAACAAACATAATCAGGCTGTTCCTGATTGACATAACCTTGAGGCTGTTTCATATATACCTTTTGACTCAATTTAGCATAGAGATAGGCAGATTTGATATCTAATTGGAAATGCATCCAGCCAAGCATGCATACGAAAATTGAGAAGAATGCTCTAATTAAGTTGAAGTTAACAACAGGGCTAAAAACTTCATCGTATGATTCTCCCTTTTTCTGACCATACCCCTGGGCTACCAAACGAGCTTTAAATCTCTTGATTTTCCCTTTCTCGTCTTTCTTAATAGTGTAGACCCATCTATTGCCTATATGCTTTTGTGAGGTGGATGCAGGAACTAGTTCCCAGACACCCCTGTCTTGCATTACGGCCATTTCTTCATCCATAGCATTACACCATTTTTCGGACTGGGAAGATTTAATAGTAGCGTTGTACCCTTTTGGTATATTTATTTCAATATTGCTTGCTTCTGGTCTGCCTCTGACCCTTTTAAGACCTTTATTTTCCCGAAAATTAAACAGTTGCTGATCAAATTGTATATTCCTTTTATCACAATATTTCTTAACATCATTGTGCGACCTCAGCCTTTTATTATCTCCTTGAGCGTAATAATACACATCGGTTCTACTCCCATCGGGTCTTGGAACCGTCTTTCGCTGCCAAGCAATATCCGAGCAAGGAGTCATACTGGAGTCAGCAGGAGAGTCCGTTTCCTCACTGGATTCAGACGGATCGTCACCAGTGTCTTCACTCTCTCCTGCCCCCCCATCAGACTGCTCTCTCGGATATTCCCCGTCGGAGTATTCTGAAAGGTTATCTCTCGATATCCCTGAGGAGATATTTCTGGGACAAATTGGGTCCAGGATGCCTTCCACTACATCACCCTCATCAAACCTCACATTGCAGGTCTCAATTGTTCGTTTCTCTCCTGACAAAAATATCCTATAGCCCTTAATTTTAGTAGCATAGCCTACCATCACCCCTTCTGTAGCTTTCATGTCTAACTTCTTTCTGAGCTGACTGGGTTTGCCTACATATGCTCTACAACCAAAGGTTCTAAGATGTTTGACTGAAGGTTTTCTACCACTGTAGAGTTCATGTGGTGTTTTAGTCTTAAATTTGTGACATATTCGATTTTTAGTGTATGCAAAACACAATATTGCTTCCGCCCAGAATCTGTCATGTAATTTGCTGTCGTTCAACATGGCTCTAACACAGTCAAATGCGGTTAAGTTGAATCGCTCTGATACTCCATTTTGCTGTGGGGTATATGTGTTAGTCCTCTCAGCCTTAATACCGATATCCTTCAGGTAATTTTTGAACTTATCATGGCAGAATTCCATCCCATTATCCGTCCGGATACATAGAATTTTAGTACCTAACTGCCTTTCTTCTCTGGCCTGAAACTCTTTAAAATGTGAAAATACTTCTGACTTCTGTTTCATGAGGTAAACAAAAACTTTTCTACTATAATCATCTGTTATAGTTAAGACATACTTGTTCCCACCATATGAGGCTGTGGGTAAGGGACCACACACATCCATGTGTAACAATTGCAATGGTTTAGTGGACCTTATCCTACCGGTGGGTTTATATGATACTCTCCTAGACTTAGCCAATTTACACGATTTACAATTTAACTTTTTGTATTTAAGCCTAGGAAGTCCGTTTACGGCAGAAACTTTGCTGGTTTGGAGGAGATATTCAGCGTTTATGTGGCAATATCGTTTATGCCAAAGACAGTTTGTACTATTAAGTTCAGTTACTGAACTGCTAGGCTTAGATATTGAACTATTCACATTTTCATTCTGCTTAGTTTTTGTTTTGTCAGATTTAAATTTAGTTTCTTTAAGATTAGGTGCTATTTTTACTTTGTCTATTTTTCTGGAAGCACTAGGATCCCTATCCTTGGACTGAGATACGATAGAAAAAAAAACTTAAGAGTCATAAGTGTTTCAAGTGAATCTGAGGGTATAGATTTCCACTTACAAATTCCAGCTAAAAATTGTTTTTTTTTTAAAATATTTACTTTCACATTGCTGAAATCACACAACATTTTCATCTTCTCTACTACTCTTTATTTAATATATAAAACTTTAAACATTGGATAGGTCCTCAGAGGCGTAGCAGAGTAAATGGCACTTGGGGTCAAGGTGTAAAATTAGCACGCACACACCCCTACACATTTATGTAGAAAATCAAATCCAGAAAAATAAATAATAAAAAAGTTGTCTAATTTATATAATTCACACATATACAGGGGGGGCCAACGGCCGTACCGTGCTGAAAACACCGGTTCTCGTTAGATCACCGAAGTCAAGCAGCATCGGGCGCGGTTAGTACTTGGTGGGTGACCACCTCGGAACACCGCGTGCTGTTGGCCATCTCGGGTGCGGTATCCCCGTGGTTTGCGCGCTAGATTTGCACGATACCACAAATGCCGCCGTGTTCATGCGGAGTACGATCACGTTAAACATGTGGGTCCGTAAGTCCTTCCGAGAGGTTGGTGGTAGGGGAAGGAGGGTACGGTCCCTGTGGATGCCTCCCCCACTGGGTTCCGGTCTAAATTGGGTGGCACTTCCCGGCCGTCCATACAGTTACCTTACACCTTTCTGGTAGGTCGGACGGTCTGGGTCTCAACAACAACACATATACAGGGTATTTCTAAAGTTGCGCAACCCACATTTCGTTTGATATTTCCCAATACAAAAAAGACAAAAATATGAAATATTCACAGTAAATAGTTTAATGTCTGCATAACATCGTGCGTTACAACAAATGCTGAAAATGACAACCATTTGCTGCCAAGCACAGCTCTATTTGACAACAGGTATTTGTAGCCACACGATGCAGCATATCGGTGGGAATGGATGCAGTGATGTATTTCGGTTGTTGTCCTTTAAGGCTTCGATTGTCTTTGGATTGTTTGCATATACACGTTCTTTGAGATAAGACCATAGAAAGAAATCAGGGGATCTGGGTGGCCATAGTCCACGTGAAATGACCCTATCACCAAACACTGATTCAATGCCTGCAAGGGATTTTCTTGAGGTGTGTGCTGTGGTAGAACCAGTTTCCCTGAATTTTTTTACTACATGAAGTATTGATGATTTATTTGGCACATTTCGTGTTTCAAAATGTTTGCGAAACGCTGAACGAACAGTTTTGTAAGAATTAGTCTTCAAATAATGCTCCACAATAAATACATGCTCCGGTAAACTGAGCGCCATTTTAGAACTATGTGAACTGACTTTGTACTAACAACGCCATCTATTGTGCATTATATGATGTATAAATAGCGCGAAATTCAAACATCTGTCTTTATATTTATGAGAGATATCAACCAAAATGTGGGTTGTACTATTTTCCCCCATTAGTTGTGATAATTAAGCCTTTCACATGCAAGTCGAAATAAAATTGAAACAAATTATAAATGTAAACACAAGAGAAATCCCTTTTTAGTGTTTTATAGGCAAAAATAGGATCTCTATTTACGACTACTTTTGTTCACTGAGATAGTAATAATTTTCAGGTTTAAAGGAACTTTTTGTGATTCCAAGTATTTTAATTTATTTGTGTCATGAAAATGAATTTAGTTCAAAACAAATGATTTAAAATTTGAGTACTGTTATCTGTATCTGTATTATTTAAGTAACAGTTACTTATTTATTAGAAATATAAGAAATACTTTGTTTATGAAAGGTATGGCCAATATATAAATTTGTCTAATTATGCTGAGATTGTGGAAATTAAGATTTAAACTTCTGGACAATGCCGAATGTACTTTCTAGTTCCAAATATTTCTGTCATGTTGGGTACATATTTGAGGTTAAATATTCTAAAAATTTCAAATCCGTTTAAATTTTGGGCCTATTTTAAAAGTTCTTAAAATAGAAAGTTCAATTGGAAATTTAGAAAAATCCTTTGACTTTAGCGAAAACTATTGCAGTTTCATGCTTAGGTTTGTTACATGGTAATTTCTTGCCAAGACCAAACTAATTCTCAGATAGAAGAACATGAATGCAAATATTCCACTTCTTATTATACAGGGTGTTCAGTTAATCTGGCGACAAACTCAGAGGGTTGTTAGTAGAAATCAAGAGGAACAAAAATTGAAATGGAACATGGTGTCACAAACCACGTTAAGTCAGTGAAAATCATGAAAATACGTATGCAGGTTCTGACGTCATGCAGGGATGATAAAAAATACAATAAAAGATTTATTTGACAGCATGTTTACAACATAGCTGGTGGTGCACAGTACAATGCTAGAAATGGAATAACATGAATAAAATTATTACAGCTGTTGTTCAGAGTGGCAACCGCAGACGTCATTGCACAGTCTACAATGATGTAAAAATGATTCCCGGACGTGCTCGAAGATACCGGGTGTGCTATTGATGTCTGCCACAGCCACAATGATCTGCACTATGATATCCTCTAGTGTGTCCACAAGTGTCTCATAAGCGAGTAATTTAGGGTGACCCCAAAGAAAGAAGTCCAACGGATTGAGCTCCGACAAACATGCATGCCATGCAACGGGTCCAGTGCGTCCAATCCACCTCCCTGGGTATGTAGCATCAGGGTGGTTATGCACTATAAGGGAAAAATGTGCTGGGGCACCATTATACATGAACCATATGCCTTGCTGCAATGTAGCTAGCACACTGCAGTAATTCCAAGAGGATGTGTTGCAGGAAACAAGGTACTTTCTGCCAATCAGGCATTCTGGCAGAAGGTATGGGCCCAAGAGATAATCACCGAAGATTCCTGCCTAACTTTGACACTGAACTTCTGTTGAGATTTCCACGTGACACTGGCATGGGGATTTTCTGTCGACCACATGTGCACATTGTGCGTGTTGACAATGGATCATTCCATGTCAAATCAATATAGTCATTTTCCTTACCAGCTCAGATTTTTATGAAATTCGGTGAACTAGTTAGACTTACTAAGAAAATAAAGCACACAAAACTTTAACCTCCCGGGCGAATTAGTTTTTTAGCTATTTGCATTTAAAAATGGCCAAAAAATCAAAATTTACCCTCCGATGGCTACATTTAAATTATCATAACTCATGTTCTAATTGACATACAGAAACAATTTTGGTATAATTTTAAAACTATTTAAATGATGTTTAAAATGATATCAAACACATGAAATTTTTTTTGGAAAAACATTTCAAGGCCATAGTCTTTGACCTTTGACCTTGAATTGCTAAAAATAGAATTCCTTATTTTTCACTATATTTTCCCCCTGAATACTACATCTTAAATATGTATACCAATTTTCAAAATGGACACTCAATGGGATCACACACGCACAAAAAAAAAGAATTAAATAACAAGAAAGATCAATCATGCTTAAAGCATTGATTATGAAACATTTTCCAACTCCAATGCAATTTTATTTAAAAAAAGTTGAAAATGCAATACATTCCTCGGTAATATTTTAAAACTTATCACAATACTACATTGATTTATTATATTTGAAAACTTAAACCTTCATTGAAAAAAATGAACTTCATACAAATGACGGCATTGAAATATAAATTGCCTGGTTTAAATATCTCTAAAATGCAATACATTCCACGGTAATATTTTAAAAACTATCATAATACTACGATAATTTATTATATTTGAAAACTTCATCGAAAACAACTGAAATTAATTCAAATGACGTCATAGAAAAAATAACACGCCTGGATCTCTCTATAAAAACAGGATTTCATTCATAACTTTCTCCCATTCATTTCATTCATCACAATACTATAATAATTTATTTTATTTAAACATTTTATTTAAGGCCATGGAGCTACAAATAATTAAACTCTATACTTAAAACTTCATCGAAAAAAATCGTCCTTCTCTTTATAAAATCAATTAATATTTCATTCATATCAGCCATGCAGACTCCATGGACTAAATTATTTTGTGTTAAAAAAATACAGGAATTCTAATACAACTAATTCTACATATTTTGCTGTTTACATTTTACATAGGTGAAAAATAGGCTTAGTTGTAGAAATAATCAAATTTAGATGAGCATTTAAACTCAAATATATTGTCATTGCATTGTTTCAGTATGTAGATGCACAGAATTTAAGCAAAAATAAAGTAGTTTTAGGACGGATACAACACTCAATATGAATTAAAAAGAACTTTAAAAATCACGATTTTGTGACAAGATGGATGCCATATATCATTTTGAAGTGGGTCATGTGATCGTTTTATATCATGGTCACGTGATCGTTTCATATAAGAGGTGTAATTATTATTTTAATTTTTATTTAAAAAACTACTGAATATATTTCGCTGAATTTTTTTTTATATATTTTATGGAACAATTTGAATATTATCTAAAATTTTCGAAGCAATTTGTGAATTTTAAATCCGCTTAAAAAATGTTTGAAAAATTAGGTCCCATAGGGCTCAATGTATTTCATTTTTTCAACCCGGGTTCAATCCAAAACTAATTGGGTGATATTATTCATTTATATTCCCATAGGTCCTACAAGACCGTCTGAACAACATACTAAAATTTCATTTTGATTAAGTCATTTTTACGGCAGTTATCGTGCTAACGGACAGACAGACTGACAGACAGAATGAACAAAGTCATAAACACTTTTCAACTTTGTTGTAAAGTGTTAAAAAAATATTAAATAGAACATTGAAATAAAAAATACAATATTTAAATATTGACATAACCCTCTGACAGGTTTTTTTTTAATTATTTTTTTTATTTTTAATTTTTTTTAGTAATGCTGCAGTTTATTTTGTGGATAAAAATTCTATACTATTACAAGCATTGATTTGGCATGTTGTTTGATTCAATATTTTATTGGGTTGATTTGACAGTTCTTCAAATATAATAGCCTACAATAGATAACCAAATGTATCCATAAATCGCCAAATATAGCTGCAAATGAAATTTTCTAGCTATAAAACAGCTAACTTTGCCAATTGCTGCCATACTAGCACATCATTATTTTTGGTTTGCAGTTTGGATTTTAGTTTGAATTAGAGGTGATTGGTTGATTCAGATGGTTTGGGTTTTAGTTTGAACGAAGTTATTGGCTGATTCACACACACACAGATGGTTTTGGTTTGCAGTTTGTGTTTTAGTTTGAATTAGAGCTGACAGTTTGATTCTAGTTTGCAATTTGAGTTTTAGGTTGAAAAGCCAAACCACATATAAAGCTTTTAAAACATATTTATGATGAAATATTGTTACATTGATACTATACTTTACTAGAATTTGTGTAAATATTTTTGTAAAAATTTAATTTTTAGATAAGGAAAATTTTATTATGAACAAGCAGTGGTTAAACAGATATTGCAACACTCTGGGAAAAGAGAAACATCCATGCAAAAGAAAAAGTCTACGTCCTGTTTTTAAGTTGATTTGTGAAAAATTCCTGAATTTGTTGGACAAATGATATGTGACCGGTGAAGGAAAGAGATATAGGTGCATAGATGACCCAGTTCTGGAATCTTGGTTCAAAGAAGACCTGCTACCTGGACCAAGTGTCCTGCAAGTTTGTGCTGATGAACTAATGAATTTAGATCATGAAGAAGCACTAGATTCTTTGAATCATAGTTTGAATGTCTTGGGAGAGTCACCAGTGAGTAAGAAAAACTGAAACAACATAAATATCCAAAAGAAAAGTCTAAGATAGGACTTGTAATGCAAAAGTTGTTTGAATTAGACACGACTGATGATGAGGAAGTTAAACCTGTGGAATGTGAAATGATATGTCAATTGAAAGAAAAATTTCTTACATTCACGAGCCGCAGTAAAAAGGTACAAATTCTTACAATTCTGCCAAAAATTTGGAACATAAGAAAAATTGAAAGAGAGTTTAAAGCTTCTAATTTTATGGTGAGAAAAGCAAAGCAACTAGTAAACGAAAAAGGGATTTTATCATAACCGAATTCAAAACCTGGAAAGTCATTAGCCGAAAATGTGACTAATACTGTGAGAGAATTTTATGAATCTGACATTGTTAGCAGAATAATGCCAGGCAAAAAAGATTGTATATCTGTAAAGCAATTAAGTGAAAAACAAATATGTAAACAGAAAAGGCTTGTTGGAGCAATCTTAAAGAAGTTTATGCATTATTTAAAGACGAATACTCACATAATAAAATTGGATTTTTTAAATTTGCAGAACTGCGTCCAAAACATTGTGTTTTGTGGGTGCTAGTGGAATGCATTCTGTTTGCGTGTGCACTATTCACCAAAATTTTAAATTAATGATGATAGGTGGAAAAATTGCTGAACCAATGTCTGAAGAAAATGTTCCTTTGAAGACTCATAAGGATTGCATAGCTGTAACAATTTGTAATCCTCCCCAGCCTGCTTGTTACCTAGAGGATTGTAAAGAATGCGTAGAAACTGACCATATATCAATTCTATAGGAGAGGTTAAGAAGCCTGATGGATGCGAATATGGTGGATACTATAACTTATAAACAGTGGTTATCCGTGTACAGGTCAATACTTGAAACTGTCACTAAATTGTCTGATGACTTCCTTGATTCATTCTGTGAAAAGTTACAAATTCTTATTCGCCATTCATTTATCACAAAACAACAAGCATTGTTTCAGGCTGATTTAAAATAAAAGCTGCAACCAGGCCAGTTTCTGGTAATATTTGATTTTGCAGAAAACTATTCTTTTGTACTTCAAGATGAAGTACAAGGATTTCATTGGAGTAATTCCCAGGCAACAATCCATCCATGTGTTACATATTTCACTGATGAGGAAGGAAGACTATAACATGTCAGTTTTGTAATTATTTCAGAGTGTCTTGTTCATGACACTGTTGCAGTTCATTTATTTCAAGAATTCTTAGTAAGCTTTCTTAATGATAAGATGCACCCAACTATAATTAAAAAGATATTTTACTTTTCTGATGGTGCGGCAGCACATTACAAAAATAGAAAAAATTTCATAAATTTTTGCTACCATGAAGAGGATTTTGCAGTACCTGCCGAGTGGCATTTTACAGCAACAGCTCACAGAAAAGGAGCTTATAATAGAGTAGGAGGTTCTGTAAAAAGGTTGACTGCAACGGCCATATGATCAATCGATTATGACTCCTGGACAGTTGTTTCAGTGAGCAGTCTATAACATTCCTTCAATGTCATTCAAATACAGTACAACAAATGACTACTTAATCGAAGAAAAAAAACTGAAAGAACGATTTGAGCAATCACGTACAATTGCTGGGACTCAGAAGCTCCACTCGTTTATTCCTTTGACAGCACATACAATTTGCACTAAAATGTATTCTGATTGACCTGTATCAAAAGTTGAACACGTTACCAAATTAAGATGCAAACTTTTGATCAGTGATATCAAAGGATTTGTGACTGCTGTTTATGGAAAAAAATGGTGGGTGACATGTGTAATTGATACTGATGAAGATAATGCAATAGTTAAATTAAGTTTTCTCCATCAATCTGGACCTTCTCCATCATTCAAATTTCCAAATAAGCCATATGTGCTTTTGGTACTTGTGCAAGATGTATGAACAATAGTTGATCCCTCTACAGTGACAGGAAGAGTTTACATTATAACTGAAAAGGAAACTGTAGTGGCAAATGCAAAATTGTGCTCATTGAAAAACCAGTAGTAATTTAATTTAAGGTTGTATATAAAACTGCATCATTACTAAAAATAAATAAATAAATAAATTAAAAAAAAACAGGCTGTCAAAGGGTTACGTCAATATTTAAATATTGTATTTTTTGTTTCTAATTTTTTGTTTTTGTGTGATCCCATTGAGTGCCTATTTTGAAAATTGGTATATATGTTGTTAAGATGTTATAGTATTCAGGGGAAAAATATAGTGAAAAATAAGAAATTCAAATTTTAGCAATTCATGGTCAAAGGTCAAATACCATGACCTTGAAATGTTTTCCTCCAAAACTTCATGTGTTTGGTATCATTTTAAAGGTCATTTAATGAGCTTTAAAATGATAGCAAAATTGTTTCTGTTTGTTAATTAGAACAGGAGTTATGGTAATTTAAATGCAGCCATTGGAGGGTAAGTTTTATATTTTCGGCCATTTTTAAATGTATATAACTAAAAAACAAATAGGCCTAGGAGGTTGAAATTTTGCTTGCTTTACATTCTTAGTAAATCTAATTAGTCCACCAAATTTCAAAAACATGAGACGGTGCGGGAAAAAATTACATTTTTTTGTGTTGATTTGACATGGAATGACTCCAATGCCTTCTCGCGTAAAGCTGGCCTTATCAGAAAATAAAATAGTGGCTGAAAACTGAGGATTAGTATGTGTGGTAGTGTCAAGCATCCAGTGCATGAACTGTACACAACGTTGATAGTTGTCTTCGGTTAGGAGTTGTACCCTTTGGATGTGAAATGGGTACATCTTTTAACCATGCAGAACATTCCATACTGGCGTGTGCAGAATACCGAGTTCAGCTGCAACCGCTTGTGTACTTGTCAACAGGGAATCAGCAAACCATTGCAGCATGCTTTCTTCTATTTGAGGTGAGCATACATTTTGCAGTTTCCCTACATCACACCGTGGTGGCTGAAAGGCCCATGTCTCCCATAGTCGTTGATCGATCTTGCTGAAGGTGGTATGGTGCAGAAAATGCCTCCTTGGATATTGCTGTTGGTACATCTGCTGTGCTAAGGGTCCATTGCCATCTACTTGACCATAAATCAGATGCATATCAGCATATGTTTCTTTTATGTAATCAACCATCACGAACCCTCACTGAAACAGACAACTGCTACACATACCTACCACCCCCACGGGCGCGGTAGCCCATTGGTTAGCGCGCTGGAGTTGCACTCGGTAGGCCCGGGTTCGATTCCAGCCGCTGCCAAACCTGCCGCCGTGTTCATGCGGAGTACGATCACGTTAAACATGTGGGTCCGAAAGTCCTTCCGAGAGGTTGGTGGTAGGGGAAGGAGGGTGCGGTCCCTGTGGATGCCTCCCCCACTGGGTTCCGGTCTAAATTGGGTGGCACTTCCCGACCGTCCAAACAGTTACCTTACACCTTTCTGGTAGGTCGGACGGTCTGGGTTTCAACAACAACATACCTACCACCCCCGGCCATCCAAACAGCTGCTCAAGTCTTCGGATGAGTCAGACAGTCTGGGTCTTCAACATGCCTACCACCCTAATGGTTCTACCTTACACAGTGGCAGCACATACTCCTATCCCAGCGCATGCATTTCATGATTCTACCAATTTCAATTCTAGCATTTCATGCAAGCTACCACATGATAAGACACAATTCCAGGTACATTCACTATTTTCTTGAAAGCAGCCTTTAACCACTTTCGATGAGTGTTGTGTACAGCTAACCTATAAAAACCATACTTTGTCTTCCAGACAGTCTTCAACCAAAATGACTTGTCATAAACCTTTTTGTCATCTCTAGTGTATACCCACTCTTAGTTTGAACTTCCAGTAGCAATAACTTGAGATATAGTGATCCAAAATCACCTTTCTTGTAGTTTACCTTCATGAATTTCATCCCCCCCCCCCCAATAGAAATTCTCTGCTTTTGTTCTCTTTTGAGCTTATTTCCTCGGAGGTAACAGTGAGAAGGTCTTTACTGTTGCCCCCATCCTCTCCCTGCTCAACTGGTTTCTTTGGATGTGTGAATTCTTTTCATAGCTCATTGCTCATTTAGATTGTTTGCAGTGCTGATGTCACTTCATTTTAAAATCGCTGGTGCTGGTAAGCAAACAGCTTTGTCAATCGAATGCTTTAAAAATGTTAAAAGACTACCTGTGACCTATAAAGCAAATAAAAAGGCATGGATGACTTCAGAAATTTTTGAAAAGAAGTTACGACAGTGGGACAAGAAATTGTTTACTCGGAAGGGCAAAATTCTGCTCCTAATAGACAACTGTACAACCCCCACTGATGTGAAAAATCTTAAATGCATGAAGCTTATTTTCCATTCTCCTAATATGTAGGCTAGTATTTAAGTTTTCAGAAAATGATACACAATAAAAGAAATAGAAAGTTTTTGTGAGAAGAAGAAAATAAAATTTAATGAGTAACCTTTCAATTTTAAGGGGGATCAAGGGAGATCACGGGATTGGCCAGAAGCAAACATTGTAGAGATCAAAATCCCTAGGAACTACAAGGAAGTAGCTAATTCACCCCAGTCCAAAGAATGGAATATAGCCATGGCATACGAATTAGGTATCATGAAGGAAAGAGGTGTCTGGGACTTAGTGCCTGCACCTGTTTCCGACAAAGTAATCAGTTGCCGTTGGGTATATACAATCAAAAGAGACGAAAGGGGGGAAGTTAGCAGGTATAAGGCTAGACTAGTAGCACAGGGGTTTAACCAGGAAAAGGGGCAAACGTATGAAGAAGTGTTTAGCCCGGTGATTAATTTTACAATTGTCAGAATGTTCTTTACTATTTTTGTATGTTTGTTAGGGTGGTTCCATATTCAGCTTGATATCAAATGTGCATATTTATATGCCAATCTAAGTGAAAAGATATTCATGAGACAGCCCCCAGGACTTTTTAGCAAAAGCAAAAGTAGAGATGTATGTCAGATAAACAAGGCAATTTATGGCCTGCACCAAAGCAGTAGAGAGTGGTATCTTGAGTTGGACCAGGTTCTCAGAAAACTTAATTTCATAAAGTTTAAGTGGTGCAATTGTGCATATAATTATAACAATAAAGCTTTATTGATTGTTTATGTGGACGACATAATGTTATTTGCTAAAAATCAAATTGATCTAAACTATGTAACTTCTCTTTTAAAGTCTAAATTTGATATTAAAGTTTTAGGAAAAACCAAAATGTTACTAGGTATTGAATTTGAAGAAAACCGTGATAAACATTTCATCCATCAAAACCAATACATTACTAAAATTTGTGATAAGTTCTCAAAATTTAAATATCCTGTTTCAAGTTTACCCATAGCAAAAGGTGTAGTTTTAAGCAAAGCAGATTGCCCGGCAAATCATTCTGAAATTGAACAAATGATAAATATACCGTACAGAAATTTATTAGGTTGTTTGTCGTTTCTTGCCAGCAGGACTAGACCAGATATAAGCTATGCTGTAAACATCTTATCCTAATTTCAGGAAAACCCAGGCATTAAACACTGGGATGTTCTACTTAAACTTCTAGGGTATGTAGATAAAACAAGGGATTTTAAATTAAACTTATCTAAAATTCAATCTGTAAATTTAAATTGTATTACTGATTCTGACTTTGCAGCTAATAGGGATGATAGAGTATCAATGGGAGGCATGATATTTTTTGTAGATAGGGTACCTATTTCATGGAGGACATTTAAACATAAATGTGTAAGTTTATCTACAGTGGAAGCCGAATATATCTCATTAACTGAATCTGCAAAGGAAATGGTATGGGTACAGAACATATTACTTGAATGTAATAAACTTGGCATTCAGTTGGGAAATAGTTTAATATTCTGCGATAACCAAGCAGCCATAAACTTTTCCAATTCACCCATTGAGAATCATAGAACAAAACACATAGATGATCATTTGATGATATCATTTTTTGAGGAATCTAGTTGAAAAGAAACTCTTTGAAATCAAATTTGTAAACAGCAAAAATAACAAAGCTGATGGTTTTACAAAACCTATTACCAAAGAAGCAATCTTTAAATTCTGTGAAATCTTTAAAACTTCTAAAAATGTTTAAATTGTAATTTGAAATCAAAATCTAGATAAATTAAATATATTTCCAGATTGTATAGTTGTATTTTTCAAATTAACTTCACTATTTTCAAGAACCCACATTAGGTAGCTTAGTTACCAATGTGTTTATACTGTGTGGCGAAGATTTTTAAAGTTTTTGATATATACTAAATATTATAAATATTACTTGATATTATAAATAACTTATACATTTTTTCCAATACCTCATGTAGTAGTTTCGATACTAATGAGTTTAAACTGTGTGATGAAAGTTTAAGAATTTTTCAATGTAATATACAAACTTTGACATTCCCTCAATATGTAGTTTAGTTACAGTTGAGTTTATACTGCATGGCGAAGGTATGAGAGATTTTGTGTCTCCTGTATTTTTCAATGTAATATACAAACTTTATAACATTCCCTCAACATGTAGTTTAGTTACAGTTGAGTTTATACTGTGTGGCGATGGTATGAGAAATTTTGAAATTTGTATCTCCTGTTGTTAACACAGAGATATTTTAACTTTGTGTTTGTTCTCATGTGAATTGTATCATGATGTGTTATACTTTTTTGAACTTTATCTTGAAAATGTAATTATACACAAAAAATTTATACATAATATTTTTGACTTGAATATGAAATTTGATAACTTGTATTTTTTTATTGAGCATCTCAATCTGCAGGAGGGGGCCGTTTGTTAGAAAACCTTAGTGTAAACATGCAACAAGTACATCAGTTTGAGTACTATCTAAATCCAAAAATTACTGGGTGCTGATTGGCTAATCACATTAGGTCATCTAGTTACTAAGTTTTAACTCCGTTTTGCATATCCTGCAAATTGAGACATCAACCTCCAGATTATGCTAATTTTCTACAACCCATTAGAAATTAGCATACTCTGGAAAAACTTTAACTTCTACTTGAAAACAGTAACTTCTACTTCAACTACACATAGCAATATTTAAGCTAGTATATGTGGCAGTAGAGGTATTCTATGGGATTGGGTTTATGATGTATATGTGTCATGCATGTAATCATGGTTGGTATTAGATGTTGTTATCTGATCTGATGATGTGATGTGGTCATCATGTTATAGTGTGGTAGTTAGAGTACTGCACTGAAGTTGTCTTGTTGATATTCATCTATCTAGTACGATGTTGTTAGTTTTTGCATGATGTGGCAAAATACATAGCCATTAGTTGTTAGGCCTAATTCATCTGATGTTATATTTTCAAGATAAGTTATGTGTTACCTTCTATAACTACCATATCCAAGTTACTGGTATGTGTAGTACTTATGTTTTTCTTTGCTTTTATGTTTATGAAAAATAAATGATTATTTTTCTGAAAGAATAGTCTTGTCATGGACTCTAGGAATATTGCTGCATGTCTTTACTTTGCTAGTGCATATAATATATTGGGAGCATGGCTACTACTACCACTGCACACTCTGTTCCAGTATCTAGCAGTTATCGCTCAGTGTATAGGTGTATCATGTTGCAATAAACATCACTTATTGTTCATTGCTCTCTCTCTCTGTTTGCCAATTTTCATCACTTTCTGCCCACTCCTCCTTAGTGTCTCATTTGCACTGCCACATATTGTGTATATATATATATATATATATATATATATATACTGGGTGTGAAGTAAAGTCCTTATAGGACCAGCAACTTTGAAATGGTTGATTATAGACACATACTTCCAATTAGAAAAAGTATGCGTATGATGTATAGATGTTCGATATGTTTTGGATTCGACAGGGGGTCATATAGTTATGAAAAAATGACATTACAATTTTTATACGGTTCCCGGGTTCTACCATTGATATTTACGAAATTGAAGTCCTGTAGCTAACGAATACACCAAAACAAATTCCATGCTTCTAAGTGACATATTCGGAGATTGTAAAGGTAAATGTCATGACTTTCACCACATTACCTACCTAAGTTGTGGTAAAAGTGCTCATTTAGGGGACCATCTATGAGATACATAAAGTTAAATAAAGATCCTGTGTGTTGGATAGCGAAGAAATATGGAAACCCTGAAAGAAATAAAGGGTGCAAAGTACAATTATACCTTTAAAACACGTAACAGAGCAATAAAAGAACTATTCCAGTTAGTAGCACTCATAAACGGACCTACACACATCTGTCAACCTCTTTTCAGATTCAATGTATCAACCATTTTTGAATTATCAGCTGATTCCTTACAACATGCTCAAAGGTGCAAAGTACAATCTGTAAACACCCATGGAACAAACAAACGCACATATATACAGTTATGAGCGAGGTGTATAGGTATAGTACAGAGGGAGACGAGGCCGGCACGAAACAACATAGAAAAGGAGACAGAAACATTAATTCATACACACACAAAACAGACGGCCGTACCGTGCTGAAAACACCGGTTCTCGTTAGATCACCGAAGTCAAGCAGCATCGGGCGCGGTTAGTACTTGGTGGGTGACCACCTCGGAACACCGCGTGCTGTTGGCCATCTCGGGTGCGGTATCCCCGTGGTTTGCGCGCTAGATTTGCACGCTGCCACAAATGCCGCCGTGTTCATGCGGAGTACGATCACGTTAAACATGTGGGTCCGTAAGTCCTTCCGAGAGGTTGGTGGTAGGGGAAGGAGGGTACGGTCCCTGTGGATGCCTCCCCCACTGGGTTCCGGTCTAAATTGGGTGGCACTTCCCGGCCGTCCATACAGTTACCTTACACCTTTCTGGTAGGTCGGACGGTCTGGGTCTCAACAACAACAACACACAAAACAGACACATGTTACAGTCGGTGCTCGAGGTGGCTACCGTCGACCACAACACAGGTTTGTATGCAGTACAGGGTTTCATGTTGCATGCGACACAGCATTGCAGGTGTAACACGATTACAAGCTTCGGTAATGTGAAGGCGTAGATCCTGCAAAGTCGTCGCTTCAGTCCAATAGTTCTGGTCTTTCAGATATCCCTATAGGAAGAAGTCCATTGGGGTCAGGTTTGTTGATCGGGGAGGCCACTCTACACTACTGCCATAACCAATGATCTGTGGGCTGAACGTATCGGTCAAAAACCTTTGAACATCTGCTGCATGGTGAACAGGTGTGCCGTCATGCTGAAACCACAGAGATTGCAGGTTGAGCAATGGCAGGTTATCCAAAAAGTCCGGTAGCATGGTCTGTAGCAGCTCCAAATATCAGCGACCCATTAATGTTCCCTCATAGGACACAGGTTCTACCAGTCTTCCGTTCCAAATGCCGCACCACACATTAATGGACTACCATATCTAATGTCGGACCGGTCGTCCCCCAGATGGATTACTTATCCCCCACAAGTGGCCTTTGTGTCGATTCAACGCCTTGGATTGGGTGAATTGAGACTCGGCCGTCCAAAGGATGTGGGAGACAAAGTTCGGCTGGATGTGTAACGTGTTCATAACATAGTTGCACCAATTCGAGTGACATGCAGCATCCTCTGGCAGAAGTGTCTGCATCACAATGCCATGGTACGGGTGAGCACCGACTTGTGCAAAATTGGCCACACACAGCAGGAGTAGAAATTAGAAAAATGAAGTCACTGGTCCAAAGGACCAGTGACTTCATGACTTCAGTGGTCCGCAACCTTTGTTACTGGTTCGTACACGGTACTTCAATAAATTACAAAATAAAATACAATAAATTACAAAATAAAATAAATTACATGTGAAATGTTATTATGTGGATTTCCATAAATTCATAAATACCATACCTAGTTCAATTAAAAAATATAAATGAAGCTTTACATAAAATGTAATTTAATTCTTGTGGAATAAACCATATAAAGTGAAGTGAAATGTACACTGCTGAACAACTACATAATGAAATGCTATACAAAAAATAAAGTTTTAGCATTCAGGACTGTTCACCACGCTGAATTTGCCTTTTGACGGTTAACGGTTAGGTGTTGTGAGATCATGTTTGTCTATACCAGGGTTAGAAAAATCAAAAAATTTGTACATGCCCTTCGAGCATGTTGTCCAAATAAATAGATGTCCAAGATAAAATTTTACATGCCCAACATTTTTCTGATGACATTTTTCATTATTGATAGCTCTGGCGCCAATGAAAATATCAAAATTAGGAAATTAGTTACTTTTAATGAAGTAAATATATTAAAAATGGGAATTGACTACTATTTATGCTAAAATAATTTTAAAAATAACCATTTAGCGATTTATTCCGAATTAGACTAGACAACTTTTGAAGAAGCATATTTATTACTTCCATAAAAATGCGATCGCGATCTTAATTTACATTACTTGCGGCCGTAAATCCCCATCGTCATGATTGACATTACCGTGCATATGGCCGTAAATTTACATTGGCCTAGATAGAAGGGAATTTTTTGTAGGAAACTATGCAAATTTTGTACGTAGTATGAGGATATTTCCCATAGAAACTATGGAGATTCCATAGTAATCTGCATCTCTGCTTATCAACACCTGTTCATGTCTACTACACGAGGAATCAAGCGCAAATGATTGAGAGAAAGAGAGAGAAGAGAAAGAGGAGCTGCTTTGGCACTGTGCCAGAGGCTCTGCTTGTTTCTTTTAGTAGCCTCACTGTCGCCTGTAAATTTTGAAACTTTGTTTTCTCCCCACAGTTATCAACTATCACGCTGCAAAAGCCATTCATAGTCCATCGCTGAATAATAAAGACTTTTCTTTTTCACACTCTTCTCTTATACGGCTTTAAATGTTGAACATAAAATATTTGCAGTAGAGTGCTGATTACTCGATTTTGGCTACCGATTGACCTAATCAGGTTAATGTCGAATAAATTTTTATTACATGCCCGGTCAGGCATGTAATATAATTTAATACATGCCCGGTTGGAATTTTTATATGCCCCGGGCATGTCGGGCAGTAGATTTTTCGAACCCTGTCTATACACCCTATAAAGTACGGGCGTTGTTCCATTTCTTCCCTTTTGTTGCCATAAAGATGACGACAAATATTCTAAATACAGGGCAACCTCAAAATATTGGAGAAAAAAAGCGATGGGGATAGGAAGGAGAAGAAGCAATGCCCAGGAAAGATACATTCCAGTTCCCCTCCCCGTTTTCACAGCAGGAGTCCGTAGGAAGTCAGAATAGCCAGATGACTTGCGGGCGGGCACGGGAGGGAGGGAAGAAAGGGGAGTGACAAAATTACAAACATGGATGCAGTATTGTGTACATTCCCCAGACTGTTGAATATCGTCTTTCTTTACATACGTGCTGAGGGGAGAAGGGGAAAATTTAATTTACGAGAGGGAAATGAGAATAAAAGGTTACTAGTCCGACAGACCAATATGACCAATATAATTTATATTCTGCTGGTCCGTTGGGTGTTTTTGTGGTCTCGGACCAACGGACCATCATTAATTTCGAGCCCTGCACAGGTTGATGTGAGACCACACTCTGCACTAATCTCTCACGTACTGCAACGGGTGTGGGCCAGAACATATGCTGCAACGTTCTCTGGTTGCACACGCAGACCTACATGGTGTGGTCTGCCAGAACGTGGACGACTGGTAACACTACCTGTCTCCCGCAGCCACCGCACAACATTCATGATGGTCATCGCTGTCGAATGGGATCCAGCAGGAAAGCGTAGAGCATATTGTCGTGCAGTGTCTTGTGCATTACGGCCACATTGCCCATATAGTAGCCCCATCTCTCAATATTCCTCATTCGAATACGTCACCATGTATTGCATCTAATGTGCTCTTCACTTCCCCAACCACATGGCACTCCTGTCGCACCCACTATTTATGCTGGATGTACAGTATCACTTGCAGTACACATGTTCTTACCAAATGCGATGCATACCAGACACTTACCGGGTGCACATTATGCAATTGGCTGCTTGACAGGAAACAAATGCCGAAAGATTTGAATTTTGCCCTTGTTGCTTTCTGAATGTTTCTTCCACTGCAGATAACCCTCGATATCATGAAAGGAACCATTCTCCATGTTTTCTGTCGTAACAATGTACTTTTGTTATCACAGTCGGATGGACAGAAGTTTCGAGATACATTTTGTTGGTCTTCCCCCCCCCCCTTTACGAACATCTGCCTTTTTTTTTGCTACTTTCCTTCTCCTAATTTAAACCTTTAAAACATGTAACAGCACAATAAAATAACTATTCCAGTTAGTAGCACTCATAAACGGACCTACACATCTGTCAACCTCTTTTCAGATTCAATGTAATCAACGTTTCTCAATTTTCAGCTGATCCCTTACAACATGCTCCAAGTTTCAATGTGCGATATCTCAGCGAATATGTCACTTAAAAGCATGGAATTTATTTTGGTGTACTCGTTAGCAACAGGATTTCAATTTTGTAAATATCAATAGCAGGACCCTGGGACCGTATAAAAATTGTGATGTCGTATTTTCATAACTATATGGCCCCTTGTCGAATCCAAGACATATTGAACATCTATACATCATATGTATACTTTTTCTAATTGGAAGTATAGTATATGTCAATAATCAACCATTTCAAAGTTGCTGGTTCTATAAGGACTTTACTTTACACCCTGTATATATATCACAATGGAGAGCTGCGGCCAATGGCCAGTAGGTCATGGGAGCTGTGAGTGATTTTCATGATATTTATAGTTCAGAATTTACATTGAAATATAGATTCTAGTCAAATAAAAAGATTTGTAAACGGTTGTAAATCTGCAAAACCAGTCCATTAAATAGTAGTATAAATGAAAAATGTCTGTTATTTATAACAATTTTGTTTAACATTTTTGAAAAAGCTCTCTTGATTTCTTATATAATTGTGTTTTTATTTATTTTCTTTTTAGGTATGCTTCTAGTATATCAAATTTGAATATTCTTACAACTAATTGCTTTGTAAAAGATTTTGAAGATCCAAATCCTTATATCAGAAGATTAGTAATTAAAACAGTATGCCATATACCTTGTTTACACGAACTTGCATTTCAATTAGTACCTCTTGCTTTCTGTGATAATAGTTCATATGTACGCTGCACAGCTGCATCATCATGTACTTTGATTGTTAATGAAAATAATTTGGAATCAAAACAAAATATTATTGACAAATTATATGATATGATAAGGGACCCTGATCCATCTGTTGTTTCTGCCAGTCTTACTGCACTCGATATCATACTGTGCTCTGAAGGGGGAGTAGTTATTAATGCAAGATTGTTCCGTTATCTAATCAATAGAATCACTGAATTTCAAGAATGGCATTTTGCTACAGTTTGTAAAGTTTTAAAAAAGTATATTCCAAAAAATAGTGATGAACTAATTCATTTTTTAAATTCTTCAGATGAGAATTTTCTAGATTCAAATCCTCTTATTTTCACATTAGCCTCCAGTCTTGCCTTTTTTTATATTTCTACTTTAAAGGAAAATTGCTCAATAATATCCGAAGAAAAATTCTCATCTGATATTGTTAAGCAAATTTCTCCTCAAATAAAATATATTTTGAGTCATTCAAATTATGAACTTCTTTCTGAAATTCTAGAAATCTTGCAGAAACATGTAGCTAGTCATGAAAAGCATTTCATTCCATTTTATAAACTTCTATTTTGCCGTTTTAGTGATCCTCCTTTTGTCAAGGTTAAAAAGCTTCAAATTATTACTAAATTAGGAACACCATCTAATGTACTAGAAATTTCTGAAGAATTACTTATGCACTCCTGTAATAATGTAAAAAATGTAGCTGTTCAAAGTATAAAAAGTTTTATTAAGTTTTTTCTCTTGCATCCAGTTTCTAGTATTGCAATAGAATCTTTTGCAGAATTAATGGATGTTCAACATAATGAGTTAAATGAAGAGATGTTAATTGCACTATGTACTTCAAAACTTCAAGAAAGAGATGATTTCAGAAATGTTTTTTTGCCTGCTATCTCTAAGAAGCCATGTAATATTTTGTCAGTACAAGGGAAGTTAGCTTTGCTGAAACTTATTGCGAATCATGGAAAATTTATTGAAAGATCTCCTTATATTATAGAAGATCTAATGAATGATTCACAGAATCATGAAAATGAAAGTATTATGTTGATGATCATAACAGCTTCTGTTCAATTGTTTCTACTCCGTCCGTCAGAAATGCAGCTTCTTTTAGGACGCATTCTACAATTTTCACAACAGTCTGATAACATGCTTTTGAGAAAACAAAGTTCTGTATATCAGCACTTATTGACTGATATGTCTGTAAGTAGAAAGGTCTTGCTCATTTCTCAATCAGAAGTTCTTTGATATTGAACTACTTAAAAAATTATTATGCATATATTAAGATCAAATTATTTTATTATACTTCTTATGAAGATTTATTAAACTTTATCGAGGGCATTTCATAAGATATAAAGATTCATAACATTATATAAATTATATTTTTATTTTGATTCTTAATCTACTCTTGATCTCCTAAAACAATTTTCAGTCACTTTCAAAACAATTTTTATTTAATTATAATTAAATTCTACAAGGTATACAGTCAGGCTAAAACCCTGTTATATTTTGGGGAGGGGCTTATACCATGCCATTATACCAATTTTCTATCCTTTAAGGTTCAAAGGGTTGGATATTTTGTAGAAATTAATCATGATCAGTTACTTGTTTAACTTTCTGCTTTTGTTCAATACTTTATATTGAGAATGTTTTTAATTAACTTTGTTACTTGTTTTAAAAGTTTTAATGTGTTGAATGTTATATCTTTTAATTATTATAAATTGTATTAGATATTGTTGTTTAAAACAGAACATTATCAAGTGTTACTTGCCAAACAGGATTGATTAATTGTGTGTATTTGCATGTCTACATGCAAGAAAAACATGTATATGCATATCTTGTTACACAGTAAGACAGAGTGGGGCATCTTGGAACACATTAAATTTTTAAATCAGGTTTAAGATTAAAATCTTGTTATTTTATACTACTAGATGGCCCTCCTATGCATTTGCTGCTGTATTTTGAAAGCTCTACACCAATTATGTGATAATTTATCAAATATTTTTAGTTTATATAAATTTTGTGTAGACAGTAACAATGGGATTAGAATTTTATTTATTTAAATAAAACTGCATATTAAAGAAAGATGTATGTTTACTGTAAAATTAGATGTAAAATGGTCATTGTAGCAGGGTTCATATGCATCCTGAAACTCCTTATTTTATTTGTTTTAACTTTGGACTCTTGCAAAAATTGTTAGTAATTACATCACAATCTTTTATTTCCAAACTTTATCATTTTTTTGA
This sequence comes from Amaurobius ferox, assembly GCA_951213105.1. Taxonomy (NCBI): domain Eukaryota; kingdom Metazoa; phylum Arthropoda; class Arachnida; order Araneae; family Amaurobiidae; genus Amaurobius; species Amaurobius ferox. The sequence continues at coordinate 92,295,226 of OX578142.1, read as the reverse complement.
TAAAAATCACAAATTTCATTGCTTTTTCTTGAAAATCAGGAAATTTGCACTTTGTGTTAACCCTTTTGGGACGGCGGCATTCCAGAACTGCCGCGGCCTAAAAGACAGAGTGCTTTGCTTCCGAACTGTTCCCAAAGGACGGCAAATTGCTTGCGCTAAGCCTAACTCTCGAAAAAAATTCACTAAAAATCACCTATTCAACACAGAAATCTACTTTTTTCAGGAATAAAAGAAATATTTGTTTTCTATTTGATGTATATTTTTCATACAAATCTGAATACAAAATATTCGTTAGTTGCTCCTATTCTTTTATCCAAAATAAATGAATAATTTCACTGCCTCTAAAACCCAAACAACAAAAAAATACTCTCTTATATTCCTATGATTCACCAACGAAATCATAACGCTGAAATAAAAACAAAACCTGAAACTCAATTATAAAATTGTTGATGCTGCGAGAATTGCTCTGTCTGTTTATTATCATGCTCAAAATCATGTTTCACCGCTCCAAATGGAGAAATAATTCATTGGATTCTCTCTCCTTATGCCAAGGTCATGTATCTGCAAAATACATTGAAGTTAGTTCCACGGACATTTAACGCTATCTAGTAGACAAATTAAAACGTTCCATGTGAAGGCACGCATGCGTGCCACTTGCCGTCCGTCCTTGAATGCAAGTTTGCAGCCGACACACGGGCGTGCCAATCGTTCCGAAAGGGTTAAACATTACAAATTTTAACAAGTTTTCGTAAAAATTGTGAATTTTAGTGTCTTTTGAAAAAATTGAAATTTAGTGTGCTTTTGTAAAATTGTGAATTTTAGTGATCTTTTGTAAAACATGCAAATTTAAGCTATCTTTCATTTTAAAAAATTGCAAATGCTTTTTGTAAAAATCACAAATTTTAGCATTCCTATGCAAAAATCATTAATTTATGTATTTTTTCATAGCATTATGTTATCCCTTTTACAGGTTCTTGGAAATTCTTTTAATGTTTTTTAATGGTCAATATAATTGAATTTTTGCATAAGCAAATGTTTATACATTATTAATATTTGTTAAAATTGGTAAACTTGTTTTTTTGTGTGTGCATGTTCAGAGTAATTCATGGGAATTGTTTGTATAGTTGGTACAAAACTAAGATACTTGTTTCTAAAAAAAAACTTCTGCAGATTCTTTGTTTATTTTTGCTTTTAATGCTTTTAAAAACTCCTGGGGGGGGAATGCTCAAACCCTCCTGGAAATGGATTTTTTCAAAATAGTGTGAATCCTGTTGTAGAGTTAAGCCTAAAAGCATGGAACCTTCAGGAAGAATTTGGCCCTTTGGGGCACATTGGAACACATAATGAAGGTGTTTTTTTGCGGTGACTACTGTGTATAATGATTTAAATTTGCTGTAAACATTGGATTTAAACCTTTATTACTTAAGAAGCCTTTTTCATCTGTTAAAAAATTAGATTTTTCATTATAAATTCAATAAATGTGCATTGTATAAAATTATTTCTTCTTAAATTCAAAGTTTGTTGTGTTAGTTATTTAAATTGTGCAATATAACCAAAAATTTGTCTCAGAAAAAAGTTGACAATTAATAATATTTTATCCTTTGAAGGCACTGACTCAAGGTGCTCCACCAGGTGGGACACCTTGGAACACTGGAAAGGATTAAAAGAAATATATTAATTATGTATAAGACATTTGGTGTGAGTTATATTTGTCTTATGTGAAAGTATTTAATAAGTAAGCATTTGGTTAAGATAAAATTATAAAAAATATTTATAAAAATCAATAACTGAAAAGTGTCTAAAGGTGCCCTACTCTCTCCTATATTTATCTTGTAAGCATTTGCAAGATATGAACATGATATGGATAAGCATTCACAAAACCAAAACTTTTGCTTGTATCACTTTAGAATATTACCATGTAACCATAGTTAAAAGTCATTAGAAATTTTATCCTGCAAAGCAGATCACATCCTAATCATTCTGAATATTTAACCATGCATTGAAACTCAACAATTCATTTACAGATGCTTTGTTTATTTCAATATGCTCACTCACTAAGATTGAATTACCCTGAGAATTTTATGTATGTGTTGAGAATATATTCTGATGAGCTTGATTTCTGTGATAAATTCGCTTTTCCGTTCCGGCTCTCATTCAGACCTCTGCATGATTGTTGATTTAGTAACGTTAGTCAGCGCACATAAAGTAAAATGTGCCAACCTAAATACAAATAGCTGCTTCCTTCAAAATTCATGAGTTCGAATCAGTGACAAGATGATGATAATAATAAATTTCTCCAAGTCTGGATAAAACAGGCATCATTGATATAGAAAAATAAGCTTTTATTACAGCAAGACGAGGAATATCAAAGGTTATAGAATAACATTCTGGTGAGGGCAAGGCATGTGAGATGGAGCACCAAACGTGCGACCTGTCTCTACGAAAATTATCTCGCCTCACTCGAAAAAGCGCATCACCTTCATATATATCTTTTGATTCTATCACCGGACCACCCGGTACCAAGCCCGTTTGTAGAATCTTTCTCATGCCCTGGATGTCAGAGACCACCCTGGCCTCCCCATCCGGGATTATCTCTTTCCTGCATTGATAACGGCTGGAAAGGATGCATTATTGGGAAATCAGCCTTTGATGACAAAGTTTTATCGCTCTTTTCCAAAACTGCAGCACATGTGGTCTCTGGGTGTATGACCTCAGAAGACATTAGGCAATAGTCTTATAGTGCACACCTTATAGTGCGTCAGTTCTTATAGTGCACACCTAAAAGTTAGAGTGTCAGAGTCCACATACACAGTAAAATTTTCTAAAGTCCAGAGTTTCTGGCATTCTTTCATGGGTTTTTCACCTCTAAAATACATGGTTGCAAAATACATGATTGCTGGGTATATGACTGCTATATAGTGACTATTTACTTTGGCTGCCATCTAGGATCTCATTATACACTTACATTGCAACATTATAACTCTCCCAGAAATCCCAGCCAAAGTAGTATAACATCATAAAAAGAAATCAACTACCATGAAACACTAATAGATAACCTAATATTACACTACCTGCCACATATATATATCTACATAATACTCAATTTAATACCACCCGTTTATATCTTTTGTCACTCCCATGTATAAGAAGAAACGCAAAAAAAACTTAACAATTTAATCCTCCTCCGCTCCTTCCAAGCACAGAATATATCCACATACAGGCCTCCTTAGATAACGAAACTAACTTCTTCTCTTCGCTCACCCCATTGCTCCAGTCAGTTGGGTGGCTACGGCATATCGCTTTCCGAGGCCAGGGGAATATGCTCTGACCCACTTTCAAAACACATCTCCCCCTCCCCCCGCATCTTTGCTCAGCATCTCTTCTCTTGGTAAACGGGATAGCGCATCCGCTGCACGATGCCCTTTCCCTTGGCAGTGCGAGATTTCATAATTCCATTTCTGGAGTGCTAATGCCCATCTCATTAAACAAGAAGTTTTGGGCGTACTCTTATTAAGGAATTTAAGAGAATTGTGATCTGTTACAATCTCTACCCTCCCCTGTATATCCAACGGTCGAATTTATTTAGCCCGAATAAAATTGCCCATGCCTCCTTCTCAATTGTTGGCCATTTTTTCTGTGTGTCGTTGAGCTTTTGACTCGCGAACACGATGGATTTAAAATTTCCATCGGAATCTTTTTGTGTAAGACAAGCTTCACAAGTGAACTCTGAGGAATCTGCGTGAATTTGGAATAGTAAGTCGAATTCTGGTGTTGCGAGCACTGTCGCGGTACACAGAGTTCGCTTAAGTTCCTCAAATGCTGCCTCTTCCTTCTTTCCCCACCCAACGATGGTTGGGCACTTCTTTTTAGTTAGATTGGTCAGGGGTGTGGCCAGTTCCGCATAATGAGGTATATACGTGCGATAAAACCCCATTAAGCCTAGTACTGATCTTACATCCTTTTTGGTGGTCGGTCTCTTTAATTGGCCAATCGCTGCCATCTTCTCTCTATCTGGGGTGTGCTTTCCTCCCCCTATCTGATGTCCTAAATATCTTTTCTCTCGGGCCGCAAACGTGCATTTGTCTACCCGGATCGTGAATCCCAATTTTTCCAATTGTCCCAGTACTGTGTCTACGTGTGTCATATGTTCTTCCCAGCCATGAGAAAAAATGATAATATCATCGATGTATGCCTGCGCATACTCTTGAATGCCTTTGTAGTGCTCTGTTCATCTCTTTCTAGAACGTTCCGGAAGCGCCCACTAAACCAAATGGCATGGTCTTCCATTGAAACGTTCCGTTATGCATTGAGAACGCCGTGAGTGGCTTACTACTCTCTTCCAGCCTTATCTGCCAGTAACCCGTTAATAAATCGAGGCTTGTTTGCCATTCTGCCCCTCCCGCTGTAAATATTAGCTCCTGGATGTCCTTCATAGGGAATACAGGAATCTTCGATACTGCATTAAGGGCTCGGAAGTCAACACCTAACCTATGGCATCCTTTTTTGCCATGTACACTACCGGGTATGCAATCTCCGCCTCCGATGGCTCAATCAGTCCGAGATCTAATAATTCGCCCACCTATTTTTCAACCTCCTTTCGGTAGGCCATAGGTATGCTGTAACAATGAGGTTCCATCTCTTTCGTACGGTTTCCAGTGCCAATTCTATCCTATGTGTTCCCACCTTGGCTGGCTGTACTGGTCTCGTAAATAGACCCTATGCTTTTCTCATATCTGTCTTAACCCCTTTTTCTTGCAGGCATCTAGCTGATGGACATCCAGTGAATCGAGTGCCCTTGCAAAATCTCGATTCCGGGATACCTGGTTAGGTGTGTTCACCACCTCCCCAAAATCCTCTTCAAAAATTACATTGACAGCCTCTATTCTCATCACATACCCTCTAATTTTATTTTGATGCACATGTTTTGTATTACCATACACCATCATTACGATGAATGAGTGTGGATTCTTTCTTTCCTGTATTATGGCCGGTCTCTGACATCTCGCATACAATTTGTTTATGGAGTCAGGCACCAACACAATAACTTGATCTTCCGGTTTGAACACTTTCGTGGATGACCTAAGATTGTGGTAGTGTGCCATTCTTTCCTGCTGTACACTCGCCGTCAAACCTGCCTGTTCCTCGGCCAACTCTAATCTCCTCTTTAGATCCTGTAATTATGCTGAAACTGGTCTCATGTCCCATTGGATCCCCTCAGTTTTTCCTGTCCACATCATTTTTAAAATGGACAACGGCCTTGTGGTGCCCTCCCGTGCAATAACTGGAATGGTGAAATCCCCATCATGGTGTTTGGCACTTCTCGATACGCTCACAAGATGTAGGGAATCTGAAGGTGCCACCCCTTTCCCTGCTCTCGAATTGTGTGGTGGAGCATGGACTTCAGGGTCCGATTCTACCTTTCTACCAACCTGCTCGAAGACGGATATAACGGTGTCGTGAACCTTGGGCTCGATCCCAATCACTGTTCAAACTCTTGCGTCAGCTCCGCTGCAAAATTCGTCGCATTATCGGACACAATGACATTAGGTATTCCCGTCTGGGAAAAAAATGTGTAGTAGGGTTTCACAGGTCGCCTTTGCTGACAAAGAAGTCAAAGGGACCGCCTCTGCCCACCTAGTGTGGAAACCCCAGGCCGTCCGACTCATCCTGAGGACTCGAGTAACAATTTGGACGATGCCCACCTAGTGTGCTGATCCACCAGACACAAAACATTCTTTGCCCCCATGAGCTTGGCGGGTCTATTGGGCCAATTACATCTATGTTTACTACTTGAAACGGTAGTCCTGGTCTCGCTACTGGTGTTATGGGGCACCGCTCTTTTACCTTTACCGGTCTCGTGAGCTGACATGGCTCACAGGACTCACAAAATTTGCGTACGTCACCTTTCAACCCCTCCCAGAAAAACGAGTACTGAATCCTTTCCCCAGTCTTACTCATCCCCATGTGCCCTCCAAAAACCGAACTATGGGCCATCTTTAGGATCTCCTCTCTCCTACATTTCGGAACTACCAGCTGATCGACATTCTCGCCTAACACCTCACTGTGAAACAGATATTCGCTGCTCACAAAATAACCATTTTTCCCGGCCTTGGCCTCCTCCCATGTCCCTACTAAATCCGAACAACATGTTTGTTCTCTAGCAAACCTCTGCGAAGAGGAGAGTTCACTTCCAATTTCCTTCCCGCCCTGTGTGGTCTCTCCCTCTCCCGATTTCGAAACTAGTTCCCCCCGTGGTGTGGAATCTGTTTCGTTTTTTGCTGTGCCCTCAGATATCAGTCCGTATGCATCTAAATCTATGGCATTCTCCTTCTCACTAGGCTGATTTCCTTCTAAAAGCCTCTTCACCTGTGGAGGTAACAATACTTGCTCTGAAATACCCTGAGCAACCGCGCATAAAATCTCCTGGTGTGGTACATTACAGCCCTCACCCCTGGCCATTCCTAACGGGATATTTAATAACTGACATTTCACAGCCAGCCCAAATACTCCTTTCAAGTATATCGTCACCTCCTCTGTCCTCGGTTCCTGGGACATAAGGTCACTCCTTAGTCCTTACGACCATTATTTCTGTTCCAGAATCCACTAGAGCCCATGCCAACTTACCGTTGACGCTCACCGGTACCCTCTCTAATTCACAGCGGGTCTGTTGCTCCTGTTTTTCCCATTTTCCTGTACCTATCGCGTCCACCCTGGCTATGACTTGATGGTTAGTAGCTCATGGAGCATCCCTTTCGCCAGCCGCTCGTTTATCTTCCCATCTCCGGCTCATGTCATTTGGACCATTTGGCCTTCCATGCCTTCTTTGAGAATAGTCCCATTTAAAATGATTCTTGGACCCACATATAAAACATTGATCCTTTTCCCTCCATTTATGAGTCCCCCAATATTTGTCCGTGCTCTTTTGCCTTCGGGTCGGAATTGACCACGTTCCTCTTACTTATCTCCACTGGCCCTTCCATTTCCTGGCCCAGATGCCGCATATGATTTACCTCTGGCCGCGAAGTACATGTTGCACTCCTTGGCCAGTTCCCTGGGCTTAAGCCACCCTTCACTTTGCCGTATACCTATATGGGCATAGATCTTGACGCCCAGTCCCTGGGTAATCTTGTCCACTACCACTAATTGGTTTACGGTCTTAAAATCCATTGTCCCCTTTAATTTGCAATAATAGTCCCACATGGACGTTGCCCAAGTCATGAACTGAACGAAATTTTCGTCTGCCCGATGGCTCACTTTCCAGAATTTTTCTAAACATACTTGAGGCGAAGGTTGGAAATTTTCTAACACAACCCCCTTAACCACCTCATAATCCCCATACTGCTCCTCCAGAACCTGGGTCAGCAAATCCGCCACTCTGTTCCCCAGTAAATTTAACAGAATTGTCACCCTGAATTCAAGCGGTACGCTCTCAGAGGTGAATGCCCTCTCCAGGCTTGAGAAAAAATACGCTCACTGGTCAGACCGTGTGGGTACTTTGACTGTTAGCAGTCTTATTATTCTGACTGTCTCTTCCACCATTCGAAACCTCGTCTGCGCCCCTGCCTCTATGTTTATCGCCGGACTCTCCGTGTCACTGCGCCTTCCTGCCCGAATTTTTTCTATCTCCATCCTTTCTTGGAATTCCAAATTTAATTTAAACTGCTGCTGCTCTGACTTTAATTTAATTTCAAATTTTTCCCTTTCCAATTGTAATTTCTTTTCTCTCTGCTCTTTTTCTGATTGTAGTTTAATTTGTAACTGTTCTTTTTCTACTCTTTCCGCTATAATAGCTGTGAGCATTCCTTCCGCGACTTCGTCCTCATAGTCTGGGCTTTCCAGAATGATTTTCCTCAGCTCTATTATTTTTAAATTCTGAGGTACAGTTTCCACCAGTTCGGATCCTAGTACCATCAAATTTGCTTTCCGCACTTTCGCTAAGAATGTCATTTTAAACAAAAAACAAAAACCTATGTATATATATAAATAACATACCAAAATTTATCTACTCCTGAATCTTTCTCTACCCCACTACTGTAATTTAAGTATTCAAATTACAATTTAAACTCTGTAACTTAAAATGTATTAAATAAAATATTCCATATCTTTAAAATTCATAAATAAACCATTCTGAACATCACTATTTAAATTCGAGCTTTGACTAACCAATTTTTCTGCCAAAATTCTTGCTCGATTAAAATATCTCCTACCTCCCCTTTCTATTTTGTTACAAGATCCTGAGTCACACTATAACCAAAAGTAAAAATCATCACTCACTTCTTCGTTGCTGTCACCCTTCGTCGTTGATATCAGGTTTCTCAGCGAGTGCTATGGGACTCTCGGGTTTTAGGCAAGAAATGGAATTCTCTTCGGGTTGCGGGTGGGAAAATCAGTTCTTCTCTGTGGATTCTGCGTCTGTCCTACGGTCATTGATCTCTCTGGTGTTGCTCCGTAGCTCCTCTCCAAAGGCACTTCATTCGTTTCAGACTCCGATGGTTTTTTACAGTCCAATTATCATGATCCCAATGCTGCCACCATTTGTGATAAATTCGCTTTTCCGTTCCGCCTCTCTTTCAGACCTCTGCATGATTGTTGATTTAGTAGGGTTAGTCCAGTCAGTGCACATGAAGTAAAATGTGCCGACCTAAATGCAAATAGCCGCTCCCTTCAAAATTTGTGAGTTCGAATCAGTGAAAGACGATGATAATAATAAATTTCTCCAAGTCTGGATAAAACAAGCATCGTTGATATAGAAAAATAAGCTTTTATTACAGCATGACGAGGAATATCAAAAGTTACAGAATAACATTCTGGTGAGGGCAAGGCATGCGAGATGGAGCACCAAAAGTGCGACCTGTCTCTACGAAAATTGTCTTGCCTCTCTCAAAAAAGTGCTTCACCTTCATATATATCTTTTGATTCTATCACCGGACCACCCGGTACCAAGCCCCTTTGTGGAATCTTTCTCATGCCCTGGATGTCAGAGACCACCCTGGCCTCCCCATCCCTCTTCCCTGCATTGATGACGGCTGGAATGGATGTATTTCTTGAAAATCAGCCTCTGATGACAAAGTTTTATCGCTCGGTTTTCCACAACTGCAGCACATGTGGTCTCAGGGTGTATGACCTCAGATGTCGTTAGGCAATGGCTCGAAAAAATAAGCTCGAGGAATACTGTATTCCTTACAATTTCCACATTTTGAAAATCCTAAATCACTAAATGACTACTTTTAGATAGTATCTATGTATTTATGGCTTGAGTATATCTTACTGCCAAGACATAACTTAGAGCAGTGGTTCCTAATTAGATACAGACTGCAGACTCCATTTTTTCAAAAGACAAGCTATAAATACCCTGCTTTTGAAAATTTTTAGATCTGTATTGTAGTTGCATATGACCTATCTATGTGAAGCATGTTTTTAATTAGAATGCCAGGTAGGCTTTAAAAAGGGATTGATTTCATGTGGGCATGGAGTTATATACCCCGGCAGTCCACTGTCTACCAATTTGAAACCAGTAGCATAAAGTATAATTGCCCCAACTGTATCAGACACTGAGTGAAATGTAAGAAGTATTTATCTTAAAATGTGTTTATAAATATAATGGACAGTACTATATGAAGATAATATTGATGTATTTGATTATAATATAAAAGAAAGTAAACCTTAAATTTTGTGTTGGTATTTTCAAATGATCGATTTTCGTACCAAAGAGAATAATGTATTATTAACTTTAATATTTTCTTCTAATTATTCTATTTATCCCCACTTATTTTGATTCGATTCAGCATGTCAGGCCTAACAATATTCATGTGGTTTCTGTCTGATCTATACTTCATAACATTGTGCTAATTCTGGTCTGAAATCAAAATTTTTAGTCTAAAAATCCTTAGAAAATATAATGTAAAATTCTTATAATTTTTGTGTTATAAAAGGTACTTTTTAGTAGTTGAGTATAAACCCTGAATAACGAAACAAGAGTTTTGAAAAAATGAAATAGTATGTTATTGACAGAGCTGTAGCCAGAAAAAAACAAGAAAGTTCAATCATGCATAAAGCATTAATTATAAAACACTTTCCAACTGGAAATGTAATTTTATTTAAGCGTCACTAAATTGTGATACATTCAGCGCTGATATTTTTTTAAAATATCACAGTAATTCATTATATTTAAAAACTTAAAACTTCAAAAAAGACAATCAAAAAATACAATGCCAGTAACCATGGAGGTAAAAGTAAGGAGTTAAAACTTCACATTAAGAAAATGCCAATATTGTGTAAGACAATAATTTTGGTGGCGCTGAGATAAGCTACATAGCATGAATTTCTATGGCGAAAGACCTAAATTATTTTTTAAACTGTCAGTTTTGTAAAAATAAATAATTAACACAGTACAAGTTAGAACTGAAACAATAACGGATATTCCTACTCATTCAAAATTATTTTACCTTTCAATTTATTTTTATCTCCAAAGATTCTTTACTCTATCCTACTACTATGAAAAAGTACTGGTTAATTATACACATAATTAGTCAACTCTTAATTTAAAACTAATCAAAAATACATATATACTAAATACTACTCCTTTCTGTTGTGTCAATTAGCAATAGCAGCCACTTTACTAGCACTAGCGACACCTACATATAATTCCCAAAACATTATGGCATTTTTAAGCATTTCTTCCATAGGAGTTTTATCTCCTTCTTTCTAACTCCAAGCTAGTTACATTAAATGAACTTTATTCAAATAATGCCATTGTAATATAAATCGTCTGCCTCTATATGTAAAATCAATGAATATTTCATCATTTAAAATAAAAAATATTGTAATTGCGTTGGCTCAGAATTTAGATAAACAGATAATACATAAAAAAAATCTAATGTGGGCAGCACATGATTTTCCTTATATAATGCAATGAATTTACTACTTTTACAGTAAAAAAAATAGATTATATTTATAGTAAAGTAGATATTTATATTCTTTCCAAGATATTGAATTTTCGTCAATGAGTTGTCATTTTCATTGATTTAGCGTCATTTTTATCCATTTGGTGAGTTTATCGTTAATTTAGCAACATTTAAAAAAGTCGCCAAGTTGGCGACATTCCACCAAGTTCATCGCCAAAATCTCGCCAAGCGTTATGGACGGAGAAGTAAATTATTCTTACAGCAGATAAATGACTATTGCTGTTCAAATACAAAAGTATTACTCAAAGTATCTTTTTCATGAATGGAACGAGCTAGATCCACGAGAATGATGTCACCAATTTTATCACATGGTATTACATATGAAAAGAAAACATGTTTCTCAATAGGAAATATATTTTTTTTATTTTATCTCTCGGCGAACTATATCACTTGCTGTAGTTGCTGAAAAAGAGCCTGCGCAGCTAATAAATATTAAAACACATTTAAAATGTAGATTAGAAAATAAATTTAATAACATTTAAAGTTTAAATACATTTTACAAACATTTGAAAAATAGGAATACTAATTAAATGCATGCCAACACGCCTTCCCTTGTCAAAAATTATACTTAAACATAAACATCTTTAATTTGTGCTAGAATTTCATTCAGAAATTGTAGAAGATTAAAATATATAAATTTATCATTATATTAAAAGCTTGCTGGGTTTGTGGATGGCAAAATTATTTCTGATTACAGCCCACAATTTAACAGTCCAGCAGAAGTGAAGAACTATTTTATGTAATATCTTAACATTTTTACAAAATAGTGTTCATTTGCATCAAATTAACATTGGTGACAAACTCACTAACTCTACACAGCCTGATTAGAATCCTCGGATTCGAGAAAAGTGTTATTCACGCATTTCTACTTATAACTGTATCGATTCTATCTTTCGTACTATATGACCTACTTGGTTATGATTTTTGAAAATAATTTACTCATGGGCATGATAAAAAGAATAATTAAAATCTTGGAAAGAAATTTATTATAAAATATATCTCTTTCTTTCTGGAGAATATAGCAAGAGTCAAAATTTAATTGAATTTGTTTTTCTCCCTATATTAAACAATTTTTTTTTTAAAAACTACCTAACACATTTTACTGAAATTTTTTTTATATATTCCATAGGATAATTTGAATATTTCCTAAAACTTTCGAAGTAGTTTGTGAATTTTACATTCACTTAAAAAATGTTTGAAACATTAGGTCCCATAGGGTTCAATGTATTTTATTTTTTCAACCCGGGTTCAATCCAAAACTAATTGGGTGATATTATTCATTTATATTCCCATAGGTCCCACAGACCGTCTGAAAAACATACTAAAATTTCATTTTGATAAAGTCATATTTACGACAGTTATCATGCTAATGGACAGACAGACAGACAGAATGAACAAAGTCATAAACACTTTTCAACTATGTTGTAAAGTGCTAAAAATGAAAGAGGGGCTGAAAGAAATTCACGGAGGCTCAGCAGTACTGAAGAAGAGTGATCCTTTATTTTAAAAATACACTGAAGTATTAGATTTCACAGTGCTTGAACAAATTGCTCTATTAATGAACATTCAATTTAAATATAAATAAATATGGTACTTTTCTATTATCAAAGAGCTATATTGTGTTATTGAGTTAACGTAATAATTATAATTTGATGCTAATAGTTAATTTTAACCATTAATGAATAGTGTAACTATTGATTGATTAAAATTCTAATACTTAGTAGTGCATACCGTATATTTCTGATATAGACCAAATATGCAATTCTACTTTAAATATTTGACTAAAATCGGAAACCCATATATAAGCTGTTAAATACAAAAAAAATAACCAAAATGTGCAAAACATCACCAGATGTGCAAAACCTGCTGAAGAATCACCGGCAAGCAGATCGTGTGGTCTGCAGCTTGACAGCTACAAGTCTACAAGAAGCTAAGTCTTTACTACTCAAGAGCAAATGCTCTTTACAACTACGCAAATGTACAGAAATTAAAACATTATGAACAGAAATTAAAACATAAGAAAGGGGAACAAACTTACAATTTCGCACAAAAAATCATAATGCATATTTCTACCTACTTGTAAAATTTAGGAACGTAAATGTATTTCAATGCTTACCAGATATGTAATTAATGCATTTTGGTGAACTCTGAAATGGGTATATAAAAAAATTTCATATTTTTATTCTTTATTTAAAGTTTAGATGATACTACAAAAATCCATGTACCACTGAAAATTAAATATTTTATTAAGTGGATTCATTTATCTCTAGAGAGGCTCAGCCCCCTTCTGGCTATGGTCACGGTTACTGGTAGAACAATTTTTTCCCCAATTACTTTGCATATATATTTTTAATTACATTTCTTACTATGTTGAATTATATTCTTATTATGTTTCTAACGATTATTTTTTCAAAAGTGATGCAAGCAAATTTGATATGCTAAAATATACATATTTTACTGATTGGAAAGGTTTGCAAATGAATCTGTTATATGTTACTTTGTTGGTAATAGAGAAATTATTCACTGATTTTGTTTGTCTTTTATAATAACCTCTATGTAATATATTGCATTTTGCTAATAATTTCCCTTTTAACAGCTGTGCAGAAATCAAATCATGAGTGAATGGATTTTTTTTTTCTGCAGGAGAATATAAATGATGTTAATATCATTGGCACCCTTTTGTAAAGCAGATTTATGTACCAAAACCTATTTTAATGTATGATGTGAAATGAAACACTAATCGTCACTTTAATTTAATTTTTTATTTAGTTTTTCAAAATTAAACTTGATATGCTTTCAAATCAATGCTGTGTTGCATGTTCAATCAATAAACAATGTAACAATCAGTATATCTTAAATTTTCCTCTAATAGTTCTCTTATTTCAAACAATTGCCAAATTATTTAAATTATTACTAGAATAGTATTGTAAGAAACAAGAAATACTGAACTAAAGTTATATAGGTCAATATCACGTTTTCTATCTGTATACAGAATTTTTGTTTCAGTTTTGTATAGCTACTGTATGACTTATAAGTAAAATTCAGAAGTCCAGACAATAAAAAATAATAAAATAGGCAGACAAATAAGCAAAATAAAACAAAATATGCAGTAAAAATAGGCATTTATTAAGTGCATAGTGTTTGAAAAATTCAAATTATATAGAAAATATTTAGCTAATTTTATAAATTATTTATCAGATCACTTACTTATTTTTGTGGTTATACATAATTACTAGATGTATTTTTAAATTGTCGAAAAATAAACTTTGCTAGAATGTGTTAGAATTGAAAATGATTTTTCGATTTTTAAAAAAGTAATAGGAGCATATTTATCATTTATAGCATTTGTAAGGATTCATTTCTATAAGCTGATATATCAGTATCATCTTTCAGTGTTTTATCAATGCTTTTTATTTCTTCCAAGTCATTTGCTTAAAAACTCGCTTACATTTTTCACTCACTATGTCATCCTTTCATCTGGAACAGACTCAATTTCACTAACTACAACATTTAATAGCATCATGGCATTCACTAACATTTCATTCCTTTTTTTAATTAAAGTGATAATATCAGCTAACTTTGAAAAGTGTGCTTGAATAAAAGTTTAATAGCAATGAATGGAATCTTTAAGCATTTCTTTAGCAATTTGTATTGAGCTTGATTCTTCCTTATCTAAACTGTTAACAATGCAAGAGAGCAACGCATTCGAAAATAATTCTATTTTCTTTTTGAATGCTTGTGTCACACAGTTCAATTGACTGATTTTTAAGAAAATAGGGATATAAAACAAATTGAGGACAATAAAAAAAAAAAAACAAAGCACAAAAAGGCACTTTTTCAAATATCGAAAAAAAAGGGCAAAAATGCATTTTAAGGCATTTTGCCTTAACTTCAGGGCTTTACTTATAAGTTTATATGATGATAACATCTTTAATGAACTTTGCATATTTTTCAAAGCCATATGATTATGATTTATTAGAGACTTCTGTTTCTTTAAAAAGTGACACTTCTAAAAATTTATCACAACATGCCAGAATATAAAAGCACTTTATATCATATATTGTGTCATGCATTAGGCAACATGAGTTGTAATGAAACAATCATGTAACTGTGGATATGTTTAATAAATCGTTATCTAAAAAGCATTCTTGCTATCTCTATTCCATAACACAAATGATGCATAAAGAATTCTCTAAAAGAGAAAAGAGACACAAAGGAAGTGCAGATTTAGATTTTATAAATGTCTGAATATCCTAACCGCTAAAGTTTTGTACTGAAAAAGAACAGTTAGGTTTAATGGTACAAACTAAACTAAAATGTATTTTAATGTAGCTATTGAGTGTATAACAATTTTTATATTGAAACTAAGTAAAAAATACACAAGAAAATTCAAATATAACTATTGTGAATATTTATAAAAGACAAACACCAGATAATTTGTAGATATTTTGATGTAGCTATTGAGTGTATAACAATTTTTATATTGAAACTAAGTAAAAAATACACAAGAAAATTCAAATATAACTATTGTGAATATTAATAAAAGACAAACACCAGATCATTTGTAGAGGATTGAATAAAGTGGGGACATCAATTCGAACCATACTGTGCTGTATACAGACTATGCACAATGGCCAGCGAATTAGGAACCCAGATTCAATACTTTATTGGACTGCCTTTAGCCCAAATTACAGCACATATGCAGTTAGGCATTTATTCTACAAGGTGCTGGAATACTTACTATGTGAACTAAATATTGTTAAATTTCTATCTTCATGAACATGTTTAACAAAGTTATATCCTGGTTAAAACTATCAGCATTCTTGCTATTTTTCCATTTTTACTTTCAGACGGTCAAATATATACATTGTATATAATACTTTCTACTATTTCCCTCGTTTGATCTTAAATTTTTAAATCCCTAGTATCATACCTATACTTTCATCCATGCACTCATGAAATATTGATACTGCATAAACATTTTGCCTAAAATTATACTTTTGTCTTTATTAAGTATTGTATACTGAATAATTTGTGTTTTAATGAATTATATATATATATATATATATATATATATGCAGAATTGGGCAGTATCGAAAATACATGTATTTGAAATACATTTTCAAAATACATTTGTAATTTGTATTTTAAACTGAAAAAACTAAAGTATTTTGGTAATGTATCGAAAATGCATTTTTAGAGTATTTTGTATTTTCAAAATACTCAAAATACATTTCTTCAGATTTCAAACTATCATGTTTAAACTGCAATTCAATAATTCGTAAAAGAGAAGATGGCGAATCTATATTTTGTCTAATCTTTGAATTCATTTCCAGCAATTGATATAAACATCCTTTTTCAACTGGCGTCAATAAAGTTGCTAATAAACGAAATGTTTAGCATTTGCAAAGGCCTCTGAGAAAAATTGTTTCTGGTATAAACTTTACATAACATTCCTATTGGAATTATAGAATGATGGTGTTTCATATACTGCTCCTTCCTATCTATGTATGTAAAAAAGGAAGACAGGAGCTTGAAGTTATATTTCTTGTGAAAACAGAAACTTAAATTAATCTGCTATGCATTGCATTTTTTTTAATAAGAGATGCAATGCAAGTCATTGCTAAGACACGGTAAAAGATGATTGATACTTCTGGTAGCGATTAAAATGTATCAAGGGAATTAATGAATTATGACAGAGTGAGTGGTGTGTCATATTATATGGAAAATTTCAAAATAATATATACATATTGATGTTAATGGAAAAGTTAAGGCAGAATGCGATTTGTGCAAACCAAAATGTTCGGCTATAAGTGGGTCATTTGAAGTTGCAACTAATGTCTAAATGCATCTAAAGGTAAGATTTTAGTTTTATGCCGTAGAACCTTGATTTAACAAATATTTTAGCTAGACCCTTGGCATTAAGTTAGTGGATCTGACGGTCTCGGCGAACTCATGCAAGGGATTCTTGGAGAATTTGCGAAAAAAATAGAACTTGCCATCTCTTTTGTAATTAAGAAAATTAAAATGATTATGGTTTAAACAGGAACTATTAATAAAACAATATAGAACTTTGAAAGTTTAACTTGATTAAGCAGCGAGGATTTTAATTGAGAAAATAAATTTTGTTTAGACTGAGAATTTTTGCGGCTTCAAGGAATTCAGTTAGCAGCTCAACGGTTTGCAGTAACGAATATTACTAGCACTTTTGCCAAATACTCATAATGTTTCCAGATAAAAGATTTAAAAAAAAAAGTCAAACGATAAGGGAAAATGAAACCAATTAAAATATATTTTGTTTAATTACATCAGATGAAAATGTGCATGTATTATGAAAGAATTCAATGTAACATTTTTACTAACACTTTTACGAAAATTAAAGCATAATCATCACAAAATATATACACAATGTTTGTTTGTAATCAGTAAGCCAGATATGAAACAAAAATGTCTTTTTTTATTAATAATGATTAAACATATGGGCAGCACATGACTTTCCTTATATAATGTAATGAATTTATTTCTTTCACCATGGTTACTTCTTTCACCATTAACGATATTCCGTCAAATTCGTTGCCAAATTGTTCACCTTTAATCATCATTTTTATCAATTTGGCGACTTTTCAATCAATTTTGCTACATTTTCGCCAATTTGGCAACATTTTAAAAAGTTGCCAAGTTGCCAGTATTCCGCCAAATTCGTCACCAAGTGTTATGGACGGAGAATAGGTTATTCTTATAGTAGATAAATGAGTAGTGGCATCCAAATACAAAACTATTACCCAAGGTATATTCTCTCGTGAATGGAATGAGGTAGATCCACAAGAATGGCATTAACAAATTGATCGCATAATGTTACATATGAAAAGTGAACATATTCTACAATAGTTAATATTATTTTGTATTTTATGTTACTTTTTGATAAATTTATTTGAAAAATGTGCAATATCTCGAGAACGGCTTATGCTGGCATTCCAAAGTTTATGTCAATCTGTTTCTAATGAAAAATTGTGTAAGAAATAATCATGTACGTAACTTTATTGAAAGTTTTGATTTTTTGATGATTTTCTCAAAATTTCATTCGATAATCTGGATGTCTTCTGAACATACAATTGCGTTTAAAAACAATTGGCTTCTAGTATTCATGGATTGTAATTTTTGTACAAAATTTCATTCGAATCGCTCCATTCGTTCATGAGATATCGTCTTCACAAACTCACTGATACACACACATACACACAGACACCACCTCAAAAAATTCAATTCGTGTTCAAGGATGCTTGAAACGTGCTCTTCTGTCGAAAACTCGAATTCGAATTTTCGACCCCATCACAATACTTTCCGTATGCATTATACTATGTATATAAGGAAAGTAAATAATAGAAAAAAAAAATAACAATAAATGCTTTTGAAATATTTTATTCAAAAGTTTATTAGTTATTATTCAGGAATTCAGGAACTCTACTGCTTTACACGGCTATTTTGTAATTTATCACTGTGGAACTTAATATGTGTCAGCCAAGTAGGGGTCCCATGGGATTTTACTAAATATTTCAAGAGTTCCTCCTAACAAAAAAGGTTGGGAATTACAGCTTCAACCCTTTAAGAGTTTAGGTGGTGTATTTTGCTCTTCGAATGCAAATATTTATAAAATCTCTCATAAAAAAATACGCCAAGAAATGATTTTTTTAATTATTAATTAACATACATTTTATAAAATATTTCTATTTTGTTTAGATTACTTTAGCTATGATTTTGCGTTGCTAAATCAATTTATAAATTGCAACTAAAGAGCTCTTTTTTTTTCAAGCCAATGTGTAATTTAAGATTTTAAGATAATGACGATATTTTGATATTATAAGATACATATTTAACCTGGCATTGGCGAAACAATCGTCAACGACAATGCAGTCTAATCATTTATAAATGCCAATGTTAATATTTAACAAACATAAGGCTTGTTTATTTTCAATAAAATGTATAGATAAATGTTGCTTTACATTGAAAATTTAATCCAATCCAATCACAGTAATGTTAATTTTTTTAAATGTATTTTGTATTTTAAATGTATTTTGAAAATACATTTATTTTGTATTTTAAATTTTAAAAGTATTTTGTATTTTATGCTCCAAAACCTATGTATTTTGTATCGAAAATACATTTACAATGCATGCATTTATAATGTAATTTATACATTTACAATGTATTTTGCCCAACTCTGTATGTATGTATATATAAAATAAAATGTAATTATTAAAAAATTATTTATACTAAATAAAATATTCTACAATTGTTAAGTACATGCTTATCGTTTACTTTAAATTATCAATAAATATTAGAAATAAAATTTCACATTTATTGATTGATGACAAAGGAGCATCCCAGTAGTTTGACAATTTACCTCCCAAGCTTATGTTATGCACTTATATTGAGATGGGGTTTCCGTAGTAAGTATGGGCGAAACCAGAGGCTGAGCCAATGTGACAACACGCATACCTAGGGAGATGTGTCAATCAAGAAGCAGAGATTTACACTATTATTTAGCTGGATATAATTTGTTAAACAATTAAAAGTTAATTGATGTATTTCAGAAAGAGGATTTTCATTAGTTTGCTATTTATGTGTTCTAAAACACGGAGATTCAATTTTTTTGTCTTCATCGTATTACGGATGGAAACATTTCTATGTAAGTAAAGCATCTTTTCCTATTTACGTATTATCAAAACTCATTCAAACTATGATTCATATGTGAGCACATAATGTAATTTTTGAAATATTTCAGCAAGCTGGGTATTTTTCTTTGAATTAGGTGGATTTTAAAACATCTGATTCATTGTAAATTTATCTTGCTCGCATTTTCAAAATCATTTTAATCATCAGTATTATTTTGTGTTGAATTCGAGTTTCTCTTACTTTCAAGTTTTCTACAACATATTTAAAGCATGGAAATATGAATATCAAATATTTTTATTCTGTTTTTAATGTTTTCTTGCTTTAATTACAAATGACAATTAGTAAATAGTATTGCATGATTCATGCATGTAGTTACAATATTTCACAGCTACCTTATATATCACCCACTGCATTTTATAAACAATGGACCCCACTATGACACCTTAATCTGTTGCTTATAGTACACTCCAAAATATTTAATATAATATGCCATTAAAGCATTGATAAATATACCACTTAAAGCATTGATAATCTAAATTACTTCATAGGAATGCTGTTGTGAATCTGAGATTTGATTTAAACTTTTATGTCAGCTTTATATGTTCATGGGTGTTGTAGTTATCTTATCTGCAATAAGAGCCTAATTCAAACTTTGGGAATATCTTCTATAGGTGAAGTTCTCTCAAGAGTTTAATTTTTAATAAATTAGAAGCCGGCTGCATGGTAGCACTTAATATATCAGTCCCCGTAGAAATTCACATTGTGGCATATAGCAAGTTTTCTTGCTGCTGTTGTAGGTATTAACTATTCCTTGTTGATAACATGTTTTTTTTTAAATAAAATAAAAATATCCCTTAATTCATATTACGTTATATGAATGAGTACTTAAAATGTTAACGATATTGTACACAAATGTTTGTTTAGAAATTATTTAATAACTGTTATTCGTGTACAGGGATAACTAAAACGTGTAAATCCATGAAAGTAAGAAAGTTAAATGTTTTTTTCCAAACTACACTAATAATTTACATGCATGATGATTTAAAATAACATTATATGCATCCTGAGATTGTTATTTAAAAACATCATATCAATTTCATACCAAATCGTTTTAGACATAGTTAGAGATGTGTATCGGCAAATTTTCCAATTTTATTTTATTTTATTAGATTTGACTTTACACTGCTTTTTAAAAAGCAAGTAACTTTACAAGTCTTTGATTATTCAGTTATTTAATTTTGAGGAGGACGGATCAGTCATGATAAAATAATTTGGAGAGACAGAAAACCAACGTCCAAAATTTGCAAATATAAAGCTTCATGACATATACTTTAACTAGGTTACATTTAAGATTTAAAGTGGCGCTAGATTATCAGATGTCGAACTAAAATGGGGGAAAAGAAATGAAAAAAAATTAATTTAAAACAAAATGTTGAGCAATAAATAAATTTTTGTCCAAAAGCATTAGACATAATGGATTACACTACAGGGTGTCCCAAAAAGATTGAAACACGTTTTAATTCTTTACCTGTTGGAGATAAGTGGGCAATGTAAATTGCAAAATTGTTGAAAGTAAGGTAGGAAATAAGACTACGTTAAGTAGTCCGTCCTCCCATTAATTTTCAAAAAGTTATACTTTTTAAATTTTTATACGATCCCCTTAGACAAATTTTGTCAGTCATAGAATTTTTATTTTTAATGCAAGAAGATCATTAATAAAAAGACCCCGCATATCTGTATCTTTAAAATTGAGCGAGTTATATTTAATTGAAAATTGAACATTTTGAATAGGGACCATATATCAAATTAGAAATGTAAATTTGTGACATATCACGAAAAAGATAATACATAGGAGACATTTTTGAGAATTCTAATCTTCATGGATTCTTAAGTACTTTTCACATTGAGACATGCCATTTTTTGCTTGAAACAATTAAAATAAATAAGTAAACAAATGCAAGTATGTATTTGAGTTTGAAATTTAACATAATTTTTCAAAACGAAGAATAGAACTCACAGGCGATTTTTTCTATTTTTTAACTCTAATTTAGCTGTTTCAAATGTTTATAGTAAAATAATTTAAAAAAACTGAAGAATGAAATGCAGACAATTTATTTTTTAATTTACATATTTATTCCCAGTATTATTTCTATTTTATACATCTAATTTTTTTTAATATTATACCAAAATAAAGATGATTAGAAATCATTCAGTGAATCTACAGTATGTTTAGTTCTGAATTGACGAATTAAGAACACGTAACTGGTTGTGCATTATGGTATTTTTAACAAATAACGAGCTTTTCGAATTAACAATGATTTATGCTCTGTGTAATAAAAATACTGCAGAAACTGCTCGGAATTTTGGACGGCGATACCCAAACTTGCCTGAAATTTCACGTACATTTGTTTATCGGATGATGAGGAGATTAAGAAGTACCGGTTCATTTCATCCAAGACCTGGCCCTGGAAGAAATCGTTTGTACATGGAGGACCAAGAAACTGACCTCATCGCATGTTTTTCTTTCAACCCACGAACAAGTATTCGAAAAGCAAGCGGAACTTCGGGGGCTACCTAGGATGTCAATTGCTAGAACATTTGGAAAATACCATTGGCATCCATTTTGTATTCATGGACTTCAAGCACTTCATCCCTCCGATTTTGACCGGCGTGTAGCATTCTGCAACTGGTTATTAATCCAACAACACATCAGTTCCAACTTTGTTAAGAACATTCTGTGGACTGGTGAATGTTTGTTTACGGAAGATGGAGCAATCAATACTAACAACGATCATTATTGGGATAATACGAAGCTATTTTTTGTCCGTGACATACATCACCAGAGAAAGTTTTCTGTGTCTGTATGGTGCGGAATTTGGAATGGAAAACTGATTGGTCCTGTGTTTTATGAAGGGACTCTTACAGCTGAAAAATACATGCAGCTTATTTTAAACGGTATTATAACGGATCTTATGACGACGACAACATTATCGCTTCTCAAAAATATATATTATCAACAAGATGGCGCGACTGCACACCAGGCTATAATTCTGACAAACTGGCTCAATGAAAACGTTGATAAACAGTGGATTGGTTTGAAAGGAGCCACAGAATGGTCCCCCAGATCCCATGATTTAGCACCTCTCGATTTTTACTTATGGGAGAGTCTTCGAATACTAGTTTATAATACTGGCCCACTAAACGCAATTGACCTTAAACAAAAGATAATTGATGCTTGCAACAATATTAGTGGTGAAGAACTCCAAAATATTTACAGAAGGCTTATTAGAAGAGCTCAGTTATGTATTGCAGTTGAAGGAAAACATTTTGAGAATACTTTGTGAATTGTATTTCTAGTATTTGTAACGAAATTTGTCCTTTTATATCAGTGGTCTTCTATCAATGTATGCATATTTTAATTATGTGCCCCAACCGTGTAGTGAGTACCACTGTTTTATATGATTTCTGTCTGTGTAATGCTTTCTTTAGATGCATTTGTGATAAAAAAATTTGACACATATTAACGTATTTTTGATCTAAACAATTTCCATCGTCAATTTGTTTATGATCCCTATTTTCACTGATGAAACAGCCTTTCACATGGTACGGAAAAGTGGCATAAGTCAGATTTTTTCTTTTATCATAATTCAGTTGATTTTAAAGATACAGATATGCGGTTTTTTTAATGATCTTTTTGCAAAAAAAATAAAAATTTTCTGATTGACCAAATTTGTCTAAGGGGGTCGTATAAAAATTTAAAAAGTGTAACTTTTTGAAAATTAATGGGAGAACTATTTCATTAACGTAGTCTTATTTCCTACCTTACTTTCAACATTTTTGCAATTTACATTGCTCACTTACAGGGTGCCCCAAAAATGACTGACACATTTGAAAAATGCATTAAAAAAGCAGAAGGCGATGGAAATGTAGCGTTTGCTACATTGTACTTGGGAAACCAGGGAATTTTATTCACTCAATTTTCAAAATTTGTTACAAAGTTCACCAACAGATGGCACTGCGGTTGTGTGAGAGCTGCAGGGGAACTTATACTGTCGGATTACCATTCTGTACTTTGCTCAGCATTCTGCTATCGTGTGCTTCTCAAAGATTTCAAATTGCTGTTGCTAAAGTCACGAACCGCCACTCGATTACATTGTACAAGTTTAATATACACCATACTGCCATTACTTAAAGTTGGAATATATCTTACAAATATAAGCATGTTTCTAACTAGGGCTTCTCTGACCCAGTGGGCGTATCCATATTCATGATGCATCAAATATAAAAGCCCCTCCTCTTACTTTTGAAATGCTACTTTTATATTTTACGAATATTAAGTTTAGATGCAAACAATTCCTAGCCAAACAGTATCATTCCTCAGTTTTTATTGTAAGGTTTATTTTTGCGTTGACAACCCGTAGCGTAGCATGAGATTTTTGACTGGGGAGCTGTGCGATTGGCTTTTTAACTTGGAAAAGGTTTTGGTATTACAAGTGAAATGTATATTGGAATTTGCACTTTCAATATGTTTTATTTTCTTGGTGAGTAAAATAAAATAATTTAACACAAAAATGCAAAGAATGGATGAAATGCACGAGATTTTAAAGTATTACGTATGCAAAAATTTAAAGTATTACCTAATCAAAAATGTAAAGTATTACCCATGGCTGGGAAACTGGCTGATGTGTCAACTTGTCTCAAGTGGATCCCACCAATTCATGATCAATATTATAAGGACTTAAAACCCAAGCAGTTTTAATGTCACAGTCACATGATACAGATTGTTTAGTATATTGGCCATCTCTATATCTGAAAAGAAGGTTCCTATTTTGAGTTCATTAAAATATTCATTGTATACAAAAACAAATTTTGAGTAAAATTTATTTAATGTTTCATATTTTTTTGTTTCACATGTCTTATTTTGATGTGACTAACATTTACCTACATTTATATTTCAAGTAAATTATATTAAACACAGGAGAAAAAAAACAGATTTTAATTTATCTTGCTCTTGATTCCAAGTAAAGTATGGTAAGTGAACATTTTTTTGAGTAACAGATTTTAAAACTTTTATTTTATGTCAATAAAATAATATTTGAAGATCACATGCATAATTCTCAAATAATGATAGAATATATATAATTTAAAAACTCTTAAGTCAAGTTATATGTATATTAATTTATATTTTTTTAATTATTGAAATCAAGTATCTCAAAACGGCAAAAGTGTTGGTTATCATGGCTTACATCAGAGTCTTTTAATTTAGGAAATTATTATACGTTTTGAATTTTGACTGAAATTCGGGTTGCTCCATATGCACCGATATTCGTATTTTGAATTTTTTTTTTTCATGTTTTTGTATTTTCTCTATAAAATCTAAAGACAAATCCTATTGAGTAAATTTTATATATGGCGCAGTTTAGAAATTATTATCTTTTATACAATACCGATTTTGACGATTTAAAAATTATTCAACGCTTCTGAAAACAAATTACTAAAATTTATTGTGCCCCCTATGCATCAATAACGGTATTTTGACATTTTTTTCGTCTGTTATAATTTTTTCATATAAAATCCATCTGTATCTAGCTATTTATATCTAATCTATCTATATTTAACGGAATCCTATTGAGAACATGTTACATATGATGCAATATTGAGATTATTACCTTTCAAACAATACCGCACTTAACAAGTAAGAAAAATATTAAATGCTACTGAATACCAACAGAAATTTGGGGCTGCACCATAAGAACAATAACGGTATTTTGATAATTTTTCATATGTTCACATTTTTCTATTAAATCGGAAGAAACATTCTATTGAGCAAATTTTATACGTGGTGCGATTTTGAGATTCAAATAATACCAAATTTAATAATTTAGAAAAGTATAAAGTGCTTCGGAATAGCAACTGAAATTTAGGTTGCACTATATGCATCAATAACAACAGTATTCTGAAATTTTTCCATGTGTTCGCGTTTTTCTTCATAAAATCGTAATACATATCCTATTAAGAAAATTTTATTTATGATGAAATTTTGAGATTAATGTCTGTCAAACAAATCTAAATTTCACACTTTAGAAATATATTAGGCAATTTAGAATAGTAACTGAAATTTGGATTTTACCAATAACAGTCTTTTCAACACTTTTCATGTGTTCGCATTTCCTCTTATAAAATCATAAGAAAGTTTTCAATTGAGAAAGTTTTATACCTGATGATACAGTAATGGGATTATTGTTTTTCAAACAGTACCGAATTTAACAATTAAACATTTTAAATGTTTCTGAATGCAAATTTAAATCTGGGGGTGCACCATATGAATCAATGAAATTTTCAATATCTATGTTTGCATTTTGCCTTATAAAATCATAAGAAAGTATCCAATTGAGAAAGTTTTATACATGATGCACTACTGAGATCACTATCTTTCAAATAATTCCAAATTTAACACATTTAGAAAAATGTTAAGCAATTTTGAATAGAAACTGAAATTTGATTTGTGCTTATGGTATTTTTATATTTTCCACGTGTTTGTATTTTCTCTTATAAAATCATAAGAAAATATCCTTTTGAGTAAATTTTATATGTGATGCAATTCATACAATACCAAATTTGACTGACAATTTAGGAAAATTTGATACGCTTCTGAATTGTAACTGAAATTTGTGGTGTACCGTATGCATCTATAACAGTATTTAAATTTATACATGGATTTGCATTATTATTTATAATTCCGTAAAGAAGTATCCTATTAAGAAAATGTTATAGACAATCCAATATTGAGATTTATATCTTCCAAACAATACTAAATTTAAAAATATATCAAACATTTTTTCTTATCTTGCATTTTTTTCTTATGAAATCGTAAGAAAGTATCCTATTAAGAAAATTTTATACAAGGTTAAATTTAGGAACTAATATTTTTCATACAATACCAAATTTGACAATTTTGAAAAATATTAAATGCTTTTAAAGACCAACTGAAACTTGTGGTACTATACAACTGTATTTCTTTAAATTTTCGATGTGTTCACATTTTTCCCTAAAACATTGTTAAAAGTATCCTATTGAAAATTTTTTATGTAGTGAAATTTAGGGATTAGTATCTTTCATGCAATTTCAAATTTAACAATTAAAAAAATGCTTCTAGATACAAATTCAAATTTGTGGTGTTTCAATTGAATCACCCCAATTTCAATCAAAATTTTCAGTTTATTTGCATTTCCTCTTATAAAATCGTAAGTATCCTATTGAGAAAATTTTACATATGATGCAACTTCTATATTATTCTCTTTCATTTAATGCAAAATTTAACATGAAAAGTAACTAATGCTTTTTAAATTTAATACCTACTAAAATTTGGGTTGCACCATTGCACTGATAACAGTATTTTGAGAATTTTCCATGTGCTTGCATTTATGCTTATAAAATCTTAAGTAACCTATTTAGAAAATTTTGTATGTGATGTAATTGTTAAAAATTGTGTGTTAAAAATTATTATCTTCCAAACAATAACAAATATGACAATTTAGAAAAATATTAAATGCTTCTGAATACCAACAGAAATTTGATGTTCACCATTATGAACTGATAATGGTATTTCTAAATGTTTTTATTTGTTTGTATTTTCTCTTACAAAATCATAAGGAAACAAGAGAGTATCCAAGGGGAATATTTGGGGGTCTGATCTCTGTTCTCCTCCCCCTAAATCCTAAAGTAAAAGTTTTTTATTATATGGAATTCTGCATATATAAAATATTTTTTATGGGTGTATATATTTTTTGCAACAGAGTATTTTTCCCAAGAAATAATTCAAAATTTTTGTATTTACCAACAAGATAAAAATTATTCTGAAAGTAATAGTAATGAAAATAATACTATGGTAGTATTCTTTAATGATCGGAAATTTTGAGATTATAAAAATTTCATGAAGTGACAGAGTTAGAATTAAAAGACGATTCCTTCAATTCATAGAGAATGATGCTAGGAAATGTCTGATTGTAGTAATTAGACTTGAAGTCATAACTTTCTTTTCATCTCTATATACTGTATTAGTATATAGAGATGAAAAGAAATCATCTTACACAACTGTCTTAGCGTAATGGATGTGTTATTAGAGAGACACCACTTCAGATTTTCATAATCCCACTTTATTTCTCCATACAATATAATATTACATATATACAGAGCAAAGTCAAGATTTAATGAGACATTTTAATATTCTTCATATGCAATTAATATATTCTTAATATCTATTTTCTTGGATAATGCTAACAACCACTCCAGAACACCAATCATTTGCTATGAACATTCTTGGTTAAAAGGTTTTCTACAGACAAGGATACTACATTTGAACAAATTACTTTACAGTGGGCAATGGGTTACCAAGGACAATTATGTACAATTACTTTTTAAATACTAGAATCAATACAAAAATCATTTCCTTAGTGGCTACAAAAGAAAATTTCTATGGGAAGTGGACATTGGCATTCCTGACTGCATTTTGTTATGTTTTGGATTTAATAGAAATTAAAAAAAATTCTAAAATAACTTATACTCAACAAATAATGTATCTTAACGAATTGAGAGAATTAAGAGACAATGCAGTAGTTATACTAAAGTTAATAGTTCTATTAACGTAATATTCTAAAAAACTAAAAATGTATCACTATGTAATACAAAACGATTTCATATATCTTTAATGAATATTTTAGTACTTTGCTGTTAGGAAGTGAATTCTATGCATTATAAAGTGCAAAAATTGCATTTCAGCCTAACCAGGTAAAAAGAATTCTTTAGATTCCCGGTGTCTATCTTACGAATGAAAAATACTTATTTTTTAATCTGTTCTAGAACTACCATCAAGGTGTAAAAAAGAAAGTTTTACATCTATCTACAATTTGTATTCAAAATAAATGCATTATAATTTTGTAATCATAACAAATTTATATTAATTTCCAATCCATATTCTTTTATTATTTCCAAGTTGTAATAAATTTGTAAGCAGAATTACCTTTACCATAAATTTGTTTATAATTCTCAAACTAGGAACATTATAAAAGTTAGGAGCCGTTGCAATTGACATATACTAAAGTTAACAGTTATTCTATTAAAGAAATTTTTCTAGAAAACTAAAAGTATTACTATACAATGTAAAATGGTTTCTTATTCTTAGATGCATCTCTTAGTACTTTGTAATTAGGACGTGAATATTCCTCTATGTATTAGAAAGTGCAAAAAATGCATTTCAGCCTAACCAGGTGAAAAGAATTCTTTAGATTCCCGGTGTCTAAATTGTGAATAAAAAGTACTGTATTTGTTTATCTTCTTTGGGAAACTATCATCGAAGCGAAAAAAGTAAATTCCCGAATCTAACTACAATTTGTTATAATAAATCTTTCACATTTCTTGATATTCTACTTTTCTATCACGATACTCTTAGTTTCTCCTGCAAAGTATTCTAACTTTATTATTGATAAGGATTTTTATAAAACCAATAAAATATGTCTCTGAAAAGTCATAGCAAATAATTTTAGCTATCTCTCGCTCTGGCTGAGGTCTCCTAGTGTACCAACTGGCCAATATTTATCTAGTGGTCAAACTAGAACTCTTAGTTGATGTAGTGTTATTTTTCTGTATTTACTCATTGTGTAATCAGCAAACATTGCATATTTTAGTGCACTTGTGTAAACTAACATGCTTTCTAATATTTGCAGTTAAAATTCTTTAAATGCTTTTACTATAACAAATGATTAGAATAATTTATTTGTAATTAAAACAAGTTATTCATGAAAAAATATTTTCCAAGTATTTCTGCTTCTTTTGAATTATATTTGTTCATCTCAACAACTTGACTGTCATATAAGAAAAGATATCTAATTTTCAATTCTAGCGACTTGTAAAACGTGTTTCGAAAGTTACCGCAAAAAATAGTTTATAAACACAAATATACACTCTCAGATAGTTTATTTGTGATATTTGGATTGTCTTCAGAAAACAATATACACACAAAGTTATCAAACTGTAATGGAGTTTGATTGAACATTCTTAATCAAATGCATTTCCCAGGAATTCAAATCTAGACTTCTAGGACAGTTCTACTGCATATGTTGGGAAAAGGTGTCAGAAAAAATTAAAAAGGTAATACATTTTATTAGGATATTTTCGTTAGTTAAGCAGTAATAAGTATTTGCACAGATATAAATATAGAAATAAAAGCAAAAATCTGTACACAAGTTACATTCTATAAAGCATGTAACTAAAGAATAGATGCATTTTTGTGCCGGGCCCACTTGACTACAAATTCATAATTCGTTTAGAAATCCCTTGTAGTTATTGACTGGAAAAATATACATTTGTATAAATTATTTGTTTAAATTTAAATATGAAAATATATGATAAATTATAGTTGGAAATAAATCATATAGGTGCAGATTCATTATTGTTAAATTTTGGAAAGCACATTTCAATTTTATGTCTCAAAAATAAATTAAATAAATTGACCAAACCACTATTAGATTAGGTGATATTTTTGACCAAGTAGGAAAACAAAGTCCTAAGGTGTTATTGGCTTTATAATTACGTTATGTAATAATTTGTTTATCTTAAATATGGAAGAAAGGAGCTATTTAAAATATTATTCACTATTTTTAATTTTAGATTTTATCGTATGAACTTTTTATTCATGAACTGTTTATTTTAAAAATAGCAGGAAGGTGCTTTTTAAAATATTATCCACTATTTTTAATTTTAGAGTTTGTTGTATGAGCTCTTTATTAAACTAAGCATGAGATAAATAGATAGCACTTCAATAACGATATATATATATATATATATATATACACGTTTATTTATATATGTATATATGTGCGTATATATATACACGTCTATATATATATATATATATTAGCGCAGATCCAAAAGTTCTGCATTAAAACTGCTTCCTCGTCATTGTAATCTTTGCAAAACGACAAAATATTTCTCCTTTTGGAGTACATTCATAAAGATAAGGATCAATTCATTAATTTTCATAAAACTAAGGATTCATATTTTATTTGTGCTGTCTTTTTGTATGCAGTGCCTCGCATAGTCCTATTGACAAAGTATTGGATTGAATTAATGTTCTTTAGGAGAAATTAGATTGTACACAGTAAAACTGAGCCTAAAAATGTCCTCAAAGTATTTATTTTTCATTATTATTTAGTACAATATTAGAAATTTGTATTTACATTTTTTTCAAACTATAATTTAGTTTGTGTAAATAATTTAAAGGGGACACTACACCTTTAAAATTTAAAAATTAACTATTTTCTAATTTTAACATCATTTTATTTCTAATAACTTATAGAAATTTCGATATCAATTTTTATTGTACCATAATTCTATTGCTGTAAGTAAAAAAAAAACTCGGTTCTTACATTTTACTTGGAAATGTAACCGCATGTATCTTGCTACATTATTTTCTGACCTATCGTGCTTGATATCTGGTGAACACTAATGAAATATTTTGAAAATTTCTGATTATAAGAATAATATAATGATCCATTACTGTTTGCTTTCACTTGTAAAATGATATTTTTTTACTAATACTGTTAAAAAGCAAAATCATAATATGTGTTTATTTTCCAGTTACCTAAATAAGGCATTAAAAATGAAAAAAAATAAAAACATAAAGTTCATAGTTTAAGAATTAAACACTGATGATATTTTGGTTCCTATGTAATGATTATTTTATTTTTTGGAATAGGTTATATTGCGCATAATAAAATATTTTAATTTTAGGATTATGAAACATTGTAATTAATACATTTTTAAGTACATGAATAATATTTTACCTTCTTGAAATTTTTCGCACAATTAAATATACAGATTTTGGTATCTCCGAAAATTTTAAGAATCTGACTCAAGTACTTGATTTATATATAAATACCTAAACTTTGGTCGCATTTCAAACATTTTTTAATCCTTTCGAAAGCTAATTAAATCCACCGATAAGAAAAATTTGCATTAAGGATGATATTGACAGTCTAATTACATATTTTTAATAATGTAAGTGTGATATTTAACGATATTAATTAAAGATATTGATTATTTTTAGTTTTTTAATGTATTATTTATAGTACATGGTTTATCATAGGTTGCAAAATTTAAAGAAGTAAAATATTTTCTGAAAGAAATTAGATGCATGTTTTTGTTAATATTTTATTATTTTATTTTTGCTTATTATTTTATTTTTGTTAATATTTTCCATAAATGAGTGCAAGACGGAGCACTGCCAGGAGTTGTTTTTCTTATTCAGACTGAATCATATTTTTAGGGCAACGTGTTTCAGTGAATGTAAAGTAAAGAACCCTTTTTTTAATTGAATCAAAAGTAAACATAATATATAAAGTATGTGGCTTTTGGATAAAGGGTTAAGTGTTAAAGGTGTACTGACCTCTTACTTTATTTTTTATTAAATTTGTTAATTATTGTAGAACCACGCCTCTTTTAGTAAAGGAAAAAAATTCTTGAAAAGTACAGAGTGACATTCTATTCGAATTTTTGAAAATAAAATAGAATATTATAGAATATTAAATAGAATTGAATAGAATATTATAATCCGCTCCTTCTATAAAATAGAAGGAGCGGAGAATTGCAAGGGTTACAAAATCAATATGTATACATAAATAAGAAAGGAATTACAGCTTCGAATTTACAGATTCGGGATTACAGTTTTGAAAGAGTTATTCAAAATGTTATTCATATTAAAAAATGTTAATTCAAATATGAATTCTTATTAAAAAAATGTTAATATAATTTACATTTTGTATACTAATATATAGAAATAAACTTAAAAAAACAAACTTAACTTTCTTTGATATAATTACAATTGTTACAGTATTTAATTTACAAAACTGGAAACGAGATATAATATTCTTTCATGCTGAGTGGCGTGCTCTACAAACTAAGGGTTGTGATTTTAAGTGATGATCTAAAACAGGTTAAAAATGATGAACACGTCCACAACTTGAAAATTGAGAAAGTTCAAAGAGAAGGGTTAAAAATTTTAAAGAATACAAAAAGTTGTGAATTTTCCAGAGTGGGGGTAAATTTGGGTAAGGGGGATTTATTAATGGAATTATACAGTATAATGAAAAATAAAATTAATAAACATATTGAAAAGGCATCAAAATAAACGAATGAGACAAAAAAATAGAATATACAAATTTGTGTTGTTCAAAAAATATTTTCAAATTTTATTAGTTTTAGAAAAGTTTATGAAAAAAAAAAAATGTGATCATGTATTACAAACGCACACTATAAGTCCCTCAAGTTTCAAGCTTGTGAAACTCAATGGGCAGTTCGTTGTAAAAAGTTTCAATACCTAATTGTTTAATTATTTCACATTTAAAATACATTTGTCTATAATAAGAACATGACTTTATACTTCGGATTCATATAACATTTTTTAATATTGAGACCTGGGAAAAGTTTTCTTCATATTAATATATAGCAAACAATATGCATAGTATTTCCAAACATTGACAATTTTTCATGAATATATATATATATATTTTAAATTGAAGGATGTTTTGTTAGAAAAACACTATCAAAGTGATTATGTCAATTTTATATTTAGCTTCTATTTATTTGATGGCACTCATGTTGCATTTTTCTGAATTTATATAATTACTTTGATTTTCATTGCGCGATTTAATTAAAATCAAACTGATTGTATAACAATAAGTGATGTAAAGTTAAAATATTAAGTTATTTAATATTCAAATAAACCTACGTAAATGCCACTATATAATTTTTTTTTCTAAAATATCTATTATCTATTTTCAGTTGAATTTTAAATCTAAATATCAAGATTTTCTTTTTTCAAGCGCATAAAATGTGAAATATTACTTATGCTGCTTATAAAAATTCACACACACACACACACATACATCTATATTTTCCGAATCCATTTTTAAGAATTCATACCTAAATCTTTAATTACCATATTATTTTATATTCGTGAGGGGAGGGCACAAATTATGCTTAATGTTTCTCATGAAAATATTTCCTGTTATGATAAATTTATTTACCATTTATTAAACCTATTTTTTTAAGTTGAATTGCAAATTTAGACATTTAAATTGCATGCTTGCATGCCTAAATTGTTGAATTGCAAGATTATGTTTTTTTCTAAGCATATATTAATCAAAACTTGATTAATATTTCTTATGTAAATCTATTATACTTACTAAATATATTTTATGCATGCTTTATTTTTTTGATTGATATATATCTAAATCTTTGAATTACATACCTAATTCACAAACTACAAGATTATATATTTTTTTCAAATATAAATTATGAAAATGATAGTTAAGTTTCGTTTAAAATAATGTTTTTATGAAAACCAATTACATTTTTAAAC
Source organism: Amaurobius ferox (assembly GCA_951213105.1). Lineage (NCBI taxonomy): Eukaryota > Metazoa > Arthropoda > Arachnida > Araneae > Amaurobiidae > Amaurobius > Amaurobius ferox. The sequence goes on along the minus strand of OX578142.1, from coordinate 92,261,173 downwards.
CTAGTTTTATAGGTTTATTTGCATAATTATTTAAATAAATTAAAATTTTTTTATTTGGAAAGCATATATTATACTAAATACAATAGGCAGGGTGAAAACAATGAGGCATTTAAAAATATCCTTATCTGTATTTAAATACAAATAATTTTATTCAAATTAATGACAGTGTTTTGTTCCACAACTAGTTTTTATTCTACTACGTCTTGTATATAAATAGCATTTCACTAGCTGGGAAAAACTAAAAACTACATACAAGGCTAATTGAATTGAAATAATTTAATTCTGAATAATAAAAATGAAAACAATAAAAATAAAATTTAAATTCAGTATCTTTTCAAAACACGTGTCATAATTAAAGATAATAAATAAGAAAAAGTTTGAATGAAAAGTTTTAAACTATTTTATATTTACTTAAAAGTTTCAAGTAGTTTTAACTTCTAGAATTATAAAAATATATTTTGATTTTGCATCTTAAATTTGGCAGTAAAATACTTATTAGGTGAAGAGCACTTAAATGAGAATAAAAGCACTTGTAAATTTTGACAGTTAATTTGTGAATTAGAAATTTTAATGAAAAATGAATAAGTAAAATTTTATAAAGTTGTGATTGATATTTGATATATTAATGCATGAATAATAAGACTTCCATGTTAAAGTGCAATATGGGGTAGATTACAATTATTTTTAAAGATGGTGCGATACCAACTAATACATTATAGGATTGAGCTAAAGACATACTTATTACAAAGATTTATATTTTAGAATAAATGTTGAGTGACTGTCAATTAATTCTGGGTTAAGACAGATTTAACTTAACTTTAACATCTTACGAAACAGTCTTGAACATATTGAAGTAGTAACATATTCCGGCTAGTTTCTATCATCTGAAATGCATTTCAGCAATGCAATACAATAAGAAAATTACGGAATGAAACTTATAATTCGAGTTTAAAAAAAATTTAAAGAGACCAGAATAGAATCACCTTTATCGAGAAAAAAACTGACTTGAAGTTATTTGAATGAAAAAGTTATTTAAGTATGTGTAATAACTTTTTTCCCACATTTATAATTTATTTAAAGATGTTTAAACATTTTACAGCTTTTGAAAACTTAATATTAATCTTTAATTAAGATATTAGTTTCTAATTTAAGGTATAATTGTTAATACCATTTAAGATATAAAGTTAAATATATATAGTTTCTCAAGTGCCTTGTATTTTCTCATTCATAAAAGAAGCTCAAGTGAAGGTTGATATCATGAATGTTCAGCTGAACATCATGTAACAAATTATCAGAAATAATAAGTCATAAATGGAAATAAATCACTGAATTGAACATCATGGGGAAACTAACATATACAGAACAGTGAACACGAGTAAGATATAATACATTTTTGCCACTGTGGCTATAAGTAAAGCACTTATTGCCTTTGAGTACTAAATAAAGGTATAGGTGCATCAATAAAAGTACATACTTATTTTTTTCTTTAAACCTGCATAGCTAAACTGAAAAATAACTTTCATCGGCCACAACAACCTTATAGCAAATACTCTATATAAATAATTCTTGAATATCACAACAGTTACAAACATATTATTCTTAAACATAACAGATTTTAAAATTTTTTCTTTGCAGTTATTTAACAACATAGCTGAAATAAAGAAACTTATCAAAAAATAAATTTCTATGCGAAGTACTTAATTTGAATTTGAAAAAGTTCGATTCTGTATTTTTGAGCTGTTGATTTCTAACTATAACCATATATGGCAAATCTTTAATAGAAAAAGGAACACTTCTAAGTGCTACTATCTCTCAACTCAGTATATTCTTCTAAACACAGAACATCCTGGTAATTAAAAAAATAAAAACTGAAATTTCGACGGTAATAAATTCTACAAGTAAAAATCAAGATATTTTTCATCTACAACCGGTAATTCATTGAAATAATATAACAAAAATATATTGCTCTAAATATCACACATTATTTAAAGTCAGTGTTGTTCAACTAGCTGTTAGCGAGCCACGAATGGAATCAAATTTCTGATGAAGGTTTAAGAGAAAAGTAATTACAAGTTGCCTTTGAATTGAGTTATATTTCTATCGACTCTGAGAAGTTTCATGTGGTTTTTAAATACTTAAAAGTTCTTTTCTAAAATGGGTAAAAGCAAAATAATTTCTGAGTGAATGCAGACAAAGTTTCTTTTTTGTGAGTATTGAGTATCAAACGGGGCCTGCCAACAGATTTATTTGTAGAACACTGTTACACACAAACACCATTACAAAATGATTACAAGTATGAATACACTTCACAACGCAGATCCAATAGTTTTAAATGGAGCTGGTTGTGGCGGTTTCCTCTGCAGTCTTGACATATGCAACAAGGGTATTTGTTGCATTTGCTGTTCATCCACTGTACCATCAGACAGCGGTCAGTTTCTTTCAAGAACATTGTTTAAAAGATGCAGTCAGTAGGTTTTTTTAAGCTGCTTAGTTCATAACCATTCATTAGATTTGGCTGGCAGGTATAAGTGGTTTGCATCGGCGAGATTCGACTTAAGTCTGAAACACAACCTTAGACATAGCTAGCGTTGCATTTACTTTGAAAGTGCTCAGCGACCATCGCTCAGCTCTTTACTTCGGCGTAAAGAACACACAATATAATTGACCTTTTGTATTTTTTAATTGGATGCGAATTTTTACTGTTAACAAACCGCAAATTGGTGACCCACAATAAAAAGTTTCATTATTTCTTTGAAAGAATGCATGTCTTGATACAATACTCTAGTGTAGTTATAAAAATAGGTAAATATTCTTCCCTTCATTAAACATTCTACAAGAGTCTGAATCGTCAGCAGTACTCTTGGTATAAACACGTCGAATTGAGCACTAGACTTCAACACATACTTAACATGGCAGACCAGGGAGATTTAAAATTAAACACAACCCCCCTTTTGTGTGCATGCACATATATAGCTATATACATATAGATATATTTAAATGCATATATATACGCTTATGCACACATGTTCACTCACACATTTATGCATGGTAAGATTTAGACTTCCCATTTGCGCTCAGAGGAAATAAAAATAAATACTATTTCCTTTGATTAATTTTACATTCTGAAATTTAACTTTTCTCAAGATTTCCAAGGCACGCGTCTCTATGTACAACACTTGCTTTTCAGCGAACGGGCTCCGATTGCTAATGGTATGGAGTAGTGTTCCTATGCTCTAAGAAGTGAACAGCTTGTTGTATTGAGTCTCGTCCGGACATATTGATGGTATGGAGAGAAGAAATTTTACCAATCTTCTAAGAGTAGAACAGAATGCTAGACGCCTTAAAACACAGATTTTGCAGGTTTAAAACTAGAATTCAGCGAAATTCACTATCGCTAAAAAACTATTATCCATTGATAAGTCTCGTACAATGCTCTATTTTGAATAGATACTCAGCAGTTCTAGGTTGGCACTGAAGATATTACAAAAATATCTGTTCTACAAATATCTTGAGATCAATGAAAATTTATCTATTTATCCCAAAACGGAAAGGAAATTTTTAACACACACTTTCTTTATCAGCTGGTAGAGTACTAATGTCGGAATAGGAAACTAAATGGATTTGCTGTGTAAACAAACTGCTAGAAATTTGCATATGAAAGAGTTTTCAAGCCCTCTCGGTTAGACAAATCCCGGCACTGTTTACAGGAAATGCTTTCTTGATATGAGTGACTTGTAGCAAAAATAACAAAAACAGACTAACACAGTGAATAACATGCGCCAAATTTTTTTGGCCGATATATATAAAAACAGTTCATTTTTTATATTTTGTTCAGAAACGTGAGGCTCTCTGACCGATTACACCTCATCTGTAGCAGTTATCATCTCGATTAGTTCAGGATCGACTTTAAAATACTAGGACAAATATCTATACTTAAAAAGGATTTGTCAGAAGAGGTCTTGTCTACTGTAAATACAATCTTCCTTTTGCAGTATTCTTTCACAGAAAGAGCTTTAAAATTGAACACTGCTTTCTTATAAAAATACATCTATAGAAACTGATCTTCAAATGAAAATTTCAATATTCTGGCATGATTTAACTTCTGATCTTTCATACAGAAAATCCCTTTCTTGATATCTCAAGCACTTTTAATTCAAATTTTATGCTTCATTTCGATATAAATTCTCTGTTAAAATAATTGAATCTGATGAGCACTTATAAAATGCAATTTTACATTTCTTGAATCACTTCATATTTTCAAGACTTTTGTTCTAAAACCTCACTCTTAAAATCTTCTTTAGCATAAGAAATTTTATATTAAAAAAACAAAATAGAAAATTTAAAAGTACCAGTTACAGAGGTTGATAAATAATAAAAATTTTCAAAATTCCATTTAAAATGAAAATCTGATATTTTTGAATGATTAAAATTCATGATTTTTCAATATATATTTATGAAATGTAAATGGTATAATTCTTGAATATTAAATATGCAATTAAAACTATAAATTTTTCATGTGTACCAGATTTTTTTAGCATTATTTTAGAAAGCAGATAATTTGTAGTGATTGTAAAATTTTACTGTACCTTGTTTTCTTTAAAAAAATTCCAACTCCTCTTGACTAGTTGTGTTATATCAGGTTTTATAAACATTTGGATTTTATTTTGAAATATAAGACTAAAGTATGTTTGGATGCAATTAAAATTGGTAGCGTAAAAAATAATTCGTTTTAACATCGCTCATCTTAAATTTTGGTAAGCTATACCATTTAAAATATTTCATGTAGGCAGTGTTAGTAAGGAGGAATTATTTTGCTAGCCAATAAAATGTAAAGAATATATTTAAATGGGAAAAAATTGGTTTCTTACATTTTACCTAATGTATAAGAGTTATATAGCCAATGTAGGAGTATGAATTAAAATTTTTAAGTGTAAATTCTTCATTAGTTTAGAATGACTAAAGCTTAATTAAAGAACTAGCATAAATATTTTATAATATTTTAAATATTAAAGATGTTTATTTGAAAACAAATTATTAAATATAGCTTTACATTTTCCCTTCTGAAATTTGAAGACGGCGTTTTAAATATTTATGTAGCTGAAACTTTTGCTGGAACATAAGATTAAAAAGTATAATGGAAACATCTGGAAATTTTACATATTCCAAATATCTTAAAAACATAAAATGTGTATTTAGAAACATGTAGTAGATATATGACCAAACAGTCAAAATATCAAAGAGTTCTTATCTTTTCGAAGTTAAAAACACAATTCACAAAAACACTTAAGTTTTTCATTTTACAACTTTCAAGAAGAGTTGGAACTATCACTTTCGATATGAATCATTATTAAATTTATAAACAGTTTCATTTAATAGCAAAATTACTCTCCATCAGCAAATATGGAGGAAAATCACTTGCTTCAAATAATTTTATCAAATTGCCACAATTTCTGGTTTTAAATATTTTTCAAACTAGTGCATGTTCTAGAAAAATTGCAATTCACCAAAAAATTTCAATTATTTTAGGACTTTCTCCTCACTCCACAAAAGGACACTGTCTGATCACATTCGACCGGACTCCGTGCTTTATTAAGGTATAACACTGGATATTTTTTCTCAAATTAGTTCATTCTTCCTAGTGAGGTGGCACAAGGAAATCTGATAGTGGGGCGAATTCCCGGCCAATGTTCGATGACAGGTGATGAACTGAAGAAAAACGAAATCTGGTTGCCTTCTCTGAGCGTAGCGCCTGGTCCTCAAGAAATATATATATATATATATTTATATGTATATATTTAACACGAATCCCTGTGTTTCCTTTTTTATTCAGGGAAGCCAAGAATGTATCGCTAAATTTTCGTAGTAGTTTTATTAAATTCTTTCAATATTGACGGATGGAAAATGCAGAGTCATGATAACATATAAATATTTGATAAAAAAACAACTTTATATTTATTGAAAATCTTGAAAAATATCTTCCTGATGATAGTAAAATGTCTAAAATTGCACACCTTGTGAGAAAGCAAACGCTTGCATTTCATTATAGTTTGACTTCTCTTTTCTATAAAATAATTAAAATTAATTTATACACTTTTGTCATCAATGGCTTCCAGAAGTTCTATTGTATTTACTTATCCGAGGGCTACAGTTACGCAAGTGGTTTAGGCACACGAGTGTGAGGACCAGGAAATCTATGAAACAGCTAAGTTCTCCATGAAAAGGATCAACCAGTACGGAGTTAATAAAGCAAAGGGACTTGTCTTTCACTGATTTAAAACTTAATGATTTTCATTGATGCTCTCCATCCAGTGCCTCCAAGTACTTTCCATCAACAAGGCAAGGGACTACCTTGTGCCTAAAGTGACAAAACAAAAACATATTAAATGATATATTCATAGTCTTAATTACAAAGATAAATATATGAAATAAATCATTTTTTTCAAGTCAGAGAAATTCAAATACTGAAAAAAAAAAAAGAGTTCAGAATACGATTTTCCCACAAATGAACAAATTTTTATACCGTGGAATTTTAAAACCCTCCTTTCTTTAGAGAAAAATTGTTAATATACGGGGGTGGAGTATCATAATTGGATTTTTGATAAAAGAATAAAATAATAAACCACTGGAGTTTGAAGAATGTTACAATAGGATTTTCAAATGTTTATATATACACACACACACATATATATAAACGAAGTCTGATAAAAAATACCCGCGATTTTTAACGAAATTTTTTTAACAACGATATTTCTAATACATCACGTCCTGGGCATTTATGATTTTTAATGCAATCCGAAATTTCTATGTGGATGGTTGAGTGATTTTAGCAGTAGCTTAGGAATTTTCAAAATAGTTTAAAGTTTGGCTAACCATATTAAGGGTTTCCTGACACCATATATTATGGTTTGGCTCAAACTGGATTTCGTAGGGTTTTGCTAGCGCCTAAATTTTATACTCATTTAAATAATCCAGGCTGGTGTTTTTGTTCAGTGGGGGTAGATTTGCATACGGTTTTTTCTAGTTTTTTAGTGAATTTCCATATCGATGAGTTATCGCGCGCAGGGGATTCAATAAATTTTCTGTATTTCTCTGCTACAATCTTTTGCCTAACTTTGCTTGTGAATCTACTAAAGCTCTCTTTTTAGGTTCGGGTTTCTTTTATTCTGTCATATCTTTCTCATTCTGTTTCTCGCTTTGATTAATTTTTTTGATATTGAAGGAAAGGGGTATTTGATAGACTGACGATCTGTTATCGACGAGATTAGTGTTCTTTGAAATTATGCTGTAAGTGTGTGTGTGACAGTGACAGCATCAGTATTTGCTATGTTCATAATGTTAGGGATGCGGAAGGCCAGAAAGTATACTAAGCCAGAAAGCCTTCTTTCAAATCAGACGCCAAACTTCGTTTTATCGCCAGCGTGATACACGAAAGAGCGCTCTCTCTCTCAAGGTTACTATAACAGCCACATCAAGAGAAAGGACTCTCGCAATTTGGTTTATTTTTTCATTATATGACTTACAATTTAGCAATAGAGACACGATTTAAATGGAGTGTCTCTTAGAATTAAATTAATTCAATATTGATTAGATTAAAGAAGCCGATATATAACTTACAATTAAGCAATATGGGCTTATCGCCGATATATAACTTACAATTAAGCAATATAGACACTTTTTAAATGCATTATCTCTTAGATTAGAATTAAATTAATTCGGTATTCACTCAATTAAAGAATCATTTTATTATTTTCTAATGCTATTGTATAGAGGAAGTTCACGGATAATCACGACATTTAGACGAAAAAATACACTTAAAGACACCATGAACACATTTTGAACATTTTGGGAAATATTTCCATCCGTGTGTGTGTGTGTGTCTGTGGGGTGCGAATGCACGTATCACTATGGCAATTTATATGTAGATGCATTCTGTATAAAATTAGAAACAGGTAGAATATTTTGTAATAAATGGGATTAAAACATTATTCCAAATTAGAGATATTAAATTAGAGAGAGTACGTACAGCCACGAAATTCTATATGTAGCAGCATTCTGAAAAAATTAGAATTAGGTAGATCATCATGTAATTAACGTGATTAGAATACGGGTGAAAGGGAGGGAGGGAGACACAGAGAGCGAGGAGAAAGAGTGTGGTTGTGTGCGTGTCAAAATATAGTACGATCAAAATATAGTGTGGTACTGCAGGAGAGGTCGACCTTATTTCGAACGAGTAGGATTCAAGGGCGCCCATAAACCTTATTCCTGAGATGGCCAAACTCAAGGATGGGAGGTAAATATCTATTAACTTAATACTTACATTTCTGACCTTGAACGTCCGCGGGAGCGAAAGCGCCCCCTCGAGCTCCCCTATGGGCGCCCATAGAACATTTTCCAGAGGGTAAACTCATAGATGAGAAGTACAATGTTGACTAGCTTGATACCTACATTTGTGACTTTGAACGCCCCTATGGGCACCCATGGTTATAAGTGTTGAAGATCCAGACCATTTGACTAGCCCTATAGGGCTTACAGCAGCTGTTTGAGTGGCCGGGAGAGATGACTATAAGCACAGACTAATATAGTATTCTGTGGCTATAAGTGTTGCAGACCCAAACCACTCGACTGACCCAGAGGGCTTACAGCAGCTATTTGAGTGGTCGGGATGGCTATAAGTGTTGTTGTTGAGACCCTGACAGTCCGACCCACCAGAAAGGTGTAAGGTAACCGTTTTGACGGCCGGGAAGTGCCACCCAATTTAGACCGGAACCCAGTGGGGGAGGCATCCACAGGGATCGTACCTTCCTTCCCCTACCACCAACCTCTCGGAAGGACTTACGGACCCACATGTTTAACGTGATCGTACTCCGCATGAACACGGCGGCAGTTGTGGCAGCGTGCAAATCCAGCGCGCAAACCACCGGGTTACCACGCCCGAAATGTGCCAACAGCACGCAGTGTTCCCAGGTGGTCACCCACCCAAGTACTAACCGCGCCCGTTGCTGCTTGACTTCGATGATCTAGCGAGAACTGGTGTTTTCATCACGGTAGGGCCGTTGGCATATGGCTATAAGTGTTGAAGACTCAGACCGTCCGACTCATCCTGAGGACTTGAGCATCTAATTGGACGGCCGGATGGCTATAAGTGTGGAAAACCCAGGCCGTCCGACTCATCCAGAGGACTTGAGCAACTATTTGGACGACCGGCGAATGGCTATAAGTGTAGAAAGCCCAGACCACACGACCAACCCGAAGGCTTATGGTTGCTGTTTGTGTGGCCGGATGGCTATAAGTGTTGTTGTTGAGACCCAGACCGTCCGACCTACCAGAAAGGTGTAAGGTAACAGTTTGGACAGCCGGGAGGATGGCTATAAGTGTGTAAAACTTTAGACTTCACGGAAACTTTTGTGGGGTCTGGAAAGCCTCCATTTTTCCACCCCCGGGGAAATCGAAACTCAACTCCGTTAGGTTCGTTCTGTCCTGAGGTTACTAGTATAAGTAGGGAGTTTTTTCAGTGAGCTCCCATAGGGGAGGGAAAGGAGGCACTTCCGCTCCCCTGGACATTCAAGGTCCCAAATGTGGAGATCAAGGTAGTCGATATTGTACATATCATTGAGTTTAACGCCTAGAAAAGTGCTATGGGCGCCTATGCTTATAGTATCGACAACGGGACAGAATCTAACGGAGCTTAATATTTTTGTTTCTCACTCGAGGGTGAATAAAATGGGTGGGAGTGTCAAAAAGGCTTTATCAATCAATGACTTTGAGTCCTTCACAGCTTAACCGAATTAACTTTTATTTTGTGCAAATATTGTATTTGAAACGATTATAACCGCGAAACTCAACATATCTTAAATCAAGAATATTAATTTCCCCAAAGGGACAGGAATTATCAAATAAATTAAACTTCATTTTCCAAGATATTGAATATTCATCAATTTGACATCATTTTTATTAATTTAGTGTCATTTTTGCCAATTTGGAAACATTTTAAATAAAATGTCAAGTTGACGATATTTTGTTAATGTATCGACAAGCATTACAGACAGACAGACAAACTAATAAATTACGTTTGACGAATTGTTTAATGTCAAAATACAAAACTATTGTGAAACAGTGTCTCGTGAATAAAACCTACCAGAATGATGCTAACACCGTTGTTACATAATATTGTACATGGAATGGAAACATATTGCGGTAGTTAGCACTGTTTTAATTTCATGTATTTTTTTAATTTATTTGAAAAACGTACAATATATCAAGAATAGTTCATGCTATTATCCCAAAGTTTGTTATTCATTTTCTAATAAAAAATTAAATAAAAAATGATATTTTATGTAACAATATTAAAGGTTCTGATTTTTTATGATGTTTTTCAAAATTTCATTCGAAAGTTTGGAGCTGGTCTCCAAATATTCAATTGCTTATAAAATCAATAGACTTCCAGTATTCACTGATTGTAATAATCGAAATTTTTTTTTGTTTGAAACGTTCCATCCGTTCGTTAGATATCGCATCCACTGACTCAAGGACACACACACTAATATACATGCACACACACTAATACACATTGTGTGTTTTTAAAGTTTCTATAACAATTATAGTTTGCGATGTTTAGATATATATCTTCACTAATACTAGTTTCCTGGATAAGTAGAGCATTTATATCATTTACATTTACAAAGCATTAAGTTCATTTATTTTAGGAGATATTCTAGGAGACTTTCGCATTCAGGAATAATATTTTAAGGGCGTATATTTTAGACCTATCCGTGATGGGCAGTTGATTTGCTGCTTTTGTTTAGTTTTTCTATTATTTGGATGACATCAAAGCAAATTAACATGGTTTTTTTTTCAAACACTGCGGAGAGCTGTGACAACATTTGTATAATTTGATTTATACCAAACTTCCTGAGGAAAACCTTCACGACCTGGAGAATCTCCATTAGGTGTTCATCTTCTGATTTCTCAGTTGTTCTAATCTCAGATTCCTCTACTACTAGCATTTTCTTTGAAGCTACTTCATCCATGGTTTTGGTATTTTTTGTCTTTTCCTTTTCAGTTTTTTCATCTAGTACTTCTTCCTTGGTTCGATCTTTTTTTGCACGTTTAGTTTTTCTAACAATTGGACCTGTTCCCTTTCAGTTTTACTTTCATATTTTTGCAGTTTAGCAGCGTGAGTTTTAAGCATTTCATCTCATGTTTTAGTTGTCATAGTTTTTGGACTTGTCTGAACACCATTTTGGGTGGTGCTGTAGTTTTTTCATTTGCTCTCTGTGGCATGTTGTCCTAGGTAATCTGGGTGAGGGGGAGTACCTAGGGGATTTGGTTGTATTATTTTTTGCTTCCATGCCGGAATTGGGGTGGTCGGGCGAAGGTGGTATGCTGGCCGGTGCCTTTCTACAGTCACATAGGTTCTCAGGACACTGCCGGTAGTTAGCCGAATGATCCCCTTCACAATGCATACACTTTGCTTTCTCAGCTCATGGCCACTGGTACTCACGCGTAAGGTGTTCTCGGGCATACTTTAGATACTTTGGAGACATCGTACAGTTCTCAGAAGAATGGCTGAAGGCCTGACACTTGTACCCATGTTAAAGCCATGTGTTCTGAAAGGCTCTGCTTTTACAGCCATATACACAACGATTTGTAGTCTGTACATTCTCTGCCAATTTTCTAATGGTCTGAAGCTAAGCAGAAAATGGTAAGTGGCAATCTGGTTTTAGAGTTTCTCAGTTGAAAAACCCTGACAATGTTGAGGCCAGCATCTGAGGTGTCTATTGTAATGCCAGGAATTTAGAAATGTTATTTGTATGGTATGTCGGGAAAATATCTGAAATCGTTTACAAGAATGTGTGCAACATTTGGCTCATAAGGTTAAAGCTAGTGGAATAGTAATTTGTTCAACTCCAGTTAGGCAGTTAGGATAATGGTTCAGATTTCATGATGGCAGTATTGACAAGCGCATAATATCCAGAAGAAAGTGAGATAGTCATAGGTGGTGAGAATAACCCAGAAAGATGACAATATGTTGTTTACCAATAAGCAGCCTTCCTGATGACGACGTCTCCCCAATCAGGATTCAGTTGGAATAGTGATGCCTGGAATTCAGAAAAGTAATATGGATAGATAGAAATTGGGAGCGGAGATAATTTGACCCCTGGTAGATGAGTTATTTCTTCAAGGTGCAGAGGAAAAGAGCTAGGCGATGGAGTTCTATAATTGATGAAGTCCCATGAATAATGGATTTCTATGACTTATGGAGTTCTATGAATGATGGCGGCTACAGGCGAGTATGATTCTACCAAATCCGTACACAGATACTGTGCCAAAATTGTCATGTTATAAAGAATAACAAACAATATACGTGTACTATAATATAGATGCATTTTAATATACGTATATCGTATCACCACGTCTACCACAACCGCGCATTATAGAGATAACTTGACCAGTGCAATTTAATAATATCAAAATTGATAATTTTCAAATAAATTACTTATAATAGACTGATTCTATATTATCAAATAACAATAATTTAAATAAATAAGTTAAAAGCAATATTCTTCTCGTTATTGTGGAGTGAGTTTTAATACTTTGCTTTTACAGCCCTTACAGAAAACGTGGATCCTGGCTTGTAGATAAATTGGTAGGTTTTTGCCGCCACTACAATATAATACCTTATATGCTTAAAAGTTTCATATCTTTCATAGAAGCATAGGCTATCCAAATTAATGAATATTACAAAAATTTAATTTATTTGTGCATAAATCTCACAACTTACTTGTACTCTACATTTGGTGCACTATTATAGTTGTTACATCTACTAAGAAATTATTTTTACCTTATACAAGGGCAGATAAAGTTCTGTATAATACAATACAATGAATACAGAAATTTTTACTGTGTACATTATAATTTTTAAATAAGATCTATAAATACAGAGAAATGAGAATACATTCTTTGTATAAAGCAAGTTACCTGAACGGAAGCAAAAGGAAAATGATGACCGGGAAGACCATCTTAACGTAAGACCAGGGAGAGAAGCCAAAAAAACACATTATGGCCAACTGAAATACTTGGCACATGGTGAAGATGTGAATCTTTCGTTGCGGGCATCGTCGTATGTAGTGATTTGGTGGATAGGCTGTCTAAAATATCGAAATGAACGTTTTAATAATTAATTAATAAAATATTCCTAGAAAGCATCTACTGGTAAATGACAAAAGTTAGATATGGAAGAAATCTTATAAAAACTGTTTGTGAACTTCTGTAAAAGATTGATATTCATTGCACTTACCAAATAACTTATTTTAAGAAATTTTGCCTATTTCGATGCAAATGATTTAGTTTAATGGTAAAAGTGGAACATTTGGGGTAGTAATTTCATATGTGAACCAATATTCAGAGTTGTATTGAAGCAATAAAGTTTACATACTTAGTATATATAGTTTACATACTATAAACAGTTTTAAAGAGTTGAATTTTAAAATATATAAGTCCAAAACGACTAAGACTTTATAACATCACAGACACGTTTCGGCATGGAATGTACTAGACTAGCACATGTAGTTTTAATTTCAACGTCTCTGAACCATATGTCAATAACGGCCGAAATTAGCTTGTCCATCGTCGTACAGTCAAATTTGTGAAGCCGTTTTTTGACAATAGCCCACAAATTTTCTATGGGATTCAAGTCTGGTGAATTCCAGGGCCAATCCAGTACGGTAATATTTTTTTTTGAGCAGAGATTTTTGATTCGTTTCGAAGTGTGACATGGCGCGCTGTCTTGTTGGAAAACGCAATCTCCGTTCGGCCACAGTTTAGCCATGGTTGGAAGCACTTTTCGGGTCAATATGACTTCGTAACTGGCACTGTTCATCATTCCCTCTACGGGAACAAGAGATTCTGTCCCCAAAACGCTGAAACAACCCCAAAACATCGTTTTGGGCGGATGCTTGATTGATGTGGTGCTGATTGAGAGGTTCTCCTTGACTCCTTCTCACGAACATAGATCTAAATCCCTGAACCACAAAATGTGTTTCGTCAGAAAAGAGAACTTTCTCCCAGTCCTTCTCAGTCCATGTTTTGTATTTCCGTGCCCATTCCAACCTTTTTTTCTTCATGCGAAGCGTCAGAAGCTGCTTCTTGTACGGTCGACGTGCTCTCCGTCCGCGTTCTAACAGCCTGTATCGCACTGTTGAAGGTGCAATATCAACACCAGCTGCCACCATGGACTTAGACAGGTCAAAACTGGTTAATCGAGGATTTTTAACACTCATTCGATGTAAAGTTTTGTCGTCACGAGTCGAAGTTGATCTTTTTCGGCCGCATCTTCCAGAGCGATTGGTTCCAGCATTTCCTGTTTCCTGAAACCGCTTCCAGATCCTCCCGACACTTGCTGTACTCACTCCACATATTTTACCTATTTCCTCGAACGTCTTAGAAGTGTGTTCTCTAAGCGCAATCACTTTAGCACGTGTTTTCGCGCTGATATCCATGACGCTAATGAGCCCCACAACAACTGAGAAACTACCACTGCGGAACACCTGCCACCTGGCGGAGGAATTTGAACACCTGCTACTTACCAGGTGCATACGAACACCTGCTACTTTGATAATAACTGCAATTTGAACTCTGAGCTAATTTGGAATGCTTCTTCCTAAACTTACGTGTGATAAAACGAAAAAAATGACATTTCTCAATTAATTGCCACAATACTGTAAAATTGCAATAAATTATTTTTTATGAAAAATTAATAAAATAATTAATTAATACATTTTAGACTTGTTTTAACAAAAACCACAAAAAGTCCTGATGCTATTTTCTAATCATTTAAACTCCATTAACATATCTGCAAATATTTCCTATTTTCTAAATTACTTTTCTTTCATATTTTCAAAATTAATTACATGAAATTTTGCAAGCATTTCCTCGCGTTTCAATTTGGATGTACTATTCACAATAAACTTCATGTTGATTTCTCTAACTTTATAAAATGTGTGGTAAAAATGTTTTGATTGTAGGTTGTACACAATCTACATGGAACAAATGTAAACATTTAAATGTCTGAGATTTTTACTGAAGGACAAAATGCGTATAAACTTGCTGACATTTAATGATAGTTAAACATTGTTAATTTTGCAATTGTCCGAAATTCTTTGCATTATTTGATGACGTCGTTACTCTACTGGGGTTACTATAAAAATCTTGCACAAAGAAAAGCACATGTCATACCTGCTCCATGAAGAGTAATGTAATCCTCTCAAACATTTGGTTCCCATTGAGCGACGTGATGGCCATGTACAAGAAGAGCCCATCCAAAACGGCCGTCGGTATATATGCCATAGGGTAAGGAAGCAAGAAAATAGACAAGCCGATGAGGATGTGTGAGACTATACCAGTCACCCTCGTCTCCCTCACTTTGACGATGCTGTTGAGGAAAGAAAAATGCAGTTAGTCTTATTGATAACTAGTGGGTTACCTATGAAAAATCAAGGAAAACTTTTATCTGTTGTAACCCAAGGAGTTTAAATATGCAGGAGTGCCCATATGAGGAAAATCTTGCAGAGTGACCGAAGAATATTTACTAATATTGAAGCTATTAAAATTACCCCAGAAAATATTCATTTCTCCCATAAAAGAAGGGTTATGGACATGGACGTATTTGGGGGGGGGGGGCGTCAGGGGGTGACAATGTACACCCCTGAAATATTGTTACATTGCTTGAAAGTCGTTCCCAATGGAATATTTTATTAACAGTGAAATAAGATTTCCCCCCAAAAAAATCGTAGTACGAACACGATCTTGACAAAATCTGAGATTTCTGAATAAATTTTCACAATGTTTAATTACTGTATATCCCACATACAATCTAATAGGAGTACAGCCCATGTTTTAATGAGTGAAAAAACAAAACAAAGGAAAATGATGTTTAGTTTATAACATCCGTCCGCAATGCGCTGTGAAGCATATTAAAGTACAGTAAAACTTCGATTAACCGTCACCGTCCGGACTAGGACTGTGGCGGATAACCGAATAGACGGATAACAGAAATATCTTAATACATATATACAGTAACGTGATTTCACTGCTGGCTTGGGACGAAAATGAAAATAAAATCCTTTAAAAGTGAACAATACATACATATTGTATTTAATTTTACAAAATGATCAATATAAACCTCAATATAAGAGTAGTAATGTACAGAAATGTATTGTAATACTATAAACCTACGTTAATTTAAATTAATCTGTCATCTCCTTCAGTGTCTTTGAGGCTCGAGTATTCTGCCCGGCGATGTTCCGTATCTTACGCAGAAGTAGGATCTCTGTTGCATTTGCCTCCTCTTGCATTTCAGTCGATGTACTTTGATAACATTGTTCCAACCAATCTGTTACTTCTTCTGGCGTAATGTTTTTTCCTACTGTTTAGTCCTACATTGTTGCTCAATTTCATCAACACTAACAGTCTCAGTTCCTTCAGTTTCTTCAATAGGTTCAGGCAAGAGTTTATTTCACCCATTCTCTGTTTGTTTGTTGATACTCACGCATTTTTTAGACGATGACGGATAACAGAAAGTGACGGTTAAACGAGTGACGGTTAATCGAAGTTTTACTGTAAGCAATTTACACGGTATGCTTACATCTGATGCATAGAAGAAAGAAATGTGTTGTAGAATTGAAAACAAAATCTTGACTGGGTCTGCAATTCGCACCTGCTTACTATATGTTAATAAAATTATCATCCTATAAAAAATATATAAGTAAGAAGTAGAACACTCTATTGTGTTTTCTGCCAGATAGAAGCCATTTTTATTTTAGCAAATTAAGAAAGAGCCTAGTGCATTTTAAAAACGAATTTCAAATCTTATTGATTATTTATTGATTTCTTCTTTCCTTTGAGAAAAATAAGTTGAATCTTTTATTCAACTTCGCATTTTTTTTCGCATGCATAAAATAATCATTTCAATTAAGAGTAACGAAAATTCATCCCGAGCAAGTAGTTAAGCACACATTTAATCTCGAATACTACACTGTAAACCGCCATTTTGATTGATGTCAATGGTTTAGAGCGATTGGAATATTTACAAAACTTTAGTGTCTGAATTTTAGCGAAATTCCATGTGTGAAACATTTTTGTTCTTTGGCGATTCGTATATGATCTTTTATATATGACAAAAATATTTCACGTAAAATTCGCGTTTGAAATGAAATATCATTTACATCAAATACTGAATTTCAGTTACTTGTATTTACAGTTCAGCGTCATCCACAAGTAACTTACCTGCCAAATTTAGTTAAATTTGGTCAATTAGTTTTTGAACTAGAGTGGATACATACATTGCACAGACAAGCACATAGATTTCATGCTAAAAATAGATTTTCGGGTTCTACAGTGCTCGAAACGTTGCGATTTTCGACAGGATTCCAATACCTCTGCATATCCATGTATTGTAAGTAATAAATGTTTATTTTAGATCTTAGCGATTTTTGCGGGCAATTTTTCAAAGAAAAGATGATTTTTTTTCCGAATCGTACCAAAGCATAACCAGCACTACGATAACCAACAAGCGACTTATCTATCAAATTTTGTGATATTTGGTCAATTAGTTTTCCAGCTAGAGTGGATACATAAGATCTTTGCTGGCCATTTGCCAAAAAAAAAAAGCAAGTTCCATTTTTCCGAATCATACCAAAATCTTATCAACACAATGGTGACTCACAATTAATTTAGCTATCAAATTTTGTAAAATTTGGTCAATTAGCTTTTCAGCTGGAGTGGATACATACGATTTATTGGTCAATTAGGAAACATACATTGCACAGACAGCTATACACACGCTAAAAATAGTGTTTGCATGTTCTAGTGTGCTCGCAATGAGTAGATCCGTCAAAAGCTCGAATTGCGATTTTTGACACGATTCCAATATTTTCCTATACATATAATTATTTCCTATACATTATATTATTATACTATGTGGTAGGGAAAGTAAAAACGGTATTTTTCTCTACATTTTTTATATGTCTTTTCTTTATATTACTATATTTGTTTATATGTGTTTTATTTCCTTAGCAAACTCCCCTCCCCTAAAAAAAAATAAAAATAAATAAATGTTTCGAATTTTTATCAGTGTGTTGCTATTGGACCTTTAAATCAATATCTGCACGCCAATTTTCAAGGTTGTCTAATGAACATGTTGGATTAAAAATATTGGGGGTGGGGGTACAGACTAAGGCATCTATAAACAAGATTGCTGTTTTTAATTTCGTAACTCTAAAAATTAAAGATTGATAGTTACATCTAAATTTTGAATGCAATCGATTTTAAAACCCCCCTGGAAAAAATCCTGCATACGCCCATGGTTATGGACTAATCTTGCTGACCACAGAATTAGTCTCTACCAGGCTAGTCTTCTTCCAAAGTGGATTAGTCCCTACTAGTGAATTAGTCCCTACTAGAGGGAGAAAAGTCCCACAGGTCTATGAAGTTCTTTGTTACTCACTCTCAAAATTATATTGCACTACCCGACATAGAAAATATCGTCTACGGAAATTCTTTACGGAGCTGTTTTTCATTTCAGAAGACACGTGTTATTGAAGAGATGCCTGGCCGACGATGCCGAAGTCCGTTTCAGCATTTGGGCAACCATGCGAGGCGATTCAATTTAGGCCTACGTACTGCTGGGTGATTGTACAGGCGTATCGCCGCTGAAACCCGCGTAGATGCGTCCACTGTGCAAAGGATTTGGAGAAGAGGGTTGAAGAAGGACATGTGAATCGTCGCAGTGGTACAGGTCCATCCAGACGTACGTCAGCACGCGCTGATCGACGCATTTGAAGGCATGCAGTATCGGCCCCACAAAAGACGACTGTCGACATTCTGCAGAATTTGCAGGGTACATTGGATGTTCCAATATCGTCGAGAGTAGTTTTTCGACGATTGGCCGAAAGTGACTTGTTCTCAAACCGTCCTTTACGAAGATTACCACTCAGGGCTGTCCCGAGGGCCAAACAGCCCAAGCGACCGCTTGGGGCCTCATCTCTGCAGAGGGCCTCACAATTTTTTACATCACTATTTGGCTTATCTTGCATTTTTTAAAGACTCATTAGTGTATTATACATTATACTAAATCCAACGTTTTCATGGTATTTTGTATAAATCTGCATTTTATCATTAGGCATTTGTGTATCAATTTATAGTGTTCTTTACAATGTTTTAACTACAACTGTTTATCGAATTGTAGTTGAAAATATTTAGATCGTTGTACTATAATTCCCATGGTGCATCTTGATATATAACCAGGATTAGTCATTGGGACAAGGTAGTTTCGAACACGGAAATATTTTATATCATACAAAGTACCCCAAATAATTGTTGACTCCAGGTCCTAAAGTGCTAGTCTTTTAATAAATACTTTTTTTACTTGTAAAGCAATATAATTAAATTTGCCGGATAATTGATTTTTCGGATTACTAATTCTACGGATGTGTGACGTTTTAATGTATTTATTGTTCAGATGAGGCCTTTTTATGAAAGTTCGCTTGGGGCGTCAGAAAACCTCGAGACGCTACTGCTGCCACCGATGACAAGGTACCGACATGAGAGATTGCAATGGTGCGGTTTCGAGCCTCTTGGACGACTGAATGGGACAGGATAGTGTTCAGCGACGAGTCTCGGTTCTGTTTGTCGAATGATATTAGCTGTGTCACAGTCTGGAAGCTACATGGAAACAGATCCAATCCTGCTGCGACTGTGGAACGCCATACTGTCCGATAACTCGGCATCCTTGCTTGGGGTGCCATCGACTTCGATAGCCGGTCATCCCTGGTTCGTATCAGAGGCACAATGACGGCACGACGATATGTGGATGAGGTGCTGTGGCCGGATGCACTGCCCTACCTTCAGCGATTGCAAAATGTTGTTTTCCAGCAAGATAACGCATGATCGCACACGGCAACCATCAGCAAACAAGCCTAGCAAAGTATCCCGATGCTTACTCGGCCTCCGCTGTCTCCAGATCTCTCACTCATCGAGAGCATGTATGTGACGTGATTGGCCGTCGTTTGACTGTCCTGCCTCCGCCTCAAACAGAGGACGACATGTGGAGGATGGTTGAAGGTCATCCATCCCTCATGAAACTATCCTCACACTTATTGCATCTGTTCCTCGAAGGGTCACTGCTTGTCTCGCAGCAAGATGTGGTCCTATTGACTACTGAACACTCTGTCTATGCTATTACTGTACTGCGTTATCCTTCTGGAATTAACATCACTTATTTATATATGCCATCTCTGTGTGGCCTTTATCATCACACTCTATTCGCTCTTTCATGGTGTTGTATTTTCTGTGTCGGGTATTGTATTTGACTAGTTTAGTTGAAGAACAGTGGGGTGCACCAAAGTTTAGTGAGCAGTTATTCTTATATGTTTTATGACCATGGTTAAGTGCAGCAGTACAAAAGGCCTTGGTAGTGCAAAACCTTTATCTCTACTATAGTGATGAGAAATGCCTCCGCGACCTACGTACAAATTCGGTTTTCTGTACAATAACGCATTAACATAAGAATTTTGATAAATTCTGAAAGAATAACAAAATTATAGATAATTTCAAAATAAAGCTATGGAAAATCAATTATTTTCATTTATTTGATCATCCATAGACAAGAGGAATAGAAAATTTATCAAAAACCATTGCTCAAATTAATATATAAAGCGCTCAACCAATGGTATACCGTTCGAAATATGAATACTTTCAAAGTTGAAAATTCCCTTTCATAAACGTCCTGTTTTTAGATGTTGAGCATTTAAGAAACACATTATCATTATGAAGTGGAAATCTTATATTATTTGGCAACCTACCCGACTGTCGTGGACTATACTATCAAAATCTTTTAATTATCAGGCTACCATTCAAATAATATAAATTCATATAATATCATTCAAAATCTTGAATCTTTATTTCGTTTTGTGATATGCAATCATCTGGATTTATCGCTACCCATAAATGAAATTCCTAAGCTCACCTCTTCTCAAGAACGAGTCAAACATCGTTTTAGATATTTATATGAAAGCATTACGAAACAAATGAAAGATGTTTTAAAAATACAAAACTTTAACAGAAACGTTGTTCTATTCTCACCTGTATGGATTGCTCAGGTGCCACGAATTTTTTAGTTGATTTAAACAAATCCCATATATACAAATCAAATACCGGGTAGTCAGAATTAAAACACCCCTACTCTGAGCTCTCTATACATCGAACTACTTAGTGTAAAGGCTCCAAAATTGTTGAACATACTATTCAAGACATGGGAAAAGAGATTACGCGAAAAAAAATTAGTTCCAGAAACACCGATAGGTGGCGCTGTACAACAGAAAATATGCTGAAAAGACACAAAATACACATTTTTAACACATTTTATTCGAACGTACCAAACATTCATATCACAAGAACCTTATCGATGCAGGGAATGCTGCTCAATATGGTTCCCTTCTTCAAGATGTAAAATCTGCAGTCTGAGGACAGCTTGTTCAACTGCGGATCGTAATTGCTCAATTGAGATGCTTCTCACATGCAGAGTGATACTGTTTTTCAAATCTGCCAAGGTTACCAGACGTCCTCGATAAACAAGACTTTTTAAGTATCCCCACAGTCAAAAATCACAGGGATTAAGGTCTGGAGAACGAGATGGCCAGGTTGTCGGAAACGCACGACTAATTATTCTACCATTAGTAAAATGTTGCCGAAGAAACTGCTGTACACAGAGTCCAATGTGTGGAGGTGCTCCATCTTGCATAAAGGTAATTGAATAAAGACATTGGTGCTGTTGCAGTTGGGATACAACAAAATTTTCGAGCATGTTTTTGTACCTCTTGACCGTCACGGTGCATGTCACTGGGCCATTAGGAGTAGCCTCTTCGAAAAAGAAAGTTCCAAGAATGAATGTGGCTGTGAATCCGCACCAGACTGTAACTTTCGGTGAGTGAAGTGGAATCTCTTGGAAGGTACGAGGGTTTTCCGTGTCCCAAATGCGACAGTTATGGATGTTGACTGTTCCACTTAGATGGAAATGCACTTCATCGCTCCATAGAATCTGCCATGGCCACGATGCATCCACTTCAACTCTAGCCAGAAATGTCAATACAAAGGTTCGTCGCTTCTCCCTGTCGATGGTCAGCAAGTGGTGATTGTGACTAATTTTGTACGGGAAAAAATGCACTATGTTTCTCAGTACGTTCCGCACTGTGCTGTAGGGAACACCCAAGTTTCGTGACACTCCACGTGCACTACTACAGCCTATAACGTTATCCATTGATTGTTCAACAGTAGCGGTGGCAACATCGTCAACGACATCTGAACGAGTCGATTTGCGTCCTCGACCCGGCTGAATTCCAAGATGTCCAGTTTTCTCGAATCGAGCCATCATTCTTCTGAGAGCTTGTGGAAGTAATGGCCCTTTGCGCAAATTCTTAAGTCGACGAAACTCTCGAAGTGCAGCTGCAGCATATCCTTTGTTTTCATAAAACAGCTTCACAAGCAAAGCGCGTTCTGGCAGTGTGACAGCCATCGCTGATAAGAATGAAAATTTCCCAGTTTTATCCCCTTTTATGCCCAGAACATAGTAGCTGCAAACCAAGGGTTTATGCAAATTTTTGTGCTTACAGTGCGAAATTGCAGTTACAATGACAGTTTAAGTTTCTTCACTTTTTTATCTTCTTTTTTTCATATCAGCAAAAGATATTAAAATGGAAAAATTCCATATCGCATGTGTTTGTTTTTTGTGATTATTTTGTGTGTCTTTTCAGTATATTTTCTGTTGTACAGCGCCACCTATCGGTGTTTATGGAACTAATTTTTTTTTGCGTAATCCCTTTCCCCATGTCTTGAATAGTAGGTTCAACAATTTTGGAGCCTTTACACTGAGTAGTTCGATGTATAGAGAGCTCAGAGTAGGGGTGTTTTAATTCTGACCACCCGGTATATTTATGAATGCCCAAAATGCAGGTCGGTTTAAGGCATCAGCAAATCAAGCAGCAGGACAGTACATTGTAGGGCAGTACATTACTCTGACATGACGTGCTGTTTATCGTTAATCATGCGCAAAATTTGTGTAAAACTCTGTTTTTCGAAACTAATCGAAGAAAAATATTCCCATGAGAGCAGTTTACTTGAAACAACTGGATTCTTTGCACAATTAGGGCATATATATATAATAAGCTAATTTATAGTGAATACATGTGGTGATCACTATGTCATTTCCTTTTATTGGAGACTAAATAATCGGCGGACATTTTCATTCCTGTTCGCAAGATTTATTTCCGTCCAGAGGTAGAAATAATATTTTGTGAATTAGATTCTTACAATATTAGATGTTAAGCCAGAAATATAACTGAATGTATAAAATTATGTCCTACCTTTGACGATATTTTGTCAAATTTGTCACCAAGGCCACCAAAACGGGTGCCAAAATAGTCTACATATGGGATAAACATACAGACCCAGAGAAGGGCTTTTCTTATATAGTAATTGTTCTTGCTTTGGATCAAAATGTTTCTTTTTAACGAAAATGCTATTTCAAACAACAGCAAAATAGTTTAGACATAAAAAGATTGCTTTTTGAAAATACATTTTTGGGAACCAATATTTTATTGTTCCGATATACTATTATTGTGGCACAGTTTTTCTCCCCTTCGTATGTAATAAGTTTGTATTATTTCAAATGATCACTTGAAAAGCATTTTCTGTTTCAATTTCCATTAAAATGCATACTTAATTCCGATCCAAAATAAAAACGATATCGTTACTCTACGATATCGTTACATCTATTCCATTTTTTGTCGGTAGCCCACCATGAAGCTTTCAACATGTGTCACCGATTTCCTTTTTGTTGAAAGCCCACCAAGAAGCTCTCAACTGCTCTGAAACAATATACATATTTCTCGTAATAAAAGTTTCAGCACATCGTGTAGTCTAGAAAACTCAGGAAATCTACATATATGGTGAAAAATATTTCCGGTAGTCAAACTTGTATGTTGTTTTATTTATTGTTTGGCATTCTTTTTTGATGCCTGTGTGGGTGTTTACAGACATTCTGGCATTACGGTTTGCCAATTGTGAAATTCTTATTTCCACATCATTTTGGTTTTATCGAATGCAATTGAAATGATAAGGATTCCTTTCCGTAATGTTGTATTTGGGGTATTGTTTGCCGATCTTTTTGGTTGTGTACTTCGGCTCAGTTGAAAGAAGATTTTGAGCGAGTCAGACAGTTGGAACAGCGAATTACCAATGCAAGTACATATTAGATGTTTTGCCATATCAGGGTTTTCATAAAACACGAAACGAAGTGGCTCGTGTGGCCGGTTTCTGTCACAACAGTTCCCGAGTTTTAAAGAGGGATGTTAAGCAAGAAAAAATTTTCCTGGTGTATTTTCAAATTTATGGAAGTAATTTAAATAAACAGATTGATGCTGAAGATTTTGTCTCCTCTTCATGTGGATTGTCTTGTGTTCTGTCAAATATTTCTAGTTATCGGATTTCTCTGTTCCGAATCAACGTAAAGCTTGAAAAGTATTTAGTATTCACGCTCATCTTCCGGGGATAATTGACCGGACGAGTTTTTGTTGCTTCATCATTTATCACAAGTTCCAGTTTCAAAACTACATAATGTAACATCTATTCCATTTTTTGTTGGGGGCTCACCATGAAGCTCTCAACACCTGCCACCCATTTTCTTTTTGTTCAGAGCCCACCAAGAAGCTCTCAACCGCTCTGAAGCAATACACATATCGCTCGTAATAAAAGTTTCAGCATATCGTGTAGTCTATAATATTTAGGAAATCCACAAATATGGTTTTCATCAAGAGATGAGAAAATATTTTTACCAAACAACCAAAATTATAGAACAAATCAAAAGTTTTATTTCAAAATGCGCATAACCAAAAATTTCTAACAACTACTGTAGTTTTTCATCATAATTGATAAAGTATTTTAATTTTTTTATTCCATTTAAAAGATCATTTTTATGGAGATAATACACATTTAAAGATTTAAAAGTAATGCAACTGTTTGAATAACTAAAATTGAAACAATAGATTAACAAATTAAAAGAAAAGCCAGCATTTCACCTATTTTATGTTGCATTCTAAGAAACCATTTTAAGAACCATTTCAATATCATCAAGGCTGATAATCAAACCTTTTGTGGTGATTATATGTATTTTTTACAAAGAATCACCTATTTTCCACCACCTTTTTAAATTAGTGTGTACCATCGTCTAAAAATTATTACTCAGAACTTTATAAAAATCATTGTGCATCACCTTTTAAAAATTAACATGTACAACTTATATAAAATTTTGTTTATACTTTGGCTTATTTTTGGAAAATAACCCATTCGAAACAAAACAAACAAAAAGAATGGCTTTGATTTTGAAAACATTATAAGAGAGAATAGAAATGCTTGCATTTCACAAACATGGAAAATTATAATAACGTTTACATTTGATAAATAGCATTAAAAAATAATAAGAAGGTTCTTACATTTCATAAACATGCCCCTGTTCTACTCGTTCTTCCACATCTGCCAGGCTGCGAACATGGAGGGGTGAATGTGGCAGGACTCCATGCATCCAAGGCAGCCCATATAAGGACAAGAAACCGTTTATAACGGCCACCACAAACAGATCTAAGTGATAGGCAGGTCCTTTCTTCAACCTAATAAGATATATAGCAGTTAATAAAATACGAAAATTACACGTTGACTATATACAGGGTGTATAGTTCTAATAAATAAAATAATCCTTCTAAGAAAGATGGTACACCCATAAAAGTTAGGTGTAGGTATGATAAAGTGAATAAGACACATTCCATGACAATTTTGATAGTGCAACTAGAGGTGATAGAAGGAAATTCACATTTCCAAATATCCTGCTAAGAATAATTCAAAAAAGTGTTAAAAAATAAGGTTGAAGAGCGTCATTTAATTAGTGTGAAATGACATATCGCATGCACCAAAAGAAAGTAAGGAAGACAAAAAACGCTGTTAAACCAGTATCATTTCTGGCCACTGTAATATAGCACATATTGATATGTAAATCTCTATACGTTGACCTCCAAGACAACGAATCTCCCCAAGACGAAACATGAAAAAGCACTAATTTTGTTTTGACAGCTATTGCCCCTTTAGAGAACTGTTTGTCTTGAAACGAATTTAAATGATTCATGTGACTTCATGTCTCTGATAAAATGTCTGTGATAAAAATGTTATATATAGTACTATAATACTTTTAAGGAACGAGGTTAAATAAAAGCTATTAACTTTGATAAAACAATGTATTTCTAGCAATAGATTAAAATGAATTTATCATACTGCATTAATATTAGAGTTTAATTCAAATTTATTCTAGTATTCTCTTAAACAAGGCTTATTACGTAAGCTTTTATAAGAGAAGCTTACATAATAATTCTATTCTTTCAATTTGCAACAATATATTTGTAAGTATTGGGATTGTCAAAACTTGTAACCATCAAACGAAGAATCGAAATTGATTGAATGTCTAACACTACATGAGTGCTTTATTGTCAAAGCCCCCCCCCCCCTTTCTTATTCCAGAGTTTAATGTGTTTAAAGAAACACCTTCACACTGATATGTTTTTAAAAGTAAATTTAACTTGCATACATTTTAATTGTGATGACATATTAAAGAAGCACATATTACTGTATCACAAATTAGATTTTTTAACAATATACAACTATATCACTATAATTGGTTTACTTTGAAATTTATTTTATTTTTATTGTATATTTAAAAGCATTATTCTGTCAAGATATCCATAGGTTACAAGAAGATTGTCAACGAATTCCATGGTACAAAAGGGTTAATAATCTTTGTGCTAGATAGTTCTAATTAAGAGCAGACGGCAGTATAATATTTAAACCAGAGTTCGTGAATTTGAAGGAGGTTTGAGACACTTTTTAAACTCCCAATAATTTTTTTGCAGATTCCTCGAACCCCTAATATTTTTGTGTGTATTTAGTTGGGAAAATATATGCATAAATTTTGTTTTGTTATCAATTCTTCAAGTTTTTCATTCTTCATTTCTTATATAAAGTTGTGTATAGAAATTTACCCTTCAGACAGTTTATTATATTCTGGATGCACGATTTTAACTCAAAAATAATTTAAAGATAAATTTGTTGACTTTTTTAACATTGGTAAAAATACCCAAGAATAAAATTTACATATTGTTTTCTTACTTTTATAAAGATAATTGAGTTGGAAATTTACACAGTGTCTTCATATTGTATATATATAACGTTGAGCCTAGAAACGCAAAATAAATGAAATAAATAATTATCTGGAGAAGAAAAAATATTTTTCTGTACTTAACTATTCGCTTCATTTCAGCATTTCAGAAGTCTTATTGTGACAGATAATCTGACTAAATTAAACTTAAACTAGACTTCAATATTTTGAAATATACAGGGTATCCAGAAAGTTCCGGAACGGTGCAATATCTCGAGAAATACACTTCGGATCAAAAAATAAAAAAACACGTATTCAATATTTTTAGAAATCTCTCCAATGATACCAAAATTGACAACTTTGGGCAACTTTGAAATCTTCAATGGGAACCCCCATTTTTTATTGCAGATTTGGATTCTCCAGAAAAAATTACATACATTTGACCTACGATTTTTGCTCCCACAAACGGTGCTATAATCGAGAAAAACGGAAGTAGGGCACAAACGTTTAAAAATGGGAATGTTTTGGGAAATGCACTTCGGATAGAAAAATAAAAAATTACGTGTTCAATATTTTCAAAAAAACTATCCAATGAGGCTAAAATTGACCCTCCCCCCCGCTAACCGTTCACTTCAGCGACAACTGTTGACTTCAGTTTAGAAAACGGTTCAAAACTACTTTTATCACTACCCAGGAACAACGATGTGGACGTAGTAGTTTTCTGTTCCCTTCGGGGTGCTTGATTAACATGAGTCCCCTTGCCTCTCATGATCAGGGTGCTTTTTTCTGTAACTCCCCTTCCCTCTCATGATCGGGGTGCTTGAATCAAAATCGTAGGTCAAATGCATGTAATTTTTTCTGGAGAATCCAAATCTGCAATAAAAAATGGGGGTTCCTATTGAAGATTTCACAGTTGCCCCAGGGGGGAGGGAGTCAATTTTGGTATCATTGGACAGCTTTTCTAAAAATATTGAATACGTGTTTTTTTTTATTTTTTGATCCGAAGTGTATTTCTCGAGATATTGCGCCGTTCCGGAACTTTCTGGACACCCTGTATATAGGTCGTTCGATTTAAAATTTCCAGAACCCCAAATAATTTTTCAAGCCAGCGCCTAACTTATTCACAAGCGCATTAACTTATTCATAAGTTGATATACCAAAGAAACTGAAGAGGCTGATGTAATTAAAAACTTACTTGTTACACGGGTTATTAACCATGGCAGCTGAAATATTCTGGTCCATGAAAAACAGCAGCGAAAGGGCAAAGCCCATGCCCATTGCTGCTATAGAAGCTGTCCACGGAAGCTTCTCTACTGGGGCGCGAGTTAGTGGCAAACTCACATTGTAACGAAACTGATCGGCTGAAAAAGAAAATAAATTAAATTTATGTGCAATCCAAAGATTAAATTTGATGTTCCCAGAACTTAATTTTAAAAATACTTATATTAATATGTCTGAACTGAAATACGAAATAAATACGATTTAGTGGAATAAACATTTGATGCATCCAATGCATGATTTTTACAACAAACTAAAAAAAAAATTGATTTTGTGTGAGTTTTTAATGACTCAGTCTTGCTGAAAAATGAAAAGTTTTCTTGTAATTGCAAATTGACAAGTATTTATGCCTCAGCGCATTTAATAATAGCGAGCACATAAAATTTTGAGGCTTTTTCAGTTTTATTTTAAATCAAAAGTAGGCAATAACTCGAAAACAATGCAAGTTAGGGTCATATAAATGATGTCACTTACATTTAAATAAAATAATACATCGGTACATTTTCAACATTTTTTTTACCATAATTATTTTCTTCTAAATTTTCTAAAATATTAGAAAAAAAAATTCTGGGTATTTTCCTTGTCCTATCTTTTTGCAAATCAATAAAGTAAGTCTCTTACGCTTACAAAAATAGCAATATCGAATTTTATTTGAATATCTCAATTTGTTCGAGAGATATCGAACTCACACGTTTAGATAACGTTATGAAAAATTTGTTTCGTGTTTATTAATGCAATGGCAAAATCCTTTTAAACATCACCTGATAAGTTTTATGTTTTGATTGGAGGATTTTTGCAAAATTTTACAAATCCATAGGCGAATTTAAAGCCAGGTGAGCAGTTAAAACTGCAATTTTCCAAAATATGAAGGTTTGTCACACATTTTCGAAACCTTTGAAGATAATCAAGATGACATTACCTTAATTTTGAATTTGTCAATCAATTTGGTATAAAAATATCTATATATATTGAACTAAAACCGTCATTCATTTTGGTTATGCAAACAAATCTATGGGTGCAATCTTTTCCTACATACATAGGAATACGGAACCACCATACTACGTATACCCCACGTATCCCCCAATACTATACTACGTATCCCCCATACTACGTTCCCTACATACTACGTATACGGAAAGTATTGTAAAGGGGTTCAAAATTTCAATTCGAATTTTCGACGACAGAGCATGTTTCAAGCATCTCTGAACTCGAATCGAATGTATTTTTAGGTGACGTCCGTTTGTACGTGCACGTGTGTGTCCATGCATGAGTCCATGAAAGCGATATCTTACGAAGGAATGGAGTATTTTGAACATAATTTGGTACTATTATTACAATCCGAAAATAATTGAACCTGCTAATTTTAAACGTGAGCGAACGTTCGAGTAACTACGAATTTTTGAATGAATTATTGAACAAATCAGGATTCATGTGAAGTTAATAATCATTTTATTGTTGAAATAGTAAAGATTTCATGTTTTCGGGAAGAGTTTATATATTCCTATGATGCCACTAGATGGCAGCACTATACAAAATATTACTCGAGATTGTCCCTAACCAGGTTCTTTAGTTTTTCGTGTCTCACCAAGGTCTTCACCAGTTGGGTACGGATGCTCTCGAGCACATCTATTGTTGCTTATAAGTTTGTACATAATAATAAATTGTTAGTGTTGCTTTAAAGCTTGTCTCCACAAAAATTTAAACGTTTAAAATATAACTTCTTATTTTAAAAGGAATGACACAAACGTTAGAGCGCTAGTTTGAACCTTTCTCGAAATATAGCACGTTTTTCACATAAAGTTATCTAAAAAATTACATAAAATTAAACAGCAGTAAGTAGGGTCAAATATGTAACACTTGGCGAAAAACTGGTGACATTGAAGATTAATTTGACAAAATATCGCCAATTTGGCGCATGGGGTCAGCAAACTTGAAAAAAAGAAACAATCCTTTCTCTAGGAGAGAAAGTTCACATGCGCAGCCCACTGTGGAGAAACCGCAATTCTTCACACTTCATTAAAGTTAATGCGTTTCATTAAAGTTAATGCAATTTTTTGCGCGTTTGCTTAAAAAATCATGAAAAAATAAAATAATGCATTAATTAAGAAAAGCTTTTTTTTATATCAGAATGCGAAAATACATACACAACTTTTTGCCAAACTATAGAATTGTGCTAATCCTACTTTTGTGATGTGGCGAAATAAGCATCAGATATGTAAATTTCAATGTATTTAAAAAAATAAATAGAAAAGATTCAGTTTCAATATCGTTAGAAAGAATGTTTTTCCATCTTTCCGACGGTGTCAAGATGAAAACCCTGTGATAATATTTTCAGTCTCTAAAGAACCGATTTATGTAAAAAATGTGCTAATCCTACTTTTTCTGATGTGGCGAAATAAGCATCAGATATGCAAATTTCAATGTATTTAAAAAAATAAATAGGAAGGATTCAATTCCAACATCGTTAGAAAGAATGTTCTTCTATCTTTCCGACCGTGTCAAGATGGAAACTCTGTGATAATATTTTCAGTCTCTAAGGAACCGATTTGTTGTTGAGACCCAGACCGTCCGACCTACCAGAAAGGTGTAAGGTAACTGTATGGACGGCCGGGAAGTGCCACCCAATTTAGACCGGAACCCAGTGGGGGAGGCATCCACAGGGACCGTACCCTCCTTCCCCTACCACCAACCTCTCGGAAGGACTTACGGACCCACATGTTTAACGTGATCGTACTCCGCATGAACACGGCGGCATTTGTGGTAGCGTGCAAATCTAGCGCGCAAACCACGGGGATACCGCACCCAAGATGGCCAACAGCACGCGGTGTTCCGAGGTGGTCACCCACCAAGTACTAACCGCGCCCGATGCTGCTTGACTTCGGTGATCTAACGAGAACCGGTGTTTTCAGCACGGTACGGCCGTTGGCCCAGGAACCGATTTGTGTAAAAATTGCTCAAAATCGAACATAAAATAACTAAAAAACTAATTCGAATTTTAAAAAAATCTTGCCGAGGCATATTTTCGCGAGTCCTGAAGTGCTTCTGTACTAAATTTCGTTGCTGTCCTAAATAATTTCGCTGCTTAGATTTCTTGCCACAGACTACATACACACACACGCAAACATATTTTATGTACTAAACCGAATTACTCGGCATTGCCTTAGCTCTAAATAAACGTCCACTACATATAAATCATTACAAAAGTGCATTTGAATACAATTTAAAATGGCTTTGATCCGAAAACTGCACGCTTCAAATCGCATTCTCTTTCGCAAAAGCATAAGAGAATTATAATTGGCCGTATATTCAACACACCGCTCATGCAAACGCGAAAGGAAGTAAATAGCTCTTACCATCCTGCTTATTCTGGGCATAGCTCCGTAGGAAGTGGCTTCAGTAGCAGAAGGGCCGGAAAAAAAAAGAGTACTATTCCCTGGCGCGCAGAGAATGGCTTTAATTGATATAACAGATTTGGCAGTAGGTTTCGAGATGCTTTCGGTTCATTAAAAAAAATCTATGACTACAGCTGAGTTACAAAATTTATAATTCATCAACGGATGAGTTGATGAAATTATTTTTTCTGGAGTAGTCTGTGATATATTTAGGCGATGCTGTTAAAATATGAATATTGGATGGTGTGTTACATTTCGTATATCGTAATATCGGAGAGGTTTAAAACTCACGGAAAGTATATATGTTTTTAAAATTATTAAAATTTGTCTATTTATCGTATACACTCCGTTCAAAGCTTGTTTGTAGAAATTTATTTCGTTCTTTCCGATGGTGTCACGATAGAAACTCTGTGATAATATCTTAGGTCCCTAAGGAATTGATTTGTGTCAATATCGACCTGAATCGGCTAAATTATAAAAATAATTAAAAAAACAAATTCGAAATTTTTAGGAAAGTAACGCCGAGGTGCACACCTGTGTACGTCGAGAGGTATTTGTGCACCGAATTTTACGCTTGTACGTCGCTTAGATTTCGCGCAACAGACTGCACACACAGATGACAGTTTTCTAACATATTAAAGGAAAATGTCTAAGTTATATTTGTGCGAAAATTGTGTATTTCGAAATATGTTTACATGTTGTCACCTACAAAAGGGCTAAATGTTACTATAATTTTCAACGTTAAACTCATTGTATTGTAGACGTTGTATTTCACATTGAAAGAACTAAAGTTATTATTTAGGGAAAGTTACGTGCTGCCTACATTAGATTTTTACTTTTTAGAACATAAGAAAATGGTTTCATGATTAGAAAATGTATGCATCATATTAGATGTAATTAATATAATACTTGAAAATTTAATATTTTCATTATATTTATCCTTTAGTGAGGAATAAATAAACAACCATTACTGGACACAAATTACTGGAGAGTTTGGAAAACTCCTACATTAGGACGTAGAGAGCTAAACTAATTGCCATTTTTGGCCTTCGAGTTTATTCAGTGGAAATGTGTTTGTCTAAATTCAATGTAATGTAGCTCAAATATTGTAGTTTGCTAGCTATAGATAAGAAAAATATGATGTAACATACTTGCAACATCCCTGAAAACGAATGATCCTAGGAAGCTCATCGAGATAACTGCTACAGGCAAGGCGTAGTCGGCCAGAATCTCACGTTTGCTGGCCTGCAGGTACGGCCTATAAGAAAAGAAAACATTGAAACTTTCACTAGGTATTGGAATGATAAAGCCGATCACATGAGTACAGCTACAGTGCTACTAAAACAGAGCTGTAAATTAAAGGTTAAACAAAAAAAATGAATTATTTAGTTCGACAATATATGTGGATTGGTTGATTATTGATTGAATCAATATCGCCCTCAAGAACAGAATGCCGTACCGCCCCAATTTGCATAGGCGGCCTATAGCGAACGCTTATAAAACAGTATTAAATGGATTGAGCTGGAGGCGTTTTTAGCTCAAAGCTATGATACTGACCTACCACGTTTTGGCCCCTGGATCAAACCCCGGTACAGCCAAGTCGGTGATTTCATGTCCTAGCTACATTCGCAATCTCCTGAATCAGAAGGCTGCGTGTTCATATCAAAGCGTGGTATGCTAGTATTATAGTGCTGAGCTAAAGACGTCTCCAGTTCAAAGCATTTAATACTGCCTTATGAGTGTTAGCTACAGGCGTACAATTTGTATGGGTGGCTTTGCTCCACGGGTAATTTTGTTAGGCAGCTGTCAATGCAGATGCATCATTTTGGGTACATATTCATAGAAAAATTAAGCGTTAATGAAAGTACTTACGTTTTATTGAAATTGTACAGGGAGACGGCAAGCCACACTGTACCGAACATAAGGAGTAAGAAGAGAAGGCTATTCTCTCGCTTGCAGGGGGCGGGGAGCGACACTTCCCCTTGCGATTCGTTGATGCTAGAGTTACTGAGCCAGAAGGGAAATTCCACTGTCGGACTACCCTCCTCCATACAGGCAGTTGAGAAATAGTTGTTGTTGAAGTCTGGAAACGCATGAACATTTGTATAAATTTTTTATTTATCAAAATACAATGCAAGTAATTGCCAATTTAAAATCCAAGTATTAAATACTAAATATTCCCACAAAGTGACAAGTAATATCAAAGAAATTATCTGCATTTATTATTTGCCACTAAGGGGGTGCAAGACCCGCATTTTTGTTTTTATTTTTGCGCCAATACCAGCGTTAAACTAAGGAGATGACGATGTGCACGTTTATCAGGTTAGTTTTGAGGATGCTCTGTTTAAGGAGTATTGAATGCACTGACAGATCCATGCAGTTGATTGAACAACAGATGAAATAGTAGGGTGTTGGTGATACTGGGAGGGGGGGGGGATAAGCATAGTGGGTGAATGGCTGTTATGTAGATATCCTAGAAGAATATATGATGTCTTCCGATGTTTTACTGTAATGGAAATCCAGGGTAACATCTCACTCTTAACTATGATTCAGTGCGTGGTTTTGACAAAAAGATGTCAAGTATCTATCTCTGATTGACTATTTCTGCTTGGCAATTTGCTTGTCAACTGTTAATCATTTTATGTCCACGCCTTCTTTACCTACGCTAATGGGTCGTGCTCTACAGGAAGTCACCCAACTTGTTACCAATTTTATCGGCAATTATTATTAGAAACGATTTAACCCTCGACATCGTAAGTGTCAATGCACTTTCGCGGAAATAGGAGGTCATCCAAAAAATCCTTGCTGTTTAGCCGTAGCCCACCTACCTACTTGGATCGAAAAATCGACCTATATCGAGAATCCACCTTACTAGATATCAATGGTCAGTTATGGATCAGCTGGATAGGACCAGATGAATGACAGACAGTTGTGATTGGGTCAGGTTGTTGTGCAGAAGCAAGTTGTCGAATGTGTAGGCAGATGAATTCGTGCAGGTTGGTGGCTGTTGATGCAAGCTTGGTATTATAGGGATTGGTTGTGCTGAGCAATATCGGTCAATTGTTGAGCCAGCTTAGTAGTTTTTATACTTTCTTTAGATAGGACTTGCTATTGATGACACTGACGCAACATTTATGCAAGTGTTCATGTACTAGTTTTCTTAAATGGCGAGTTCTGGTGAAACGGTAAACGTCTATATAATAAGTAAATTGAATTTTCAGAAATACTGAATTATCGTTAACTTAATGACAATTCTCCAATGTCGAAAATTGGAGAATATTTCCAAATTTCTCCAAATTTATCATTAATTCTGCTAAATAATCGTTACATGTGTTGATAGATCTGTAGTTTTAAAATTCCATCCGAGATGTGATGGGTCAGAGGAAGGATGGAAAAGTCTCTGCGATTGTCACCACCGCTGGGTTCCGGTCTAAACTGGGTGATGGAAGGATATAATGTATTCCATTTCCTATAATACACAGGAGTACCGTGAATCACGGCAAAAAAGGGTCCCTTTTCTGCCTGTTTATGAGCGAATGATTGTATGATCAAGTGCCTGGCCATTTCCAAACAACAGTAACTTAGTTCTCCTAAAAAAGGAGTATACGAAACTCTGATTTCGCTATATAAAATGATATGCATAGGCAAATACTTAGGATAGAACATCCTGTTTCCATTTATAAACAAATATACAAAAATATGCAGCTTGACCAACTTAGACGAAGACGTTAAAATAGTAGCAAAATAAAATATTCATTGTATTTCAACAATCGGCTAAATGCAATAGAGAATATATGAATTTGAAAAATTCTATATATATATATGACGTCTAGAAATTGAAAATATCAATGATTTTCCAATATATTTCGAGGCTTTAACAGATGTAACACAAAAACATAATACTGAATACAGAATACAAAAACATAATACTGAATACAAAATACAGAATACAAAAACATAATACTGACAATTTAGAAAATTTCATTTTATATAATTTTTTTTTTTACTTTTCTTGCATAATATAATATATAGAGAAAGCATTGTGACGGGGTTAAAAATTGAAATTCTGGTTTTCGACGGAAGAGCGCGTTTCAAGCATCGATGAACTCGTATGAAACGATTTTGAGTTGATGTCTACTCGTGTGCATATGTATGTTAGTGTGTGTATGTGAGCGTCTCCTTCAGTTTGTGAACGCGATATCTCACGTTTCCAAAATAATTTGGTACTATTGTTACAATCAGTGAATATCGGAACCCTTTTGATTCTGCACGCAATTAAATGGTCGATTATTTGAAAAAAATAATTAATATACCAGGACCTCCACAAATGATAAATAAATAATCACTTCATACGTAATATTTCATTACAGAACGAATGATACAAACTCAAAACAGTAGCATGAACCATTCTCAAGATATTGCACATTTTTTAAATGAATGTATTTACAAATTTCACAAGATTAAATGAGCTGACGTGGGTAGCACATGACTTTCCCTACAGACTTAAATTTACTTTCTTTTTAACACTTTATAACATAGTTGAAAAGTGTTTATGACTTTGTTCATTCTGTCGGTCTGTCTGTCTGTCCGTTAGCACGATAACTGCTGTAAAAATGACTTTATCAAAATGAAATTTTAGTATGTTGTTCAGACGGTCTGTGGGACCTATGGGAATATAAATAAATAATATCACCCAATTAGTTTTTTATTGAACCCGGGTTAAAAAAATGAAATGCATTGAACCCTATGGGACCTAATTTTTCAAACATTTTTTAAGCAAATTTAAAATTCACAAATTGCTTCGATATTTTTAGGACATATTCACATTATCCCATAAAATATATAAAAAATTTTCAGTAAAATATGTTAGGTAGATTTTTAATTAAAAATTATTTAATATAGGGAGAAAAACAAATTCAATTAAATTCGGACTTTTGGGATATCCTTCAGAAAGAAAAGAGAGATATATTATATAATAGATATCTTTCCAAGAGTTTAATTATTTTGTATATGAGAGAGGCTTCACATTTTAAAATAAATTTGGTAGATAAAAATTTTTCAAATTTTTTTAAATTTTATATAACTCTTCATAATATACTTATTTGATGGCAATTTTAATGCACTTTCCTACGTCCTAGAGAGTTAAAATTTGGTACACAACTTAAATTTGTTGAACATTTTATTCTACAAATATTTGGTGGATCTTTAAATATAGATCCTACATTTTTTCGAAATGGCCTGCAAATAATCCCCGTTCACTTCTATAAATCATTGTTGTAAAAAATTCTGATGTGAGCAGCATATGTCTTTCCCTGCAGACTCATATTCACGTTCTCTTTATTTCTTCAATAATAATTTGAATGCATCTGCACAAAATAACAGCCATAAATATTTTAAATGACATTGAATTTGCATGTTAAACTTAAATGTGGTTCTCATTTGATAGCTGAACTTATTGTCAAAGTTGGCGTAGCGAAAACGCATAAAAATGAGAATATCTCAAGAATGGCTAATCCTAGAGGAATGGAGTTAGTCTTCTACTTTTTGCTGTCAAAAATTACGTAGAAAATAGGAATTTAATTGATATAATTGAGCACACGTAGTCTTTTATTTTTATATTTAACGATTTTTGCTGGCCATTTCTCAAAAATAGCCGTTCCTTTTTCCCGAATTGTACTAGAATAACCTACAAATTTATATACCAAATTTTGTTAAATTTTGTATATAAATCACTTGTAGGTTATTGAAATATTATACACCAAATTTTGTTAAATTTGTTCCAGTAGTTTTTAGCTAGAGTGGATAAAGGCAATTTCTGCCGGCCATTTCGCTAAGAAGGCAGATTCTTTTATTACGAATCGTACTATAATCTAATGAACATCAGGGTTTCCTACAAAAAACATACCTACCAAATTGTATGAAATTCGGTCCATGAGTTTTTCAATTAGAGTGGATGTAATATCCCCACAGACACACAGAAACATACACAGATATACCCTTACACACACAGACGTCTTCCTAAAAATAGTTTTTTCGTGCTCTAGAAGTCCCAAAACGTAGAGATCCTTCGAAAATTCGAATTCCGATCTTCGGCACAATTCCAATACTTTGAATACATACACACACACACACACATATTATTTGTGTATCTGTGTATCTAAATTCTGTGCCTACGCAATTGCAATAGTTATGATTTTAAATGATCCCTAAACTTTTATTATTTCTTCAACGAAGCCTAATTTTAACTTATGCAGCATGCAAATATCTCAAGCAATAGTAAGGTGAGTTACGTAAGAATTGCTGAATTTTTTTTCACACAAAATTATTTAGCTCTGGAGTCTGGAATACAAGTTATATGGATGAAATATTCATTGATTTTGCATAGAGAATCAGATGATTTATATTTCGATACAGTTTTAAATATTTAAGTGAAATAAATTACTGTAGTACTGTGATAATGTAAAGGATATCACCACTGAATGTATCACATTTTAGAAATTTTTAAATAAAATTGCATTTCAGTTGGAAAGTGTTTCATAATCAATGCTTAGGCATGATTGATCTTTCTTGTTATTTCTTTTCTAATTCATTGAGTTTAATAGCACATAATAACAGGAATAATTATTTGAAATGACAGTGAATTTGCAGTTTTATTTTAATTTTCGTTCTCATTTGGCGAATGGAAGCATTTTCAAAGGTGAAGTGGAAAAAATATGAAAAAATAAATATATCTAGAGGACTGTTAGACCTGGAGTTATGGGGTTGGTCTTATTCTTTTTGTAGTCAAAAATTGCGTTTAAAACAAGCATCTAATTGATACATTT
This sequence comes from Amaurobius ferox, assembly GCA_951213105.1. Lineage (NCBI taxonomy): Eukaryota > Metazoa > Arthropoda > Arachnida > Araneae > Amaurobiidae > Amaurobius > Amaurobius ferox. The sequence continues at coordinate 92,222,432 of OX578142.1, read as the reverse complement.
GTGTTTTTTTTTTTTTTAAAAAAAGTGGGTTTTTATTTTACATTTTGACAATTTTTGCGGGCTATTTCATTTCGCAAAACTGGCAGGTATTTTCTTTTCGAATCATACCAAAATCTAATTAGCACCAAAGTATCCCACATGTGATTTATCTACCAAATATTGTGAAATGTAGTCAATTAGTTTTTCGGTTAAAGTGGATACATACTTTCTTGTGGCTCTTTTTTTTTTTCGTACCCAAATCTAATCAGCACCAGGGTCACCAACAAGTGACTTATCTACCAAATTTTGTGAAATTTAGTCGATTCGTTTTTTAGCTAGAGTGAATACATATACAGACAGACACACACACTCAGACTGCGGAGTACGATCACGTTAAACATGTGGGTCCGTAAGTCCTTCCGAGAGGTTGGTGGTAGGGGAAGGAGGATACGGTCCATGTGGATGCTTCCCGCACTGGGTTCTGGTCTAAATTGGGTGACACTTACCGGCCGTCCAAACGGTTACCTTACACCTTTCTGGTAGGTCGGTCGGTCTAGGTCTCAACAACAACATACACTCAGACGTTACGCAAAAAATTGTTTTTCAGGCTCAAGAGCGCTCGAAACGTGCAGAAAAAGTACGAAAACTTAAATGTACGAAAACTTAAATGTAAATCGCATTTTGATGAGAATTTTAAGAGAGAGCTTGAATAAGTCATCCTTTTTGGGCTAATAAGTTGCTAAAAGCGTCAAATTTCAATTTACGTTGATTTAATGCATGGATCTTTTACAGTGTTTTTAAAACTTTTTTTTTTGTCGCGTAATATTTTTGAAATTCAATTTGATGGCGGAACCCCAAATTGAGAAAAGTCTATTGTGGTTCAAATAATGCATTCAAATTTTACGCTTTTCTTTATAGGAAATTTTTCTCGAAACTGTCATGTCGCCGAATCCCGGGATTCCACGGAGTGCACTTCGCTGCGAAAGAAGTACGGTCATTGCATTATGTACAGAAAGTTAAGTGCTTCCTGCATGATATTTTTTTATTATTTGTATCAGATAAATTAAATGAAGATTGTCTGTCTTATAAATACATTGATTTAGTTACATTGGTAGGCAATGTGATACAAAATTTTCCTTCTGATTTTGCCATTAACATCTGCAGTTCAACAATGTACCCCCATATACTGTATACACAACCATCATTGCTCCAAGTATTATCATTGTTTTCTATAGAAAGTAAGAAAGTAATGCTATAAAAATTTGAAATTTGAATTATTCGAGTTCTAATCAAGATAAGTAATTACTAAATATTCTATTCCGTTATTTACATGATATATTATTAAAAAAAAAAAAAAAAAAAAAACTTTTTAAAGCCGTGTATTTGTATACGAGATAGACAAACAAGAAAACAGGCAGACAGTGAATTATACATATACTCGCATTGTTTTAAGTTTATTCGAAGAAATCGCCAAACTCTTATTTCAAGAATTTTTTGTATAAAACATTGTTAATGTCATTTCTTGAACTTTTATTACTTGTGCGTGACTTACGGCTGAAGAGAAATGAAAACTTCAAAAAGCCGACTTTCTTTAGCGAGACTCAAAATTTCTGCCTCCAAATAAAACGCACAGAATTTCTAGAAAGTTTCTTACTCTGAATTTCTGAAAATAATATTTAATTTTTTAGTTATTGTAGTTTTATATATCGAGTTGGGCTTCTATAATCGAGGAATAATATAGTTTGGTAAAGGTAAATAACTATTAATAGCTATCTAAACAATATTTGTTAATGTTTTGGAAGGGTACCGAATGTTTTCGATTGTCTTGCATAGAAATTCAATTAATTCGTTTCCTAGTTTAAACAGTTAAGTATATTGTATGTATTTGTTCTCAATAGTACAAGTTGACAACTAGTCAGAGCATTTAAAAAATATGAATGTATTTGTGATTTATCAGAAACAATGAAGTATACTGAAGTTATTTGTTCTTTTACCGGAATGTTTAAGAATATTGTACCGAATACCTTCAATTGTCTTGCATAAGAAATGAATTAATTCGTTTTTTAGCTCAAAGAGTTAAATATATTTTATATATTTGTTCTTTAGTCAGAGCATTTAAGAAATATGAATGTATTTGTTCTTTATCAGAAACAATGAAGTTGGAGTTATTTGTTATTTTGCTGAAATGTTTAATATTGTACCGAATTTTTATAAATACTGTACCGGATGTTTAAGAATATTGTACCGAATGTATTTTTTCTTTATTAAGAACAATGAAGTATATATTATGCAATGCCATAAAAACAAGGGCAGTTACTTTAATACTTGATTCTTTGAATAGAAAACCTTATTTAAAAGATTCTTACTTTTATACATGTCTCTTCCTGCATCCACAATGAAAGCTATACTGATGAATAAAGAGAAGATTTCTTCCGTAGACCTGCAAGTATAAAAACATTTTATAGCTGGATTACATAGTTTAAGCAAGCACAAAACAATTATTGCAAATTATTCTAACATACGAAATATTATTTCTGGTGTTATACAGTTCGACTTCCATACCTTCACTACAGTGTCTAGAGACCCACAAACCAATGCTGGACTGTTATCGGTTACTGTATTCGTTTACTTGATTATCGGACTATGTGATAAGTAATGGCTATTCGTATAATGCTGCTCAAGTGGAACTTCCTCGATTATATTACTGCTTAACCAATATTGGTTTGGATCGCGCTTCTCCTGCAGACAACAGTATCCATGAACCGGTTGTGCACTTTTTATGAGCTCGTCTGCACGGAATAGACAAAACCTGCAACGACATTAAGAAAACAGGCTATGTTACACAATTTTGTGAGCCTAAATGGGGATGGATACTTTCAATTCTACCACGCAACCGGCTTAAAATTTCTTAAAGATTAGGCTGACGCCAGAGGAGGCTGCAACAGTCAAGTCCATACTTATAAAACTCACCTATGAAAAGTGTTTCCAAAGTATGAGCGGGTTCTTTGACTTTAAACTTGTCCGTTTAAGTATCGTATAGTGTGAACTTAATTTTTACGAAATGTAAAGCCGGTCGTGTGGTAAGGCTAGATTTGTCTGCCTTGCCTGCAATTGTGGCACATACCAAGTTTTCTTGCTTCCATTGCACATATCGGCTATTCCATGCTGACGAGCGCATATCAGCGCGATATTGGTCCATTGATGCTGTTATGTATAACGGGAGTGCGATACTTAATTTGGGAATTTCTGTACTTAACAAGCTATACTTAACAAGACCCTAAACTCAAGTTTGAAATTTCCGATAACTGGACCCCTTTTCTCTAAACCATCATAATAAGTTATATTAGCCTTTATTACTTTCCCTGCAATAAATGGTAATGTATATGGAAAGTATTGGAATCGTGTCGAAAATCGTTTTCGAAGGATCTACATATTCTGAGTACTCTAGAACCCAGAAAACCATTTTTAGCGTGGAGTTTGTGTGTGTGTTTGTGCAATGTATATATCCAGTCTATCTAGAGAACTAATTGACCAAATTTCCCAAACATTTGGTGGATAAATCACCTGAGGAGTATTTTGGTTCTGATTAGACTTTGGTATGATTCGGAAAGAAGAGTCTGCCTTTTCTTAAGAAATGGCTGGCAAAAATTGCCAAAATCTAAAATAAAAGGCTACGTGTGCTCAAATGCTTCAATTAAATCCTTGTTTTATATGTAATTTTTTACTTCAAAAATAATACGATTAATCTTATAACTCTAGGAGAGAGAGAGAGAGAGAGAGAGACTCTCGAGATATTTTACTTTTTTGGTATTACTAAAAGCATTGGCATTACTAGACATTACATTTACATGTTGGCATTATTAGAAATACTAAAAGTATTATTCTCACAAGCAGCAATTTTATACTTGTGTGTTACCATTGATTGTTCTATTTTACCTTCTTGCTTGGAGTTCCATATACCTGTTACAAATACTAGGCCAAAAACAATTATTTCACAATACCACTATTAAACACAATTACATTAAGAGCTTTCCTGTCTATAAATTTATTGATCTCATTAATGCATATTATGCTGATATTGATAAATTTTTATTTTGACTTCTATCAATTTTTGAAAAAGCCTGTTTTTTAACACTCTCCAACATAATTGAAAAGTGTTTACGTCTTTGTTCATTCTGTCTGTCCGTTCGCACGAAAGCTACCGTAAAAATGACTTTATCAAAATAAAATTTTAGTATGTTGTTGAGATGGTCTGCGGGACATATGGGAATGTAAATGAATAATATCGCCCAATTAGTTTTGGATTGAACTCGGGTTGAAAAAGTGAAATACATTGAACCCTATGGGATCTAATTTTTCAAACATTAAGCAAAGTTAAAATACACAAATTGCTTCGAAAATTTTAGGAAATATTCAAATTATCCAATAATGTATATATAAAAAAAATTAGCAAAATATGTTTGTTAGTTTTTTAAATAAAAATTAAAATAGTAATTCATTACACCCATATTATATGAAGAGATCACGTGACCCACTTCAAAATAAAATATGGCATCCATCTTTTTTTCTCAGTGTAAAATTCATGATTTTTAAAGTTCTTTTAAATTTGTATTTAGTGTTGCATCCGTCCTAAAATTGCTTTATTTTTGAGTATTTTCTGTGCATCTATATTTTCCGTGGACGCAACTACAATATTTTGAGAGTTTAAATGATCATCAAATTTTGATTATTTCTACAACGAAGCCTAATTCTAATGGATGCAGAATGTAAAGAAGTAATTGTAAGATGAATTGTATAAGAATTGCTAATTTTTTCATGCAAAATTATTTAGCTCTGGAGTCTGGAATAAAAGTGATATGAATGAAATCTTCATCGCTTTTACATGGAGAGTCAGACGATTTATATTTCGATGACGTCATTTGAATAAAGTTCATTTTTCCGATGACGTTTTCAAATATAATAAATTTTTGTAGTACTGTGATAATTTAAAATATATCAGCGCTAAATGCATCGCATTTTAGAGATGCTTAAATAAATTTGCATTTCAGTTGGAAAGTGCTTCACAATTAATGCTTTATTCATGATTGATCTTTCTTGTTATGTACTTGAAATGTTTACTGTTTAGTATTCTGGCATTTTATATTTTATACTTTAATGTTTTGTGGTTACTGTAATTGGATTTTATCGTAGTTTCCACTCAAATTGCCAAAATAAATATATACAAACGATTACCCCCCCTCTCCCCTATTATCAAATCGACTGCTATTTAAATGAATGCGAAATTGTATAACTTTTATTTTACAAAGAAATATTCTAGAAAGTTGAGTTTGAATTATGGTCTTGTGTTTTAAAACTAAGAGGTTTAAAATTCGTGCAAAGACAGAAAATGATTCACAAAGAATTTTTATGTATGAAATATATAAAAAACAGATTGTTAGAAATATAAACCCATCTTCTACAAAACCCATCTTATCTTTGATTTAACTTCAACTGGCATTTTGATAGGTCACTTTTAAGTTTTATATAGTTCTGAAATAACTGAGCCGGAACAGTCAATTTCGAAGTTTGATAGAAGTCAATTTTTGAATATCGTGATAGATCTTTGAGAACCAATTCTGGCTCACAGTTTTCGTGATTTTTATATTTTTATATTTTTCTAGGGCAAGAACGTAAAAAATTATTTTATTAGAACCTCTCAGTTAATAGATGAAGAAAACCAAAAAGTTTTGCTCCTTTCTGAACACTTTACAACAGAGTTGAAAGTGTTTATGACTTTGTTTAATCTGCCTGTCTGTCTGTCCGTTCGCACGATAACTGCCGTAAAAATGACTTTATCGAAATGAAATTTTGACATATTGTTGAGACTGTCTGTGGGACATATGAGGATGTAAATAATATCACCCAATTAGTTTTGGATTGAACTCGGGTTGAAAAAGTGAAATGCATTGAACCCTATGGGACCTAATTTTTCAAACATTTTTTTACTGAAGTTAAAATTCACAAATTGCTTCGAAAATTTTATGAAATATTCAAATTATCCTGTAAAATAGATAAAAAGTTTCAACAAAACATGTTCTGTAGTTTGTTAACTAAAAATTAAAATAATAATCACACCCATATTATATGGAGATCCCTGATCCACTTCAAAATAAAATATGGCATCTATCTTTTTTCCCAGTGTCAAAATCGTGATTTTTAAAGTTCTTTTAAATTTATATTTTGTATTGCATCCGTCCTAAAGCCATTTTTTTGCGTATTTTCTGTACATCTATATTCTGCGCCAACCCAATTACAACATTTTTGAGTTTAAGTGATCATCAAATTTTGATTACTTTTACAACGAAGCCCAATTTTAATGTATGCAGAATGTAAACAAATTAAGCTGTAAGATGACTGGTATAAGAATCGCTGAATTTTTTTAACGCAAAATTATTTAGGTTTGGAGTCTGGAATATAGCTGATATGAATAAAATTTTCATTGATTTTACATCGAGAAGCAGACGATACTATAGCATTGCCTTTTTCGATGAACTTTTAAGCATAGAGTTAGAAAGTACTTTTACCTCCATGGTTTTGAGTTTTTAAGTAAAATAAATTATTGTAGTTCTGTGATAATTAAAAAAAATATCACCGCTGAATGTATCGCATTTTATAGATGTTTAAATAAAATTGCATTGCAGCTGGAAAGTGTTTCATAATCAATACTTTATACGTGATTGATTTTTTTAGTTTATTGAAGTTTTCTTTTCCATTAACTAATCAGGGAGGTAGGGTTACCTATTTCCTCTTACAGTTCTAAAAATTTTTTTTTTACCTCAAGCACATGCTTCTTTAGTTTTTGCGGCCTTGATTTAAAAAATATATTATATTATTTAAAAACAAAGATTTCAAATTTGCTTTGCTCATTAAGACATGAGTGCAGCGCAAAACTGCTTTTGTTCAATAACGCTTAGAGGGTTTCTGAGATCCCAAATGAGCTTTTGCTAAGGATTTTAGAAATGAGGTGTCACTTATCCGAAATTTGATAATCCAAAAAATATCCGGTAATTTATGTTGTTTTTATTTGTTTTGCAAGTTAAAAAGTAAATATGGATTCATCGCGTCATTCGTTTCACATGGGTTCCTACCATATAATATTTTGAAGAGAAGAAAAGTATATGCCTGTGTGCATAGAGGAGAGAATGAGATAAAGGACAGTGAATCGGGTAATTCATCCCATACTGATTTACCTCTGACAGAGTTATGGCACGAAGATTTGGGATTCTGAGCAAAATCTAAGATAACTTCTATATTATTTAAATACAGAACCCGATTTCACGCACAATCTACATCACAATGTAATGTAGTACGAAAATAAATGCAGTTTGCAGACGATCGTTTTGGAAATATTGGATCGTTGGGATTGTATAACAGCTGCCTCTGTTGGTTGTTTTAAACGACTTGTACTGTTAGACAAGAAATACTCTGTTCCCTTACATTTGTCAACCAGTGTATATCATGAGGATACTCGGATTTCTTTTCAATGATGCACAATTGAAATATTCCAAGAAACAATTCAATGTTTTAAGAACTACATTTTATTGTATACTGAATGTTTATCTATTCGCTTTATAATTTGAACTTGCTATAAAATAATTGATATAATTGACGCTGTTGGATTGATTCCCCATTCTAAAAATTTCAACTTTTTTGAAATAGCTAAGTTTAGGAGCTAGAGAATGACGCTTTCTTTTGAAAACTAAATATGTATAAAAGGACAACCTTATTAAATTAAGAATTGTAATTCCTTTTTAACTTTAAACTTTAAAATGGCCGTAAATTTGGTAGAATAGCAAGTGTTCAATAAGAATATCCATAAGACTACTTAGTTCCTCTAAAGTAAAAACAAATTTAGTTTCGAAGGATTGAAAAGGTGCACGCGAAAGCCCCCCTGGCTCCCCTACTATAACTTTTAGTTGTGGACAGACAGCATAGTAAAACGTAAATATAATATTTTTCCGGTCTGCTTTGCACTACAAATCCTTCTTTTAGAATACTGCTTCCTCTGATTTGGCTTCTGTCCGATCGCTTCATACATGTATTTGCAAACTACTATTAAGTAAGGGAGTAGAACCAGAACCGTCATATGACTTATATTTTTAGAACGTTAAACTTGTCATGTGATGGAGTCAACTAATTCATTGCAAGTTGAGAATTCAAACGATGAACTCTTAGTTATAGACAGTATTGGATTCAGAATTTTGGGGGCCGTAGATTAATAGTATTTGGGAGTGCGGTTTGTATATGATATGCATTATCTAGCAATTTAAATTACTAGATTCACAGACTGCCTTGACAAATAAAATATGAATTCCCATCCCCAATTCATTAGGTTTGCACGTTATTTCAATCACATTTTCAGAGGAGGGGATAGGAGGGGAATATTTTAAAAATGGGTACACAATTTATTTTATATATCTTTTTAGGAAATTGAAATATGTGTATGAATATCAGTATATCTTTTTCTAACAAGCGAAATAATGTGTTGTCATGGGCTTAATTTATATAAAATTTGTAATAGTAGAAAAACTGCAATTGTGCGAGTTTGTAAAATTACAGCTTTAATAGTATGCAAAACAACAATTTTAGCATTATGTAAAACAGTAATTTTAACAATATGCAAAACTGCAATGTATTAATTTTATGTTTTATAATGTAATTACGTATTTTAATTTGTTTCATCAAAATTAAATTATTTTACCGAATCCCTAATTGATACTTATATGTTGTTTCAAGATTACTTTTGCGGGAGTTTTGCAGAAAAATCTGGTTCCGCATAAAACATGTGATATTCAGGAATTTCCTGAAGCAATGCGTTGCATACGCAAGAAATTCTAATTTGTTTCATCAAAAATTGAATTATTTACCGAATCTTTTTAATTGATATTTATATATTATTCGAAGATAATTTTAGCATGGGTTTCGCAAAAGCACAAGAAATGCGATATTCATGGATTACACGCAAGAAAATTGTGGTACTTAGGAGTTAGGCGCAAGAAATACATGGCACGAAGGCAACAAGGAATTCATGCCCTGCAGAGCTCGGAGCCGTGTGTTTCTGGGCAATATATGTATCCACTCTCTCCCGCTAAAAAAATAATGGAATAACTTTCAAAGGTACGTCATTCGTGGCTTACTCAGGTGCTTATTAGTTTTTGGTACAATTCGTAAAAAAGGAAATTGCCTTTTATTGTAAAATCTCCCGATAAAATCTCAAAAATCTAAAATAGATTAAATATGCTTAAATGTATCAATTAAATGCTTGTTTTACACGTAATTTTTGACAAAGAAAATAATAAGACCAACCTCATTACTCTAGCCGTTCTCGAAGTTTCTTCGCATTTTTGGAAGGTTGCCATTGAAAATACATCCAGTCACCAAATGAAAACGAAAATTTAAGCAAAAGTGCGAATTCAGTGTAATTTCAAATAAATAATCGTGTTTGTTTTGTATGTGTGCGTGTGTATAATTAAACTCAATAACAAGAATTAGGAAAGAAAGAAAAAGAAGATTAATTTGAATCTGTAAGCCATGTGTTGCTCACATCAAGTTTTTATTTTCCACTCTTCCGCACTGTTACTTTCTTGTGTTATTACTTTTTATTTGTAGTCTTTATTGCTTGAGTTACACACATAATTCTTTTATTTTATCATGCCTTTCAACATGGTCTATTACGATCTATTATAATAATATATTATCTTTATAATAGCATTTTATTATTTTTTAACTGTTTTATTGTTGTCACTTTACTCTTATTCATTCTGTTTTAAGTCTATAGTTGATTTTAATTTGCTTTATATGGTTTTACGGGTAATGTAACACGATTTTACGAAGGAAAGGCAAGAATTAAAATTATCAGGCAAGAATTAAAATTAGACTTCTTTCCTCTTGTGACAGAAGTCCCGTATTTCTGGGTGTTATTCTGTCCAGTTCTAAGCGGCTATTAAAAAGTCGGCGCTTTTGGACACCAATTTAAAAATATCAAATCGAAAATCAACAGTGGCTTTCGTTAAAAAAATGCTTTGTATATGGCGAAGATTTAGTTTTTTTTTTAAATGTTTAAAACTATGCCAGTGTAAGCAATCAGGCGGAATATCGGGCTCATAAATTGTGAACGCGATAGCACATCGTAATCGGAAATGTTTTTAACAACTTATTTTTATTTAACCGTAGATATACTTTTCTCCAAAAACAAATATTTATACCAGACATTATTTATTTTTATATAAATATTTATGCCCATTCAAGTCAAAAATATTCCTTCTATCCACTTTTTTCTAAAACCAGTATCTGAAAGGAACCACTCTTTTATTTTCAAGTCAGGTGATACACTAACCACGATTGGGACAGCAAACAAAATTATTGCAATTAAGTTATTTTGTGATTTTGAAGCTACCGAAAACTTTCCTACTGTTTAAAAAATGAATAATATTTTACTTTTCTATGCACAAATACAGTGGAGCCCACTTATAGCGAGATCGGATGTTGCATAGTATCTTTTATTACGACTTTTTTTTTTGTCATCTTGGATCTGCAATATTTTTATAATGTTAAACGTATAACTTATAGTAACAAGTAGACGTACATCAGATATTGTGAAGATTTTAGTGTGAAAGAGATGAAGAAAAAAATTATTTCAATGGAACTTCTTCGGTGCATTGAATTGAGCAATCGATTAATTGTTTTTTGGAAATACGAAAAGCCAACAATGTTGATAGAATACAGTTTTATAGCTGAACTATATATATTTTCGTTTCATAGCTGAACTATATATAATTTCGTTTTATAGCTGAACTATATATATAATTTCGTTTTATAGCTGAACTATATATATATTTTGAAATTGCTTTCTACGCTCACATATACACAATATATGAAACATGTCATCCAAATTAGGACAAAATAGCTTGGGATTGTGAATGGCCAATTTTGGCAAAATAGTGCTTTATAGCTAAACTATATATTTTTTGGGGATTGTCTTTTGTTTTCATATCTTCATTTATATGAAACATAACCTTCAAATTGGGTCCAAATTGCTTCAGTGGTTTCCGGATTACGAAGGGCCAACAATTTTGATAAAATGCCGATTTATAGCTAAACTATATGTATTTTTTTGAATTGTTTTTGCGTTCATATTTACGTAATATATGAAACTTGTCACCCAAATTGGGCCCAAATCACTTCAGTAGTTTTCCGGATTACGAAGGGCCAACAATTTTGAAAAAATACCGTTTCATAGTTTCGCAGAGTGCACCTACCCTAACTTATAAGATCTTCTGCATACAGCAATTAATAAAAAAAAGATTAATTGTGAATTATAGAGTATAGCTATCCCCACATCCTTCACCAATGCTCAAAGTTTGTCTCTATTTGTAGAGATGCGATTGCACTGCAACTGTCTTAATTTTACCACATCTCACATTTCTAATATAGGAAAAGTTATGGGATCTAGAAAGGCACAAAAAATATACATAACGTTCTTATGGTACTTAATGCAAAACAATATCTACTGTATGAGGTCTAGCGTTGCATTATTGAAAAAATCTGATGTGGGCAGCACATGACTTTCCTTATATAATGCAATGTATTTACAGTCAAAAAATAATGTATAAGATCCACGATACTGTGTTTTTAACGTGAAATTGTACATTTGGTGATTTTCCGGATGACAATATGTAATACTATTTCAAAGTAACCAGTTAACTTATATTTCACACAACTCTAAATAAACAATTATCTTCATTGATAGCCTCCTCAAAAAGCGTTATAGTTCGTATATTAAAATACTTTAATAATTAATTCATCAATTAGGCGTCGTTTTCATTAACTTAGCATCATTTTTGCGATTTTGACGAAATTTTCGTCTATCTGGGGCAAAATATCGCCAAGTTAGCGATACTTTGTTAGATTATTCGCCAAGTTTGTCAGATACATCACTAAGTGTTACAGACAAATGGAGAGAAGAGCATTTCTTATATACTAGAATGTATGCCCGTCATATGACGGAAATCAGAATTTGCGAAACATTACTTCTCATTTGGCGTCATTTTTATCAATTTGGCGATATTCTTGTCATTTTGGAAACATTAAAAAGTCGCCAAGTTGGCAACGTCCCGCTAAATTTCTCTCTAAACGTTTCGGACGAACGGACGGAGAAATGGGCCATTCTTATAGTCTATTCTTATGTTCTTTCCAAGATATTGAACTTTCATCAATTAGTCGTCATTTCATTGATTCAGCGTCAGCTTCATTAATTTGGCGAATTTTTATCAATTAGGTGACATTTTCGTCAATTTGGCCACATTTAAAAGTCACCAAGTTGGAGATATTCCAAAAAATTCGTCACCAAAATTTTATCCAAACGTTACGGACGGAAAAATAGGATATTCTTATAGTACTCGTGGATTCTTATAGTCTTTCCAAGATATTGAATTTTCGTCAATTAGTCGTCATTTTCAATGATTTAGCGTCATTTTTAACAATTTGGCTACATTTTAGTTAATTTGGCAAAATTTATAAAGTCTCCAAGTTGCCGATATTCCGTCAAATTCGTCGCCAAAATCTCGCCAAGCATTATGGACGGAGAAATAGGTTATTCTTATAGCAGATAAATGAATATTGGCATCCAACTACAAAAGTATTACCCAAAGAATCTTTTCTCATGAATGGAACGAGCCAGATCCACGAGAATGATTTCACTAAATTTATCGCATGATATTATATGTGAAAAGTGAACATATTTCATAATAGTTAACTTTTTTTTATTTATGTGATTTTTTGATAGATTTATTTAAAAAATGTGCAATATCTCGAAAACGGTTCATGCTAGCATTCTAAAGTTTATGTCAATTGCTTTCTAATGAAAAATTACATAATAAATGAATATTTGAATAACTGTATTAAAGATTTTGGTTTTTTGATGATTTTTTTAAAAATTTCACTCGAATATTTAATGGGGTTTTTAAACATTCGACTGCGTTTAAAAAGAAACAGGCTTCCAGTATTCACGGATTGTAATTTTTGTATCAAATTTCGTTCGAATCGCTCCATTCGTTTGTGAGATATGGTCTCCAGAAGCTCACTGACACACACACACAGACATCACTTCGAAAACTATTTATTCGTGTTCAGGGGTGGTGGTTGAAACGTGCTCTCCCGTCGAAAATTGAAATTTGAATTTTCGACCCCGTCACAATAATTTCCTTATACATTTACTATGTATATTAGGAAAGTAATAAGACATGTTAGACAGAATATATATTCGATATGATACGATCAAAATGTAATGCGTGTTGTTGACCCGTACCTAAGTAGATATGATTTGGCATAAGTTTTGTATCCCATACCATAATATCAATTTCTGCAGATGTACGCCCAGTTCATATACACTATTGTCTATAGGCCAACGGCCGTACCGTGCTGAAAACACCGGTTCTCGTTAGATCACCGAAGTGAAGCAGCATCGGGCGCGGTTAGTACTTGGTGGGTGACCACCTCGGAACGCCGCGTGCTGTTGGCCATCTCGGGTGCGGTATCCCCGTGGTTTGCGCGCTAGATTTGCACGCTGCCACAAATGCCGCCGTGTTCATGCGGAGTACGATCACGTTAAACATGTGGGTCCGTAAGTCCTTCCGAGAGGTTGGTGGTAGGGGAAGGAGGGTACGGTCCCTGTGGATGCCTCCCCCACTGGGTTCCGGTCTAAATTGGGTGGCACTTCCCGGCCGTCCATACAGTTACCTTACACCTTTCTGGTAGGTCGGACGGTCTGGGTCTCAACAACAACAACACTATTGTCTATAATTTTGACCAGTGCTTCCACGTACAAGGGTTTCACCATCAAAACAACATGACTAAAGTAGGATTCGTCAGAAAAGACGACTGTATATCATTTGTTTTGTCAAAATTTTTGCGATCTGCTCAAACTGAAATTTGTTACTTTTATCCGATCCAGCAGTTAAAGTTCCTGAGACCAAAAACCTATTTTTCAATTTAAAACCTGATCCCTGCCCAAAGTACTGTTTTTAAATATGTGTAAAATAACATATTTGAGTTGTCCACTTGATTAGAGTTATATAAAAGTAGTTTTTATCCCCATGGTGCTGAAATTAATAATATTTAAAACATTTTGTGCTAATATTTATTCATTTATAACTTTCATACATGGACCTCGTCCGACCCTAAACTTGCCAAGATGAATCTGGTCCGATCCTTGCTAACCTCTACAAAGTTGTCTCCTAATACCACTACAGCCAAACTGCTTTTCAACGCCATGTTAGTGGTAGTTTTAGCAACCGTCGCTTGTATATTCCAAACATCAACAAACTTTATCAAACTGTTACGCTCTACAATGGAATATGAATTACTGTAATATCACTGTTGAATCAAGAAAAGACTGTACGCAGGTCCCAACGGGTATAACATACAAATGATTATAATATAAATCTGAAATTGCTATAATGTTTTATATCAAACCTTTAATACATGTTTAATGAAAAAGCGTGTCTTATTTCTAAAATTATAAATCACACTTTCAGGCATAGATGTACGTAATCAACTTTTTATAATATTAACAAGAAATTTATAAAGGAGCCCTTATATGGTAGCAAGTGGTGTGTACACTGCATTTTCGACGGAAATATTAAACATTGTTATACTCTATTGCATACAGGGCCCGACTTAGCCCAACTGGGGCCCAGGGCAGACATTCCACTGGGGTCCCCTTTTACCTCTCGATATACGAAATGAACAAGAATATTTTTCAAAAACATAATTTTATTCTAAAAATGGGTATGCAAAATATGGTTCTTGCATATTTTAATGGGAGTTAAATTATTGACATTTTTTCTTGTATATAGCCAAGATGCCAATATGCTAAATTAGTGCGGTTAATCGCTATGTATCCCCAAAATGAATCTATCCACTGGGCAAACCTAGTCCAATGGCATACTTTTTTTTTTTTTAGGAAGCAGCCGTTAATTTTTCGATGCTGTAATTGTTTAATTTAGAGCCCCTCCGATGTGGAGTCCGGGGCAGCTGCCTCTGTATTAGTCAGGCCCTAATTGCACACTTACATTTCGTACAATTATGCTAATTTTGGGAACGGGAAGTGACATCTCCAAAACTGGAGGGGAAATCCTTAATGAACCCGCCTATATTCTTAAAATTCGATTTTAAATCTATATCAGTCATCATCTAAGCCTAGTTTATAGCCAATTCTGAGAAATGGACGTTTCAAGGAAAATTTTTTCAATCGAAGGTGAAAAAAACAGACATAAAAGTCCTTAGTGATTCCACTCCTCTGTCTGGAATTTGATGCTGAATCAATGTCAGTCATTATCCATCTATAACCAATACTAATAAATAAACGTTTCAGGGAAAAGTTTTGAACCGGAAATGAAAATCCTTAGTAAATTACCCTACGTCCTTTAGAATTTGATACTGAATCCATGCCAGTTGTCATCTAAACTCTATAACGGAACTTGAAAAATAGATACTACAAAAGAAGTGTTTAACAAAAACAGTAGCATGGCAAAATTTTTGCCACCAATAAACTTTCAAAAGTTAGTCTTGGACTTTCTAACTACAATGTTTAGAATGACAAAAATTTAGTTTTTTTTTAAATGGCCAGACACTTGATACATTCCATCATTCGCCTATACATCGACCAGAATCGTGAACTATTTAGCCACCACATGACGTTACCCCGGCGCACTAGTGGGGGACACACTGCACCCAACAACGCAACATCATTGCCTGCAGGTGCGACTCAAACCTATAAACCCTCATCCGATGGGGGCAGGAGGAAAAGCTTGCTTAGACTGACTGTTCAACCACCGCGTTGGCAGATTGACAAAATAAATAGCAAGATAACGCATTTATTAAGTCCAAAGTATTTGAAAAAATTCAAATTATATAGAAATATTTTAGCTAACTTTACAGAATTTTTATTGGATCACCTCATTATTTTCGCGATTAAACATAATTACTAGACATTTTGTTAAGTTCTCAAAAATGAAACTTTTTGCTTCTGTCACTTACACTGCGTTTTAAAATCGAAAATGATCTTCCACCTTCTACAGAGGTAACCGTAAGATATTTAAAACGTATTGCATTTATAATGATCAGTTTTAAGAAATGAAGAATTATCAGTATCGCCATCGAGTATTTTAACGACGATTTTTTCCCCCAAGTCATTATTTGTTAAAAGAACTCGCTTGCATATTTCATTCCTGATTAGACCCTTTTGTCCAGGAACGGTTTCAATTTCACTAACTACATCATTTATTAACTTCATGGAATTCACTAACTTTTTTCGAGAGAAGTAATACTGTCAGGCAGCTTTGAAAAATATGCTTAATAGAATTTTAATCCCAACGGATAGAATCTTTAAATAATATTTGTTTATCAATTCGTAATGATCTGAATTCTCCCTAGTCTAAACTGTTAGCAATGCAAAACAGAAACTGATTCGGAGAAACACCTGTATGCTACTCTGTTTTATAATTTGTGCTTAATTACGGAGTTTTTCTTTATCCCTTCTACATTTTTTACTTATAAATAAAGTCTAATTTATCTAATAGTAATGTGAACATGTCCTTTTAAATTATCTCTTTATTCCACCTTAGAGTCCTAGTTTTTATGAACGCACAGCAGTGTCATTCGTCAAACTGTGGCGGCTACTTTTTTTTATAATATAGAGAGATTAATAAAAATCTAACACCAAGGAAATTGAAATTTCGATCCTATTTGACAGTATTTTTAAACGTTAGAAATTTATTAACCTCGCTATTTAATTAGCATTAATTTAGGCTTTTACCATAATTCTAAAATCGATCATTATTTTGGCACCATTTAATCTGAATCTAGAAAGAAAGACGAATACTTTATAAAAGGTGAATTGGATGTTTATAACGAGATAGCATTTACTGTTTGGATTTGATTTCTATAACTATCCCAAGTAAGAAAAATTTTTTATTTGCATCCCAAAGAAAGGTGCATTTTTAATTCCTTGAAAATAACTTGTATTTAAAAGTACTACAAAAAAGAACAATTCTTACTTGAATTAGAACCAAATATATTAAAACCAAATATACACATATTTATGTCATTCCTAGGAAAAAATATGATGTCGTATATATAAATTATTAGTGGGAAATGATTTTTTGTAATCAAAATTAGAAATTAAAATGAAAAAACTAAATTAGATCTAGACATACTTAACAAAACTTAATATCAGTGCTGTACATTCATGTGGAGCTTTTGAAAACAAATCTTCAAAGAATGTTAACGAAAAACAGATTTTAATAATGAAAGCATGCGCGTTTAAAATAAAATGCCAAAATGCATTTAAAATTAAAATAAAAATGTATTCTACATGAATGACACCAACATAACTAAAATAACGTTGAATGTAAAATGCCGAAGAAATTTTTTAATGTATCCACGTAAAATACTGATCTCCATATACAAAATATAAGCTTGACATAATACTTCTTTGTATTGATCTGCTACTTAATTCTTTCAGTCCCAATAAAAAAAATTATAAATCAACTCTATTTAGAATTTACTCTATTTAGAATTCACTCTAATTAGAATTTACTCTATTTAAAATTCAGTTCATTTTGAATGATATATTTAGTTTTTTCTTTGGTCAGATTCGAACACCCTATTGTTATCGATTGTATAAAGTAGGATATCATAAAAAATATGTTACAGTACATAGTTTTTAACACTTCCCAACATAGTTGAAAAGTGTGTATGACATTGTTCATTTTGTCTGTCGGTCCGTCTGTCCGCACGATAACTGCAGTAAAAATGGCACAGTAAAAATCAGACTGTCTGTGGGACATATGGAAATGTAAATGAATAATATCACTCAATTAGTTTTGAATTGAACACAGATCGAAAAAATGAAATGCATTGAACCCTATGGGACCTAATTTTTCAAACATTTTTTAAGTAAAGTTAAAATTCACAAATTGCTTTGAAAATTTTAGGAAATATTCAAATTATCCCATAAAATATATAAAAAAATTTCAGCAAAATATATTCAGTAGTTTTTTAAATAAAAATTAAAATAATAATTACACCCATATAATATGAAGAGATTGCTTGACCCGTTTCAAAATAAAGTATAACATCCATCTATTTTTTCCCAGTGTTAAAATCGTAATTTTTAAAAAAATTATATTTAGTGTTACATCCGTCCTAAAGCCGCTTTATTTTTGCGTATTTTCTGTGGATCTATATTCTGTGCTAACGTAATTACAATATTTTTAAATTTAAATGATCATCAAACTTTGATTATTTCTACAACGGAAGCCTAATTTTAATGGATGTAGAATGTAAACAAGTGATTGTAAGATGAGTTGTATAAGAATTGCTGAATTTTTTTAAGCAAAATTATTTAGTTCTGGAGTTTGAAATATAAGTGATATGAATGAAACTTTCATTGCTTTTACATAGAGAGCCAGACGATTTATATTTCGATGACGATATTTGAATAAAATTCATTTTTTTCGATGAAGTTTTAAGTTTTCAAATATAATAAATTACTGCAGTACTGTGATAATTTCAAATATATCAGAGCTGAATCTATCGCATTTTAGAGATGTTTAAATATATTTGATTTTCAGTTGGAAAGTGTTTCATTAGCAATGCTTTATGCATAATTGATCTTTCTTGTTATATCTGGTTGTATCTTAAAAATTTTATTTTATAGGAATGCTGATTGATTGTAAAATAGTATAAAATTATTAATTATCAACAGCACTGTTGTTACACAAAACTGTTGCAGCTGGTAACGAGAGAAGTAATAATTTCTGCTAGATAAACATTTAAGATTGCATTATTTATTGTTACATTATGATAAGGCAAGATGTGGTTAAAATTGTCATACACCTCTTACTTTTCATTTTAAGCAGATACATTAACAGAATTCATGCGATCAAAAGCTTTCTTATACAATATCATTTAAAAGTGTAGCATATATATTTGCCCATATTTTGAATATATTACAAATTTATTATAAAGTTGCAAGGACCCTTTTTTATAGAGAGGACAGAATTGGAACGATTTAGCCGTAACAGATAGATTGCTTTTTAGCTATATTTTACATTTTAATAAATATGAAGACAGGGAAAGTTACCCTCTTAAAATCTAAAGATGCAACTTCTTTTTCTTTAATTTAAGTTTTATTTTATTTAAGAATGTACTATGCATAGAGATGAAAATTGTTGTCTCAATTAAAAATTTTCCCAGTTAAATTTTATCTTGTGTTCGAATTTCAGCTTCATTTGACCCAGGTTGAGACCTAAGATTTGAGATTCTTAGAGACTTTATCCTTCCTCCCTACCTATTTTGTCTATTCCGAGAAGAAAATCGAAAATCCGACTCTGTTAGGTACGGTCCAGTAATCAATATTTTAACTGTGCAAAGATTCAACCTTCTAAGTCACTGGAGGGCTGCTTGAGAGACTGGAAAGACATGTAAAAAAACACAATTTTTATCCCCGGAAATCCAACTGCATTAGGTTCTGTCCGATTGTTAATAATTTAAGAGTGCAACAATTCAGCCCGCTAGGTCATCAGGGAAGCTTTTTGAATGATCTGAAAAACTTTTCAAATAAAAAATATCTCCACTCTAGGGGGTGTAAATCTAAAATCCCTCTACATTAAGTTCTGTCAGATGGTCGATACTATAAGTGTACAAAAAGTCAGCCTTTTAGGTTACTAAGGAGGTTTCTTAAGGGTTTGGAAAAACTTTTCAAAACCTCCCATTTTCTCCACCCCTGAGTACTAAATCAAAACTCCAGCTCCGTTTGGTTGTGTATCATAGTCGATACTATAAATGTGCAAAGATTCAGCGTTCCAGGCCGCCGGGTGGCTTCTGGGGGATTTTAAAAGACACAAACACGTTAGACAATTATATATCGTGATTTTACCATCTATGAAGCTAATTTATTGGCATCGTCTGGACAACACTCAACTTACATTTATTTCTTGTCTACATTTCATCCATCTCCTTCATACATTTTATTATACTCAGCTAAAATCGGGTGAATAGAGAGCAATTCGATTGAATAATCCTTTCTCTGGCGTTGTCATTTATCACTCAAACCCTTCTGTCTCGACGGTGGACAAATCCAAGCAAGAAACAAAAACGCCACGTGACAGATGAAAATCCTTTTCATTTATCTTGTATTCTTTCCACGGACATAAAAGCAATGCATGGGACTATACTTTACAAGTTCGTTGGATTACTGCAAGACACTTAGGACCTCGAAGTTTGATATTGGGCTATTGAAATATGGGGCAAATGTATTTAAGAATTCTTTATGAATCGGCTAAAAATCGCTTTAATGTCTTTGGGATAAATACACCCGATGTAAATGGACGTATCGTAACAGTGATGCATTTTTCAATGGGCTTAGTTGAATCGAAACTAAAATGTTTGAATTTGACAGCAAATTTGAGGATTACACAAACTACAGAAGAGTAAAATACAATTTTGGTAATAAAATGCATAAAATTAAAATGGAATTTAAGTTAATTCAGCACTCCATAGAGGAAGAATATCATAAAAGGCATTGCAAGAACATTTACATAATGTGTACTTTCTTAATGGAATAGTAAGATGATACTAATTGTGATTTTTACCACTTTTCTTAACATATATGATTTTAGCAATAGATTAAGCAAACGACTTAGTTTAACCGATGTAACCTAAGAAAAGTGTGGTGATCGTGATTTAATCATAAATCGAGTTTCCACAGAAATTCATAAAGAGCCCCTAGATACAAGAAATGACTTTTGTCTATGGATGAGTACGTCGAAAACCCAGACCCCCGAATCGTCCTGAGACTTGAGCAACAATTTGGACGGCCGGATGGACGGGTGTGTTGTTGAGACCCAGACCGTCCGACCTACCAGAAAGGTGTAAGGTGACTGTTTAGACGGTCGGGAAGTGCCATCCAATTTAGACCAGAACCCAGTGGGGGAGGCATCCACGGGGGCCGTACCCTCCTTCCTCTACCACCAACCTCTCGGAAGGACTTACGGACCCAAATGTTTAACGTGATCGTACTCCGCATGAACACGGCGGCAGTTTTGGCAGTGGCTGGAATCGAACCCGGGCCTACCGAGTGCAATTCCCGCGCGCTAACCACTGGGCTACAGCGCCCATGGATGGATGGATAGATGGGTGTGTGTAAAATTGCTGATCCTTCAAGCTGGCAAACCAGTAAAGCAATTTTGACCCAATTTGAGTGACAAGTTTCATATATTATATTGATGTGAACACAGAAAACAATTCCAAAAAACATATATAATTTAGCTATAAAACTGTATTTCGTCAAAATTGTTTACCCTCCGTAATCCAAAAGATCACTAAAGCAATTTGGGTGACAAGTTTCATTGATTATATAGATGTGAACGCAGAAAACATTTTAAAAATATTTATACAGTTCAGCTATAAAACAGTATTTTGTCAACATTTTTGGCCCTTCGTAATCCCGAAAACCACCGAAGCGATTTGGTCCCAATTTGAATGGCAAGTTTCATATAGTATGTAGATGTGAACACAGAAAACATTTCCAAAAAATATGTTTGGAATAAGTTAACTATAACACAGTATTTTGCCAACATTGTTATTTCTTCGTAATCTCGAAAACAACTGAAGCGATTTCGACCCAATTTAGATGAGAAGTTTCATATATTATGAAGATGTGAACGCAAAAAACAATTCCAAAACATATTATATAGTTTAGCTATAAAACTGTATTTTATGAAAACTGTTGGCCCTTCGTAATCTCGAAAACCACTGAAGCGAGTTGGACCCAATTCATGCGATAAGTTTCATATATTATGTAAATATGAACGCAAAAATGCACAGTGTCAATCGCTTCTCTATTTTATTAATTTCTTCCAAAAATTATGCTGCATTAATATTGTACGTGTGTCCTGAAAATTGTACTTAAATCGATATAAATTTTTGAAAATAGTACATAAAATGTACTTTTACTTTCAGTTTCAAATCCATTTTCTTATCCAAACAGATGACAATTCATCAAGAATGTCTGCAGCCGAGAATTCATCAAGAATGTCTGCAGCCGACAATTCATCAAGAATGTCTGCAGCTGACAATTCATCAAGAATGCCTGCAGTTGACAATTCATCAAGAATGTCTGCAGCCGACAATTCATCAAGAGTGTCTGCAGCCGACAATTCATCAAGAATGTCTGCAGCCGACTATTAATCAAGAATGTCTGCAGCCGACGATCTAAGTTTCGCCCGAATATCGGTTTGGACATTGAGTAATCGCTATGGCAGCAATAACTAAGACTTACATTTCAAAATTATAACTTTAGAAACTTTAAAATTTTGTCCTAATATATTTTATTTGGTATTATATTATCATTATAAAATTCGCGCAATTATTTAGGAGTATTAAAGGAGCTTATTTAGGGGATTACTCCCACATTATTCAACTGTATAGTTGCGTATAGAAAAACCAAGCGCAGAAAGGATTTTGGTTAAAAATAGATTATTTGGAAATTGAGTGTTGTTATCTCTATTTGTATTATTTACGTAGCGGGCGCTTATTTAGAAACTGGACAACGCCGAGTAGTTCGTTCAAGTATAGAATAAAAATTTAAGAAAAGGTAACCATTTAAAATGTTTAACTTATTATGTTTTTCATTTATATTCATTTTTTTAATATTTCATTTATATTCGTAGGTATTCGTAAAAACAACATTTTTTTATCGTCTCAGAAAAATAACACAAAGTAATAAAACTTTTCTGGCAAAGATAAGAATAAATTTTAACAATATTATCTTATGGGACCTATACCTAAACATATTTGAGTTCAGCAAACTTTGAAATATTTTACTACAAATTGATGCCAGCCCTTTCTTTATTATTAGTACTATTAAATTCTAATTGTAAAATTTAAGTATCCGTTCTTTAGCTCCTAATAATGTTTAGAAGATAAATCTGCCCAAAGCATGCGATAAAACTTAAGTGGTCTACTATCTTCAACGCTTTAATGTTACTGATAGTATTGACAGCAAGAAAATATAAATATTTTTTAAAGTAATTTCTAATTACGCATTCACGTAATAAAGAAAAATATCTGATGTGGGCAACACATGACTTTCCTTATATAATGCAATGAATTTACTACTTTAACAGTAAAAACAATAGGTTATTCTTATAGTAGATATATTATTTCCAAGATATTGAATTTTCGTCAATTAGTCGTCATTTTCATTGATTTAGCCTCAATTTTATCCATTTGGCGAGGTTTTCGTTAATCTAGCAACATTTAAACAACTCGCCAAGTTGGCGACATTCCATCAAATTCTTCACCAAAATCTCGTCAAGCGTTATGGATGGAGAAATAAGTTATTCTTACAGCAGATAAATGACTATTGGCGTTCAAATACAAAAGTATTACTCAAAGTACCTTTTCTCATGAATGGAACGAGCTAGATCCCCAAGAATGATGTCACCAAATTTATCGCATGATATTACATATGAAAAGTGAACATGTTTCTCAATAGGTAATACTTTTTTTTTATTTTACATGGTTTTTTGATAATTTTTTTGAAAAATGTGCAATATCTCGAGAACGATTCTTGCTAGCGTTCTAAAATTTATGTCAATCGTTTTCTAATGAAAAATTACATTAGAAATGTCCTTTTGCGTAACTTTATTAAAGGTTTTGATTTTTTAATGATTTTTTCAAAATTTCACTCGAAAATTTAGGAGGGTTTTAAACATTCGACTGCGTATAAAAACAATAGGCTTTCAGTACTCATGGATTGTGATTTTAGTACCAAATTTCGTTCGAATCGGCCCATTCATTCGTCAGTTATCGTCTCCACAGACTCACTGACTGACACACACACACTTTCACACACATACACACAGACATCATCTCAAAAATGTTCGATCCGTGATCAGGGATGCTTGGAACGTGCTCTCCCGTCGAAAACTCGAATTCGAATTTTCGACCCCGTCACAATACTTTCCTTATACATTATTGTATATAAGGAAAGTAAAAATTATTGTATAATAGTTTATAAAAGATTTTAATACGTTGAAAAAAGGAAAATAAAAGAGGAATAACTGCTTCTTGCGAATTTCGCAACTAGTTTCAAAGACAATATTAGATGCTGACCATTATGTCGAATGTGATATAAAAATTTCTTTAACAGTGTTCTTGATAGAGGGGGGTGGGGGCATTAATAACTATACAGGTAGTCGGAAGTAGACATTAAAAAATATAGATATTATTTATATACAAGAATTTTAATGGGTAATTCGTGGCTCCCTGGTCAAATGAGCTCTCCACATCATTTTGTAGGGCTCGCGACCTTTTCTGACTATTTTGTAATTTTTATTTTTAAGGAAATTGTAAATATATAACATATAGGGTAAATAATATGTCAACTTAAGAAATATGTGAGTTTGCATTATATCAAAATCCACTTATAAAGTATCTATACAGTTGAAAGTTTTCTTTAGTGACAGCCATTACCAAGATTTTGGTGGGCCATTTTGCAGAAAAAGGCAGATTCTATTTTTCCGAACCGTACCAAAATCTAATTAGTACCAGAGTAAACCAGAAGTGACATCATATACCAAATTTTGAAAAACTTCGTCAAATAGTTTTTGAGTTAGAGGGGGCCCGCAACCCTCCACCCACCCCACGTAGTTTTTGAGTTAGAGGGGGCCCGCACCCCCCACCCACCCCACCCACTCGCTTCACACTAAACTAATAGTTTGGTATTCTAGAGTGCCTGAAATATGTAGATCCGTTTGAAAACTCGAGTTCCGATTTTCGACACAATTGTAAAACTTTACCTATTCATTACCATGCATTGCAGAGAAAGTAATAAAATCTGGTTTACAAAGCTGACGAAATAAGATTGTCTTCTCGATATAGAAGAAACAATACTAGAAGGTTTTTTTTTCTTATCTTGAATGTCGTTGAATCTCAAGTCAGCTTGAACGAAGTTATCAATATAAATTTTCAATGTTAAGGCTTTTAAGTTTCAAATGATCAACCATAAGCCAGTTTGGTTTTCTTTGCGGAAGAGGGCTATTTGTCCTGCGAATTTCAGAATTAGTCTTTTCTTCTTGAGTTTTACCGTTTGAGTTGAGTTTTACCCTTTTTTTTAGTTTTACCAAGATACCCAACAAGACCATTTGGCGTTCTATTAGAAACTTAGACTAAAACAGATGTAAAGCGCAATGACTGTTTTAATTCCATATGATCTGAGGTTCTTGGGATGTGCAAATGACTTCAAGGAAAAAAATCAAAAGAGTATTGAAGCTACTACATTGTTCCAAGAGCGTGAACATTTTATAATGCTTCCTATATAAATATTTATTCAGTATTTTTGATAATGTATTTGAACTTGCATATGTATCTCAGAGCCTACGATTGGTTGATTTGTACTGCACTTTGCGTTGTTCATGATATAGGAAAAAAGGACAATATTATCAAAACTTCAAGGCTAAATAATACGGATTGAAGCAGAATGTAAGTTTGGGATCCTTGGGTTGCCTCTGCTTGCATTATAGTTTTATTTCAAACACAGAAAGCATTGAAATGATGCTGCTGCAACATATTTGGTTATGGAATTTTATCATGCTTCTAAGACGAGAGTTTGTTATTTTTAACAATATTTTTGAAGTTGATACACTATTTCTATAAAGTTTGGAAAGTACGGTGGGCAGTGCCGCAACAAGGCGCCCAGTGCGAAGTAATTTTCACTGCTCCTCTTTTCCTATATGCTGTATATAGGAATGCGTCGAGGCGCTTCCATATCCATAGATTGCGTGGTGTGGTGGCACCGTTCTAACTATCCTTGCTCCGTTACTGATGGCAGGGGTGGTTGGGGTATAATAGATCACAGTTTAAAAAGACTCTAGGTATCTTGTATATAGTTTATTAAAGTTATAAAAACAAAGTATCTTCAAAATCGCAGATTCATTGGCTACAAGAATATGTAAAATAAATTAGGATTATTAAAAACTGTCCGAAAATAGAAATTAGCATGGGGTACATAGAAAATTAGAAATAAATATTTGATGTCCTTCATTAGGAATAACATTAAATGCTTGCATGTTAATGGGGTGTATGGTTTAGGTAAAAAAAACGTATATGCTTAGTTAGTTTTGACCTAGTTTATAACATGACAATCTGGACCATTTGTATAAGTGGCAACATTAGAGATGTATTAATTTATTAAGTTATAGCTTTTTCAAATCAAATACATTTACACATAGCATCCGAAAATACTGTTCCATTGTTCCCTAACATGCTGTTCTATTTTGTTCCAATGTACAATTTTTATTTAAAAAAATATTGTCATTATGTATGCACATCTTTTGTTTTAATTTATATACTATATCTACAGTTGTACTTACTTTGTTTAATGCAAAATGAAGTTTCCAATACTAAGTTTTTTTCGTAGTAACTTGCAGAACAGCTTGTCAAAATTTTATTTTACATTTGATGTCACATGGCAGCCTACACATAGCCAATTGGCTTGGAAACTTTGTGGAAGATGTGTGCATGGTAGGGCCATATATTGAAGTCAAAAGTAGACATTAACTTTCAGCCTGTTATATACAGGAAAGTTGTTTGTTTGTACCCCGGTGTTCCATCGTACCCCAACCTACCCTACAGATCATTGGTATATCATGTATTCCATTTCTTAAGCTACTGGAGAAAAACACATAAACACAAACATACAATATAAATAAGGTAATAAAGGAATGATCATTTAAAATTAATTACATTTTTTAAATTTTTGCTTTGTCTTTCATATTTTAGACTTATTTTGGAGAATAATCTTAAAAATCAGACGTCATATTGATGATTCCGATAAAAAGTGCATCATGTAAAATATATTGAATATGTTTTGGACATAAACATCAATATAAAAGCACAGAATATTTACTTATAAAATGTACTTCAACTACTTTTATTACATGTGAAAATAATGAGACATATATATAAATATCCGATGCTTTATACATAATTTGCACAACACTAAATTCGAATTATATGCATTCACTAAAAATATAAATAATGTTTCACTGAAATAAAACCTATAGACACTGATTTAAATACATATGAAATATTTAAATTATTCATAAATCAAATGACCAATAATACAAAATCATGTTGTCATCAAAAAATTTTACCTTTGAATCCAAGAACGGTTGATGATCAACATTGCAGAGTAGTGATTTGAAGAATAAAAATTGCATCAAAATCCAAGAGAGTTGAATATTACCTTCTTTTTAACTCCGAAAACATCACTGACCTTCATATTAAGAGAAAATCCCAACTGTCTCCTAGATTGACTCCAAAAAATGCCATGTTCTACTTACCATTAGAAAGATAATTCCACAGTTCAACATAAATGACACTGATCCATATGACAAGACGGAGACTTACCGAAAATCTTGCTTGAATGTAATCTTTATCTGGGTGGTGCCACTCACAGATGAAATACACAATATAAGGAAGTACTTTCTGATAAATTAAAAAAAGATAAATTGCAAAACGGACCTGTAACTACAAATCTCCTGGTAATTATGATATGTGCGTCACAAATTGTTTTATTCTTTACTTGAAATCAAAGCGACAGAGCAAATTAAAGCGAGGAAATGTTGGAAATGTCAAAAGTTTGCGTTAAATATTCAAAGTATTAAGTTTAAGATATATAGGAGAATAGGAGTAATCAGATTTAAATGCCATTTACTTCTAAACAGATATCTTTGAAAGGATTTCAATGTAAAAATGCATATGGTCTTGATAAGATAATTTGATGTGAAATATAATCTCACTTATTTTAATTATTTTATTTGAACACAAGATATTATTATTGTACAAACTAGTAAATGTCAGTCGCTTAATGGTATTTATTGTTCCTTACCGTCACGATTTTGACAGAAATACGATATTGAATTCGTTGAAATAAGCAAAATACGTGAAATGATATAAGTGAATCTTCGCAAATATGTTCCAAGAAAAATTATAATTTAACAATAAATATCTATTTATTAAAGATATAGGTTTATTATAGATAAAAAATTTAATGACAATCACTATAATAAACTTGTTTTTTTTATGACACCACATCATTAGGTTACAAAGAAAAAAATACAATTATGGCATGACACAATAAATTTGATAATTTAATTTGGCTATTAAGTTTATCAAATTTTAAGTTCTAAAAATATATAGATACTAAATTAATTAACAATCAATACTATAAACTTGCTTTTTTATGATTCTACACCATTAGGTTACAAGAAAAAATACAGTCATGGCATGATACTACAAACGTATATTTTTCATTTGGTTAGATTAAATTTAGTGCATTTCAGCATGATACTATAGGAAACAATACATTATTTCAACTATTTATAGTTAAGGATCTGAGAGGTCTGCACGGGCTTGAGTTCATCCACAATTCTCTTGCAAAGTTTTTAAAAGTCATGTTTAGAGAAAGTTTTAAAATAAGGTTTTTACGTATGGTTCGGTTTCGCGTTTTTCATCATATCTTAAAATGCATCAGCTCGATAAGGGCCGAGATTGAAATAATTTCAGATCAACGAGCTTGGATTATAAATATGAAGTATTTTGCATCTTTGTACCTAGTTAGGGCTTTATTGAATTTTGTTCGGATTGAATAAAGTTAAATTAAGACCCCTGCAGACCTCTATAAAAGAAACAGCTCAAACAAATCTTATATATATTTGTATATAAATGTGTCAATAAGTGTTTCTTTCCACCATCATATCAAGTTTAATATAATGCGATATTTTCACCATCATCCTAAGTTTCTATAGGAATATAAATACTGTATTATGTTCAGATAGTTACACCCGTGACGCATTGTTACCAACAGGAACACAAGCTGCAGTTTTCAGTCTTCACTGGGAAAACAAAAACAAACGAAGAAACCCCCAGACAAAGAAACAAAATAAAATTCAAACAAACACACACAAAAAAAAAATCGACGTTTTAACAGCAATAATTGCTGTAAATCTAGGGTGAAATATCAGTTGGCTTAATTGCAGCGGAATTTACTCTAAAATTTAGCGATTTTTTCAGTCAGTACAGAACAACCTAGAGCGCCATTTGGAAAATTTATAGCGTACATAAAATTTACATAAAAAATTAATGGCGCCAGAATTGACAGTAATTTTTGCTGTAAAATATACAGTGCTCTTTTTTTGCAGTGTGAGGGAAGTACTAACTTACAGTTAAGTCTACTAACTTCAAACAAACATTTTTCTCTTCGTGTGAGGCTAAGGTTCGCACTAGACCTTAACCATTACTCAAATTTTTATATTCCAGTCTATACATTTACTACAATATTGTTTAATTGTATAAAACACCAAGGTCAATAGTGCTTTGGTACTACTAGCTAATCTTTGATATCCGAGGGAATTGAGACTACGTCACCTAAGTCTTAAGATGGATACTAGAGTTTATGTCGTCGTCACTTTACATAAGCATGCTCCACGGGAAGACTATGGAGTTCCTTGAGACATCAAGAATGCCATTAGCACAGTTTAAGAAATGCTGATTCAGGAAGTTAACTCTTTGTGAAAATATTTTGCTACAAATCACACACATAATCAATATCACTTACTCATATTATTAAAATTAGTTATGATTTTAACACTCAATTTTCAAATATTCCCAATATTTACGGTATTCAAACTTTTGGTTTTAGAGTAGTCCTTAATTCTATAAATATCAATGGTATACAGGGTTCCCAAGAAAATTCTTAAGCACCCCAATAACTTTGTTAGGAAAGGTCTATGAGTGTATACGTTAGGTCAATCTATAGTAGAATGACCGTACCCAATCGAATAAAAGTGATTGCAGCATCTCTGGCTTAGAATTTAAATAGTTAGGATAACGAACTCGGGTAACAAAACGAGATAGACGAAAACAGACAATTACAAAGTTGTCTTATTAGTAGAAATCGATTATAAAACTATTACAAAAGGCATTAATAGATTTATTGGTGAGTTACTGTCATGTTAAGGAATGATACAATAATAACACTTACATGAACCGAAATCTAGCATAGATCCTGTTTAAAGCGCCCACCATTAAAGATAATGCATATTTGAATTCGAAAAATAATATTATCGCGTACTTTGAAAAACATTGCAGGTGTCACAGTGTTAAGAGGTCCTGACGATACAACTTTTTGACAGGTATTTATTGCTTTCATTTACAAGTTTCGTTCGTTCTTTGTGTTGATTCCTACTCATTAGATAGACTTTGTGATGGACTCTTTCGTAAATATCGCCTTGTTGCCTAATTCATTATCATAATCTTTTAATTTCTCCATTAGGGGTTGCTGGTATCGCTTTTATTCGATACGACATGGTCACTTTACTACATACATATTTAACGTGCACATTCAACAACCTTTCCTTACAAAGACATTAGGGATGCTAAAGATGATATTTTCCATCCAGTCGCTTGTTTAATTTTTTCCACGTTAACCTATAAACCATAGTCCTTAATCTCTTGCTCGTTCAGTTTTATGCTGTTTTTTGCCAAGCAAAAACAGGAAGAAATGGGAAAGCTTAAAGGGGAAAGTTTATGAAAAAAAAGGCGAAGGGGGGAAAAAGGGGAAAAGCCAAAAAGGGGAAAGTTTATGGTTTTGAAAAAAAATCGGTAAAGTAGTTAGAAGTATTTTTAATATGCATCGAAAAGTAATGCATTGATTTTACAAAAATATTAGACATACTTTTAATTATTTTATCGCTTTTTTAAAAAAAAGTACGAACCTTCCTATTCACAACTACTATGCAATGCAAAAACATCGGAAAATATTCTAAAAACTAAACAAACTAGTGTTTAGAAACTATTATCCAAAGGTTAGAGGACGATGAAACATGTGGATAGAAGAAAAATATCCTCTTAATGACTTTCCTAGGAAAATTGTATAAAAATTGCGTAATATAACTAGAATTTTACTAAAAAAGACATGATGTTAAAAATATAAACGAACGTTAAAATACGCCATAAAACTAAAAAAAGGATGTCAATAGGTTTAGGAGGAGAAAACAATCAATTTTCTAAGCCACAAAGGCAGCACAACCACACCAGCAAAAGTAAGGAATATGCTCTACTGTTTGACAATAGTTAAACTTTATAATTGGTATTATATGTATTCATAGTATTAGTATTTATGTATTCATATCTGTTGATATTATCTGTATTCATAGGGTTCCTGTGGATATCAAACTAGAGTGAATTATAAAATTTTTATTTTAATAAAAATTTTATTTGTAAATGTATAAGCTGAGATACATTTACAAATTACAACAGGTAAGTAGTATAGCGGTGTAGCAAGGCACAGCAGAAAAAGTACTATAAAAAGGCCGGTGGAGTCCATAGAACCCAATGGCGTTAAATTTTTATTCCAAGAAAATTAATTGATTTCTAGCGATAATTCCTGAGAACATACTACATTCTTAGATTTAAGCGCAAAAGAGCATAATAAATTGCATTACAGCATTTTTTAATAAGCATAAGATCTAGAGTTTTGCTGTTTCTAGTCACCCTTTACTTGGTACCTGATCATTCAGGTATTCTGAGTAATGAGTTGGCTAGGAATGGTTTAATTATATTACACCTTTTGTCGGCTCGGAGCCAGCTTTAGGAATTTCTAATGAGTTGATCAGGGGCAATGTGTTTGATATCTTCAGGAAGCCGGCAGTATTAGAACTAGAATGATATTAAGGAGCCAGAGGCAGGTGAAAGAACTGAATCCTGATTGCACTAGTGCACATCATAAAGAACTGTTGAGGCTTAACAGAACTGGCATTAGGAGGGCTGTGGGGCCTTATTGGGTCCCTTTAAATACACCTAAATACACCTAAGGTTGTTATTAAGGAAAAGTTTATAAAGGTTGTCTGTATAGAGAGAAAACTGCCTAACATATACTTTGTAAATGTGCCGCTTTATCTGGTTATAAGATTGAACACTTGGGTCGACACTCGATCAAGTCCTGGGAACCGTAGGACATCCTTATCAAGTGTCTGCTGCTGTTTGCTTCAGCCATGAATCTTCCCCTAAAAGGGGGGGGGGATAGTACATACGGGGGATACGGACGCTGTGCTAGGCTCCTTTGAACCATCCGCCCCTTAGTTTAAATCTAAGTCTTTGCTGTTTTATATCTCCACATTATACTTCTGGGCTTGATGAAACTATGTTTAGAAAAGTATTATTAATCAGAAAAAGAGAATTAAAATTTATATTTTTAGTGCTGTATTGAAGACAATATGTATTTATTAATAGATATCACAAGAATATTTTTATCCAGGACTTTTGACATTACAGATATTATTAACAGATTTAACTCAGTTTATTATTATACTGAAAAGTTTAAAAAAAAACTGAGCTAAATATTAAGTTTTTATAATAATTTTTCATCACATCTGTTTTTGTTTTTCTTATGTTTCACTGTGATATTATTGTAAGTGACGTGCCTATATATATATATATTACAAAATATGACGTTTATTATTTTTATTATTATTATCAATTTATAATAAATTTTGTTTTGCTAGCATTTCTTACTTTCATTTCAAATTTCCACATCTCTTTCTTTTGATACGCGTTTTGTTTGTTTTGACTTTTCACAACGTACCATCTCACTTGAATGTTCGTTTATCACAAGAGGAGAACACATTATTGTTATTTCTTTACTTTTTGCTAATGTTTGGACCTCTAATAGTTTCCTCCATTTCAAGGTAGAAATAATCAGACCTATGGTTTGCTGGAGAAGTGACGAACTTCCATAATTCCGTTAAAGTTGCTTTCATATCTGTATATTTTCCATGATGTTGATTCAACTCTTTTTATGATATCCTTTTCACTTTCCCTATATACATGGTATAACATATGGGGAAAGTATTGTGATGAGATCGAAAATTAAAATTCGAGTTTGTGTCAAGCATTCTTAAACTCGAATCGAACGTTTATGAGGTGATGTTAGTGTGTGCGTGTGTGTGTTAGTCTGTCTCTGCTTGTGTGTGTGTGTGTATCTCTCTCTCTCTCTGGTGTGTGTGTGTGTGTGTGTATCTTTTCTCTCTCTCTCTCTGTGTGTGTACAAGCATGTGTGTGTGTGTAAGTATGTGTGTGTATATATATATATATATATATATATGTGTGTGTGTGTGTATAAGTGTGTGCATATAGGTATGTGTAAGTGTGTGTGTTTGTCTGTGAGCCTGTGGAGATGATATCTCACGAACGAATGGAGAGTTTCGAACGAAATTTGGTACAAATTTTACAATAGGTGACTATTGGAAGCCTATTTATTTTAAATGCAATCGAATGTTCGGAGGACTAAAATTTTCGAATGAAATTTTGAAAAATCATTAAAAAACAGAATCTTTAATAATGTTACGTAAATGATTATTTCTTATGTAATTTTTCATTAAAATACGAATGACGCAAGCTTTAGAAGACTAGTATGAACTATTCTCGAGATACTACAGGTTTTTCTAATAAATATATCAAGAATATTACATACAATTAAAAAGTATTAACTATCGTGAATTATGTTCATTTTTCATGCAATATTATGCACAAAATTTGTTAACATCGATTTTGTGGATCTTGTTCGTCCCATTCACGAGAGAGATGCTTTGGGAAATAGTTTCTCAGTTTGAAGTCCAACAATTCGCCAAATGTCATTTATGTATATGAAATGCTCTTCTCTCCATCTGTTTATAATGCTTGGCAATAAATTTGGTGAATTTGATTTGGCAAGTTATCTACGACGTGGCGATATTTATTTCCAGATTGACGAAAATATCAATGAAATTGAAAAAGTGAAGCTAAATTAACGAAATTAACGTCAAATTGATGAATTAATCAATAAAATATTTTAATATATGGACTGTATTGCTTATTGCGGATGCTATCAATATTGATAATTTCCAATTTAGAGTTGCGAAACACATAAGTCAATAGGGTACTTCGAAGTAGTTGTACATGTTATCCTCCGGAAAAGCGACAAATGTATAATTCAATGTTAAAAACTTTGTGCCATGGATATTATACATCATTGTTTCACTGTGAAGAAGTAAATTCCATTATATAGGGAACGCATGTTCTACACACATCAGATATTTTGATATCTCTTCGACATATCTTCATTGCAAAATTAGTGTTTATGTGCATAAAACGATCGTAGAGCACGCAAACAGAGGAAAACTCCCCAATTTCGAATATTTTTACATACGATGTAAAGTCTTCACTGTAAAAAAAAAATGTGTCCAGTTTTAAGTTTCGCTTCCACGTAGGGTGATTTTGTTGGATAAATTATTTAACAAGAAAGCTTTTTAGATTTGTTTGCAGTTCTCGAATTAGACTGGACTGGATTGTCTAGGCGTTCTTTTACATACAAGTGGCATTTTATCCAGTGCTAAAGTATTTTTCAAACCACTGTGAGCATTTTTGTATACTCATTGATCTCCACTTGTAACTGGGATTCAAATCCGCATCCTATGGATATTAAGGTCTGAGAGTGAGCAGTTTGGCCACATGTGGGCCTCGAAGCTCGAGGAATGTTATCTATCGGCAGAATGCGTTTATATCTCAGGTAAATCTATTGTTGGGCGGGTTTTACTTGAAAATCTGTTTCTTGAAGGAAAATAACTGAACTTTTTGAAATTTTTCATTTTCGATAAAGAAATCTCAAATATTCTTACAGTGTACCTTATGAATCAATTATTGTTATGCTGGTTATCGGCCTATGATGTACATTTCGTTTTGGTTAAGTATATGGATAAAAATGCTCGTAAAATGTGTACTGATGTCCGTAAAATAGAATCTTTAAGGGTTCCTGTTAAAAAATAAAGTTACGTAATGTTATTAGTTTCACATTGAAATTTAATTAATGTGGCCGATTACACTATAGCTTGACTATTTTTTAGGAAAAAATTATACATGAAAAATGTAATTATTTGGGGATAATTTAGATTAGTGTACGACATCCGTTTCATATTTTCTATCGGACAATAATTTTGGTTTCACAAAAATAATTTCTATAATAAGTTCTGTTCTACAAGAGACACAATTATGCTGGCGCGTGGTAGTTTCGTTTTGTACTAAAATCATTAGGTAGTAACAAAAATTCATTGTAGCTTTTTAAACATTTTCATCTCTAAGGAAAAATTCATTAACTTGATCACGCAAAACTTATTATACAGCGCAGTATACAGCAGCGCAGTATAATCAGCGCAGTATACATCAGCGCAGTATACGACAGTGTAGTATACAACAGCGCAGTATACGACAGCGCAGCTTACGGCGCAGCATCTTTCAAGGATACGATGGATAATTTCATCAGTGTTAAACAGACCAACAAATCGGAAGTGAAAAGAAGAAATCCATTTTGGGTTTTTGACCATGGGTTCACTGTCATCTTTAGCATTGATGAAAGGGATCCAACGTATCCTGGAAATAGGTGTATGGTGCATAAATTTGTGCATAATTATGTTGCTTAAGATTTCCTTATGCTCCTCAGAGGGTTTTTATCTATTAATGAGGACAGACAGTTTTATGTTTCTATTTCACAATTTACCTAGAAACAGTAAAAAAAAAAGTTTTGGGAACATTTGGTCAGAACGTAGGCGGACAGCTGAATGTCCATTTTCTCAAAACTATGTTTTTCTCAAGATGGGATTGCTCTTCCATTACAGAAGATAGCGTAGATGGTGGTATTTGCAATGGGAGAGCAATTCGAACTCTGGGAAAGCCTCACTAAAGGAGAATTTCTGCAAAGGGTTTGTTATAAAATGATCTTTAGTTACCCATCTAAAATATTAAATCACTAGAAAATGTACCCAACATTGCCCGGTATTTAAGATGTAAAGCTTTGATTAAAATTATACCGGGACATACAACAAATATTGTAAAACCAAACGACGCTTTTACGGTACGCCCGCTTGGAACAAAAAATAAATACAATACTGCGCGGGCGTAATACATCCTAAATAAGTGTGGGGGTGTATGTAATCCTAGTACATGGCCTTTGTAAGTTGAAGTTAAAAATTATGGTTTAAAAACTAAGCTCTGGCATAATTAGAAGCTGAGATTCAAAATTATTATATATTTTATGCTGCTTTCAGAGCACCTCACATTGAGAAAGCGAAAGAGAGCTATGATTAATTCAGAAGGAAAAAAACAATCCTTTATTCGAGAACTAAACTGTAAAAAGTTAAATGCTATTTCAGCAAGTTTTATCTGTTTTATCTCATTTTTTTGCACAGTACTCATAAGAACAATATAGTACCAAAT
Organism: Amaurobius ferox; assembly: GCA_951213105.1. Taxonomy (NCBI): domain Eukaryota; kingdom Metazoa; phylum Arthropoda; class Arachnida; order Araneae; family Amaurobiidae; genus Amaurobius; species Amaurobius ferox. The sequence goes on along the minus strand of OX578142.1, from coordinate 92,186,036 downwards.
TTAAAGAAATAAAGTTAAATATTTTAAATTCATAAAGCGATAATTTTGCCTTTTAAACCCTAGTTACTATGGCGACAATTGTCTGGAACAAGCATGGATTCGCCTGCAGCTGCAATGCATGAAATGATTTTTTTATTGTCTGGAACAAGTATGGATTCGCTTGCAGCTGCAATGCATGAAATGATTTTTTTATTATCTGGAACAAGTATGGATTCGCCTGCAGCTGCAATGCATGAAATGATTTTTTTATTGTCTGGAACAAGTATGGATTCGTCTGCAGCTGCAATGCATGAAATGATTTTTTTATTGTCTGGAACAAGTATGGATTCGCCTGCAGCTGCAATGAATAAAATGATTTTTTTTATTGTTTGGAATAAGTATGGATTCTCCTGCAGCTGCAATGAATAAAATAATTTTTTTTATTGTCTGGAACAAGTATGGATTCGCCTGTATCTGCAATGAATGAAATGATTTTGTTTTTATTACTCAGGCTGTCCAGCTCACCCAAAGGGTGTAAAGCAGTTACAAGGGAAGGCCTGGAAAGAATAAAAAAAATGTGGCAAAATAGCCTATTTTTGGCTTTAAAAGTTGATAACTTTTAAATTAATAATTTTAAAAAGATCTCGTCGTATCGCTGGGTGATCTGAAGTAATTCTGTACCGAATTTCGCCGCTGTCCGAAAATACAAGATTTTTTGAAAATCAGAAAAGTGTGTGCCGCCTTTATGAAAAGAAAGAAAATTCTTGATTTTTATTACAAGTTCTACTGCCAAGTGCATCATAATATTAAGGAATCAGCTATTAATCAGATTAGAGTTAGTTGCCCAAGAAGAATCTCCAACTTTTGTGATTGCTCTTTCATCTACGTTTATACATAAGGATAGAAATGTCTAGACATGGGATTTTCTGGACTGACTAAAAAAAACATTGCAAGATTACCTGTCCAATGTTTATTGCTTATTTATATTATACTTATTACACGTAGAAATACTTTTATCGTTATAAGTTTTACAATATACTGGGATTTGGTATTACATTTCTATATTGCTATGCTCTTATATTTTTGCAACGTTGAAGCCAAAATTTAAAATCAGGTGTTTGCGATATTATTCCATTTAATATTAATTTATCTATTTCTTTGCAATTTCAATTATTAAAGGACGAGAAAGGTATATCTTAATATATTTTGTTAATTGTCTGTGTAGGGTTGAAGGAGGAATACGACTGGTGGCAGAGAGCAGAAAACTTTCGGAACCTCCGTTTCCATTGAAAAAAAAAAAAATACACATCTTTTTATGTTTTAATTTTTTGAGAATTTTTCTATTTATCTTTTTTGGAACTTCTACACATAGCTATAAGAAACTGCTCCAAAATGGACCCGATTTATGTCCATTAGCTTTTGAATTAACCGATTTCTGTTAACTAGCTTTTTTCTACCAGGAAGAGGAGGGTAGAGACGAGCTAGATAACACAGGATAACAGTCAAATGGTATCAGAAACACAACTAACCATTTCCCCCTAACTTTGACATGTTGACAACGAATATGAACTTAAAAGTCACGCATTTTAACGGCCATTCATCAGACTAAACAATATAAATATAACCTTGTTTAATCTCAAATACAGACAAAAAGTCAAAACGTGTTGTTCAGTGTAATTTGTTAACGACTACGGGTCTACTAGTTTCTTCAGAAAATGGAAGTTGTAGCAACTCTGATGGGAAGATGGATCAAAGATGGGATCAAAGATCAAAGATGGTATTAGTTATTAAATGAAAAAACAAGAACGATCAATCATGCATAAAGCATTGATTATGAAACACTTTCTAACTTCAATGCAATTTCATTTAAACATCTCTAAAATGCGATACATTCCTCGGTAATATTTTAAAAATTATCACAAATACGAGTACTACATTAATTTATTATATTTGAAAACTTGAAAGTTCATCGAAAAAAATGGATTTCATTCAAATGACGTCAATTAAATATAAATCGCCTGGTTCCTTGGTAATGTTTTTAACATTATCATAATACTACAATAATTTATTGTATTTGAAAATGTCATCAAAAACAACTGAAATTTATTCAAATGGCGCCATCGAAATATAACACGCCTGGCTCTCTCTATAAAAGCGGCATTTCATTCATAACATTTTCCCATTCATTTCATTCATCACAATACTATAATAATTTATTTTATTTAAAAACTTAAGACATTGGAGTTACAAGTAATTAAACTCTATGCTTAAAACTTCATCGAAAAATATCGTCCTTCTCTCTGTAAAATCAATGGATATTTCATTAATATCAGCGATGCAGACTCCATAAGCTAAATAATTTTGCGTTAAAGAAATACAGCAATTCTTATACAACTCATTCTACATATTTTGCTGTTTACATTTTACATAAGTGAAAAATAGGCGTCGTTGTAGAAATAATCAAATTTGGATGATCATTTAAACTCAAATATATTATAATTGCGTTGTTTCAGTATGTAGATGCACAGAATTTAAGCAAAAATAAAGGGGTTTTAGGACGAATACAACACTTAATATGAATTAAAAAGAACTTTAAAAATCACGATTTTGACACAAGATGGATGTCTATTTTATTTTGAAGTAAGTCACTAGATCTCTTCATATAATGTTCACATGATCTCTTCATATAAAGGGTGTAATTATTATTTTAATTTTTATTTAAAAAACTACTGAATATATTTTGCTGAAATTTTTTTATATATTTTATGGGATAATTTGAATATTTCCTGAAACTTTCGAAGCAATTTGCGAATTTTAAATTCGCTTAAAAAATGTTTAAAAAATTAAGTCCCATAGGGTTCAATGTATTTCATTTTTTCAACCCGGGTTCAATCCAAAACTAATTGGGTGATATTATTCATTTATATTCCCGTAGGTCCCACAGACCATCTGAATAACATACTAAAATTTCATTTTGATTAAATCATTTTTACGGCAGTTATCGTGCTGACAGACAGACAGACAGACGGTCAGATAGAATGAACAAAGTCATAAACACTTTTCAACTTTGCTGTAAAGTGTTAAAAACTGTGAAAACATAACATTACAACCTGTAAGTGCCGTCACTTGATGTATGTTTGAACTCAAGGTTTTAGGTTAACATACGTTGTAACAGCAGTTTAGGGTGTCCTGTATAACTACCAGTATCCATGTGTTCTCAAAATTATGTACCTTGTATTGATATCGTTCAGACGCTTATCTAATTTCGTTCAACTGTGGTAACACGAGGATGTAAATTTTAAAATACTAAAGAACTAAATAATTTCATTGCTCAAAATACTAAAACTCAATATACGATAATCAATTTGATATTTACCACAATTATGAAATGCTTAGAAGCGACTTAAGTCTGCGTGTTAAAACTGACAACTGTTGGCTGTACTGGTAGCGATACTGTTGACAGTTCGGAAGTGATTACAGGAGACTATTTAAATTAAGAGTCTTTCAAGTTTTGCTCATGTTAGATGTCTGCATAGATCGAATACTGTTACACCTCTTGTCCAAAGATTTATTTCGATTGCAGAACCCAAGCTTGAATAGGGCTAACTATTTTGAGGCCATGGTTAAGTTCAAACCGTTGTTTTTCAAAAATATTGAAAACATAAATCTAGCTATGTACAAGCTCAGATTTACATAAAAGCTATTTTCTTAATAATATTATTTTACACGCTAAACGTAAATGCAGTTATACATATTAATATTTATTCACAATTAATTAAACATTGACCTCAACTTTCTCGATTTTTTAAAACCTGAGACCGAGTGCAAAGTTTTGAAAGAGAAATACGAGGGTCAGGTCGCGCTCGTGTAGACTTCTAGTGTCAAGTCCTAACGTAATTCAAAACTCTGAGAAATGTATTAAATAATGTGACTTGCCTTCTATTCTATTTAAAATTTCTCTTTGTGTCTGATATAAAAAGAATGATTTAAAAATGTTTTTACACCATTATGCGACTAGATGATCTGGAACATCTTACACCATTATAGATGGCTCCCTATTGTTTTAGGCTCATGTAGAGGGATACTTTAATCGGTAATGGTTAGATTTGACTATTCTACCATAATGGGATGCCTATTAGGGTGTATTTTCGAAGAGAATTCGCAGCATTTACGTTACATGCTAGAAAAACTACAAAACATGGTACATGCGACCTGGCAACAGCGTCTAAGCGGAGATCAGACTTGTCTATCTGACTAGACTCCCGATTTTTCAATTGCCAGCATACATTCACTCTGCCCAAAGCCAACCTCCAGAGCACTGGAATATGGGATTGTCTAAAAGTGATATTTCATGTTTCAACAAGGTTTATCTCTTTAACTGCCCTTTTCCGCTTGAATGTAGATTCTTTACCATAGAGATATTGGCATATCCATTAACTAATGAATGAGAGAGAGGTTTTTTTTATCAGGCAAGAACAAAGTGAGTCTTTTCTAAGAAAATAATATATTATGACAGTGTTTTTCAAAGTTTGGTCTGCGGACCACTGGTTGGCCACAAAACTATTTTATGTGAGCCATGAAGGAATCTAAATGGTGATGACATCAAAGATAAGGAAAATTTTACTGAAGTGTTCCGCATCTGGAAACAGGAATCTAATTAGATATGATATTAGATGAAATTTCAAGTAAAATAACAGCCATATCTTCATCAATATATGAAAATAGGGTACTTTCATTTTATTTTAGAGAATGGGTATTATCTGTTGTCGGGTCTGAATAGGCAAATAAACTACAGTAGAAACCCGATACAGCACGGTCCGATATACTGTTAAGCTATAATACGGGAGTAAAATATGTACCCCGACAACCGCGCAATATAGGACTTCTACTGTAATGAGACTTGTAGAAAGTGCTTGCATTATTCCAAAAATTATTAAAATATTCATACTGGTTTGAGAATACTTTAATAATGTTATATTATTATGCAGAAAATGAAAAAAGTTGGGGTACGACATGGATATTTTTTATGTTATCGAGCGGACTGTGGATTGTTTCTACTGACGAAATGGCTTGGTAATAAAAGTTTGAAATCCTCTGCCTTATGAGACGACTTTAGAATAAAAATGGCCCGCACTTTTATTCCATTTATTAATGTTAACAATAAAAGCTGAATATGTGTAAGATATCAAAATTGTTTGATAGGAATCGCATAGGATAAATTTCATGTTAGGATTTTGTGGGTTTCTTTCGTTTTTATTTTTGGGGTACCGACAACGTTTTTTTAAATAGTAACTTGAATGATATTGACTAATTGCACTTATTTTGTTTTTATATTTACTTTATTTTTAGTATACTTTACCTATTTAGTGAGGAGCTTCCTATCTTGATCAAAAAGTTCAAATGGAGATTTGGGAGGAGCAATTGTCATGAAAAAAAATATAGCTATATTGCTGAGCACATCATCTTGAAGGACTGTATATGCAATGAACAAAATGTACAGAACTCTATTCATTCATTATCTTTGGTCAGAATTGGGTGGTCTAGCTATCGGATTTCAATACGGCCATCATAAAAAAAACCATGAGATTAGTGTTCCCAATCTTTTGGCTGCTATTAGGTTAGTAAATACGAAATGGTTGTGAATATATATAAGTATCTACCTAATTTGTCACACTATTGTTTCAAGAGCAACTTTTACAATTTCCATGAGCTTGTCTGTTGAATAGGTAGCGGTGCTTTACATATCCATAGGTGACCATTTAGAATACCGGAAACAAATGTAAAACTTGATCATGTACAGACGATGGAAAAACCAGAATCTACTTTAAACTATAAGCCCTTAGTAAATTTAACCTCTAATTAGACAATGGACAACAGAGCCCAGAAGCCAAAATCTTATTCCGCAAAGAAAGCTTCTCGAAAAGCCTGAAGGGCTATCATTCTCATATACAAACATATCTGTTCCTCATAAATTCAACACAAATACATTATTGGATCTTCACTTATCCCTAAGTGGATTTTACAATTACATAAACTTTACTTTTATTGATAGGCCTATTTATATATGAAAGAGGAGTTTAGAATTTGTATTAATGCAAATATGGGGCAAGAATTTGCATGAAGGGTATCTCAGTGGTTTTGTGCATTTGACATACATTATTTCTATATACAGTTTTTATACGTTCTAATAAGTACGTCCTTAATGTCTGTTTAATTTTAATAAGCAAATTTATGCTTAAAATCTTTGTTCTACTGTATTTTAAATAAAATCTACACAAAGGTATGTTCTCCGAACCTATGACACATTATTGTACTCATTCCTCCCCAAAAGAAAATCTAAGCCTAATAATAACTTGGCCTTTTCCTACCGAGGAATACTGATACTATATTAGTTTCATTTTAGAGACTGTTACTGTAAAACATGTAAGAATCCTTCATCTAGGGTAATATAAGTGATTTTAGTAAACTCATGGAATTTTGTACATTGAAGTAGAGAGAGAATTTAAGAACTTATTTACTTTACAATAATTGGTAATTTCTTATTTCGAAAGTAGAATGAAATAGCTGGAATCATGCTTCTACTGCAACAATCAGCATCAATGGAGCATCGCCTTCACCTACTCAGTATGAATTGCAAAATCTGCACCGCACGGTTTTGCACGGTTAGCACAGAAATCAGTTACGGTAATTTAATCAAAAAGACTTGTTATATGCTCTAATTATACTAATTTCTGTGATTACTAGGATTTTTACCAAGCTGTTTACAAGCATCCACAAAACATTGAACGCGGTACGTAAAAAGGCCGTTACGATCTTTGAAACAGACCTTCTCAAGGTTTTGAAATTAAAATATGGCGAATAGAAAAGAAAGAAAAAACGCTATATTCTAACATCTGTAAAAATAAAAATTTTACTGATACGAATAAAAACTGTAATCTTATTGCAAAAGGTATCTCAGATAGCATTTATTAATTTGTTAATGAGTAGCTTCTGCTCTCAATGTTGTTCTGATTAATGAATAATTGTTTCACTTCTACGCTGTTATATTCAGTCTTTGTGTTTTTCTTAACATGTTTTCTTTTGGGTTTTTCTTCACTTTTCCTTCTCCTTCTTGGTTTAGACCATCTTTTTAACACTTTACAACATAGTTGAAAAGTGTTTATGACGTTGGCCATTCTGTTTGTCTGTCCGTTTGCACGATGACTGCCGTAAAAATGACTTTATCAAAATGAAATCTTAGTATGATGTTCAGACGGTCCGTGGGACGGACATAGGGGAATGCCAATGAATAATATCACCCAATTAGTTTTGGATTGAACCCGGGTTGAGAAAGTGAAATACATCGAACCCTATGGGACCTAATTTTTCAAATATTTTTTAAGGGAAGGTAAAATTCGCAAATTGGTTTGAAAATTTTAAAAAATATTCAAATTATCCCATAAAATATATAATACAAAATTTGAGCAAAATATGTAAAGTAGTTTTTTAAATAAAAATTTAAATATTAATTACACCCATATTATATGAAGAGATCACGTGGCCCACTTTAAAATAAAATATGGCATCCATCTTTTTTCCCAATGTCAAAATCGTGATTTTTAAAGTTCTTTTAAACTTATATTTAGTGTTGCATCTGTCCTAAAACAGCTTCATTTTTGCTTATTTTCTGTGCATATATATTCTGCGCCAACGCAATTACAATATTTTTTAATTTAAATGATTATCAAACTTTGATTATTTCTACCACGAAGCCTAATTTTAGCGTATGCAGAATGTAAGCAAATCAAGCTGTAACATGAATTGTATAAGAATTTCTGATTTTTTTTAAAGGAAAATTATTTAGCTCTGGAGTTTGGAATATAGGTGATGTGAATGAAAGATTTATTGATTTTACCTAGAGAAAAAGAAGATTTTATAGCATTGCCCTTTTCGATGAAGTTTTAAGCAGAGATAGAAAGTACTTTTACCTCCATGATTTTAAGTTTTTAAGTAAATTAAATTATTGTAGTACTGCGATAATTTAAAAAACATCACCGATGAATGTATCGTATTTTAGAGATGTTTAAATAAAATTGCATTGTAGTTGGATAGTGTTTCATAAACAATACTTTATGCATGATTGATCTTTCTGGTTAATGTTCTATAGTCAAAAACATGACACCTATTGACGATTATTTTTGTACAGAAATGCCTAGGGGAGAAACCCAGACCGCATAAACAGGTTATGATGAAAACAGATCAATATGTTGTAAAATAGAAGGAAGTATGAGAGTCTTAAAATTTTTGTTGGTGGTACTAGTAACACCATATCACTTTTTAACACTTTGCAGCATAGTTGAAAAGGGTTTATGACTTTGTTCATTCCGTCTGTTTGTCTGTCTGTCCGTTCGCACGATAACTGCTGTAAAAATCACTTTATCAAAATAAAATTTTAGTATGTTGTTGAGACGGTCAGTTGGATATATGGGAATGTAAAAGAATAATGTCACCCAATTAGTTTTGGATTGAACCCGAGTTCAAAAAATGAAATACATTGAACCTTACGGGACCTAATTTTTCAAACATTTTTTAAGCGAATTTAAAATGCGCAAATAACTTCGAAAAGTTCAGGAGATATTCAAATTATCCGATAAAATATATAAAAAAATTTGGGCAAAATGTGTCAGGTAGTTTTTAAATAAAAATTAAAATACTAATTACACCCATGTAAGATGAAGAGATCACGTGACCCACGTCAAAATAAAGTATGGTCTCCATCTTTTTTCCCAGAGTAAAAATCGTGATTTATAAAGTTTGGAGAGATGAAACACTAAATTTATATTTAGTGTTGCATCCGTCCTAAAACCGCTTTCTTTTTGCGTATTTTCTGTGCATCTATATTCAACATAGCATATTATTTGTGCATCTGTGCAATTGCGCCAAAGCAATTACAATATTTTTGAGTTTAAATGATCATCAAACTTTGATTATTTTTACAATGAAGCCTAATTTTAATGGATGCAGAATGCAAACAACTGATTGTAAGGTGAGTTGTATAAGAATTGCTGCAATTTTTTCAACCAAAATTATTTAACTCTGGGGTCTGGATAAAAGTGTTTGAATAAAATATTCACTGCTTTTACATAGAGAGCCAGACGATTTATATTTCGATGACGTCATTTGAATAAAGTTCATTTTTTTCGATGGAGTTATAAGTTTTTAAGTAAAATAAATCATCGTAGTTCTGTGATAATTAAAAAAATATCACCGCTGAATATATTGCATTTCAGTTGGAAAGTGTTTCCTAATCAATGCTTTACCCGTGATTGATCTTTGTTGTTAAAATATCCTTTCGTTGTTTCTTGTATTCATTGTCACTTTGTTTATAATTTAAAACTATTGGCTTATTTGCTGTTATTTGGTATAGAAATATTGTATTTCTATGTATATTATCTATATATGTCTATGTATGTATTGCATATGTGTGCTTTTTCGGCCGTCCCTTGTAACTGCTCTCACACCCTTTGGGTGAAATGGACGGCGTGGGTAATAAATACATAAATGAATAAATACATCTATATAAATGAAATTGAAAATCTGCCTGTCTATCTGTGCGTGTGTGTCTTATCACGAGAGCTGCACTGAATTTCATGAAATTTTGTGGGTAGCCGTGAAATAGCCCCACTTAAGATTTAACCCATATTTCAAGTTTCTAGAACCACTGGATGTAGAGATAGTAACATAAAACCCACAATTAAACCTTCCATGGAGATAACATTACGCAGACGATATTTTTGTCTCCAATTTATTGTAGGAAATTATATCTTGTGTGGCTTAGAAACGGATTTAGATCCAATGTGTTCATGCGGCAGATGATTTTTATTAAATCTTTTCAGATTTAAATAATAAATAAATGTATATAAAATAAATTTTATCGAAATTGTAGTTTTTACTCGATTATATCAATTACGGCCTGCAGATTTAAAGATTAAGGGGATTACTGATATTTTCAATTTATTACGTCATCTGTTTTATTTTGGTAAAGATTTTTGAAACTTATATATTGTAGTACGGGAAAACTTTTTTTAAATACACGGGTATATCTTCTAATCCACGAGAACATAAGTAGTACGGGTATATCTTCTAATACAATCTTAGAGCTTTCATTGTGGCATATAATTTAATTTCATATTTTCTGTAAACTTGTTTACAAACGGGATCAGGATGTTTTATTCTTCAGATCTGCTTGCGAAGATGATGTTGCATAGCGAGAACAGAGATTCTTAAACTTCTTTTTAGGAACTTTAATTTAAATATTTTAATAGAATGTTTTGAATAATAATTAATGTTCTTTGGATTACTATAGGAATTTGCACATGATTGTGAATTTCAAGTTTCTTTATAAAATATATTTCGTACGAAGAACTGGTATACTACTAGTTTTAAATATAATTGGAATTCTAAGAACAGTTTTGCAGATAAAATTTGAAATTCACAGATAATTTTTGAAAGCTAAAATATTTGTGCTTTCATGTACTGACAATTCTAAAATTGCTGAAGCTATTTACATTCCTAGTTCGATTTTTTGAAAAAAATTGATTGCAGAGTCTATAAAAAGCAGTTATGTAATCACTGAGTTATATAATAATCTAAAATCAATTTTAAATTAAAAATGGCAGTGAAACTTAAATGTGTGCCATCACTCATTGATTTTTTTTTTTTTTTGCAGCAATCACATTTAAAAATGGGACATTAGCTCCTGACTTACTTTCCATTCATATAGTTTTGAAAACAAAATGTTTTGAGAGCAAAATAAATGCAAAATTTTATGCGAAATATGTATTAAATTTTATTTCATTCGATTCGATGCCAAAGTGTAACTCTATTAGATTACGCTGTTAAACTATGCATTAAGCGGCTTGTAGGAATAGAAATCCCAGCTGCCAAGCAGGAAGCGTTCCTATTACATAAAGAATTTAACAAAAAAATGTTATGCTTTCATATGCCGGATAGACTAAATTGGATTCCTTTGCCTCTAACTATTCATTAAGCGACTTGTAGGAATAAAAAATTCCAGCTGCCAAGCAGGAAGTGTTCCTATTACATAAAGAATTTAAGGGAAAAATTTTATACTTTCATATGCCGGATAGACTAAATGGGATTCCTTTGCCTTATAACTATGCATTAAGCGACTTATAGAAATAAATATTCCAGCTGCAAAGCATGAAGCGTTCCTATTACATAAAGAATTTAACGGAAAAATTTTATGCTTTCATATGCCGGATAGACTAAATTGGATTCCTTTGCCTCTTAACTATGCATTAAGCGGCTTGTAAGCATAAATGTTCCAGTTGCAAAGCATGAAGCGTTCCTATTACATAAAGAATTTAACGAAAAAATTTTATGCTTTCATATGCTGGATAGACTAAATTGGATTTCTTTGTCTCTTTTTTTGTGTACTCGATATCTACTTTTTCCGGAAGCTATAGTTTAAAGAGAATTCCCGACAATTTCAAGCATGTTTGTATATACAATTTTCTGCATCTATACCTAGCAGTTCAAACTCGAATCCTATGCATCTGAAATACAGAGTGTAGACTGTTCGGTAATTGGTGATTCTTGCAGTTCGCGGAAAGTCCCCTATGAGTAGAATGCCTGTGGTTCCGAATCTAGGAATTATGCTGTGAAGTTCTCTTGGCTCTAAAAAAATCGCGTTTCTTCAAGGAAAACAGCTGATTTTCGAAAATTTACTTTTTTAATAAAGAAATTTTAAGGACTTATTTCACAGTATACTTTAAACTGAAAGTTAGAAATTTCTTTCAAAAGAAGTTATATCAAGTGACATACAGAGGAAATATTGCAGTGAAAATGTCTGAAAGAAAAAGCCAACTTGAGCATGGAGTTCTTACGATTTAGAGAATTTTCAATCTTTTATTTTAAATTCTTAATTTATCATACCCACTGAGACAAAACCATAGAGCAGTGTTCCTCAAATTGTGCTCCTACAGCTCCAATGTTTCCGGAGACCATTCATTGGGCCCCAAGAGAACCTTATTAAGAAACATTCTCTAATGGAACAGTTATTTTTTCTTTTTGATCGAACTAGTGCCATAGTTATATTTATTATGAGTTGTTTTAGCGCTGCTAAAGTATATCAGTTTAACATTAAATATATTTGCATTTAAAAGTTATTTAACTTATAGTAGTATTTATTTATCTTCATGTAATTGTTGTAAACTTCTTTTCTCTAGAATAGTTAACTCTGGAGCTCTTATATTATTATATGAGAACCATAACCACCTTAACCTTTTTCGAGGCCCCAAGGTAAAATTAAATTTTAGGATCCTCTATAATACTTTTACAGCTAAAAAAAGGTATATTAAGCACAAAAGATGGGCTTCCAGCCTACTTTTCCTATGATCAAAAACGGCCCTGTTGAGAACGTGCGAAGATTTCTCTCCTCTGTGTGGGAATTGTATTATAACTCAAACTGTTTTACTTGCAGATACTTGATACGAATTAGAATGTTTTACATATATTTTAATATATCTGTGTCTTTCAACTTATCCAATTAAGATGAATTTTAGAGAATGAATTTTTGGTGAATTTTAGGATGAATTTATTGATGAATTTTAGGGAAGATAAGATTATAGAACAGTTCTTATTTTTTTTAATAAATTTTTTAATAAATTTTGAAATTTTTAGAAAAGAGGTCGGTTGCGGTGAGGTTCACAGATAAAAAGATCTCCTGTACAAAAGTTTGAGAATCACTGCTAGATTGAACGATATATATATATATATATATATATATATATATATATATATATATACACACACATATGTATATATATGTATATTTGTCGTTGTGAGACTATTTAGCACCATTTCGGTAGTATTTAACTAAACAAAGCACCTAGAAGTGCGACGACACTTTTGACAGTCTTGGCCCGGAGAAGTTTACGATCCATAAACTAACGACATCAGAAATTACGATGGCCTTGGGCGTAATCGGTGCTCCTGAACAAGATTTGTACAATTTTCATAAGCTCCATAGGATCCAATCAAGATGCATCCTAATTTCACACAAAGATTTTGCCAATGGAAGTCGACGAAGGCATGTTTCCCCGGAGCAAGAAGATATACTTTTGCCATCAAAAAAGTGTGAGACGAGGTTTATTACTAGCAAAAGAAAATACGAGGTTCAGAATTATAAGAATAAAGTTGGTAAAATATAAGTAGTCAGATTGTAATCAGAAAATGTGATCACTATAAAAATCAGCAACCGAAAATCAAATTGCTGGTGGTAGCAAAAAGGCAGATGATATTTCAACCTACGACTGGTCCATATTCCTCGACAAGCTATGTCAACAGATGAGGCAGTCCAACAGTACCAAAGGTATGTACCAATTTTATGTGCAACAGGTCGAGTATTATTCCTAAAAAAATTTCGATTAAAAAAGATCTCACATCAAAACCTTCTGGGCCATTCCTTGAAATGATTAATTAGAAAGGTTTTTGTAATTATATGTATGTAATCGAAGTGAGTGTTAATTAAACATTAATTTTAAAGATAAAAATTGTGTACTTAATGGTCAATGTGTTGTTTATTTTTATATTTTCAGATAAGGTGATGGAGTTCGTACTTGGGTAAATTTGGTGGGTTTTGCGACATAACTAGTGCATTTTTTTTCTGCCACGGTGAAATATGCCACAGTTGTAATAATTATATTTGCTTGTTATTTATATATATATATTTATATATATATATATATATATATATTATATATATATATATATATATATATATATATATATATATGCTATTTATTTGTTTGTTTCTTGGTTCCGTACATAAACCCACAGTTTTCGACGGATTTTTTTTCCAAATTTGGTATGAAGAGGTGATGAAGTTATTAATAAAAGAAACCCTCTTACACAGAAATAGCAAAGTGCAGACAATTTTTCCTCCAAACTTTATATTTGAAGTAAATGATATTATGGTGTTTAGTAATGGAATTAAATTAAATGTTTTCATGTAGCACATGAATTTTATTTAATTTATCCTACTTCAGTAATAAAGAAATTATAAAAATTAATTTAATAAATAAACGGTATTATATTTTGATATTTTTATATAAGTTATGCCCATGGAATGTAGGATTAAGGTAATATTTTGGAAACATATTTTTCAAATTCATATATTTCTCAATGTATTTAAACTGGGTAAAAACGATACTGGAATAACTTTTGCTACCATTTCAGCGTCTTTATTTTAGTGTATGTTTACCAAACTTCATATTTTTGTATATTGATATTCCAACCAGAATGTTTGATTTCCTTTAGATTTGCCTGCGCAGATAAAGTTGTATAGTGAGAACGGATATTCTTATACTTTCAATTTTCTATAAAGGATTCAAATTCAATTTTTAATGGATTTTTTTGGAAAGTAATATGAATAAAATTTGCAGCAAGGTATACGCACTTCACAAGCATATAAGGATCACAAGCAAGGTATATCTGCGAGTCTTTAAATATAGCGCACAGTAAAATATGATAAAATTGATAAAACAGGATACTTATGGTCTCTTTTAGAGCTAACTAGAAATTATAATTTTCTTGAACTAAATTGATTTATCTGGAAAAATCCGATGTTTAGATTTCTAAAGAACCTGATATATACCAACCTTTATCCCGAAATTAATTTCCGAAAGAGCTGATAAATATTTCTGTCTCGTCTGAGAGCTGATTTATTTTTAATTAAGGGATCAGACTATGTTATGCATGTTTAAAGATCTTAGTCGTTGCTTATATTTTGGATTACAGGCTTAGCTGTCAAATGAAAGAAAAGATACGGCTTCAGTGCTTTGGCAAATACACATTCAATGAATAATTATTGGGAAATTTTTTTATTCTATGAGAAAATATGTTTCGAATGACTTTGAAGTACTAAGGATCCCTAATTAAGCACAATATGGATTAAATATTCACTTGGTTTTTAAGACAGGGAAGATATGGAAACAAAGAAATTAATAGTTTTGTAAATGATTTGTGCATTTTTATTATCGCTTTAATTATGTACATTTGTTACTCCAATTAATGTAAAGAATTAGTGAATTGTCAAAAATGTTAGGTAATAAAAAACATGGATAACAATGCATGTTTTAAAGGAAATTAAAAGTAGAAAATCTCAGACTTTATTTTGCAGTGTTAAGCTATGAAAATAATAATAATAATAATAAAATGGTTTGTTTAAAATGTATTGCAGTATTTTCAAACTATGGATAATTTGTTATAAAATAAAAAAATAGAAAAATAGGGACCCCATTAGTTGTTGTCGTGTCCTTAACATTACAATTAAGGAAGAATGAGTGCACTGCTTCTGTTTAGTCTAATGACCCGGGGCACCCGAAGGTAGAAGTCTGACTTCTGCCCCAAATAAGACATTACAACATCCATGCCCGCAGGCGGGACTCGAACCCGCAATCTGACAGCCGAGCCGCCACGAGGAAACACCTGCCTCTTTGACCGCTCGGCCACCACATCGGCGACCCCATTAGTATTGGGTAGATATGTAGATCTACGACTGTTCTTTGCAACTGATATATAATATATGGGCATTTGGGAGTGTGGAGACAATATATTTCGAACAAATTGACTAAATAGAATAAATTTGGTATAATAATTTCAATCGATGAACATCCTAGGCGTATTATTATTCTATGTGAACAGACCAAGAAAATGATTAAAAAGCAACCAAAATAGCCACTCAATTTCTTATTCAGATGTGAATGACATCAGTTTTCGGACTCTAATGTTCGCTGTTCTCAAGATATTGAAAATTTTGGATCGAAATTAGAAAGAAACATAAAAAATAAATCAACTGTTATCAAAGGAATGAATTATTTATATATACATTTAAGAATAAATTAATGGACTCCACTGTTTAAAAGTTATCGTGAGCTGTTCTTGAGACAATAAAAAATTAAACAATAATTAAAAATTAAGACAATGCAAATTTTATTTTTTCTACATGGAGCGCTATACAGTGTGTTTCAGAATTCAGGTTCAGAGACTTATCTTGTCGGTGGTTGCTCTTCTACCACATACTTCCAATGAAAAAAATCACCACAAGCAACAGTAGTATTATTCCATGGTAAGAATATTGTTTGCTGCAAAGGAGTTGTATTAGCAAAAAAATATAGAAGATATAAATTTTTATATGACCCTTCTAGCAAAAAATATTCAAAGTTGAGCTTCGAGCTCATTATTACAATAAAATTGATTTCATATTTCTAACTTAAAAATTCGTTGAGATATTAGGATAAAAAATTTGAACAGAAATTTGAACCTTTCAGGTTTATGGAAAGTTTGCTTAACCGCCGAGTAGTATCTATCAATTAGGAGCCGATTGTAAATTGCGATGCATCGACACTTCATTCTAAACAATTGTTAAAAAATGCTTTAATATTGGATTATATAAAATCTAACATTTAAATTATTGAGGATGGCTTGGGTATTTAAATAATTTATAATTTAACTAACTTATAATATTCAAATTCAAATCCACTTAAAATTACTTATTATTTGAAAATCGTATGACTTTTGTAATTTTGTCATGTTTTGTGCACGGTTATCTATTTCCTTAAGCTTGTGTATAGTGTCTATTATGTAATTAATTATAAGAGATATTTATTATATGTGGTCCTAATGCGAATATTTTTTTAAGGGGTATTGGAATCCGAAAATTTTAGAAAAATGTCAATTTCAGATTGTTACATTTTTAAATTCTCTAATTAATTATCTTTCTAAAAATGCCTTGCTTTTATTTCTATCAAAATGAGAAGCGTCAAAAATCCAGTTTTACTTAAGCATCAAAACTGGGATTTATAGGAAAACTTTAGAGGAGAATGTGCTTTTCTCAAAATATGATTTATAACCATTTCTCAGAAACTGCTGCTCATAGGTCTAAAAAGTTTTCAAGACGCATTCCTTATGCACACTAATATTTACTGAAATGCGATTTTGCTTCCAAGAAGTAAGTTTTCTATATTTATTTGAAAGAAGTGTCTATTTTTATTATTCACCATATAAACTTTTTTACGAAATTGTAGAACTGAAATTTTAGAAAGGAAAAAAAAAGCTCAATTCAGTTTAATGCGAAAGATATACTTGACTTATAAAAAGTTAAATGTTTATGTATAACAGATTTTAAGAAAAGGTACAGCTGCTATAAAATACACAAATTTATGGGGAACAACATTCTCTACAAATTCATATGTTTAAAATTTGCATAAGTCGCATTCATATTTAAATATGCACATATTTTAAAATTCTCAGTGGCAACACTCGATTTTGATGCCAGATTTCAAATCTACATCGAAATTTAACTCCAGATGCGAAATTTCAAATCATTTGGTCCAGCCGTTTCTGGATTAAGGGTATGTAAAGTTTCATGCTCCTAATGTTAAATTAGTTTCCCAGACTTTTATTGACATTTCCAAAAATTATCTTATTATTATTCTGATTTTTTTATTATGTTAGTATTCAACGAACCAAACAAAATCAATGTAAATTTATTTTAAATAATTTTTTGTATGCAATATAAATTATGAAATTAATATTTGCTACCTTGATATATTTTGATGGAGATCGATTGAGAAAGATTTTTATTATGATTATGCAAAGTTTGAGTTCTTTCTTTCCGATAGTTGTTCTCATTATTAATGTTCCTATATATAAAAGTTTTATCATTACGATGATTTCAGGGGAATCTATTGCTTGCAAAAAGAAATGATTCCCTTGAATAATTTAATTTTAAAGAAAATTTTGAAAACTTACCGTTTATATACACTGTAAAACATTTGCAAGCATGTTACTGAAAGTTTCAGGGGAATCAGCTGTCCTTAATGTGGAGTAAGGTTTCTGATAGTTATGATATATACACAGGGTGTCCCAAAAAGATTGAAACGCGCTTTAATTCTTTACCTGTTGGAGATAAGTGGGAAGTGTAAATTGCAAAAATGTTGAAAGTATGGTAGGGAATAAGACTACGTTAATGAAATAGTCCTCCCATTAATTTAAAAAAGTTACAATTTTTAAAATTTTATACGACTCCCTTAGACAAATTTTGTCAATCAGAAAATTTTTATTTTTAATGCAATAAGATCATTAAAAAAACCGCATACCTGTAGCTTTAAAATCAACTGAATTATGATAAAGGAAAAAAATCTGACTTATGCCACTTTTCCGTACCTTGTGAAAGGTTGTTTCATCAGTGAAAATAGCGATCATAAACAAATTGAGGATTTTAAATTGCTTAGATCAAAAATACGTTAATATGTGTCAAAATGTTTTATCACAAATGCATCTAAATAAAGCATTACACAGACAGCGATAATATAAAGCAGTGGTACTCACTACGCGGTTGGGTATCCTATGTATTACCATCCAGTTTTATCTTTATTGTGATATGTCACAAATTTACATTTCTAATTTGATATATGGTCCCCATTCACAATGTTCAATTTTCAATTAAATATAACTCGCTCAATTTTAAAGATACAGATATGCGGTTCTTTTAATGATCTTGTTGCATTAAAAATAAAAATTTTCTGATTGACCAAATTTGTCTAAGGGGGTCGTATAAAAATTAAAAAGTGTAACTTTTTAAAAATTAATATGGGAGAACTATTTCATTAACGTAGTCTTATTTCCTACCTTAATTTCAACGTTTTTGCAATTTACATTGCCCGCTTATCTCCAACAGGTAAAGAATTAAAGAACGTTTCACTCCTTTTGGGGCACCCTGTCTGTCTGTCTGTATGTATCTATCTATCTATCTATCTATATATACTACAAAAATAACGCAGACGATAATTAGCTGAATATTTCAGAAATGAAGCTGAAATTTTCATGGAAGCCTGTAATTGACTTTTCTTATCAGTTTGCCGAAATTATCAACAAAGTAGTTGAAAAAAAATGAGTAACGGTTGCATGTAGAATGTTTTATTGTGTAATATAACGAACATTGGTTTTACCTAGAACATTTTTATGAAAATTTGTATAACGAGTGTAGTATAGTATATCCTAATAATCAACGGAATTCTTCGACTTTTTAAAATATTATCTTAAATAGAAGAAATAACAGAGAAGGAAGAGCTGAAATAGTCATATAAAAACTATTTACATCTAATATTTTTTCGAATATTAATTTCATAATTTATATTGTATACTATAATTGATATTGAAAAAGAAAAACTACGTTGCTTGCTAGTCGTTTAATGCTAATGCATTCAAAAGTAATCAGCGGATTGAAAAAAAAAATACTTTGGATGATATGAATAAAAGTTTAGGAAGCTAATTTAACATTAGGACTTCAAATTTTTATATACTCATAATTCATAAACAACGTGGGTGCCGTTAATAGATATTTGAGATGCACGTATTTAGATATAAATTGGGCACTTCATGTACATTTTGTTTACACGAATGTAGGAAATATTAGTCCCTATAGAATAATACCTTTAGATTTACTTTACTATGGAAGATTCACAAATAATGAGGGATGGATATGTTTTTTTGTAGTTGCACTGCTGTGAAAAACGACTAAATTTGCCTATTTGCGAATTAATAATATAAACACCTTGATTTATCTGTCTGTTTATCTATTTATCTTCTGGTAACGCAAAATGTTGCCAAACGTGTTTCTATCACTGATGGAGATTTCAATTTAGATACTAACCTAGACCCAGAGAAATTATGTTGCAATCATGGAGCTTTACGTAGCGTATGGCATCAGACACTGAAAGTGAAACCTTGATGTTATTTTATTTCTTATCATTTATAAACTTTTATTTGAAATACTACGCAACTAGGAGTGTCACGCTCATATTGCCAACAAGTCAAATATTTCAAGCTTCTTTCAACAAAATATAGGCTAAAGAATAACCCATTTCCCCGTTCATCCATAACACTTGGCGAGAAATGTAGCTGTACGTCTCCAACTTCTCGACTCTTTTAAATGTTGTCAAAGTGACAAAAATGTCGCCAAATTGATAAAAATGACACCAAATGAGAAGTAATTTTTCGCAAATTCTGATTTTCGTCATATGACGGGCATACATTCTAGTTGATATGATAACAACATTGGTAGAAACCCATTACTAAATGTTTGAATATGTCATTACATTTGGGTTTACTTTTGTTATATAGATTTTAGAAGTACAATAAAATATGGTGAAAATGTTTATTCGATAAAGCTGTCTAGCTATTTTGACATATACGAATGTTTTTACAACTTGTTGATTCTATCATTTGCGTAATTTGACCAATTTTAGAATCTCAAAATGTTGATGGATTAAAGAGGGTTTGTTCTTAAACACAAGATGGGAAATCAGAAAAAAAGATTAACATCTTTCATTAAAGCATAAATGACCCATTTTATTTGAACAGCAAGCAAAATTAATCTCCGTATTTAAGTTGCGCTTTTAAATATGGAGATTATCCTCGAATTAAGTCCATATTTAAAACCACAATATCTCCAGATATAACGACATTCATATTTAAAATGATTTGGGGATGTAGAATTTGTTTCTGACATAAAAACTGAGTACTGCCATTGAGAATTTTTAAGTTTGTGCGCAATTTGATATAAAGATGGCCTCTTATACAAATGCTTTGCATATGAATTTTTTGGAGATGTTATTTCTTATCGAATGATATTTTTGAAATTATTCTGCTATGAACGAAGGCCGGATAACGAGGGCTGGTTTCTTTTATTTTATCGCAGTTACACATTGAAAATGCAAATTTAGCATTGGTGGTATATGGTTACGTACATCCTTAAATTTCCTTTTGCACTAATCGCTTTGGAAAAAACCGCAATTTACATTTATACAGTAGTGCCCAAAAATTGCATCACTCATATAATTCCATGATTGCCATCGAGGAAAAGAACAGCAACACATTTAAAATAATATTTAAAGCGTTTAATAGTGATGAATACACTGAAGAGGAGGATATGCAGTAATGCACAAATATTATGTATGTAGGAATGTCTACATGTGAAATATTTCGAAATAATGAGAAATATGTGGCATTCTTATTCTATGAAATATTTAATACTAGAGATTTTCATAATTAAAATAAATATTTTGTTAAATTTTCGAGATGACATGAAATAATTTCTATTGTCCCATAAAAATGGCTAGAGAACTATGACACTTGAAATTTTCATATAAGGGTCAATGCACTAAAAACATGATTTATCATTTGGGCTTGTTACAGTATGTCATATAAGGGTCAATGCACCAAAAACATGATGTATCATTTGGGCTTGTTACGGTAAATGTCATATAAGGGTCAATGTCATATAAGGGTATATAATATGTCATATAAGGGTCAATGCACCAAAAATATGATTTATCATTTGGGATTATTACAGTATGTCATATAAGGGTCAATGCACCAAAAACATGATGTATCATTTGGGCTTGTTACGGTAAATGTCATATAAGGGTCAATGTCATATAAGGGTATATAATATGTCATATAAGGGTCAATGCACCAAAAATATGATTTATCATTTGGACTTGTTGCAGTATGTCATATAAGGGTCAATGCACCAAAAACATGATTTATCATTTGGGATTGTTACAGTATGTCATATAAGGGTCAATGCACTAAAAACATGATTTATCATTTGAGCTTGTTACAGTATGTCATATAAGGGTCAATGCACCAAAAACATGATGTATCATTTGGGCTTGTTACGGTAAATGTCATATAAGGGTCAATGTCATATAAGGGTATATAATATGTCATATAAGGGTCAATGCACCAAAAATATGATTTATCATTTGGACTTGTTGCAGTATGTCATATAAGGGTCAATGCACCAAAAACATGATTTATCATTTGGGATTGTTACAGTATGTCATATAAGGGTCAATGCACTAAAAACATGATTTATCATTTGGGCTTGTTACAGTATGTCATATAAGGGTCAATGCACCAAAAACATGATGTATCATTTGGGCTTGTTACGGTAAATGTCATATAAGGGTCAATGTCATATAAGGGTATATAATATGTCATATAAGGGTCAATGCACCAAAAATATGATTTATCATTTGGGATTGTTACAGTATGTCATATAAGGGTCAATGCACTAAAAACATGATTTATCATTTGGGCTTATTATAGTATGTGGTACATTTATTTTGAAAATACTGAATTTTCTGGGTAATGCAATTTTTTTAGCATTAATAAAATTGCGAATGTTGTATGTTTGTTAACTTTTTTTATTTGCAAATATGTAAATATTTGAAAAACAAACATTGTTCTCAATTGGCGCGAGACACTTTTCTCCTTTCCATGACATTTTTCATTTTAGAATGAGTGATTGCATAAATTGAAAAAATATTATTATCTCTATATATTATTTACGTATATCTATAATATAACTATTATCTTCACCAGAATCTCTTTAATAGACGATGGATTAAAACAATATACGCTCATGTCTACGATATAATGTGTAGGTGTATCCAGAAAAGTATTTAGGCACCCAAATAACTTCAGAATAAAAGGCCCCCTAAGTGTACACGGTCAGAATAAAAGGTCTCCTAAGTCTATCTACAGTAAAATGGTTAGACACCATCGAATAAAAATGATTGCAAGCCCCTCTGCGAAAAAATGCAAGAATTTCGGAACCAGAATTCGACAATAACGCAAGATAGATGAACCATGTCAACCACGAAGTTGTAGAATATTGCATAATTAGTAGAAATCGGCACCAGGAACGCACAAAGCGCGTATATGGAAGACAATACCCTTTATTTTCCATCGGTTGCTAGATGCTGCAACACCTGGAATACTTATCGAAGTGTTCTTAATATTATTTCTTAATTCTGTTCTTAATATTCTTATTTTCTTAGTGTGGTAATATTCTTTCTCGAATTAAAATGTACATTGCTGCTGATAGAAGGCATTTTGAACAGGCTGTGAATTAGATTCCTGGACAGGAAAGTGTCTTTTATTTCAGAATTTCTGAATAAGACAGCTGTTCACCAATTACCACATTGTATCAAATAAATGCATTCTGTAACAGTTTTATGGTCGATTTTTACTCATTAGGCAATGTTTTACAACTGTGTGATAGGCTTTTTCGGCTATCTCGCTTTGTTGGAGTTCGAGTTCCTAACTTTTTTAATTTTCCACTAGAGGCGCTGAAATCATTTTTACTAGATCGGACATGGTCATTTTTGAATAGATAGATCTTGCGCGTTATTTCATTAACCTTCCCATATAAAGTTATTGAGGTGCTTAAGGATGTTGCTATGAGCTCTGTATAATACCACGCTTTTACAGTTATTATAAAGAAACTGTTTGTTTTCTGTTCCGAAACACAAAGTTTTCCAACCCAAGATATCTGGTAACAAGAGATTTTATAGTGTTTAAATCAGGCATTCTAGAAGGCCCGCGAGCATCACACTAAGGTCTACTGATGGCTGAAAGGTTCACGCTCCTCTTGACAAGGATTTGCTAAATGCCCTAATTGTTGAACTTTTGAATAAAATCACCTAAGCGAATTTTTTTTATTTTATTGGTAGATGGGAGTATCACTTTAAAGTAAAATTTATTAAGAATTCTAGCAATTTTATGACTAATAGTTTGATTGAAAGGACGGCAAGCAATATTTTTACATGCTTTAATTGGATCCTCCTTGCACTGTGGTGATTTGAAAAAGCACGATCAGCAATTTTCGGTGAGAATCCACGATTTAAGGTGACAGCTTTAAAAAAACATATACTTTAAAAAGTCAGAAGTATAGCATAATTGAAGAGTTACGGTAAACATAAGTATGGAAGTCTGCAAGCTTTTGATTAGGGGGATGAGAAGAATTATGACAGGTGAGGCAACTGTAAAGAGCTTACAGTGGCAAACAGTGGTTACAAACTAATTTTAACTGTGAATGATCAGCAGAAGGGGAATTATTACATTTAAACTCACATGTAAGCTATATACAAGAATTAATAGAATTCATCAATAGAAAAGCACACTGCCTATATCAACATGAAACTGGTAAAGGAGAGAAAAACAATTATCGACTCGAGGGAAATTGAGGAAGCTTAAACAATGAAACTTCCGAATCCAAACATTTTCGGAAATCCAAAGATTTCTAAACCGTATATTTATTTTCTGTACAATCTTTCGGCATCATTTTACACTATGATCTAGTTCATTTACCGCTTGCTTGCAAATTCACATTTTATACTTTTTTTTCTATTAAAATGATTATTTTATTACCCCTTTTCGTATTTCTTTTAAAACAGCCATTAAATATGCTGTGGTGCAAAAATATAAAGGTTATTGTCCCCGGGCACACATTCGTGGTCTGTCAGTTCTTTATATGCAGTTTAACATCTGAGTCACCAATTCATTTATGTTATTGGACCCGCATTTAAAAAGAACAGTTCTCAATGTTATAATACTCAATGTTATTTATATTAAAAAAATAAACAGAAGCTTTAAAATTTTAGAAAAGGAGCTTGTTCAGAAATCATTGAATATTTGGTTCCTCTAAAACAGAAAATATTCTTTGATAATTAAAAATATTGTTTCACTTTCCTTCAACTGCATGTAACCTATTTTTGGAATTTAGAAGCGGTTTGGAATTTAATTGCGGTGAAAAAGATTGTATACACTGTCGCCAATGGATAAATATTTTTATGCACATTGTTGAATGAATCTGATATATCAACAAATGGTTCCGAAAACTGTGCATTTGTAAACATTTTATGCATTTATCATGAGTAAAAAACCGTTTAACATGGTCAATGACCTTGTAGGCTGTGGGTGAATTCTATCTCCAGTCTTTTCCAAGCTAGGCGTCTTTTTGGTACTTTTTGTTTTTGTTGTTATTCATGTGTAGCACAATTGTAGGTTTTAGAAGTCCGTTACAAAATCTTTTTATTTTTTTCATCCTAAAAGTATAATGTTAAAGTGTATAAATGATACGGGTTCATATCCAGATACTAGCTTACTTGCAAGTATGTTGCCGAAAATTTTTGCAGAAATTTATTTCTTTTCTGAGCTAGTAAGCCCAGTTTCTGTCACTTTATTTTATACGTGTAGCTCAAACTACTGCTAAAGAATGGAACTAAAATAATTGCGTTAAAAGCAGCATATAATATAAAAATTAATTTTTATTAATATGCTGTTTTTAATGAAGTTATTTTAATTTTATAATTTATTTTATGTTTTGTTACTCTGTTAAGTTTGAAAAATTACTAATTTTTAGTATTTTTCTGTGTGTGTCTTATAATCAGATTACAGCCAGAGGAGAAAAACTACCACTGTTACAACTTTATGATTCTATTTCTTTAAATTATACTTTTTAAAGTCGCCAAACGGTTTTAATGTTGACATGCCGAAAAATTCAGAGAGCTAAATATTTTGACAAAATTTTTAAATATTTAAAGGAATCAATAGTGGAGCAAGTTTTATTTGTTTATTTATGTAAAATTAAAGAAGTAATCACGTGCTTGCAAAAATAAAGCATATTTATTTATTTACTTAATTAACACTATTAAAAATTAAATTAAAACAATTTTGTGACTCGATCTTGAAATTTTAAAAGGCTTATTATTTTTAAAAAGTGAAATTTTCGTACAAGATTTAATCGAATTTGTATTTTCTTTTTGACAATTGCTGCCATGACCAAATGGCCATATGAAGCAGAAATTATAAAAATTGTTTTATCCAGGGCTATGACTCTTGTTAGCTTCGAAATGGAATCAATGGATTTTTGGTGCTAACATATGATATCAATGGTGCTAATAATGATATCAATGAAATTTTATTGCGAATATACGATATCAATGGTCTAATATATGATATCATTGGTGCTAATAATGATATCAATGGATTTTTAGTATTTATACGGTTTTAATGTTGACATGCCGAAAAATTCAGAGAACTAAATATTTTGGCAAAATTTTAAATACCTGAAATATTTAAAGGAATCAATAGTGGAGCAAGTTTTATTTGTTTATTTATGTAAAATTAAAGAAGTAATCACGTACTTCCAAAAATAAAGCATATTTATTTATTTACTTAATTAACACTATTAAAAATTAAATTAAAACAATTTTGTGACTCGATCTTGAAATTTTAAAAGGCTTATTATTTTTAAAAAGTGAAATTTTCGTACAAGATTTAATCGAATTTGTATTTTCTTTTTTACAATTGCTGCCATGACCAAATGGCCATATGAAGCAGAAATTATAAAAATTGTTATATCCAGGGCTAGGACTCTTGTTAGCTTCGAAATGGTATCAATGGATTTTTGGTGCTAACATATGATATCAATGGTGTTAATAATGATATCGATGAAATTTTATTGCGAATATACGATATCAATGGTCTAATATATGATATCATTGGTGCTAATAATGATATCAATGGATTTTTAGTATTTATACGGTTTTAATGTTGACATGCCGAAAAATTCAGAGAACTAAATATTTTGGCAAAATTTTAAATACCTGAAATATTTAAAGGAATCAATAGTGGAGCAAGTTTTATTTGTTTATTTATGTAAAATTAAAGAAGTAATCACGTACTTGCAAAAATAAAGCATATTTATTTATTTACTTAATTAACACTATTAAAAATTAAATTAAAACAATTTTGTGACTCGATCTTGAAATTTTAAAAGGCTTATTATTTTTAAAAAGTGAAATTTTCGTTCAAGATTTAATCGAATTTGTATTTTCTTTTTTACAATTGTTGCTATGACCAAATGGCCATATGAAGCAGAAATTATAAAAATTGTTTTATCCAGGGCTATGACTCTTGTTAGCTTCGAAATGGAATCAATGGTTTTTTGGTGCTAACATATGATATCAATGGTGCTAATAATGATATCAATGAAATTTTATTGCGAATATACGATATCAATGGTCTAATATATGATATCATTGGTGCTAATAATGATATCAATGGATTTTTAGTATTTATACGGTTTTAATGTTGACATGCCGAAAAATTCAGAGAACTAAATATTTTGGCAAAATTTTAAATACCTGAAATATTTAAAGGAATCAATAGTGGAGCAAGTTTTATTTGTTTATTTATGTAAAATTAAAGAAGTAATCACGTACTTGCAAAAATAAAGCATATTTATTTATTTACTTAATTAACACTATTAAAAATTAAATTAAAACAATTTTGTGACTCGATCTTGAAAATTTAAAAGGCTTATTATTTTTAAAAAGTGAAATTTTCGTACAAGATTTAATCGAATTTGTATTTTCTTTTTTACAATTGCTGCCATGACCAAATGGCCATATGAAGCAGAAATTATAAAAATTGTTATATCCAGGGCTAGGACTCTTGTTAGCTTCGAAATGGTATCAATGGATTTTTGGTGCTAACATATGATATCAATGGTGCTAATAATGATATCAATGAAATTTTATTGCGAATATACGATATCAATGGTCTAATATATGATATCATTGGTGCTAATAATGATATCAACGGATTTTTAGTGTTTATATATGACATCAATGGTGCTAATAAGGGTATCAATGGATGTTTGGTGCTAATATAAAAAGTCTACTAATTTACATCACGGACCTTTAAGTATTTATAAAATTTGCTGATTAAGCTTTGAATAAATGATATGATATCCAGAAAATAATAGTAGTGCAATATTTGCAGATATCAGTCAATCTGTGAGGTATGTTTTAGACGCTTAAATTCATCAAAATCTTCAAATGGAATTTTTCACCCCACCAGAATGATTCGTTATTCCACGGAAAAGTAATAATGATATTACCGTGTTAACTTTATAGAGAAAATGATATGATGTTACAGCAGTTTAGTACCACAGGTCAGAGTGTTTGACGTGTGCCTAAATTTCGGCTGATTTTACTAAATTTAATTAATTTTGCACATAACAGCGAAGTTATTAGCTTTAAATAGAATCATGACCCATTACGTTAGAACAGAAGAATACACGTATCGATTTGAAGTTCCTCATATCGTGAAGGGAGAGAAAGGTAATTTTTCTTGCAAAGACATGATGTACCTTTAAATCGAATGCCTTTATTAAGCCTTATTTATGAAATAAAATAAATATAACCGAAGCCTAATAACTTTCGAGCAGATCAGCAACGATATTACCGAGGGTGAAACTTTACAAGTCGCTGAATTCCTTCTTAGATCAGTGTCTTTTATTATTCTTTTGAAGATGGGTTCCATGTTGTATATACTGTGTATAGACATTATGCTCATGTATATATTGCAACTGCTCTATAGTCTTATTGCAAGGAATGATACACCAGGAGTCTGCGAAAGGATACGAGTCTTTCATTTGTCAGTGTCGGCTGTGCAACGACGCCCTAGGACGCCGCTTTGAGTCGTTCTCTGATATGAATCTAAATGTGAAACTCCTAAAATAGTTAAGTCTTTTTTTTTTCACTGTTGAAGGATCAGCGTGAATATGTATCTTTACACTTTTCTGGCACTATGAGTGGAATGCGGCCGATGGATTTCAAATGAATTAAAAATCTTTTAGGTATATTTAATAAACTACTCATGGCTTAATAAATATTCATTTGTACTCTGTTTTGGACTTATATTGTAGAGTGCGTATTTGCAAGTTTTACAACCGAGTCCAGCCTAAATGCCCGTTTAAATACCGAGAGTATTCTAGTTTATAAATTAAATCCGAAGGCATATTAAAACAAACTTGATAGTATGGCAGGGTTGTCCGTATTTAAGGGTTGTAGAGCCCAGACTGCCGCATGCTACAGTCTCTAAATACATTCATAGTAAAAGTCCATAGTATAAGTTCAAAGTATAAGTTCATAGTATAACTACAGTACAAATCCTAATTATGTTAATATTATAAAACAATAAAGCAATATGATATGAACATTGTATAATGGTGGGAACGATGTATGATGCGAACTTAGAATGTCCTAGAAAATATTAAACATGGTCCTGAAGCATGGTCGTCTTCTAGATGGCTATATTACTATAGTGATATGCTTTCTTGGTAGATTCTTAGAGGTTAAGTGGAAGTGGGCTGTATATTTTAGTGAATTGAAATTTTGTATCTGTTATCAGCTGTTTCTTTGATGATAGAGTACTAAAATTTCTTGGCTGCACTTGTTTGGTAAGTTTACGACTAACTTTAACAAGTTACTTTTGCAGTTTTAGAAAAGACAAAGGTATTGACAGTTTGTTGTAAACATTTTTACAGTTCAACAGTGTTATATGATAGACTTTGCGGGTATAACGAACTTGTTTTATTAACTATAGCGCGGTTGTTAGGAAACATACTTTACACTCGTGTTGTAGCCTAATTGCGGCATATCGAACCGTGCTGTAATGATGAATTTTTTCGACAGGCATGCTTTTTATAGCGTTATATCCGAATTTGCGATATATCAGGCCGCGTTATATCTAGCTTCTACTGTGTAGATAATACGTAAAGAAATTGTAAGTGTGTATAAACTGTATTTTGCTTACTGCGATAGTTCGTATAAGTTGTGCTATTGTGTGTATTTGTAGATAAGATTATTACTATGGCCATTTAAGAAGTATATAATATTGATTGAACTTTGCATCATTACAAGTTTTCTGAGTATTACACTTCCAAAGAAAAACAAAAATGTATATAAATGGATATAAGAATTCTTTTCCTTCGACAAAATCAATGACTGTTTTAGTACGGAAAGCAAAATGACCCTGTGGTCAAATGATATTTTCGGTTTACATTTTCGTTCATACAGAAAATAAGCATTTGCTCATTTTCTATTTTGCTGCAGGCTGAGACATAACGATTTTTCGCAAAAAGGTCACTTGGCTTTACGTTAAACCCAAAGTATCATTATATCAAAAAATGTTTCATTACACTATCAGCGGTTTTCTCGAAAAATATTTGTTTGAAAGCTATTGAATTGATTTCTTAAATATGGATAAATCTCAAGTTCTGGTTAGTTTGTAATAACGGTTTACATGGAAAGAAAAGACGTTAAGGGTTTTCTACTTTTATTTTATTATGAGACGCTCACAAAGAAAATTCTTTTGTAATTATAAAAAAGTTTCCTGCAATATAACGTCTTAATACTTAAATATATAAATTTGAAAATTACGGTACATTATTGACTAATTACGAACATTTATTGACTAATTTGGATTATTTATTATTGGTAAAAATACTAAACGAAAACTATTACAATTTCGATAGCTTAAAGTTCGGAAATATCTGTAACTATACAAAAGAGTGTGCAATACATACTTTTATGTTTATGTTGTTTCTATTCTTCTTGGAAATAATTTTATTTCCAATAAAATACACAATTTTAGGTTTTTGATGAAATCAAAGAAGTGGGAAATTGCTATTAAGTGACCTATGTTTTTCTTTTATGTAAAGTTTTACTATCTGTGATTCCCTCCTTTAATGTCCAAGGTTTCAAACAGGTTTTTTTTTTCAGTTTTTTACTTTTTAGAAGTTCTAACCCCACATGTTGTTGGTTGGCAACATTGATTTTAAGAGAGGAATGTTAGTTTTTTATTTCATTGCAGCTGATGCAGAGATTAGAACTTTTTTTGTAATTTGCTGATACAAAGAACATATTACAAAACAATTTTTACAACTGATTATGAGCACAAAGACTACATTTAAGTTTTGTAATTTTCAATTGTGACCAAAAAATAGCTATTAGTTCATTAATACATTATGTATTCTTGTAAAGTTATAGAATACGCTATTTTGAGACGAAGAAAGGCAGCATTTTTTCATCTATCTCAATATTATTAATTTATGTTTTGTGTTTTTGTTATGTGTGTCCAAGACAAGTGCTATACTTGTCAACTGCTTGAAATATTTGTTTTACAGATTCGTACGCCATTTATTTGTTCGCTTGTAGATTAAATTGGTGGTAATAGTAGTGAGCATTGACTTTTCTTTGCTATTCACCTTTCAAAAGTGCAAAATATGCATTGCAGTAATTTTTTTTCTAAACATTTATACTATTTCTAGTAAAACAATTTAGTAATTCAATATAACAGATTTAAGTTAAAAGAGGTAAGCACTGGAATAAATTAGAGCTCAATATCTTTTTATGTAATTGTATTCACAAATAAATTGTATTTTCGTAAGTGTTTGGATGTCTTGGCGAATTCGCTTATTTTTTAGCTTCACAGGATTCTATCCATATTTTTTTCATCCACATGTATTTGGTGTATTACTAGATATTCTGTTCAATTCTACGTATTCTTCATTGTGTTACTTTTAAATTAATTATCGGATGGGCTGTTGACGTTTTAGTTTCGGAGAGATGGTCTTATATTAGTGTATACAGGGGTGGTTTGTGGAGATTCAGAAAGATAGAAATGCCGGAATGGCATTCACAGAGTTTGCACATAAACTGCAATGGTGAAAATAAAAGCTCCAATTTCAATTATGACAGTGACAATCTTCCACAGTAAATACGAGGGATGATTTCGAAAAGGATTGTATTTGTTAGGGTAAAATGCACGGAATAATGTACTCATTAATTTTCTGAAACTATGATGAAAAATTAATCTGTCTATGAAAAATCGTCCATCTTTAGAAACATACATACACAAAATAACTGAAGGTGATGAACGAGTTGAAATTCGTTGATTTTTCACAAATTTTAATTTTTCACTTCATAATTTCACAAATTCGTATCGTTTCATAAAATAAATGACAAAATGTTTAGATATTATACAGCAAAGAGAGTTATTTCGAAATGTTATATATAGGATGTGAAGACTTTAAATCTTCATTTTATTATAAATCAGTAACGAGTGAGATCAGTCAGAGTTACTGTAATTAACCCTTTAATAAGGCAAATGAAAGTAATATGTGCTCTAGCTTTTCTAAAATTAAAATTGGGAACTGTTAAAAGTTACAAATTGTTTTGTGACTTGATAAATATATAATAGTTGCAATGCCCTGGTAAGATATGCCATTATACCATTTCAAGGCGTATTTAAAGTAGTCACACACTTATATCAGATACTTTCTTTACCGCAAATAACAAACGTATATATTTTCATTATTTCCTCTTTACCTTCATTATACTCTGAAATTTATAGCAGATGACAAAACAGTATTAATTATATGTATTAACTAATAATTCAACAATTTAAAGATTGATATTTACTAAATGTAAAATATCCATTCTTAGTTTCAGATAGTGCCACTACACAAGCCAAAAAATTCATGCTTGGTTTAAAGTTTTAAAATGAAAATATTTTATATTATGTATCATTTTAGAATTCAATTTCCGTATTAGCCTTTTTATAGTTTTTAAATCGCTATTTATCAGCTACTTAAATTCCACGGTTATAGGCGAAGCAGTTGTTGTTCAGGAACAGAATGAGGAACATAATTGTTTAAATAATAATAATAATAAAAAAAAAAAACGATTTCTGGCGGTCAGTTTGAAGGAAAATTAACAAACCACTATATTCAAAGAAGAAAAACTTGAGCAAAGTACAAAAGCGCAAGTAACATAATAATGCAGCATACAGCTGTTTCGAGGATTCGCTGGATCCTCTTTGTCAGTGCAAGAGAACCAACAAACCCGAAGTCTAAAAGAGGAATGGGTGCGAAAAGAAAAAGTACGGGGGATTATATACCCAAGATCTGGATTAAGAGAGAGCCAATCAGAAAGCAGCATGAAAAACAATCCAAAAGAGGAATGGACGCCCATTGCTGTATGCTGCATTATTGTGTTATTTGTGCTTTTGTACGTTGCTTAAGGTTTTCTTATCCTTCGGAAAAAGTTTATTGTGCTTATTGAAAACTATATCCAAAGTTGTAGAAGGTCTGGAGAAGGGATCTGCAGCCTGTTGCTTGGAAACACCAGATTGCTTTTGCAGTTTACGTAGTATTGTTATCTTCAATGTTACTTTCTATACGTAAAATAATTTCTTTGTATGCGAGTGCTCCTGATTGGAAAAAGGATGTGGACCTTTGGCCTAGAAATACGTAATACTACTCTAACACGCGAGTACATACAGCAGGTTACCCTAATTTGCTATTTGAAAAGTCTATGCGATGATCGAAAAAGTTAGCTGAACAACTTTAGTTCATATGAGAATTTGCTATTTTGCCAAGTTCGAAAGGAGTATGATAGCAAATTGATTTAAGTTGATTAGATAAAACGATCCATTGGGAGCTTAGTTGATATGATGACTGTATGGTTGGACACTTAATGTCTTTTAGTGATCTGTGTGGTTCAGCTGACTTCAACGATAAAAATATTACGTCACATAGAAAGATGAAAAGCAAATAGTTCGTAAGAAAAAATAATATTAAAGAACACATAATATAATATATCATATTTCAAATTTGCAGTAATAATTTGAGTATCATAAACGTATTGCATATATTATAGAATGATATAACGTTGCTCAAAATAAAGCTTGTTCCAAATACGGCTGCTGATAAGCCTTTTATATTCAGAGGGCGATACACATCAAGAAATTTAAGTAAATCCATGGTAACATATTTCTGACTTTATTTCCGACAGTGGCGGTTCGTGAGGTGGAGCAGGTGACACAGGGTAAGCGCTGCTCCACTTAAAGTTATCGGCTGAATGGGATATTATTATTATTTTTCTGACTCGTTTGGCTATTTTTAGATAACATTTGATAACACTTGTGCCAGTAGCTTGATGTGTTTTGATGATGTTCTTTGTAGAAGAGAAGGGGAAATACCGTCGCTGGATCTGCTTCACCTATTCCAGAAATCACGAGCCGCCACTGATTTCCGAAGAAAATTGCTAACATAAAATCAAGTTCAACATAACGTAACATAACATGAATAGAAGTAATAGTAGATATGCATACGTGTAAAATTTATTAATATTAGCAAGTATCTTGAGTCAGTCAACATTTTTAAGTTATCATATAATTGGCCGCCTGTCCTCCACCTTTGTGAAACGAAAAGATATATTAAGTTAACGTTTATATTGTTATTGAAATGATATATAAGTTACACTGTTATCATA
Organism: Amaurobius ferox; assembly: GCA_951213105.1. NCBI lineage: Eukaryota > Metazoa > Arthropoda > Arachnida > Araneae > Amaurobiidae > Amaurobius > Amaurobius ferox. The sequence goes on along the minus strand of OX578142.1, from coordinate 92,152,008 downwards.
TAATTGGCCGCCTGTCCTCCACCTTTGTGGATATATAGCTGTAGGTATTCGTAACGTATGTTCTTTAAACGGTACATGGTAGCGAAGGGTTAAACACAGAAGTATAACATATAAACGAAAAGATATATTAAGTTAACGTTTATATTGTTATTGAAATGATATATAAGTTACACTGAAGCTACATTTGGGTAAATGTTAATCATAAAATCTCTAATTTTTCTACTACACAAATTTAAAAGCGAAAATTGTAAATAACATATACAACTGTATTTCCCCAAATATTAGGTTAAATGCAGCGTATACAGGGCATAGCTGACCTTGCTTTTCGAGTTTTGGCAGTTGGTTTTAGACACATACTCCCAATTTGAAAGTTTGTTAAAATTAAATGCGAAGTTATTTTATAATATTTTCAGTGGGTGGTATTTTCACGAGAAAACGGGGTTTTTTAATTTTTATATGGTCCATTGAGTAAAAACGTCCCATTAGAAATAGCTGCTGTGTACAGTAATTAGTGAAAGGAAAACAACCCGGCACATTTATCTAGAACGTTCATCAAGATATTTACAATTTTAATAAGACAAAAAACTAGGCTAAAATTGATAAAATAGTCTATTAGATAAAATAGGCTAAAGTTATAATTGGGGAATCCCTGGACTTTGACTCGAGCTGTAGGGACTGACTGCAAATTGAAACCAGGCTTTGTATAAAACGTGTTTGCGCAACGTTATTTGTAGCTAACCAAGGGTTTGTTGGGGGAAAATTCCCGATTTTTTAATATGCAATAACCCGACAAATATTGCAGATAATTGCATCAAGGATTTTTACTTAGGTTTGTTACTGTACAGTTCAATATTTTCTAGTTGAACTTTTCTTGTTCAAGGGACCCTATAAATCTCCTATTTTCATGAAAATATCACCCACCCCAAAAAATTGTATTAAATTATTTCTCATTTAATTTTAATAAACTTGCATCATCAAATTAGAAGTATGTGCCTAAAAAATTTGCTGAATCTCGAAAAGTGATATCAACTATGATGAAACACCCCGCATAACAGGTATATACAAATCGATTATTTATTACATATATCGAATGTTTGTGGTACATATCGGCTATACGGTTTAAAATTCTTGTATAAAATGCTTTTAATATGGCGGCTGCAAGATTTAGAATGAAGTTCTATGCATTTTTAAATATATATACATACCTACCTTTTAAAGAAAAATAAATATAAAATAATATAGGGTCCAATAGGATATAGGTGAGAATTGAGCTTACCTCGTCGACCATTTCATAATGCGACTGACGTCAAAGATGGAAAAAATGATAAGGAAGAAAGAGTTCCATAATCCCACGCATGCGTACATGGCATGGAAGTTTAACTCGAAGTCATGACATATATTGAGGATCACTGCAGAGAAAAGAGAGTGAATAATGTTATAGGTGTTGACTACACTACTTACCTTATTTATTTAGAAACTAGAAAACTAAACAACTCAAAATCCTGCGCATCTCATTTTGCGGCAGATTTGGCTTTAAAAACATATGAAACAAGCACAAAAATGATAAATCAGGCATATTTGACAGAACAGGTTGCTTTGGTAATACATTACTAAATTAGAAGTAAAATTATTGCTTCTCAAATTTCGAACTTGAAGCTTTATAGTTTGATAGAAAAAATCTGGAAACAATACCAGTACCGAAGTGTAAAGAGAATCTGGGGAGACAGTGTCTACCCAAACAATCCGCTATCAAGTAACTTTTTCTTTCCAATAGTCTACTACTATAAAAATGTGCATTATGTATAATTAAAGTTGTTTGGTAGCAGGTTGTTTGAGTAGAAACTGTTTCTCTCTCTCTCTCTCTCTTTCCCTAAATTACAATACCATAAATCTTTAATAAATCTAAGAATTTCGAAAACTTTGAAGTCTTGGAAGGCCTGTTGATGGCAGAAAGACGTATCTCAAGATATGTTATTTTGTCAAGATTGGTTGACTTTCTTTTAATCGGTCAATGCTGTGATATTTTTGTTGAAGGCATATATAATTTAATAAAGCAGATATGATAATCGAATAAAAATATTTTCATAGTATTGGTCAATTTGAAATAATTTTAACACCTTTTATCCCAGGATGATGTTTTTTAAGATATATCGTTTTACCATCATAAGGCTGTGTATTCTACTGTCAAATAGACCTAACATCTTTCTTCAAAAATATATATCATTAGTTCAAAATAAATTCTTTGTATTAATCATTTTTAAACTTTGATTATCTTCCAAATTTTTTTATACACTTAGCATTTGTAAGGATAGCATTGCGAAAAAAGCGATGATTGGTGGCCCTGGTGCTTCTTTGGCAACCATGTGACCCAAAGGTTCTATTACGCGATGCAAATTTTATTGCTGGAACTTCCACCCGTCAATCGTGTTTTAAGAACCCCCTCCCCCTCAAAAAGCTCATCGTAGGGTTGTTAGTATTTTGTCACTTATTTGTATTTAGCACGTTTAGCATCAGGCTATATAAATGCTAGAATATCACCCATTTCCCTTCACAAAGTATTTTTAGGTACTTTTATCAAAATGTTAGTTTGTGATCTTTAATATCGTATATTTATGCAATTACATAAACATTCGTGGAAGTGTCATTCCACTCTGTTCGGTTGTTCATCCTACAGCTGCATTTATAGCCGTCATATGTGAAGGCGAAGCCGTCTGACGTAAAACTTTGTCTTTCTCTGATTGACCCGCGCTAAGAAATTTATTAATTTTCCTATAGAACCTTAAAGAAAAGGCCCTTGGAAAAGGAATGGAACTTTCAGAACATTTTCTCGGGTTCGGTAATCTTGGAACAGAATAGTTGGTTTTGAAGGTTAACGAAGGGGAAAAGCACAACACTTGCAAATCAGGGTTTCTAACTTGGAAGGCTTAAAGAATGTGGTGCACTAGGAATGGAGCGAGAGTTGAATGTAATTGAAAATATGAAGAGTTCTAATCAAAGAGAAATTGAAAAAGAGCTTTGATTTTAAGGCTGAAATACATCATGGGCGAAAGTGAGTAGTTTAGTGTATTTATATTAAAAATGCAAAATTGGTCTGACATTTTTATATAAAAGAATTATGTATGTAAATATAGGAAATTTACTTGCTGCAATGCATTTGGATTTTATATTAACTTGTATATACACATATTACAGTACTTTTAAACTGCAAATACTTATTAGAACTATTTATTAATATTTTCAAAACTACTATTCATAGCCTATTATTACTAAGGATTGACAGAGATCCCTGCAAAAGGTACACAGAGTTTATATTTTATTGCACATAGCGATTTCACATAGATACAGTATGTTATTAAGCTGTCTGAAAACTTCAAGAGTATCTTGTCATAACTCATTGGTTTATCGTGAAAATTTGTTCATAAAGCAAATATACATAGACGATAATATAAAAATCACATATTTCATTGGTGTGGTTTTGAATGTCATCAACGTAATGAAATTTAAAATGCCAATATCTTGAGGATGGCTCATTTTATTGTTTTTGGAATGATTTCCTTTATTTTCACGATAGAATTTTATTTTAATTGCTTGTTTATTTGATCGTAAAAGTTTATTTAAGTCCAAATTGTAAAAGTTTTATTTCAATTTCTTCGGATTTTAATAAAATCTTTTCGACACCAAAATTTTTCAATTTTATAACTGATGTATGCATTTAATAAACATATAAAAATATACAGAGAAGTCACAAGAATGTAGTTTACTTGTGGTCAGATACATTTACAAGTAAAAAGTTGATAATGGTAAGCAATGGTAACAGTTTTCTTATATTTATGATATGTATTCTATTAATACTGAATTACAACGAAATGTAAATTTCTAGGCGGAAGCAGAACAAATATTTAAAAGTAACGTTTAAAGTACTGAGTTTGAAAAATATGGGATGAACACTATTGTAAATCTGTATAGTAAGTCAAAATTTTATTCATATAGAAAATTCCCTTTATCGAATTTTGATAAAATTTATGCACATCATAGTAATCAGATTGATTGTGATCAGATATCTTCAATTTTTGAATTAGTTGTTTGAATATGTTGCAGTATGTTTATGCAGACCAACAAGATTAAGGGAAAAAACAAATTGAAAATTAGCTATCATACATTTTAAGCACTTAAATGACACTTAAAATATATTATAGTAGAATTTTGTTAATTTGAATATTTTTATAGGGATCGGAAGTTGGTTCGAATTATTAAAATTCTATAGTCCAATATATTCCAATATAATTCTATAATCCAATATTGTCCAAGTTCATAGAATTTTACTGCATATGGAAATGCATCTGATGATAGCAATATTTTCACATACAGTGATGCTGTGAACAATAATATTTTAGTGTAAGTTTTTCTTCTGTTTTGGAGTAAAACAAAAGAACATGCATGGGAAAGCATAAAAACTAACATGAAAAATTGAATAAAATTACCCACAAGAAATTTCAATTATAAAATATAACTAATAGAATGTAGGGTGTAAAAGAATGCCACAAACAAGGGTTAACATTTCCTTGAAATGTTCGAGAGACATAAAATTTTATATATTAAACTGACAATAAAACAAATCGAATGAAAGAGATCGAGGAACCTCTAGATAAGAATGCAATAAATTGCCAATGTAACACACTGAGTAAGCAAAGATACAAAAATATTAATTACCAAGTTGAAAACATATTTTATTTGATTACGCGCCAAAATAGGAGTTAATACAATGTGCAAATTATTGAACTGAATTTGCATTCGGATTTTGTACGCAAATTTTCCAGTGTTCCCTGTATATTTTTACAGATATTTCAGTAGATACCTAAATACAGAACTTGACTTTGTACAAATAAATATATCCCAACGTAAAATGCTGTACAAATACAATATATATATATATATGAAACGGCATCAATTTTCTTAATTAGTAGGTCAAGAGGTACCCATCAAAACCCATCAAATAAACATGGCAACTTGCAAGAAACTGCTTAAATTAGTAGAAATAGGCGGCAGCCAGTTATGGCTTGGCCAGGTTTATCAGCTCTTTATATGTCTTATTTTTTTTACTTTCACATTTTTTGTTATTTTATTTAATTCCTTTCCCTCCTTTTCACCAGATGACTCAACTTCTGCTATTTTATTTAGGTAGTTCCCGCGCCTGGTTCATTTGGTGGGTATTGATGGGGCTCATATTGATGCAGAAAATCCATATCGGGTTTCCGAAACGATCGTATACATTTTATTTGCTCAGCATTTTGCGTTTTGATCGATTTAGATATACTCTCTGTAGATACTACTATCTTTGTAATTAATGAACTTTTGCTCTACTGTGTTATTGTTACATTTAACATTATGAGTTGTATGTTAAATAAATTAGAAGAAATATTAGGATATATTTTGTTTTACTATCTTGATACAACGAGCTCAATTTATTACATTATTTTTTCATCTCTAAGATGAGGATTTGAATATCTGTATTTTTTTTTACACTATATCATTATCTTGATGATAACCCGAATTTGTTCTATAAATCATAACTTTTGAACAATTATTAAAAAATTATCGTTCGTATAAACGAGGCAGATGGTTCAGCTGAATACTGATACTCGCACAAGTCAAAATAAAATGAAGCGATAAAGTTCGGCTACGTTTATTTCTCACTAGAGCAAATACCCGCCGTTGCCCGGTATTTAAGATGCAAACCTCTAATTAAAACTATATTAGAACTCGCAGCGAATTTTCGAAACCAAAGAACGAATTAAAATATACTCGTTTAGAATTTAAAAAAATAGGATGAATGTCACGAATTTCAATAACGTATTACCATTTCATAAAACTTGTAAAAAGGGACACGTTCCTAGTTGTGATGTCAGGAATTTGGAACCTGTTCGTTCATAGCTCTGCTTTCCTCAATTGAATTTGCTCACTTTCCCCAATATGGAAAAGCACAAATTTTACAGACTCACTTAAAACTTCATGAAAAATTCAGAAATACAGTAATTAATTTTTATTAGAATGTGAAGATATCACTCCATATTCATGTCAAAAATTAGAATCGTGCGAATCTTCAATTTTTTCTTGCAACAATATAAAAAGGAACTTGCATAAATTACGCATCTTTCGATAAAATTAAAAAAATAAATATAAAGGAATTGCCTTTTGAATTCGGTTCAAAGCCCGTTGCGAAGACCTTTTGATATTTCCGATGGTGTCTAGATGGCAATTCTGTAATAATATTTTCGATTGATAGAGAACCAAGTTGCGTGAAAACCGCCAAAATTTGCTCTTCCATATGAAGCAACCAGAAAACTAATTTGAATTTTTAAAACGTCGAGTCGATGTGTCTTAGGACCTGACCTGAAGTATCACTGTACCGAATTCGTAGCTATGGGATGATTAGATGTTCCTCTACTCGATCAACAAATAGACATACATCTTTTTTTAATATATTAAACGATAATAAATGCCACATCTTTTCTTTGGAGATTAAAACTTTTTCCAACCGATAATCGTAAAATCAGCACCAACTTTGATTTTGTATAAATAAAATCGATCTACAAAGTTTGGTGTTGGTTGGAATATACGTTCAAAAGTTGGAGCCAGTACAAAAAATCCAAACGGTTAAGTTGTATAGTAATACTTACCTGCTCATAATAAGGGCTTTAGCAGTAGATGTAGGAAATTCATATTAATTTTTTAAGATGTGACTACATAAAATGCAAGGTTGTGAGATTTACTTCACTGGTGGCGTGGCGAAGCTCAAGCACTTTCATGTAGACGTAACACGTAAAAAATTTCAGATTTTAAAATTTAAATACCAGGGGGAATCACTAAGTAGGTATATATCTTGCTCGTTACGTTCGCCAACTAAAGTAATTCGCTTTGTGAGTCAGCGGTGGTGGTGGTGGGGCGGAGCTTTATCTCCTAATCTTTTCCACTCAATGAGCTTTCTTCGCGAGTTCTTTCATGCCTCTAGTTAGTCAGTTGTGAGTTAGCCCCTTATTCGCTGGCACTCACTAACTCCCGGAGCTCGCTTTGCAAGTTCTTTCAACCCGGCTGGTGCACGCTACCGTCTTTGTGCTCTTAATCAAATCCTTACACATACTGAAGTAAAATTTTCACTTCAGAAGTGCATAATAGAATAACTCAAACTAAATCGCAAAAAAGGAGCTGAGTTTTGCAGATATTCAACCATGCAATCCTGCAAAAATTCATGGTCTTGCAATTGCTAGTCTGTCCAGGACGCGAACTTTCAGCTCAAATACTCTTCCTTTGACTTTGGAATTAAATAGCTGAAACTAAAGTTTAAATCGAAAACGGTTTATTTCACAGTGTTTCAATAACATTCTTCTACAAATGTACCGAATTTCACATTTTTGTATGCTATATGTAGTTTTTGCGGCACGAGACAGGGAATCTCGATGGACGTGAAATTTGTCAAACATTGACGGTGTTTACTTTTTTTACTAAAGAGAGATTAAGAGATTTGATAATGGAATTTTTTTCTATGAATGCACATTTAAAACGACTTCTTTTCGCTACCTTTGTAACTATGGAACAAAATAATTGAGGACAGCGTTTTCATAGGAAGAATGAAATGCATTTATATAGGCCAACTTGGGCAAGCACTAATCAAATAATACATTTTCACATTTACCGGACACAATATTAGTATTCGAACTAGGAACACTATTATTATCCGAACCCAGCACATCATTTTCATCCGAACCTGTGCTTGATACTTTTATTCGAACAAAGATCGATATTTTTTTATCTAAACCGGGTGCAATATTTTTATTTAAACGGGGAGCAATATATTTTTTTCGTTAAATTCACTTTCACCCGCCATTATGAACAATCACCAACTGTCTCTGGTGTATCTAAAACAACTCCTTATATACGCCTTTTCCTTCAAAATCTTCTCTTACAAATAAAGTAAAAACTATCTTAGGTATAAGGTCCTCAAATTTCATTTTGCAACATTTATGTTTCGCACTAGCGCGAATACCTTTCGTTGCCGGATATTTAAGATGCAAACTTCTGTTTAAAATGACACTGGAATATGCAACGAATTCTAGCAAGTCTGATAACACTACAACGATACGTATGTTCAAGACAAAAAATAAATAACTTGCTGAGAAGGCATAATGCGCCATACATAAATGCCTAAATAGTCGTGTAAAAAGTAAGATATTGTAAAATGTGCACATCTAAGGCACATTTTAAAAATCTGGACGTTTTCAAATTCATCCAACAGCACATATCCAACAGCACTTTTCAGTTTTAATTTGTTGATTAGTTTTGGTAATGCCCTGAAATGCGTTTGTGTGTGCTGATACGGTACAATTTATAAATAGTGTCACGTTATCTTTACGGTAATTACAATAATTTAATTTTGTATTGAATACAATTTTAATAGGTTTAGTTGATTTTAAAAGAAAACAAAACAATTAAGTTACTTAACGGATGTAAGATGCCAAGCGTACTGCGTAAGGAAAGATCGCATTTTTATAGTGATTTTTTAATTTATATTTGTGCCTAATGTTGTTTCAATCGGTTGAAAAGTTTCAGATATTTTACAGAACAGTTCAAAATGCACAAGCAAGTACTACTCAGGACAGTGACACATTTTCTATCGTAACGTATTTTTTAGAAATTCAAGTGAAAATCTTTGTTTGAACCAAATTTGTTTGTACCTAATTTGTATTTCAATCAGTTCAGTATTTTTAAGAGTTATTACAAACTAGTTCAAATGCGCCCACGCGTATTGGGTAGAAGACGGGATATTAAAAAAAAAACCGAGCAAAGTTGTTTTCACATTTCAACTTTTTTTCCACATTTCGTTTCTTCACACTTAAATTCACAAACTTTATTACACGATCCAGTTGTTCGAGAAAAATTGGCCACATAAATTTCCGGGCACATCAACAGGTCACGAATCCTGACAAGTGCGTTTTCTTCATCAGCACCCCCCTTTTTTTTTAAGAGGTCTAGATTTTCAATTTGGCAGAAAATAGTTTTTAATAGTTAAACCAGCAAGGATGGCGATTACGTACACAAAAATTCATAGTAATATACACACATGTTGATAGCATTTAATATATAGGATTACTCCATAGCACAACTAAAGTAATATTAATTAATACTTGCCTTTCGTATAGAGGCTTAAAGGTGCTGTGGTCATAACGATTACTAGTGGCTGTCCTCCACATAACGCAAATATAAGGCCACCCAGTGTCTGACCAATGATGGACTTTCGAACGTCTGTAATAGAAAGAATAGAAAAAAAAACATTGATTTACTATGAAAAAAATATTCGTTTAACAGGATCAAAGTGGATTATTTTTTGAGGAGGGGAAAATCTGATGTCGGGGCAGCACATGACTTTCTTAACACCTTAAATTTATTTGATCTTTATTTCTTTCATAATTCATTAAATTAAGTTTTATTGCCCAAAATAACACGGATAATTATTTGAAATTGCACAGAGTTTACAGTTTTAATATAATTTTCGTTATCATTTGTCGACTGGATATATTTTCAATGGCGACATTGCAAAAAATCTGATGTGGGCAGCACATGACTTTCCTCATATAATGCAAATTTATTATTTTTACAGTAAAAAAATAGGTTATTATTATAGTAGATAATTATATTCTTTACAAAATATTGAATTTTCGTCAATTAGTCGTCATTTTCATTGATTTAGCGTCATTTTTATCCATTTGGCGAGATTTCCGTTAATTTGGCAACATTTAAAAAAGACTCTAAGTTGGCGACATTTCGCAAAATTGGTCGCCAAAATCTCGCCAAGCATTATGGACGGAGAAATAATTTATTCTTAGATAAATGACTATTGACGTTCAAATACAAAAGTATTACTCAAAGTATCTTTTCTCATGAATGGAACGAGCTAGATCCACGAGAATGATGTCACCAAATTTATCGCATGATATTACATATAAAAGTGAACATGTTTCTCAACAGTTAATATATTTTTTTTTAATTTATGGGATTTTTTGATAAATTCATTTGAAAATGTGCAATATCTCGAGAACGGTTTATGTTAGCATTCTAAAGTTTATGTCAATCGTTTTCTAAGGAAAAATTACATAAGAAATGTCTATTTGCGTAATTTTATTAAAGGTTTTAATTTTTTGATGATTTGTTTTAAAATTTCACTCGAAAATTTAGGGAGGTTCTGAACATTCGATTGCGTTTAAAAACAATAGGCTTCTAGTATTCACGGATTGTGATTTTTGTACCAAATTTCATTCGAATCGCTCCATTCGTTCGTGAGATATCGTCTCCACAGACTCACTGACACACACACACACACACACACTTTCACACACACATACTTTCACACACACACACTTTCACACACACATACTTTCCCACCCACCCACACACACACACACACACACACATACACACACAGAGACATCACCTCAAAAATGTTTGATTCGTGAACAGGGATGCTTGAAACGTGCTCTCTCCCGTCGAAAACTCGAATTTTTGACCCCGTCATAATATTTTCCTTATACATTATGTATATAAGGAAAGTAAAAATGGAAAAAAAAGTAACTGAAGTATATCGAGAACGGTTTATTTTAGAGTAATGGGATTGGTCTTACACTTTTTGCTGTCATACATTATGTATAAAACAAGCATTTAATTTTATGAAATGTGGTCAATTAGCTTTTGAGTTAAAGTGGATAAGTGCATCGCACAGACAAACGGACACATAGTCAAACGAATACACACATACGTTAAGCTAAAATATTTTTTTGGGGTTCTGGAGTACTCGAAACACGTAGCTCCGTCGAATACTCGAGTTATGATTTTCGACGCGATTCCAATACTTTACCATACTTTACCCTATACATTACCATATATTACAGATTCCAATACTTTACCCTATACATTGCCATATATTACAGGGAAAGTAAAAAAAAAACCACTAATTTACCATGATAAAAAGATTCGCTCAAGAGGATAGAAGTGGATTATTACTTTACCTATATGCGTAGTATAATATATGGAGAAAGTTTGTGACGGGGTCGAAAATTCGAATTTTCGACGGAAGAGAACATTTCAAGCATCTCTAAACTGGAATTGCGCGTTTCTGTAGTGATGTCTGTGTATGTATTTATGTATATTAGTGAATGTGTATGTATGTTAGTGTGTGTGTATGTATGTTAGTGTGTGTGTATGTATGTTAGTGTGTGTGTATGTATGTTAGTGTGTGTGTATGTATGTTAGTGTGTGTGTATGTATGTTAGTGTGTGTGTATGTATGTTAGTGTGTGTGTGTCTGTGAGTCTATGAATACGATATTAACGTTGAAAACATTGCAATGCAACGTTGAAAACATTGCGCCGTGAGTTTTATATATCTTTATTCACTGTGAAAGATGTAAATTCATTGCATTATTTAGTGAAATCTATGTGCCGTCCACATCATATTTTTTTTGAAGTTATAAGCAAAAGAATAAAATAACAAATATGCACTGGAAAATTCTCCCAGTATCCTTCATTATTCAACGAATTTAAGTCTGGAAATCTAAAGTACTACAAAAGCTTTAGAATGTCTAAACATCCTCACATGTGGCGTGTAGTTTGTTTATATTTGGGTTTTGTACCCTTTGCTGGTATGAACTCACATTTACGTCCATATCACCCAAAGAGTTAAAAATACAAACATAATCAAAGGTTCACATTATTTTTTTAAGGACTCTTGTTTCTATGGGGGCGCTAAATTAGCGCTATTAATTGAGTGCAGAGAAGATGTGTTGCGAATCAGACGAAACATTCGATTCGTCTGATTTGATTTTTTTTATCAAATCAGACTAATCGGATATTTCTATACACCAGGGTTCCCCAGCATATGGACCGCCCAAGGTTTTTATCCAGCCTGTTTACTGCTGTTGGAAAATAAAAAAAAACATTCCACAATTTAAAAACAAAAATAGTAGAAAAATAAATTCCTCAGAGGTAATGAAAAACCCCAAGAACAACGCATCTCTACATCTAGTGTTTGAGCAGTCAAGTAACTATTTGCGCCAGACCTCACATTAACTCAGTGTTTGGTCTAACGACGAAAAATAAGGTAATAAATTTACTCTGAAAAATTTAATGTCTCATATTCGGTCCATTTCGAATGTTTTGCTTGTATTAAAAAATTTTACAGAGCTTGTGGCAACCGTTGGCACTCGAGCTTTGTAAAATTTTTTTAGTGGCTCTTTACACAATACGGTTTGACAACTTTGCCCTATGGTAACTGAAAATTTTGCCTATTATTCTATATACAAGCAATTAGCTTAGTTAAACACACCTATAAAAATCATAATTTTTGAGCTAGATTCCGAAATGATAGAAAATTTTCACAGAAAAGTGTTTGCGTTTTGCAAAAAATAATTTAAATAGCTTTAATCTAGTGCAGTCTTTGAAATTAATCAAAGGAAGTCAAATGAATCTAACAACCTATTGTCTGAATGCTTCGATTATATACTAAGAGGCAGTAACTTAAACCATGATAATAAATTTCATAATCAAAAATATAGCCAACAGTATATATTTCCTTCCAAAATGTTAATGTAATTAACTGCATACATGAAACAAGCTATTGAAGATTAACCTAGCTTAAATAAATGCATTTTCGCAAAATATATATTACAACATTTCGTCCTATCTGTTGTTATTCGACTAACTATATTTGCGTCGTCAAGGCTAATTTGAATATTTTGGGGATTCTTTGACTGGCTAATTACTCAGTTTTGTCTTCATACTCCATTATATACACCGAGCTTGTTTCCAGAGCAGCGGCATTTCTTTTAAATACCAAGTTAAAATATTTTTTATTGAATTATAGTGAAAAATGAGGTGAATTTTTAATATTTGTTTTAGAAATCGATTGATTTGAACTCAAATCAAATTGTTTTATAAAGATAATTTTAGTTTTTAATTATTGATAGCGTAGGTGGACTATTTTAGGAACATGGCAGCATTCCTCTCCGCCTTCATTTCTGAACAAATCTCTATTTTCAGAGGGTTGTATCTCAGCCTCCAAGATAGCTATAGACTTGATCTTTTTTATGTAATATGACCACAAAACTGACAAAATATATTATAATGAATGCGGTAGCAGCCGAGGAACACCCTCCCTATAAAAGTGTTCTTTTTACGAGTTTTGATTCGGCGTTTTTCTTCTTCAATGCCAATGGCCATACAGACTTAACTAGTGAACCGATTTTAGTCAGTGATGGCTCATGTTGTGTGCTCTGATAGGAGGTACATGCTTTTCTTTTAAAATCTGAAGATACATTTGATTTAGAATTTCAAAAATTGATGAAATGCGTATAAATGTCGCTCGGCGGTAAAATATAATTCGCAAAGTCGTAGTGAATTAAAAAAAAAAACAATTGATTGTGAGATATAACAACGGAGGTTTTCTTTCTTTCCTATACTTCTTTAGTATCAAGTTAGGGGTTTGCTGTAAGTATAAATAAAGTACGATATCACAAACTGCTGATAATACAATAAAACTAATAAAACTTTGTTTTAAGTAACATACACCACAAAATGAATAGTGTCAATCGGTTTCGAAGGTAAAAAATACACGTCTTCTTTAGGGCAAGCATTTAGTGCAATCTTCACTCGTTAAGCAAGATCGTGATCTTACTGTAACGAGTTGTGCTACTCGTTGGTTGTGCTATTCGTTGAGGTAATCAATTGTCAAAGTTGTTTTAATGAGTGAAGGTTGTGTTACTTGCTTCTGCAAACGAAGAAGGCTGGGCTGTGCTTTGCTCTTGAAACCGATTAACTATATTATTTTTGCGTTAAATGTTGCTTTAAACGAAGTTTTATTAGTTTTGTTTTATAAATAAAATAGTTGCTTCTGTAATCAAGATTGGCATCACGTCTGCATACAATAGATAAAACCAAGGACAAAGCGTTTTTAAAAAACGAAAGGTCTTTTATTTCACATCCTAAAAGACTTACAAAATATAGTTAAAAACTGCCAGAGCGCTTTTGGACATATATACGCCCTTCATCAGTAGCTACATGAGTAGTAAAAGCATGGAATGTTTATATATATAGAGACCATTTTAAAACAAATTTACATAAAATATAAAATGGTAAATGAACTTACTAAAATAATACAAGAAATATACACTGAAATTACAAAATAAGTTTAAACGCTTACGAGTTTTAAAATATTATAAGAAAAGAACTAATATAAATTTAAGAAAAACGTCAAGCATGATATTCCTGAGAATGACGTCACAAATAACTTGTAAGAGATTTGAATTGCATAGAGTCGAAGTTAAGTTATGCTTGGCGACTCATTCTCGACTCTATGCAATTCAAATCTCTTGAAAGTTATTTGTGACGTCATTCTCAGGAATATCATGCTTGACGTTTTTATTAAATTTGTATCAGTTCGTTTCTTATAATATTTTAAAATTCGTAAGCGTTTAAATTTATTTTGTAATTTCCGTGTATATTTCTTGTATTATTTTAGTAAGTTCATTTACCATTTTATATTTTATGTAAATTTGTTTTAAAATGGTCTCTATATATATAAACATTCCATGCTTTTACTACTCATGTAGCTACTGATGAAGGGCGTATATACGTCCGAAAGCTCCCCGGCAGTTTTTCATATATGTTTTGTACGTCTTTTAGGATGTGTTAAATAAAAGACCTTTCGTTTTTTAAAAACGCTTTGTCCTTGGTTTTATCTAGTTGTTTCTGTGAATGTTGGCTAGTTGTCTTACTGAACCATGGTGAGCCAAATTAAGAAGCATGTTTTGATTATTTAAAACAATTATTCCAAATCTTTTCTGACTCGCGAATTTTATACTCTTTTATCAGAATATTACTTTCTCAAGCTCTATCAGAACATTTTTACCCTGAAACTCTATCCCAAAATTTCTTTTTGGAAAAAGAGTTTTAAATATTTATGTCAATTAATACAGTGCCTCAAACGCATTAATTTATTTGTGAGTATCACAGTTCTTTTTATCTCTGTGAAATTTTCTGTTGCATGCACATTTTGTAAAGATCTCCTTATTCAATCGACATAGTATTGAAGCACCAATCTCCGATTGGCTAGATGTTGCATCCATTGAGTTGCTGAAACGATTACCGAGTTATTTAGCATTTGTTTCTCAACACACTGTGAATTATTACAAATACTATAATTCGTAGAGTCCTGAGAAAATTCTAACCTCATTATACAGATAGAACATTCACTGCATTTAATAAGCAGGGTTAATGCTCGGGAGCGATTGTTAAGAACATATGTGGGAATATCTCATTGGGGAATTGAACCAATGATCTTTGATTGCCGGATGACGTTTTATCAATTGAGTTATCGAGTCGAAAACTTTTCTTTAAATATTTAAGTAAACCTTAACCTTTCCGCAGCTTAAAATATGTTAAAAAGGAAGGATTCACCATTATTAAAAGCTTTGAAACCCTGAAGATACTTTTCGAACCCACAAAGGGGTTTGCGAACCACATATTGGAAACAACTGATCTAAAGTTATATATTAATTTTCACCTGAAATTTTTACTTTCTAATACTATGTAACAGAGTATAGAGAAAGTACCGTTTTCACGAAAATTTTCAAATTCGACATTTTGATGTCAATATATATGTAAGACCTTCTGAACACGTTTTGACTATTTTTGGAGTATTGTTCGTCTGTCTGTCTGATGTCTGTGGTCGATTTCTTGTGTACACAATAGCAGCCACAAATATTAAAGGATTTTCACGAAACTTTATATTCGGCTTTGTTATCAAAAATTCGAGCGGAAACTTTCAAATATATTCGAAATTTTATATATTTTTAACATGGCAGCATAGATCAAAATTTGTTATAATCATGTATAAAAGGATTTATTTATGGTTCAATGATCACAATACTTAATAGTTTCATAATTGTTGTGAAAAATAGCAGCAATTTCTTTTTGCTCGTGACGTCATTAGCCCCTCCCATAAGGGCGAATGTTACCCATATAGGGGTTGGGGTGCATTGCCAAGTATGATATCAATCGAAATATTGTTTTCAAGCCTTTTAGAGTGAATGGTAACAAGCTAAGTTGTAATCATTTTGACCCACGATACCAATTTTTAAAATTTTATTTCTTTTAAATTTTGAAAAAAGAAATGAATTCCGGTATGAGAAAGTCGAGTTGAGCCCCACTTCAGCTAATTTTTTTAGGCACAGCACTTAAGAACATGGTAAAAGTAACTCACCAATTTGCCCATGCGTATTGTTATCGTTGAGGGCACCAAAAGCGATAGTCGGTAGGATGCAGGCAAAATAGAGGAAAAATATGGTCGATATTGTTTTATGGATTGTCTTATGTCCCACAAAACCTGGAAAAGAAACAAATCGATCATGCCAAGTTCACTTTGTCCAAAAGCAATCATCAATCAAGGAAGGCGAAAAAGCACTTACCGTCTATAAAGTCACTGATATAGAGGGAGGACCTTCTTCGTATATCGTCCCACAAGCCTTGAGCCAATCTGCATCTAGTCTCCTGTTTAAAACATAATGTCAATGTAATTTTTATTATCAAATCACTTTATAATTTACATCAGCGTTTTCTAACCTTTAATTGGTCAACTCTCTCTTATAGGAAAATTAAGTGTCATCGCCCCCCCCCCCCCCGGAGCATTATGTAGGGGGTCATTATTTTCCTTCGCCTTAAAATGCCAAGCAAAAATAATTTTATTTTTGAAAGTCATGAAAATCATTTACTGCAGAATATGCAATAAAATACACATGACCTAATACAGTAAATATACTTGCGATAAAACTGACTTAATCGTATCACTTTTTCTGTGAATTATATATAGGGCTTTTAAGAAAGTTTTTAAGCACCCTAATTACTTTGTAAGGAAAGACGCATGAGTATACATGCTAAGCATATCTATAGTAAGTGACCATACTCGATCGAATAGAAGTGGCTGCAGCGTCCCAAGCGGATATTTTAAAAAGTTAGATTGACGGATTCAGCAGTAAAGCGAGATAGACGATAAAGACGATTACAAAGTTATACAGCATTGACTAATGAGTAGGAATCGACCATAAAACTGTTACAGAATTTGACACAATATGTTTATTGGAGAATTGCAGTCCTATTCAAGAAAGCTAAAATAAACAGTACTTACATGCATAGGGATCTAATGTACTGCTTGTTCAAAATGTCCTCCATCAGGAACAATGCATATTTGAATTCGAGAAATAATATTACCGTGTACTTTGACAATCATTGCAGGTGTCACCGTGTTACAAGCCCTGATGATACAACACTTTGACATGTATTTAATGCTTTTCATATATACGATTCGTTTGTTCCTAGCATCGATTTCTACTAATTAGATAACGTTCTGCAGCTTCGTAATTGGATATTTTCTTATTTTGTTACAGAGTTCGACATTTTAAGTTTTTGAATTCAACCGCTAGGGGCGCTGCAATTACTTTTATTCGTTTGGGCATAGTCACATCAATGTAGATATACCTAACGTGCTCACTCATGTATCTTTTAATACAGTTATTGGAGTGCCTAAGGACTTTTTTAGTAATTTTGTCGTAAGGAAAAGGAAAACTAGAGCAACGTAAATAAGTACAAATAACACGATAATGCAGCATATAACTGGTTCGAGAATACGCTGGATACCTTTTGTAAGGAGTGCAAGAAAACCAACAAACCCGAAGTCCAAAAGAGGAATAGGCTTCGGGTTTGTTAGTTTTCTTGCACTGACGAAGGGGATCCCGCGTATCCTCGAAACAGTTGCAAGTTTCAGTATCGTGTTATTTGTGCTTATTTACGCTGCTCTAGTTTTTCTTATCTTTCGTACAAAGTGTATTTTTACTTATTGAATCTTGTCGTATTTTAGATTTCTGCCCCGGGGTGGACAAAATGGGATGTGTGTATGAAAAGTCTCTCAGAATCTTTACGAGTACTACCAGCGGCTGAACTCGACTATGAGGAAGAAAATAATTGGGCTAATTTTCGATTAAGTTGAACGACTATTTTCGAGGATTAAGCAGCACACATTGTCCTAACAAAATAAATCTTATTAAAAAGTTGCTGCCTAATCTTTTAAGTTTCCCTGTTTTGGGCAGGCTTAAATACTAGTAAAGTAAATAAAGATTCACAATGGCGCTAGTGACGAGGTGCAAAGTTTTTCGACTCGATTTAAAAAGTTTTATGTCGATTTAATATGCATTGACATTAAATTTTAATTATTCGCCGGAAAATTCTCTTTTGATTTGCTGTCATTCAAAATTCTGGTTTGGTTCGGTTTCTGTGGGCGGAGACTGAGCAATACCAGCCATCTCCAATCCGGAATCTTGAGAATGTATTTGAGAGGTGCCATTAATATTGCAGTTTGATTCATATTATTTGCATTGCCATTGACTCAGGTGATCGAGGACACTTTTCTGATATCATTCATAGGTAGAATTACGTGAACTTATCCTGACACTTACAGCTATATTTAACGAGCTGTTCAATCATTTTTGGACCAATGATCGTTTAATTACACTGACAGCCTGAGAAAGTTCTATTTTTGTGCTCTCTTTTGAAATTCAAATTGATTTGAACAATGAACTAGATTACGATGCGGAATACAGCGAAAATAGTGAAGTAATCAGATGTACGCTACTGAAATATTTTAATTTCCTTCTTTAAAGTGAACAAGTCTGGACTTAAACGTCGAAATGGGTGCTGCACTGTGTTGATCCCGCAGAAAATGGCTAAAAGACAAAACCCATTAAAGTAGCGCTACTTAGTGCTATGAAAGTGGAATAAAACGAAAAAAAAATAGAAAATGTAGGGAATATGAACTTGAGAAGCACACAAGAAAAAATAATTAAAATGCAGAGTATATGAACTCAACGCGAGGAGCAGAAAAAGAGCGAAATACAGTAAAATTAGATTAATTTGTGCAATTTTGACAATCAAATTTATGTAAAATTGCTTTCAATGTAAAAATGACGATTTTAATAAACTGTCTAAGTTTTTTTTTACTTTTTTTTTGTAAATTGAGAGGATTTTTAATTTCCGCCCCAAAGATTCACTCTTTGTGTATTTCATATTACTAGAAAACTGACAATTTCTGGTTTTTAAGGCATTATACATTTGAAGAAGGTGTTGGAAAATTCTGGTACACAGCCATTTGTAAACCATTTATATAATTTTTATGGACGGTCAGCAGTTGTATAAAAATATCATAAACATTTTACTATGGACAAATATAAAACAACCATTATAATAATTCAAGTGACTTCTGTTGAATTCTAGATGTGGCCCAAAATTGTACATGTGTGTACGCAGAGTATGAGCACAATAAATCTGTAGGTTCGAAATTCTATTCGAGAGGTAGTGGGTAAAGGAAAGGTTGGTTGCCACAGTGAATGAGCTCCAGTCTCTATGGTTGTCATCCCGAATGGACTATGGTCTAAATTGGGTGGTTAAAGAGTGTGATGTGATCCGCCTCCTGTGGTGCACCGGGGCAATATTTTCTCACGGTAAAATGGTTCGCACTTCGGCCGCTAAAATAGGCGAATGGTTGTGTAATCAAGGGCCGGGTCATTAAAACAAAATTCTGCGGCATCAAGCTCTTTCATGGATAACGTGATGCAGCCATTTACTGACAAACGCCTACTTCCCTTTATTTCAGTGGTTCCGCTGCCTTTATTTTCTGAAGAAAGAGGTTGTTCCTTGCCTCCGAAACTGGTTGATACTGTTACTAATCTAATTTATGCTGTGGTTCAAAAGGCTACTTTTTTCAAAATGGGGGCAACATCTTTTGGCTGATTTAAACATTTTACAGAATATATTATGTAAAAACGACTGAGACGAAGAAATCAATAAAAGAGATAAATAATTAAAACCTAGCGAACTAAACATATTTAAAACCCTCTTAAATTAATACAAGATAATAAAATTTATTTGTTCACCATAAATTTAACACCAATTCACGTTGAAATCGTCAGATCATTTTTAGAAACGCAAACACGAAAATAATGACCTCCAAGCTTTCAAAATTAACTCGATTAAAAAATTACTCTAGATTAAATAAAGATAAAAAAAAAATAAAAGCTAATAACCAACTTTGGATAAATTGCAAACGTGGAAGTTGAAAAAAGGAGGGCTGCGTGAGACAATGGAGGATTTAATTAAATCATAGACAATCTTCTAATTATATTATTTGATTAATAATTAAATAAATTTCGAATCCTTAAAAATAATTTCGAATTAAAGTTAATAAGAGAACATTGTGTATATTCGCTACTTAAGAATTCTCTGAAGAAAAAAATGCATATTTCATTTATTCATTAGGGACATATTGTACGAACGTAATGCACTTTATCTGTCGTAACATGTAGTTTTAAATTGCAATTTAAAATTATTGAACGTTAAACATATGGTTATCTTCTTACATAATGATATTCTAACTTAATAAAGGGCGATATCTGTGTGTATGTCTATCTATGTGTGTATTGTGAAGTCTGTAGCGCGAAATCTAAGAGTCGTATGATCATGAAATTTGGTACACCGGTATTTCTTGATACATACAGGACAGGTGTACCTCGGTGTTATTATTCTTATTATTTTTGATTTCTAATTAGTTTTGTGGTTATCTTATTTAGCCCGATTTACAAAGATTTTGGCCGATATCCACATAAATTGATTCTTTAGCGAGCTAAAATATTATCAGAGTTTCGATCATTGTAAAAGATCACCATTGTAAAAGATCGAAAAATTCTTTTTCAAACAAATTTTGAATGGAGTCCATACGATGAATAGCAAATTTTGATGATTTTTAAAAAAATAATATATTTTTCGTGTGTTTTAAATCTCTCCGATTTTTATATTGCCATATATTAAAATTGATGCGCCATCCAACGTTCATTTTTTTCAACAGCTGCTTAAAATGTCTCAGACCACTCCAGGAAAAATATAATTTTATAAAACCATCCGTTGATTAATTACATTTTTTTATCCGAGGCATATCTTTGATTTTTTTTTAATGGACCTAGCAGTCTTCGAATCCAATTCGAGGTTGAAGTTGAAGAAACGTACTGGTAAATGGACTAGACAAATTTTAATTAGAGGAGGGGATGTTTTGGGATTGGGTGAGAGGGCCTGTTCATGTTTCCTGTCATCATAAGCGGTGTGTTGAATATACGGTCATTGTGATATTTTCATTTTTCTTTCTCATATTTTTAGTTTCTGCGAAGAGCGAGTTCCTTAGCAAACGGAAATATCATTACAGTGTTTTTTCTTGACACCATCGGAAATATCGAAGAACGTGCTTTTCAATGATGCTTGAACTGAATCCGTGGGACAATTAATTTATATTTATTTATTCTATTTTTACTGTATTTTTAAAAAGATACATCGAAATTTGCCATTTTACGTTATCTGATATGTATATCGTCGTATCCGAAAAATTGAGATTATCACAATTCTATAATTTGGTTGAAAGTTCCGCATATATCTTTGCATTTGAGTAAAAAATTTTCAATTTCATAAGTAATTTTAATTTTTGTAATTTTTGAAGTGATCGCATTCAGTCTTCGCAAAGAGTTTTTGGCGACGATCCTGCACGTACGACGGAGATTCGGCCTTTTACCGGTGGATTGTATCCACGCTTTCAATCCTCATTTATTTTTGGGAGAGCTGCCGCAGATTTGCAGACGATTGAGCTGTTTAGCAGACATTTAGTCTGGAGGCAAAGCAGCTCATCACGCCAAGTGCATTTAGATTTTTGGGTTTTCTAAGTTTGCGAATTCAAAATATGTCATCCTACAGTTTTTATTTGGTATTATATTATAATTATGAGTTTTGTGCTTTTGACTGACGTTGGATAATTGAGATAGCGATATTTTTTGAGTTTAAAGGAATTTTTTTGCGATTTCAAGTATTTTCATTTATTTGCGTCGCGAGAATAATTTTAGTTCAAAACAGACGATTTGGAATCTGAGTGCTGTTATCTGTATTTGTATTATTTAAGAAGTGGACTCTTAATTAAATTATGCCCTATAGAAGATGGACGGGTTTTAATTTTGTGATTTGAAAGGTTGCGAGGAGTAGGGGGGGGGGGGTTGTATTACGGCAGTTGCGCCGATGTACACAAACTTCATGTAATTTTCATTGTTTTTTAAATTTTAATGAATAAAATTTAGTTTTTGTCATTTTATATAACTATTCTGGAATAATTTCCTGGCAACTGCGGGTACATTGTCTAGTACATAATAAAAGAAGATATTTGTCTATCTGTGTGTGTGCATCTGCCGTCTGTAGTGAAAAATCTAAGCGTTGTACGGCCTCGAAATTTGGTACACAGGTATTTCAGGACCCAGGAAGGTGCACCTTGGCGTTATTTTTTTTTAAATTTCGACTCAGTTTTTCAGCTTTGGAAAGAGCCTAATGAAACCGGATTTTAGGCTTATGGAGTAAATATGTGACTTTTTAAAAATACTTTTCTGACTTTCCAGAAGGCCAACGGTAACTTAGAAGACTGAATTTTTTATATCGATAATGGGACATAGCTTAAAGGAACTGGATTTTGGGGTAATGGAGTAAATATGGAGCTTTTCAATTATACATTTTAGACTTTCTAGAAGCTCCCCCGTAACCTAGAAGGCTGATTATTTGCATGCTTTTATTATCGACAACGGGATAGAACTTAAAGGAGCCGGAATTTCAACCCCCTCGTGTAGGGAGAAAATGAAGGAGAATTTTGAAAAAATGTTTCAGAGTCTCTCGGAAAAGCTCCCCGTGACCTAAAAGTATGATTTTTTGCATACTTATAAACAAATTCTAAGAGAGTCGGAATTTTGATCCCCTCCTCAAATTAGGAGAAAAGGGTGGGGACACTTTGAAAATTAATTTGAAACTCTCCAGAAGCCCCCGATTACTTAGAAGGCTGATTCTTTGTATACTTATAGCATTAATAAATTCTAACGCAGCCGGAATTTCGCATTTTCTCCGGAGAATGAGAAAATGGGGAAGGGGCTGAAAATCTTTCCAGTCTCTACAGAAATCCTACAAATGACATCGAAAGTTGAATCTTTACATAGTTGTAGTATCGATCGCAAGACAGAACTTACATTAACCATATTTTTGATTTCTCCGAAGGGTACGACAAAAGCCAGGGAATCGAAAAGTGTTTTCAAACTCTTCGGAATCCCACTTGGTTTCCAAAAAGTGTAAAATTTTGCACATTCATAACAATGACTACTAACGGACCCAAATTTTTAGTATGAAGACTATTTTCGATGTTAAGCAACACACATTTGCATAGTTCCTACTTCTTTAATTTTCATTCTGGAATACTAAATTGCTTGTTTTTAATCCGAAACAAAGTTCTTCTGAAAGATAAAAAATCTTCAAACCTAACTTCCAAAATTACAGAAAACATCACAGTAGCACTCTTAAAATCATTCATTAAACCAGTCTCTTACCAGAGGACTTAAACATACTATGCATAACAGACATATAAAAAACTTCATTTAACATTCAGTGCGATCCCATATAGACGTGTACATGCATTTATATCTATTCTATATGTCTATTATGGGTAGGACTTAAATATACTACGCATAATAGACATATAAAAACTTCACCTAACATTCAATGCGATCCCATATAGACGCATATATGCATTTATATCTATTCTATATGTCTATTATGCGTAGGACTTTAATATACTAAGCATAATAGACATATAAAGAACTTCTTAACATTCAATGCGATCACATACAGACGCGTACATGCATTTCTATCTTCACGATTCTATTAACAATCTGACTTCATTTGAATAATTACATCGATATTAACCCGTATCTCATTACAGAAACTTATGTGCATTCTAGCAACTTATGTGCACCTAGTTGAATCGAATGCTTCCAGAAGCTAAACACACATCTCCAGGTGCAATATGGCAGTCCAGCATATTCTGCAATTTGACCCTCATAAATAGACTTGATCGGTAGAGAGAGAGTATGATTCTCGAAAATTGAGTTGAGAAATTCAGGACGTAAATTCAGAGTAGGCAAGATTAGCATAAAACTGATAATAAATTATAGAATACTCACATATTGTTAAACCAAAAAAATAAAACACATTACTTGAAAAATACTCTTATACTCTCATAAAACTCTTATACTCTCATATACGCTTATACACTCATTAAAAAAAATGAGACTTCATTTTGAGTTAATTTCTCTGTTTCTGAGAAGATTAAAACACTAGTATTATATATTGCATTGTTAAAAATAGGGTATGTATATTTTTACCTTTCTCGTAGAAAAGATGAAACATTGCCTTTTCAAAATTTTATAAATTATATATTTTGGTGAAATACGTTTAAAGACCTGAATACGTTTTGACTATTTTTAGAAAGTTGAGCTGCATGTGTTTAAGCCTGAGGTAAAAACACGATAACTCTCGAACAAATGGACTGTCATGAATTTTAAATTTAAATATATTTTGTATTATAGAGCTAGAATAGATTTTTGCACAATTTATTCAATTAAACGAACGTTATTTAAAATGAAAGATTTTGCTATCACTTTTATTCTTTTGCAGAATGAATAGTCCAAGGAGAAAAACAGTTTGTTAATGGATGACAATCGGTTAATGGATGACAATCGGTTAATGGATGACAATGGATGACAATAGTTTTGTAAATATTAATGTTTTGAAGTGCCTTCAATTGGACCCTTGACTAGGTGTTAATTATAATAAATATATTTTAAAACGAATTAAAAAATATCTGCCAGCGGAAGTTGAAATAGAAATTAAATTTATCTTAATCTTAACACCGTCAAAAATTTCATGTAATTTTTTCATAATATAACTATTTTATTTTTTATAATAATGCTTATTTTAAGGAAAATAAAAAGTTTAGCATCAGAAGAACGGATTTCTATTGCCAAAAATAATGTTGTTAAGAGATAACATATAAAACATACGACTAAAAAAATAGTAAAGACACACTTTTTAGAACTTTAAACATTTTAATGAAAAAAATTAATATTTCTAGAACTATCTGCTAGAATTATATAAAAATAACCTTTTTAATACCAAAGAAAATCAATTCAACCTAATTAATTTTATGAATTTCCCAATTTGTGAAAAGAAAAGTATAAAAAAATTGGACATTTAATAGACAAAATTGGACATTTAATAGAGTTTACCAGTTTCAAACATTATTCCAAATTTCATTTAAATCATTGAATTCATTCAAGACATTGTGACTACAGACAGTCACACACCATTCGGTAATAAACGGTTGATTCTTTTTTTAGAAAAACAGGCAGATCCCTGAAATGTTGAGTTTAATTTTGATATCATCCCATCGCTTTGCACATTCTATGCATTGTAGGGGAAAAGTAAAACTATCCGCATTTTAATAAAAATAAATACTGGCTATAGCGGTAAAAAAATTAACTATAAATGATATTGGAGAATCGAGGAATTTTATAGCTTTTCTGCAACCATTAGCAATGTTTAAAAAATATTTCTGAAAAATGTTATGGACGTTTTCAGAAAGATAAAAAATACTTTGCTAACAGAAAACAGCATAAAGCAAATATTAACGGTGTCAATGAGTTTCAAAATCAAAGCGACTTTCCTCAAAGAATTTTTTTTTTCTTCTGATACTGGGCAAAACTGCAAATGTTTATTTAATGCTGCTTTTTAATAAACTTATCATCAACATGTTTAATATATTTGAAATTTCATTTACAAAAAAATTAAAAAAAAACATAAATAAATCACGTGATTAGATTTAAAAAAATTTTGAAGATATGCAAGAATACGCGTGTCTAGAAATATACAAATTTAATAAAACCACCAAGGAGAACGGGGAAAGCATGGGAAACACAGCGACGTTTCACAGTATCTAATACGATTTGAAAGTTAAACTTATCCGATAAAAAATACGAATGGAAGGCAGATGGTTTTTATGGGGGGGGGGGGGGGTGATAGCAGAAGAAGAAAATGATTTGACAGAAGAAAATAATTCATTGAAATTTCAATCTTTCAACATAAAAAGTTTTGCTATTGTACTTTTCAGAAGAATTCATCTTTGAAATGGTTCTTGAAATGTGTTTGAGTAGAACTCAAGCATATGTCGTGTTTAAAATTACATTGGGAAAACTAATATTTAAGCCTGTCAAATACAGGGAAACTAACACTCTTAAAACATCAAACTGTAACCTTCTTTTAATGAGTTTTATTATGTTTAACTATGCATTATGCTTAGTGTCGGAAAGAGTTGTCTCAATTGAAAATTGACCCAGTTAGGTTCTACTTCGTGGTAAAGATTAAAACTTTTATGAGAGACTTTACCTTTGTCTACTCCTGGAGAAAAATCGAAAACCTGGTCCAGTGGTTGATATTTTTTTTCTTTCGACCCAGATCGTCCGACCTACCCGGAAGTGTAAGGTTTTTCTTGGACGGCCGAGACAGAGTGGTTGATACTGTGCCGAAAGCCCAGGCCGTCCAACTCGTCCAAGGACATGGGGCATGAAAATGGGCGACCGGGGTTGATACTTGTTGTTGAGACCCAGACCGTCCAACCTACCAGAAAGGTGTAAGGTAACTGTTTGGACGGCCGGGAAGTGCCACCCAATTTAGACCGGAACCCAGGGGTTGATATTGTGTGACAAAATGCCGCCTTTTAAGCCACCGGAGAGCCTTGAGGATCTAGAAAGACTTGAGAGCATAAAAAACTCGGCATAATCTCTGATCTCGAGGGGGGAGGGGAGGAATCGAAAATCCGACTTCGTCAGGTTCTGTCCGATGGTTGATACTATAAATGTGCAAAGATTCAGCCTTATAGAGGAGGGGGATTCTAGAGAGGTTGAAAATACTTTACTCCCATTTTCTCTACCCTCGGGGGGAGTAAATCAAAAACCCGACTCCCTTAGCTTCTGTACCGCAGTCGATATTTTAAGTGTTGAAGACCCAGACCGTCCGACTCATCCTGAGGACTTGAGCAATAGATTGGACGGCCGGGGATACTTTAAGTGTGCTGTACTTTAACCTTCTAGGTCACTGGGGTTTCTGGAGGAGAGGTGTGTGTGTCTGGAAAGACATATAGGAATTCTCTCCGTCCACCCGAGGGAGTAAATTGAACATTCCGTTCCGTTAGTTTCTGCACCGGAGTCGATATTATAAGTGTATAAAGATCTAATCTTCAGGGATCGTTGCATACCTGCAGTATCTACTACGGCGAAATCACATTAAACACGTTAGACAATGCTATATTAGTGATATTACACTTTTCACAGAATAAAATCAGCCTGTTCAGTTTGTTGGTTCACTAGGCATTAATTCGTGAGGATACCCTCTCTACGTTTCCGCTGTGATCAGAAATGTAAAAATAAAATTCGAATATTTTCTGAAGTTCCGAAAAGCGATTTACATTGGAGCAAATCTAAAAAAAAGATTCTTTCCTCCTCATGCTGTAGTTTGTTTTCAAATTTATTTTTATCTTCTGTTTTAAAAAATGATGCGATTGCAAAATTCCTAGATAGTGTGACCACAGCTGTCTAAAATTTCCAACAGAAAAATAAATTTCACAGGAAAGGAAACTAAAATAAATTTAGTATTTGCAAGGAATCTGCTCCAGAAATGATCCAGATCCCAGCAAGCCCGACTTATTATAGTTACGTCATCAATGGATAAACTGGCATGAATAAATTTTTTGTTAGTTTTGAAAGATTCTGCTTCCCGGGCTATTAACTACATCCGAACTCTGTCATGCTGGCAATATATTGGTGACTAGTTGTATACCCGTTATGCGATCGGAATATAATGTAAAAACACTTAATTCACAACTTGTAGGAAATTTTTAATATTTGAAGTTTTTCTTTAATTTTATAATAGTTCTTACAAAATAATTTTAAACTTATAAAAATCACTATTTTATGCAAATAATATTCTAAAGGAAGCTGTCGGTAAGAAAAAAAATTAACTTTCACTATTTTATTCATAGAATATTCTAAACGAAGCTGATGGTACTAAAAATAACCTAATATTGCTACCCAGTAAAAACAAATAATTAAAATTTTGCTGTTGCCAAAAAAACAAATACATGTAAATATGCAAAAATATATGACATAATAAGTAGTAATATATGATAGACGATAAACAACTGAAATGGAAGAAACAAATTTGTTATTTTTTTAATATTGTTTGAAGTTTAACAGGCTTATTATTTATTTATTTATTTAATTTATAAAGGTTCAAACTTTTATAGATAGAGGCGCAAACAGCAACCGGATTACGTTATGGGATTTAGAATTGTACTAGCCGAATACTCGTTGAAAATAAACGGTCTCGGAATAAGCAACCCCTGAATAATGTAATTTATTCGGCCTCTATCTCGTCGGCCTCTATCTCGTCGGTCTCTATCTCGGCCTCTATTCGGTCTCTATCTCGTCGCAAAGCATGCTTTCCCATCATTTCATTTTTCGATCGTTTTGGTGTGGGGCACCCCCTCTATAGAACGTTTTCGAAAAATTCGATTTTTCCAAGGGGTTTTATCGAACGACCGAGCCGTGTACCAAATTGCAAGTCTCTATCTATTTGGGAAGTGCCTAAAAGAGCGTGACAGACGGACAGACAGACGGACAGACAGACAGACGGACACTTGGCAATTAATATATACTAGCCGAATACCCGATGAAAATCAACGGTCTCGCAATGAGCAACCCCTGAATAATGTGAATGTTTTAATAATTCGCGTTTCACATTTATTCGACAAATCGAATATTTTAGTGTGCAGACCCCCCTAAAGAAGAAATTATTGGGTAACTTAATTTGCGCATTTCTTCCTTTCAAATTATCAACCCGTACACCACATTAAAGTCTATCTCATCTCGAAGCATTGCTATTTTATCATTTCTCCTTTCGAACGTTTCTCTGTGTAGTACACCCATAAATGAACATTTTTGAAAAACTCTGTTTGTCTTGGGTTTTTTATCAGATGATTGGACCAAATATACCAAATATCAAGCCTTTATCACATTTAAAAGGAAGAGTGCCTCATTTATTTGGAAAATTGAACATATTATGTAGTATGTGGTACCCCTTAAAATAGCAAATATTGGAAATCTGAAATTTCACACTTTCTTCCTTTGAAACTTTCTACCCGTACACCAAATTTGAAGTTTCTATCCTATCGAGAAGCATTTTTTTCTGTTACTTCATCTTTCGAACGTTTTTCTGTGTAGCACCCCGTTAATGAATATTTTTGTCAAACCGTATTCAGCTTTGGTTTTTTCTTGAGAAATGGCTAGCCCATATATTAATTTCAAGCCTCTATCACATTGTAAAGGAGGCGTTTTTCATTTGTTCGGCAAATCGAGCATTTTAGTGAGCGGCACCCCCTACAATAGCAAATGTTAGAAAAATGAAATTGCACACTTTCTTCCTTTCCAACTTTTTACCCGTACACCAAAATTAAAGTCTCTATCTCTTCGCGAAACATGCTTTTCTAGCATTTCACCTTTCGAATGCTTTTGTGTGGAGTACCCACCCCCCTTAAATATACATTTTTGAAAAACTCTATTCTTTTTGTGATTTCTATCAGATGATTCGCCCATATATCAAATATCAAGTCTCTATCACGTTGTAAAAGGTGCGTTTCTCCTTTATTCCGAAAATCGAACATTTTGGTGTGCGGCACCCCCTAAAGTAGAAAATATTGGTAAACTGAAATTGTACATTTTCTTCCTTCCAAACTATCTACCCTTATACTAAATTTGATATCTCTATCTCATTCCGAAGCACGTTTTTTTATCAATTCACTTTTCGAACGTTTTACTATGGAGCACCCCCTTAAACGAACATTTTTGAATAACTATATTCGTCTTGGGTGTTTTCTTCAAATGATTAGCCCATATACTAAATGCCAAGCCTCTATCAAATTTTAAAGGAGCCTTTTCTCATTTATTCGGTAAATCGAACATTTTGGTGTGCGGCACCCCCTTAAGTAGAAAATATATGAAGTCTGAAATTGCGTACTTTCTTCCTTTCAAACGATTTATCCATGCACCAAATTTGAAGTGTCTACCTTATCGCAAAGCATGCTTTCCTATCATTTCATTTTTCGAACGTTTTGGTGTGGAGCATCCCCTCTAGAGAACGTTTTCGAAAAATTCGATTTTTCCTGGCGGTTTTATCGAACGACCGAGCCGTGCACCAAATTGCAAGTCTCTATCTATTCGGAAAGTGCATAAAAAAGCGTGACAGACAGACAGACGGACACTTGGCTATTAGTATACATAGATTTATTGTAGAGACGCTCAAAAACGATTAGGTCACGTTAGTTTGGAGACGCAAATAACGATTGGGTCCAATCTATTTAGAAGTTCATATAACTATTGGGCCACGCTCAAAGTAAAGAAACAGTTAAAAGATCATGAAGACAGACATGAATATTTGTGTATGCTTGTGTATACGTGCGTCAAAATAAATTTTTTGTGTGCATAAGTATTTTGGGGTATTTTCCCACATGCATGCATGTTTAGTGTGGGAGCATGCTTTACGGTTTATTTGAATATTTGTTTAGGTGATGAATACAGTGAAAGAGAAACGAGCGGAAGAAGGCTTGAAAAGGGCTATGTAAACCGCTGTTGTAAAGACATCTGCTAGAGTTGAACTCTTTGATGGGCGACTTTCAAGGCTTCAAATGAAATTTAGTGAAAAAAGATGTAATATTGAGGAGGACTGATATGCAAAACCAGGTCTTATTTGTGAACGGCTCTGGTTGTAAGAAAAGTAGAAATAAATTCTAACAAATCGCAGCAGAAAAATGGGTGTGATAAGTCTTATTTTAAGAGCACTAATTGACCTGGATGTATTAAGCCAGGAAAGCAGGCATTGCACATGTATTATGAAGACAGTGTTAGAGATATGAAATTGTAATAAGTGCAAGAAATTTTATGTAAGATATAGCTTCATGAAGATTATGAAGGATTAACATCCAAAGACAAACCTTCAAATTCCACCTGTCCAGCATATGAAACATTAATTACTAGTGTACTAAAAATAATGAACTCAAATTTATTATTTTAATTGGAAAATGTAACTCGTTCACAATTTTTGTGAACTAGGGGCTCCGCACTTGGTTCCTACCCTCACTAACCCCGATCTGGAACTTTTCCCGTTTAAGAAATGTTATGAATTATCAATTAAGATTAACTAATGTTTTATTATGATAAGATCTTATTACAGACAACTTAATTTTATTCCTTTTTCTACACAGTCTTTGATAGTTTCTCCTGAAACACGTCTTTACACACACAATTTCAAATGGAACAAATTAAATGGTTATAAATTAAAGAAAGTGCTAATATGCTAGACGTTCTAATAATCGTGATCCGGTACAATACCATTTTTTATAGTTACTTTTGTTTATAAGATGTAACAATTAGGCATAATTGTTAACTGGTTTAGCAATTATATATTAATCGTAATTGTTCCTGGCAGTTAATGTTGTGAAGCGCTCCTAAGTAATTACAATCCGGTTAACATTCGATATAAGTAGTTAAAGTAATTGCTCATGGCAATAATAAACCCGAGATTGAGAACCATGGAGCAGGAGAGATATCTCCCATTACATGACTAGTATTTTTAACACATTAACTGTAGGAATAACTAATAATCAAAAAGTTTATTTAACTGGGAAAATTTTGCTCGTTGTACTAACTAAACTGTGTTTGTCGGAGGATTAAGATGAATAACAGTTCTTGTAAAGAGGTTGTGGATAGACTCTTGCACCACTTTCTGCTGCAAATCACAATCCCAGTTATATGCTCGGACCCGAAAATATCTTTTAGTCTAATCGTTATAGCACAGGATTGTCATGCTCTTGGACCCGAGTTCGAATCCGCCCGAATGAACCAGGGCACCTGCCGGTGTTCCCCAAGGCTAGGTTTTATCCATCGAGGTAGTATAATATACTATCGAGGAAGGATTATGTACTATCTCGTTGGTTCTACCTGTTAAAGAAGTAAAGGATAAAACCATTCTTGTAATGTGGTTATAAGCTCCTATTCACCGTGGTGCAGCAAACAATTCCAAGTTTAAGTACTAACTAACGTTATAGTCTAGTTTATAACTAAATATCTATCGAATTAGTAATGCAGGAAAGATTGGTTAACTTATTTGATAAATTGGCAAATGCTTACTTTTAATGTTTTCAATGCTTCAGTTTTATTGGAATTTAGTCCCCTGCCAACTTTATGATTTTTGTGCCAGCAACCAATCAAAGAGAAATTGACAGTCGGCTTTGCCAATTAAATCATTGCTCACGCAGGCAATGCTAATTTTTAAAATATTTATTTAAGTTAGGCTTAAATCAAAATTCTAAGCCAATTTTGCACGTATACGGGTTCATATAAAATATTAGAACTGTATTTTTTGCCGTTTGTCCGGAATGCAAAGATGGATGTACAGAAATTAAGTAAAATATAAAGCGGTTTTAGGACGAATACAACACTAAATATAAATTAAAAAGAACTTTAAAAGACCATGGAGCTACATGTAATCAAACTATGCTTAAAATTTCATCGAAAAAAATCGTTCTTCTCTCTGTAAAATCAATGAATATTTCATTCATATCATCTCTGCAGACTCTATGACCTAAATAACTTTGCGTTAAAGAAATGCAGCAATTCTTATACAACTCATTCTACATATTTTGCGGTTTACATTTTACATAAGTGAAAAATAGGCTTCGTTGTAGAAATAATCAAATTTGAATGATCATTTAAACTCAAATATATTCTAATTGCGTTGTTTCAGAATGTAAATGCACAGAAATTAAGCAAAGATAAAGCGGTTTTAGGACGGATACAACATTACATATTAATCAAAAAGAATTTTAAAAATAATGATTTTGAAACAAGATGAATGGCATTGGTCGTTTAAACTCAAATATATTGTAATTGCGCTATTTCAGAATATGGATGTACAGAAATTAAGTAAAAAATGAAGCGGTTTTAGGGCGAATACAACACTAAATATAAATTAAAAAGAACTTTAAAAATCACGATTTTGACACAAGATGGATGCCATATTTTATTTTGAAGTGGGTCACGTGATCTCTTCATATGATATAGCTGTAATTATTATTTTAATTTTTATTTAAAAAACTACCGAATATATTTTGCTGAAATTTCTTTTATATTTTTTATGGAATAATTTGAATATTTCCTAAAACTTTCGAAGCAATTTGTGAATTTGAAATTCGATTAAAATTTTTTTGAAAAATTAGGTCCTACAGGGTTCAATGTATTTCATTTTTTCAATCAGAGTTCAATCCAAAACTAATTGGGTGATCTTATTAATTTTTATTTCCATAGGTCCCACAGATCGTCTGAACAACATACTAAAATCTTATTTTGATAAAGTCATTTTTACGGCAGTTATCGTGCTAACAGACAGACAGACATAATGAACAAAGTCATAAATACTTTTCAACTATGTTGTAAAGTGTTAATAAAGTATAATAAATAGTGTAAACAAATAGAAACAAAAATGAATAAAAATATAAAAGTAAAGGTAAAATTCCGTGAAATGTGCATTTTAAATGACAATTTTTGACTTTTTATGGATTTATAAGCAGTATAAACAAATAGTGCTGAAATATGCAATTGCATATTCCTGATTAATTATTTGTCTGTAATTCTGGGAACATGAGTTAAATAGATGTGTTGTGCTCATAGAACAAAATGGACAAAGGTTTAAAGAACGTCCTGTAAAGGAAATGCCTTACGTCGAAATCGAGATCCCCATCGTGTGTGCCAAGTCGTTTAGATGGGTTGCTTTGCTCTGCGGCCAAGTCCTGGGCATGCTTGAGTAGGACGTTCTTGAACTCGGCTTCGCTGTGCACCTCCAGCAACCGTTGCCTAAAGTCCATGTCCGCGAAGATAGTCGCAAACGTGCGACCAGTCTCCAGGGCATTCTTGGTCCCTTTCTGAAAATAGAAAATGGTGGAATTAAATGCTAGAAAATTAAACTCAAATATGGCAAGAAATTGTTTGATCTCTACCTTTTGTTATTCATAATAAAAAAACAAACAAAATCTTAGTTCTTAACACCAGGAATATAGACTTATTAACCAGCAAGTAAACAAAGCAATTGCGGCTTACTTTCTGGTCTGAATTATATATATGCAACTAGCAGACAACCTGGTGTTGCCCGCTGAAGTACTGAAACATTTTAGCTTTAAATAGGCTACTTATTAAGCTTAGCAAACCAGCCAAAAATCTGTCAGTCAGTTGAGTCGTTTTTGAATTATAAGTGGTAAATACAGACCGACAAACCAGGTATTCTAATTTTCATTGTTCTGAGAAGAGATGTAGGAGCATAATACTTATATTAAAATATTTTATGAATTCAATCTCATTTCTTTAAAATAATTCATCAAACTAGATTGCGTATTTTAAAAGATATTTAACTTGAAAGCGTATTTTCGAATTATCATTTCTATGTATTAAAGCGGTATAAAATTAGAAATGTGTTTAATATGCTGATTAATCTTACAAACCAGTGAAAAAACTGTATATCTCTTAGGGCGTTCTCGAGTTATAAGTGGCAACAGACAGATAGAAACAGGCTTTTAATTCTTGTTATTCTACACTTCATTGCGGTGTGATAAAACTTATATATCAACTCAACCCTGGATAGAACCTCAACACATTCACAAACCTTCTTGAAACATTGATGTATCTCACAATTCAATGTAACTCGCATCACGTCAACTGCTCTCGAACTGAGCAGCGTCTTCTTTCATATACTTTCAGTAGAAATTTCCAGAAGGGACTTGCATATCTCAGAATATTCGTTGTTTTAAGAAGGTTCTCGTATCTTCAAAAAGTAACTAAAAGTGGCCAAATTAGCGATAAATCGTCAAATATCGCAACACTGCACAGATTATTCAAATATGGCAATCCTCCATCGACGTAATAGGGATGACTGTCTGTAAAGGTGTGTTTTCCTTTTGTTCTCAAAAGAGCCTTTAATGAAGGTATTTTATATGTTCGTAACAATATAATGTATCAATATATATAGTATGCGATATTAAGCGGGTGAATAAGAATAAAACATTTTAAACGCTTTTTATGCTGATAGTAATCCTTACTGACAATTTGTTTCTTTCAGACGAAACCATCCAGAAAATCACGTCCTGGTAGATTGCATTGAACTTTTTAATGTCAACACTTTTCTTGTTCAGGTATTCTATTGTACGAACATCTTGCTTCGTTAGTGAAGACCCCACACTCAGTAATAGCTGTTAAAGCCTCTGAAACTGTCTGTTCTACTTCACCAATCAACGCTGTTTGTCTACGCGGAGACCTTTCAAACATTCCAATGGACATATGGAAAAGTACTGCGTGGAATTAAGAGAAAATAAAAATCAAAAAGCTCGTTTTGATTATACTTTTTTTATTGCGTTCAGTGTCAATTATAAATTATCTTTAGAATAGTTTATATTTTATTTACATGTAAAAAAAGTAGTATAAAAAATAAAATATATACAGTATAAGATAAATAAATAAAAAGTAACAACATTGATGTTCATGTTCCTGGTGTCAAAATCATCCTGTGGTGTCAAGGATATTTAAATTAAAATCATGCATTGAAATCTATAGATTTCGAGGTTTAAACAATCATTAGGGCGTCTTGACAGCATGGTAGTGCAAGGTTATTTTTATAATTAAATGTTGGATTTATTTTCGTAATAAATGAACAAAGTAAGTCTCCAGGGATTATTACTGTAAGATTCCGATAATAACCCCCACCTGTATATATCCCCCTTTCAAAAGTTGACAAGTTTTTGTACTTTATAAAATTTTTATTCTTACCCTCCTTACTTTTGCGGTTTTATTAATTTAAAATTGTCAAGGGACATTTCTGGTATTATTTTTTCCAACCGTTTTTTTTTTATGTCACCAGACTTTTTACCCCTTCCAGCTTGTGGAGCATTCAATGTCTACCACATGACATAAAATATAAATTTTTTCCAGCTCATTTAATTTTCCATTCCACACAGATCACGATGATTGTAACAAAGAAATTAATGTAGTTTTTTTAAATTTTTAAATTTTTATTAAAAAATTATTTAGAAAGTAAATTATTTTTTTAATAACATTCTTAAAATCGAAAATGTTTTCTCCGAAAATTCGAAACTGCAACCGCGTTTATGAGCTGCTAAAAATTCCAGTTGTAACTTCCATGTCCGTGTATTTATTACCGCCCCCCCCCCCCCAAAAAAAATATCCGATTATAATCTGTTTATATTTATTTTCCAATATTTATTTTTAAAAAATAGGTGAGCAGTAAGTATCGAAATTCTACGATGTATTGCTAGAGGAGAAATGTATCAAAAGGAAATTAGGTTTAAGTTTCCTTCTAGAAAGCCATGGAAATGAAACGCTCTATGTATTCTAATTGGTTAGGAAAATCTTCCTCATGCCTTATTGGTGAACAACACGATTTAGTATACTGGGAGATGCAAGTGAATACGTAAACTTAATGAAGGAGTCTTCAACTGATGGCAAGTGGTGTGTACATTTTTTTTCGACGAAACTATAAACATTTTTACACTCTTTTGCACATTTATTTCGTACAGTGATGTTCATTTTCGTAAATCCGGAAGTGGCATGCCCAGAACTAAAAGTATAAAACCCTAGTGAATCTCCTATTCCCTGCGGAATTTGGATGTTGAATTTGTATCCATTACCTAAGCTCTATTTATAACTAATTCTGAAAAATAGATGTTGCAAGAAAATGTAATTCTTTTTTCGGAACTGCTATTTTTATAGCCGGATGTGGAAAGACTTAGTGAGTTCCTAACTCCCTCCGCAATTTTATGCTAAAAAAATTGGTCATTGTCTAAGCTCTATCTATAGCCAATTCTCAGGAATATATGTTTAAAAAATATTTCGAACCGGAAGTGGAAATTTTTATCAAACCACCCACCTCTTCCAAAATTTTATGCGAAATCCGTATCAGTTCTCATTTATGCTCTATTTAAAGCCAATCTTGGAAAATAGATGTTTCAAGGAAAATTAAAAATTTTCAATTGGAAATGGAAAAGAACCAGAAGTGAAAATCCTTAGTGAACCTCTCTAACTTTTCCGGATTTTATTGCTGAATCCATATCAATAATTATCTAAGCTTTATTTATAGTAGATCCCAAGAAACAGGTGCTTCGAAAAAAAAATTGTACCAACAATGGTATCACAAAATTTTCGCCACCAATAAATCGCCAAATATGACAGCCTGAAATTACTACGCTCTCTATTCTTCATTTTAAATAGAGTTCTACTGTTCAAGGTTTAGCACTTTTTAATTGCTTTCTAGAAAATAGTTTCGTTCTTAAATATTTTACCCAGGAAACTATTATTCAGTTTGAAATAAAAATGCTTTGTAATCAAAAATTTTCAAAATACAAGATCAATTCCTCTTAAAAGAAATGATCTACTACATAAGAATAGCAAACCTAAATATCAATTATTCTTTACAAGAACAGTCTTACAATATTAAATCGCAAGAATAATTTCGCTGCAGTTGCTGCCAAAACTTTTCCGATGCATTATATTCCCCGAGAAAGGACAAGTAAACTCATTTTTCCCATTATTTTTTCTCTCCTCTACTTATGTAAGGGAAAAGTGCATTGCTTCATTGCATATTGGATGCCTTTTGTATTAGTTTACTTTGCATTTCCCAAATGTATTGCCATTTATTTAACCTGGAAACTTTAGGTAGTTGCTAGATGAAAAGTTAGCTGCACTGACTTGGATATAAAAAAGAATGACATCAATATTTTTACTCTGAACAAAATCAATTAATTCAACTCAGCTAGATAGAGAGACTTTCACACTCGGGTTTAAAATAGAACTTCGAGAAAAAATTAAAACAATTAACTGAGAGAAAAAAATTAAAACAAGAAATTTATGAAGGAGATTTTATATGGTAGCAAGTGATGTGTACACTTTATTTTCGACGAAAATGTTAAGAATTTTTATTCACTTATTTCGCACAGTTATGCGAATTTTTGGGAAAAGCGTAAGTGACATCTTCAGAACCGGAAATACATAGTGAAACCCTACGTCCTCCAAAATTCGTTTCTGAATCCATATCAGTCATTATCAAAGCTCTATCTATAGCTAATACTGAAAAATAGATGTTGCAAGGAAAATATACATTTTTTAATCGGAACTGAAATCTCTAGAACCGGAAGTGGAAATCCTTAGGAAGAACTCTACTTCTACTGGAATTTAATGGGAAATTTATATCAATCCTCATCTAAGTTATATCTATAAACAATTTTAACGAAAAAATATGTTTCAATGAAAGGTTTTTACAGGAAGTAGAAAAGAACCGGATGTTGAAATCCTTAGTGAATCCACCAATCTCTCAGAAATGTTATGCTAAATACATATCAGTCACCATCTAACTGTATCTATAAACGATTTTGACAAATAGATGCTTGAAGGAAAGGGAAAATATTTGAACCGGAATTGGGAAAATACCAAAAATGAAAATTCCTATTGGAATTTTATACTGACTTTATATTAGTCATCGTCTAAGTTCTATCTATAGTCAATCCTGAGAACTAGATGTTTCAATGGAAAACTTTCAACCGGAAGTGTGAAAGAACCGGAAGTGGAAATCCTTCCTCCACTCCCTCCAAAATGTGATACTGAATCAATGTCAGTTGTCATCTAAATTCTTTCTACAGCAGATTCTGAAAAATAGATGTTGTAAGGGAAATGCAAATTTTTTTCATCGGAACTGCCATCATTATAAACGGAAATGGAAATGCTTAGTGAGCCATTTTACTCCCTCCAAAATTATTAGCCATTTTAACCCCTCCAAAGAATGTAGCGGTTGTTCTTGAATGAGCGATATCGATTTTAGAATAAAAGTTATCAAAGTAAAAATAATAATTGTTATTATTTGCAAGCCTACAGTCCCCAACAGAAAATTTTAATATTAGGATATTTGGGGATTTAAAACGCGAATTCGCGTAGTAGAAATATTCCATCTATTTCAAATGGGAGTACATATCTTGGGATAGAAGTTATCGAACTAAAAATATAAAGAAATTAATAGATGTTCAATTATTTGCAATTAAATAGCATATTTATTTAAGAATTTGGTTCAAAAAAGTACGAAATAAGTTGTAAACGTACTGTAGCAACCTTTTTGACGAGCAGTAGCTGCGATTGCGCCAGCTGATAAATTGATATAAAAATGCAAAATTCCAACTTTCTCAATTTTATAGTTATTATACTTAATGGGATATGTTTGCATATTTTCTTACTATAGGTCATTTATGCAAAAATCATTCAATTCTGTTAATAATTATACGAGTTCGGATGTATTTTCTGATATAAAATTTTATCCGCAGCGATTTCTTGATTAAATTCCACGTGAGAGATATTTTTACCGGGGAATTTCGCAACGGAATAGTGAGTTGAAGGTAGGCGGATCGCTTTGTTAAATTTTGTACTGGGAAACAGTGGACAATGCACTTGCTCATATTCAGGGCACATTGACTTGTGAAAGTCTGATTTCAGCAATTTTTGTGTATATCGTTAGGCATGATCTTCTAGCGTAGAGTGCAACTGCGTATAGGGGCGCAATATCTATATTTTCGGTTCTATTGGCGTCAAACGTTAGCTGTGGCTGCTGAAATAAGGGTCTGCTAGAAAAGTCACAGATGAAATGTTACAGCTAGAAAGTGACTGCTAGCTGCGGACATCGCAGCTAGTTACTTTGAGAAAGAACTACTAGAAAACAGCAAGATAAAGAACAAGCAAGATCAATCATGCATAAAGCATTGATTATGAAACACTTTCCGGTGTAAATTCGGTGTAAATTTTTCCGGTAAAAAAATACGGTGTGAATTTCAATGCAATTTTATATAAACAGCTTTGAAATGCGATACATTCCTTGGTAATTAGCACAATACTACATTAATTTATTATATTTGAAAACTTAAAACTTCATCGAAAAAAATGAATTTCATTCAAATGGCTGCATTGAAATACAAATTGCCTGGTTTAAACATCTTTAAAATGCGGTTCATTCCTCGGTAATATATTTAAAATTATCATAATACTACAATAACTTATTATATTTGAAAACTTCATCAAAAACAAATGAACTTTATTCAAATGACATCATCGAAATATAAATAGCCTCTATATAAAAGCAGCATTTCATTCATAAACGTTTTTCCATTCCTTTCATTCATCACAATACTATAATAATTTATTTTATTTAAAAACTTGAAACCATGGAGGTACAAGTAATTTAACTCTATGCTTAAAACTTCATCGAAAAAATCGTCTGGGTTCTTTGTGTGAAATCAATTAATGTTTCCTTCATATCAGCTATATTGCAGACTCCATGAGCTAACTAATTTTGCGTTAAAGAAATGCAGCAATTCTTATACAACTCATTCTACATATTTTGGTATTTACATTTTCCAAAAGTGAAAATTAGGCTTCGTTGTAGAAATAATCAAAGTTTGATGATCATTTAAACTCAAATATATTGTAATTGCGTTGTTTCAGTATGTAGATGCACAGAATTTACGCGAAAATAAAGCGGTTTTAGGACGGATACAACACTAAATATGAATTAAAAAGAACTTTAAAAATCTCGATTTTGACACAAGATGGATGCCATATTTTATTTTGAAGTAGATCACGTGATCTCTTCATATAATGTTCACATGATCTCTTCATATAAAGGGTGTAATTATTATTTAAAATTTTATTTAAAAAATTACTGAATATATTTTGCTGAAATTTTTTTTATATATTTCATGGGATAATTTGAATATTTCCTAAAACTTTCGAAGCAATTTGTGAATTTTAAATTCGCTTAAATGTTTGAAAAATTAGGTCCCATAGGGTTCAATGTATTTCATTTTTTCATCCTGGGTTCAATCCAAAACTAATTGGGTGATATTATTCATTTATATTCCCAAAGGTCCTACAGACCGTTTAAATAACATACTAAAATTTCATTTTGATAAAGTCATTTTGACGGCAGTTATCGTGCTGACAGACAGACAGACAGAATGTACAAAGTCATAAACACTTTTCAACTATGTTGTAAAGTGTTAATAAATATGAATGGTTAATTTTATTTCTTCTGGATCATTAGAGAAATGAGATCATAGAAGAAATGTTGAGTGATTATGATCAAATGATATAATAGGGCATTTTGCATCGATATTAACGCTGTAAAATCATTTAGATCATTCTGCCGTAATCAAAAAGCACTTTAGAATTCATTAAACCTATATATCTAAACCGTTTCTAACAAATTACCATTAGAAGCTAAACTTCAATTGGAAACTCTAAGAAAACGCTATATTTTTAGAAAAGAAAATGCTGTATGTGGTCATACGTATTTTAAGGCGTTGAAGAATGTATGCATGAAAAAATACTTTATTAAAAAATGATACATTCGGAAACGAAATTTAACGATGAAGACATTATGTAAAATACGTTATAATTAGCCAAGTTAACTATTATGATAAATACAAATGATTGAATGATTAGGTCACAAGATATATATGATGTATTAATTTTTATTTAGCACTTAACATACATTGATTCCTATATGTTCACCAATCGTCATCCACCAGTTGAGTTCTGTTCACACACCAATAGTCTTATGTTCAGACACCAATCGTCTTATGTTCAGACACCAATTGTCTTATGTTCAGACACCAATTGTCTTATGTTCAGACACAAATTGTCTTATGTTCAGACATCAATTGTCTTATGTTCAGACACATTCATAGGAAGTTACCGCAGATAGGTTAAGTAAACTAACGAAAAAAAAATCTTAAAAATATACATTATTAATCAAAATTTTAAAAGTCTCGAAGACTGTAAGAAAGAAATTGAAAGGATTGTTTATCTCGTATTCTAAATTAGAATATGTTACGCTGAGGAGTCAAATTATTATGACTACCTGGTCAGTATTTTTGTTGTTTCTGTAGCCAATACGATGTAATGTGCGACGAAATGTACATTTCCGAGACTATCTGAGTTGGTTCATAATTCAGAATATCCTTAATTTGACAAAATAGTGCCATTTTGTTGGATTAAACACGTGACTGTCAAGTCTCCGCTCAGCTAGAGCATCCAGTAAACATCCTGAAAGGCTGAACTAATGTGTGTGGGACGATTTTCTGGTAAATCGTTTGGATTGTGGTATTTTCTGGAGTTCTGTTGGCCTACGGTGCAGGCGCTGCTGTCCAACTGACATGTATGGCATGGTCTACCGGCCAAGTCTTCAACCCCTAAGTGTTTTTCTTTAATTTATATGGTCCAACCATTATTTTATCCATAAATTATGGTGTTTTCGTTTCTTCTCCTACAACACATATGCGATCACTGTGTAGGAAAGCAATTCATCAATTGATGATATATTCCACCAATACTGGTTTACTGAATTTCAGTCACCTAAAGATTCTAAGTCAGATTGAAAGATGATAAACCAAAAGTATGTGGGACATGGAACTAACAGGTATATAAACTGTCACAGTTTAGCCTGTTTGTTCTAACCGAAGGCGATAAAAGTAAAAATGTTCCACATATGGTGGGTGCAATATATGAAAAGGGCCTGTTCACAGAAATATCTCGACAACTGTGTTACATTTTGTAATCCAATAAAAACAATTTTCTGATACTCACCTCTTTACTAGGCGTGAGAACGAGGATGAAGAAGCGCACTTCGTGCAGAGTCCTACCCATATTCGCAGGGTGTTTGAGTCTCGCAATCGCAACGTGGCGTTTCTGTAGCGAGGCCAAATTGCACCTGAAATGAGAGGGAATAAAATTTGAGAAAGGAAGAATATATTTACGGTAAAAGTCAGCACCATGTTAAAGTAGATGTTAATTTAATAGTGCAACGCAGCTAGATACTTACACGAGGACCGTTAAACAATTTCAGAATCAAGTGTTACAGCAGTGACAGTGAGCGAAGCACTGTAAGACATTATATTATAGAAAGGATTTCAAGCTACATACCTCATACCTATATTTCTAAAACTACAGTGGTTTAAAGAATTTTAGATGACCCCCCTGGAAAATCCTGTGGTAGTTTAGAATATTATTCCATAGTTGCATAGTTGTATCTTCAAAAGCAAGGAAGATAGGAAGATACAGCCTTTTCAATTTTATGAAAATTATTGAATTTTACAGTTTACATCTTTTCTTCCTCCTTACTCAGACAATGCTTCTATATAGAAATTAATAAGATGTTGACGAAATTTTCAAGTGTGTTTACGGGTATGGTAAGACAGGATAACGCGGAGTAAGGGTACGTTAAATCTGTGGGTCCGAAAGTCTTACCTAGAAGTTACTGGCAGGGGAAGGAGTGTAAAATCCATGTTGTCACTCCCACCGAGTTCCCGTCAAAATTGGGCCACTCTGTCTCGCCCGTCCAAACAGATACCTTACACTTACGGGTAGGTCGGACTGTCTGGGTCGAACAAATAAGCAATCGCGCACAACCACGTATGAGCTTATGAAGGATAAATGGCTTTAGCGATGGTGACATGATTAATAAGTCGGAATTTATTTTTATTGCTTAAAATCACAGAATATCATCTAAAGAATATGAAAGATGCTGTCACAAAAACCTCTGCTAAAACAATTTGAACTTTTGGTAGCAGAATGTTTCAAACCTCCCTTTTTATTTAAAACAAGCTCACCCTGAAGAAAATAACCCAAGAACCAGTTTTCTTTATGAACAGTTAAATGCTATTGTGCATGGAAAATTATGGAAAAAGGCTAGCTTCAGATTATAACCATAAAAGTTAATATGACTCCAGTTCAGAAGCAACTCATTACCCTTAGTCGTTAGATCAAATGCAAACGGTTATTGCTCTGGAGCTGAAACGCTTATGACTCCAGATTTCAACCGATCTTTCATACGGTTGTAATTTGAAAAACATGATGTTTATTTTTTTTAACAAAAGAAATTTTTTTATTAAAAAAGCTCTGTGACGGAAAGGTAAAAAATCTGATGTGGGCAGAGCATGATTTTTCCTAAATGCAATAATTTTA
The DNA here is from genome assembly GCA_951213105.1 of Amaurobius ferox. NCBI lineage: Eukaryota > Metazoa > Arthropoda > Arachnida > Araneae > Amaurobiidae > Amaurobius > Amaurobius ferox. The sequence continues at coordinate 92,107,806 of OX578142.1, read as the reverse complement.
TACCTATCAGGCTGAAAAATTTATGTATATGATCCACGGCAGAATGTTTTTAACGTTGAATTACAATTTCGTCCTTTTTCGAGTGAAAGCGTGTAAAACTACCCAATCGGTAGTTTTACATGTTGTAAAACTACCGATACGGAGGACTTAATTAAACTATATTTCCAGCAACTTTAAATTGACAATTATCAATATTGATAACATCCGAAATAAGTAATATAGTCCATATATTAGAATATTTGAATAATAATTCATCAATTTGGATTCATTTTCTATAACTTAGCTTCATTTCTGCAATTTTGTTATGAGTCTCAAGTTCGTCAAATTTATCGCCAAGCGTTGTAGACAAACGAATCGAAGAACTTTTCTTATATATAAATGACTACTGGCGAATTGTTAGTTATCAAAATACAAAACCATCGACCAAAGTATCTTCTCCCTTGAATGGAACTAACTAGTTCCACGAGAATGATGTTAACAAATTTATTACCTAATATCACATATGAAAAATGAACCTATTTCACAATAGTTACCACTTCTTTTAATTTTGTGATTTTTTATTGTATATTTTTTTAATGTGCAATATATCGAGAACGGTTCATGCTAGCGTTATAAAGTTTATATTATTCATTTTCTAATAAAATATTGTATAAGAAATGATCATATACGTAACATTAGTAAAGGTTCTGATTTTTTATTGATTTTTTCAAATATTTATTTGAAAATTTGTGGGATGTTATAAAAATAATAATAGAATAATAATATCAGTAATGTTCCAGTATTCACAGATTATAATATTTTTACCAAATTTCGCTCGAAACGCTACTTTCGGTCATGAAATATCGCTCGCGAACACACACACATATAGAGACATTATCTCAAAAACGTTCGATTCGAGTTCAGGGATGCTTGAAACGTTCTACTCCGTCGAAAACTCAAATTTGAATTTTCGATCCCGTTACAATACTTTCCCTACATTATACTACATATATAGGGAAAGTAATAAATTACTCTGAACAATTCAGAAATTATAGGAGTGTGGTGAGTGATTTATAGTTAGTTATATAATTGTGTCATTGCATTTTTTGAAGTAAGTCTGTATAATTTTTTCCATACAACAGTCACTGTATATGAGCCACTGTCACTGCGTCACATCGTCTATTTATTTTCTATTCATTTATTGTTCGTATAATTTTCATAAATGTTCATTTATGTTTTACACGTTCATTGTCAATATATTCATTGCCCATACATTCAATTCCATATATCTGTTCATTTGATTTATATCATCCAGTATTTTTCTATTCCGTGATACACTAATCTGAAAATCACTTCTTTATTTATTGAATCCCATATTTTTCAATTAGAAACACATGAAACACACACACAAACTGACACATTCTAAATTTAAGTAGTGGTACAGAAATGTATATTATTCAATTTAATAATAAATTTTAAAATGTTGGGAAACTTTGAAATCTTCAATGGGAACCTCCATTTTTTATTGCAGATTTGGATTCTCCAGAAAAAATTACATACATTTGATCTACGATTTTTGATTTTTGCTCCCACAAACGGCGCTATAATCGAGAAAAACGGAAGTGGGGCACAAACGTTTAAAAATGGGGAAATAGCACAGTAGGGGCGATACTTTCCGTGTATGCATGACTGTATACAGGGGAAGTAGTCCGTAGGGGTTATTTTAATTTTTTTTCAGGGAAAGTGGAAGCAAGCACCCCGAAGGGAACAGAAAACTACTACGTCCACATCGTTGTCCCCGGGTAGTGCTAAAAGTAGTTTTGAACCGTTTTCTGAACTGAAGTCAACAGTTGTCGCTGAAGTGAACGGTTAGCGGGGGGAGAGGGTCAATTTTAGCCTCATTGGATAGTTTTTTTGAAAATATTGAACACGTAATTTTTTATTTTTCTATCCGAGTGCATTTCCCAAAACATTCTCATTTTTAAACGTTTGTGCCCCACTTCCATTTTCTCGATTATAAAACCGTTTGTGGGAGCAAAAATCAAAAATCGTAGGTCAAATGTATGTAATTTTTTCTGGAGAATCCAAATCTGCAATAAAAAATGGGGGGTTCCCATTGAAGATATCAAAGTATCCCCACCGCCCTCCCCCCAGGAAGGGGGTCAATTTTGGTATCATTGGATAGCTTTTCTAAGAATACTGAATACGTGTTTTTTTACTTTTTGATCCGAAGTGTATTTCTCGAGATATTGCGCCGTTCCGGAACTTTCTGGACACCCTGTATAGTTTTGTATGTATGTGTTGTATATACAGTTTTGTATGTATGTGTTGTATATACAGTTTTGTATGTATGTTTGCATAAGTAGTTTTGTAGATATATTTTTTGTATATGTAAATGTAAATGTCTTTGAAAATTATTTGTGGCATTTTGTATATGTAATAACAAATTTTAGAAATATTTTTATATATATCGTTGCTCCTATTCGAAACAGTTATGCACATAAGTGTTTATGGATGTGAAATATTTGTGAAATACTATCTGTATCTAGTATAGACAAACATATTGTATATAATTGTTTATCATTTTTATCTTGGCATTAAGTTTTGTTTTCTGTTTTTGGCAGATATTAATCCACCACAGGCTGTAATTACTGTAAACCTTCGGGTCGGTGCCTATAGGTGGCTAATATGTTAATCTGTACTAAGGCGTTAAGCCAAAATATATCTTTAGGCTTGAAACATTGATACTGGATAAATTTTCCGTGAATTAAATCGTTGAAGATTAGGTCTCCGCACATTTATTTTTCATACAGTTATTTTGCATATGTTATAATTCATTATTCCCACATCCATTATCCATATAGTAATTATCTAAAAATATTCTCTGTACGTTTTCATTCTCCACTTTAACTATACTCCAAATAAAATATATTGCGGATCATTTTACGTTATGCGCAGTTAAATGCTGTTGTGTCTAAAAGATGATGGAAAAAATAAGCCAGAATTCAGATTACAATCATAAAAGCTAATGACTCCAGTTTAGGAGCAACTCATTACCCTTAGTCATTGGATCAAATGCAAATGGTTATTACTCTAGAGATGAAACGCTTATGCCTCCAAATTTCAACCAATTTTTTTTCACCGAGGTTATTTGAAAGAATGTTTTTCTTTATTCTTTGGGAAGGAAAAACAAATCGATTTGAACAATTTGTCAAATGTTATTTGACAGTAAAGCTCAGTTTTAGATGTTACACCAGTTTAGCTATGAAACGTTATGCAGGCTGACAGGTAAAGTAATAATAGGCCATATAATGTTTGAATGATGGTGCCTAGAGCTATGGAAGTAAAATAAAGAAAAGGCAAAAAGACTATGTGCTACCAGATGAGACAGATAATACCACACTTAGAGGCGAAATTTGGAATTTAGAACTTGTGTAGCAAAAACTGTGAGTCATACCGAAAAAAATTCAGATAGAAAGTTATAGAATATCAATAACAAATTAGCAGGAAATGCCATTTTATTTAACAGAAAACTGCAATTTTCATAACCTACAGTTTAATGTAGAGTATGTTCAATAAGTAAATGATAGATGCGATTTTGAACTATACAAATTATACAAAGATTCTGACATAATTAAATGCATTAAAATTAGCAGAATACAATGGACAGGACATTTGTTAAGAATGAGTAATCAAATAATCACAAAGAAAACTTTTTTGTCCACACTGGTCGGGAAAAACCTAGAGAACGACTAAAGTGGAGATGGGTTGATTGCGTGGACAAGAACTTTGAGGTGTTAGAGATTGGAAATTGGAGAAGAATTGCTCCAAGGAGGACAGCGTGGAAGAATTTTCTGAGGAAGGACAACGCCCCCAATGGGCTGTCGAGCCATTGTTGATGAGGATGTTCAATATGCCTACTGTCTGTCATAATACATATTTGGATGCAAAGTGTCTACGTAGTAGGATGTGGAACAAGCAGTAGGACATCGTAAGATACACTGCCAAGCAGCTTCTACAGCGTTTCGTCCAAATCCACCGTATAGCAATATCATCTAGCAATAACAGTCATTCAAATAGTTTGCCATGATCTTTTTTGACAAGATACTCATCAATGTAAACCCACAAAACAAGATACTCACCAAAGTAAACCCACAAAACAAGATACTCACTTGATGATCAACAATCGTTTGCATATTACGTCGCGTATTTTATCCGCAGGAGTGATGTTACGTCACTGACGTCATTTGTATTTGACAGGCACAGTAACGCATAAAGCTTTTTATTTTCCCCATTTATTTCTGAAAAATGTTATTTCTTACTAATTTGATTATGCTCTACAATTTTCTAATTGAGTTTATTTCTTATCTCTCATGGTTTCCGAGATAGGTGTACTGGCTTTCAAATTTTGCCTCTAGAGGCACTGCTGTTAGTCTCATCTAGTAGCGCAAGGTCTCTTTACTATACAGATATTCCCCTTTCATAGCTCTAACTTAAAACTTGTTTGGCCTACTTAAAACACTACCTGTCACCCTGTATATGCAGTTTTAAATAATTTACATTGCATAGTTTTCTGCAATAGAAGGATAAGAACAAATACAGAGAAAATTTTGTTTAAAGTTTGATTTCCAATTTATTAACCCTCCAGGCCTTTTAAACTCGGCATCTGTATATCGCTTTCACACCACATAGTTTCACCACAGGTGCATAACTTCCATAACTTTGGTAAAAAGTGTTTAGATCTAAAGAACTCAACTGTAAAATTTTCACATTAGTAATCCCTTGAGGTATTTTATAAACTTTGTATAAATCTTTAACATTATTTTGAAGAAAATAAACTTTATTCCAGATAATGCTCCGTCATAGACTAGAACGCGAAGTCTAATATATACTCAATTTATACCATTGATCATTATAAAGTTTAAATTCGGAAGAAAGCATAAAATATATTTATAAAAACGTAAACGTTTTTTTTCTGCACCGGCCTTTCTGCATCTTTATACTTTCTGCTCACAATTATCTTCTCTGCACACTATTTCTGTATCTTCTCTCATAATACAAGAAAATGTACCTGTCGTATTTTGTACACTATTTCTGTATCTTCTCTCATAATACTAGAAAATGTATCTGACGTATTCTGTACTCTATTTCTGTATCTTCTCTCATAATACAAGAAAATGTATCTGACGTATTCTGTACTCTATTTCTGTATCTTCTCTCATAATACAAGAAAATGTACCTGTCGTATTTTGTACACTATTTCTGTATCTTCTCTCATAATACTAGAAAATGTATCTGACGTATTCTGTACTCTATTTTTGTATCTTCTCTCATAATACAAGAAAATGTACCTGTCGTATTCTGTACACTATTTCTGTATCTTCTCTCATAATACTAGAAAATGTACCTGACGTATTCTGTACTCTATTTCTGTATCTTCTCTCATAATGCAGGAAAATGTACCTGTCGTATTCTGTACACTATTTCTGTATCTTCTCTCATAATACAAGAAAATGTACCTGTCGTATTCTGTACACTATTTCTGTATCTTCTTTCTACTAGAAAATGTACCTGACGTATTCTGTACTCGATTTCTGTATCTTCTCTCATAATACAAGAAAATGTACCTGTCGTATTCTGTACACTATTTCTGTATCTTCTTTCTACTAGAAAATGTACCTGACGTATTCTGTACTCGATTTCTGTATCTTCTCTCATAATACAAGAAAATGTACCTGTCGTATTCTGTACACTATTTCTGTATCTTCTTTCTACTAGAAAATGTACCTGACGTATTCTGTACTCGATTTCTGTATCTTCTCTCATAATACAAGAAAATGTACCTGTCGTATTCTGTACACTATTTCTGTATCTTCTTTCTACTAGAAAATGTATCTGACGTATTCTGTACTCGATTTTTTTATCTTCCTCATAATACAAGAAAATGTACCTGTCGTATTCTGTACACTATTTCTGTATCTTCTTTCTACTAGAAAATGTATCTGACGTATTCTGTACTCGATTTCTGTATCTTCTCTCATAATACAAGAAAATGTACCTGTCGTATTCTGTACACTATTTCTGTATCTTCTTTCTACTAGAAAATGTACCTGACGTATTCTGTACTCGATTTCTGTATCTTCTCTCATAATACAAGAAAATGTACCTGTCGTATTCTGTACACTATTTCTGTATCTTCTTTCTACTAGAAAATGTACCTGACGTATTCTGTACTCTATTTCTGTATCTTCTCTCATAATACAAGAAAATGTACCTGTCGTATTCTGTACACTATTTCTGTATCTTCTTTCTACTAGAAAATGTACCTGACGTATTCTGTACTCGATTTCTGTATCTTCTCTCATAATACAAGAAAATGTACCTGTCGTATTCTGTACACTATTTCTGTATCTTCTATACTAGAAAATGTATACGACGTTGCCCGGAATTTAAGATACAAACCTCTGACTACACAGGAACCCTCATAGAAACCGCAAAACCAAAGAATGCTTGCAATACGCTTGCTCGTAATAAAAATAATTTAAAAACTGCTGCGGGGACGCACATGCAGCTACGCCACGACCGCTGGTACATTTTCTAATAATCTATAAAATTAATTAATAATAAAAAATCAAACCAGGATGTCTTTGAATACAATGAATTTCCGAAATTCAGAACGAAGTACGTAAAGATAAAAATTACGCATGCGCTGAAGGAAAAAATTGCAGCTGGTCGAACCAGAAAGTTAACAATTTTATAGTAGTTCCCTTATAACAATATATAAATTGTATCTTGAAAGTTTTGCCCTATTACACTCCTTTAAGCTTTAAAATTTCTCGAGTTTCAATAAGATTTAAATTCAAAATGGTTTTTAGACTAGTTATAAAATTCCAGTTTTCATCCGCTAAAATTGTTTTTCCAGACTTACGTAAAAGTGGTATTTAATTAGTTAGTTGTCAGTTAACTCGAATTAAAAAGAAATATCAATTAGTTTCAAAGAAGATTCAATAAAAACTTTATATGCTAATAAAGTTTATGCACTTTTTTTCAATCTTCATATGCTAATAAAGTTTTTTTCTTCAGAAAGTATATTGCCGGCAAGGCAAAGGAAGGGGCTGATCCTATATCATTTTACGTTGGAACAATGAAACCGTTCAAAAGGATGTACCGCATGCCTCTCTTCAGATATTAGGTTTTAAATTAGAAGCTGTGAAAATGACCATTATTGCCAAAAGCTACTTTTACCATCGCAAAAAATCATAAATGAAAAATAAATTGAAAATTTTGTTAACATTCATTGTTGCTTCTGCAAATATTGTTTGAAATTTATTATTGTAGTTATTACAGCTGCCATTCTTTTTTCGGTGTGGTATTAAGTTCTGTAATGGTAATTTGCAGTTTGTGTAATGCATTATTTAAATTTTAAAACGCGTTTATTTAGATTTCATTAATTGGAATTTGTCGCGTTTAAATATACAAATGTAGACACTTTGTTTGCCATAAAACAACTAAAATATTTATATTTTTAAATGCATTTGTTAATAGATGGCTGTCTCAGTCAAAAGTAGCAGTCCAAAGTTGCCTTGAAGATAAAGAACGTTTTCGACCTTATTCTTTCGGTGTTAAAAATTAGTGATATATTTATACTTTATAAAAATTACAATTAATGAACGGATGGCTTGAGTAAATTTATTTTGTTTTGGGACAGTGGTGTATTTAATAGTGCTGCTGTTAAATAATAAAAATTGATTGCCAACCAATTTTCCTATATCGCAATTTAAAAATTGGGAGTGTTTTCAAGACTCGAACAGTATATATATTTTTTTTAGAAATTTACGAAAATTCGTTTATTAATCAAAGGGATTCCGTTTAAAGTTTGTTTGAAAGAAAATTTTTCGATCTTTCTAATGGTCTCAAAATCGTGCCAAAACATAAAGTAACTAAAAAACTAATTCGAATTTTAAAATAATCTCGCAGAGATACATCGTCCTGGGTCCTGATACCTGTGTACCAAATTTCATGGCAGTACGACGTTTAGATTTTTTGCTAGACACGACACAACAGACATATTTCTTCCTTTATTATTTTATATAAATGTAATATAAATTTGCAATATCTCAAGAACGGCCAATGATCATTTCTAAATAATAATATCCAATAAATCCAGGTTAAAAGTATTATTTGGAAAGAATCTTTGAAGTGGCGTGCTGTCGGCTGTTTAGAGGCTGGCCAAACATTGATGGATTTAGCAAATTGTCATAATTAGTTGTGCATCGTAAGCACTCATATTCCATTTTTCAGCTTGTATGCATGTCTTGTGATATTATGTATCATCCCCCAAAAATCCATTCAATTATATTGAATAGTTGTTGAGAAATCAGTAATTTTGTCCATGTAAAAATAATTTCAAACAGTTTATTTCAAAATTTGATTTCACTATGCTAAACATCGTAAATTAAACTTTTATCAGGAATCAAAGTTTTTGACTAATCTGTAGGCACAGTTAAAATAAAAGAAAATTATCATTTACTTCTAATTTCATTTTCAAATTTCCTTATTTCTACTTGGACTTTTTAATTCAAAAAACAAATTACTGTGCAAAAATATAAAATACACTCTTTTGCAAAAAAAAAATAAAAAAACGAAGCACCCCTTAAAAATATTCAGATCATCTTGAAATTTCGCATGCAAATTCTTTTATACCAAGTATGCAAATGATTAAATTTGCAAGGCCAATAAGTGTTAACTTCGGTCATAGCGTGCGTTTCTACTGCATAACTAGTATCCTATAAAACAGATTAAAATTGTGGACGGTTTATCTTTGCTCATTATCGGCGTTGCAGTTCCGTGGAAACGCAATTAATAATGCTGTTACGACGTTGTTCTTCTTCGACCCAGACCGTCCGACCTACCAGGTTACGACGTTGTTGAAAACCTTATAAGATATTAGATGAGTTCGAACGTGGTCGTATAGTCGGGATGCGTGAAGCTGGCTGTTCATACCAAGCAATAGGCCGCCACCTGAACCGAACGGACACTGCTGTGCAAAGGTGCTGGCAGCAACGGTTGCTGCAAAGAACTCATTGGCAGAATGAACTCTCTGGAAAGTCAAGGTGCACGAATGCGAGGCAAGATCGGATGATTGTGCGACAAACCCGATGGCATCATTGTCGGCCATCCAACATGCTACAGCCTCTTCCATACCACCCGTGGTACCTTCCACCATCTCACGGCGCTTGTCTGAGGTGGGATTACGCTCACGGCGGCCTTCAAGACGTCTGCCCATAATCTCACAACATCAACAGAGTCGTTTGAAGTGGTGTTGTAGCCGAGCATCACGGCTGCCAGCAGACTGGCATCGCATGGAGTTCAGCGATGAATCACGCTTCAGCCTTTCAGCAGATGACCATCGGCTACGTGTGTGCTGGCGCCAGGGTCAGCGGTCCCAATCAGCCTTTGTTTTACACAGGCACACAGCCATAGGGTGCGGTAGCCCAGTAGTTAGCGCGAAGGAATTGCACTAGGTAGGCCCGGGTTTGATTCCTGCCACTGCCAAAACTGCCGCCGTGTTGACGCGGAGTACTATCACGTTAAACATGTGGGTTCGTAAGTCCTTCCGAGAGGTTGGTGCTAGGGGAAGGAGGGTACGGTCCCCGTGGATGCCTCCCCCACTGTGTTCCGGTCAAAATTGGGTGGTACTTCCCGGCCGTCCAAACTGTTACCTTACACCTTTCTCTTCCCGGCCGCCCAAACTGTTACCTTACACCTTTCTGGTAGGTTGGACAGTCTGGGTCTCAACAACAACAACTACAAGCACACAGTTGGGGCGCGGTAGCACAGTTGTTAGCGGCCGGGAATTGCACCCGGTAGTATCACTCGGGTCTCAACAACTGCAATAATTGCACTCGGGTCTCAACAACAATAACAACAGACATACAGCCATTACCCCTGGTGTGATGGTGTGGGGTGCTATCTCTTACGACACCAGGTCGCCCCTAGTCATCCTGCGTACAATTTTAACATCTCAACGATATGTTGATGAAATCTTGTGGCCTTTTGAGTTATCCTTCATGGCATGTCATTCTGGGGCCATTTTCCAACAAGATAATGTCACGCCACATAAGAATCGCATATCTATGGACTGTCTCCGTGCTGCTGATACTGTTCCTTGGCCAGTAAGGTCACCAGACCTTTCGCCAATTGAGCATGTATGGGACATGCGAGACCGCAAGTTTCGGGCATCCCGAAATGTAGCAGATCTGGAGCAACAATTGAGAATGCTTGGCAGAGTGTATCGCAGGATGACATTAGGAAACTTTATCACTCCTTACCTAGACGTATACAAGCATGAATTGCCGCCAAGGGAGGTTTCACCAATTACTGATTTGAAAATTCAATGTGTAATTGCTAACCATTGATGGGCCCTGCGGCCTTGATTTTGTTATCATGTCATTACCTGTGTATAAGCTGTACGCATATTTAATTTCAATGAAAATAGTCACTTACTTCATGGTGCTTAGTTTTTTTTTTTTGCAAAAGAGTGTACATAGTTAAAATAAAAAAAATATAAAATACATAGATAAAATAAAAAATATACATATATAAAACACATAGCACTATATTTATATAGAAATTTGCAAAAAAAAATATGCGAACGAAACATATTTTAGTGTATACGATATAGAATATTATGAGAAAATTCGAGTATCCTCTAACGGTTTTCTAATTTTAACAATATATTATGCTTGCTAAATATTTAATGATCAAATGAAAAACTTTACGATTTGAGTTTATGTAAATTTAAGTAAAGTAAACTTCCATTTATGACCTTTCTTAAAATTGAAAAGCATAAAATCTAGAAAGCATTATTTTGCTAATGTCTTGCATAGCTTTCAAAGGCAGATAAATAAAAAATACTTTACCAAGTTAGTGACACATTCAATGATTTGTTCGAGCATTCTATCTGAAACGCATTTTCTCTTACAACTTTATGTCACGGAATCCGTATTGTTGCTTTAAAGTTACTGTAGACATTTTCCGTGAAAAAATAATGAAGAAATTGCCTTTTATTTTATTATCTAGTTCAGTATTACACAACTCAAGAAGCAGGGAGAGCAACATTTATAATGGAATACCTATACCAATACATATTTGTATTCGGTAAATATAAAACATATCTAAATATAATTTTTTGTTTCAGATCTCATAAAAATCGGACAAGTGATGGAAACCTCAATGCGTATGGAAAAGTACATATTGTTACTGTATAAATTGTCATAGGAATAAAAATCTATGAAAAGTTTGCTTCTCAGAAAATTACATGTTAATGTTCTATTTCTAAAAGTTTGCATGGAAATAGTATCTATGGCACGTGATAGAAATGTGAATGTTTTGCTTCAATGAAAACTACTTGTTAGTGTTATATTTCTAAACACTTGTATTGGAATAAAATCTATGATATATGATAAAAATTTGAATTTATTGTTCCATAGAAAATTTTATGTTAGTGCTATATTTGTAAAAAATAGTATAGGAATAAAATCTATGACACGTGATAGAAATCTGAATTCTTTGCTTTATGCATAACTACATGATAGTGTTATATTTGTAAAGATTTGCACAAAAACAAAATTTATGATACATGATATATTTCTGAATACTATGCTTCATGGAAAATCTACATACTAGTGTTTTATTTCTAGCAGCAGCACTTGATGCAAGTCATTCACTGGTAGTGTTATTTATATCTGTAAAAATTTGTATAGGAATACAATCTATGGCGCTCAATAGAAATGTAACTTTTTTGTTTTGTATGGAGACTAAATATTAATATTATATTTGCTAAATATCTTTTTTATAGGAATAAAAATCTATGGCGTGTGATAAAAATCTTAATATTATATTAGAAGACAAATACTTCTATTAGAATAAAAATACCTGAACCGTGAAAGGAATCTTAATACTTTTTTTGTATGGGAAACTAAATGTTTGTCTTGTACTTGTTAAAGATATGTAGAGGAATAAAAATCTATAGTACGTGATAAAAATGTGAATGTTCTGTATTGGAAAAACTACACTTTATTATTACTTTCCTTATATACATATTATAATGTATAAGGAAAGTATTGTGACGGGGTCGAAAATTCGAATTCGAGTTTTTGAAGGGAGCATACGTTTCAAGCATTCCTGAACAAGAATCAAACGTTTTTGTGGTGATGTGTGTGTGTGTGTGTGTGTGTGTGTCAGTGGAGACGATATCTCACGAACGAATGAAGCGATTCAAATGAAATTTGGTGCATAAATTATAATCAGTGAATACTGGAAGCCTATTGCTTTTAAATGCAATCGAATGTGCAGAATCTACCCAAATTTTGAAAAGAAATTTTGAAGAAATCATCAAAATATCAAAACCTTCAATAAAGTTACGTAAATAATCATTTCTTATGTAAATTTTTATTAGAAAACGATTGAGATAAACTTTAGAACGTTAACATAAACCGTTCCCGAGATATTATACAGTTTTCAAATACATTTATCAAAATATCCTATAAAATTAAAAACAAGAAAGATCAATCATACATAAAGCATTGACTATGAAACATTTTAACTACCTGCAATGCAATTTTATTTAAACATCTGTAAAATGCGATAAATTCATCGGTAATATTTTTAAAATTATCACAATACTATGATAAATTATTATATTTGAAAACTTAAAACTTCATCGTAAGAAATTGAACTTTATTGAAATGACGTCACTGAAATATAAGTCGCCTGGCTGTCTATGAAAGAGGAGTAAATATTTCATTCATACACCTTTTTCCATTCCATTCATTCATCACAATACTGCAATAATTTAATTTACTTATAAACTTAAAACCATGGAGATAAAAGTAATTTAACTCTATGCTTAGAACTTCATCGAAAAAGTCTGCTATAGAATCGTCTGCGTCTCTAAGTAAAATCAATAAATGTTTCATTCATATCAGCTATATTGCAGGCTCCAGGGCTAAATAATTTTGCATTAAAGAAATTCAGCAATTCTTATACAACTCATCTTACAGTCTGGCCGTCCAAACGGTTACCTTACACCTTTCTGGTAGGTCGGCCGGTCTGGGTTTCAACACATCTTACAAGCTTGATGTGTTTACATTCTCCATAAGTGAAAATTAAGCTTTGTTTCAGATCAAAGTTTGATGATGATTTAAACTCAAATATATTCTAATTGCTTTATTTCAGAATATAGATGCACAGAAATTTAGCAAAAATAAAGCGGTTTTAGGACGGATACAACACTAAATATAAATTACAAAGAACTTTAAAATTCACGATTTTGGCACAAGATGGATGCCATATTTTATTTTGATGTAGATCATGTGATCTCTTCATATCATGGTCACGTGATTTCTTCATATAAAGGGTGTAATTATTATTTTAATTTTTATTTAAAAAACAACCGAATATATTTTGCTGAATTTTGTTTTTATACTTATTATGGAATAATTTGAATATTTCCTAGAATTTTCGAGGCAATTTGTGAATTTCAAGTTCAATTAAAAAATGTTTGAAAAATTAGGTCCCATAGGGTTCAATGTATTTCATTTTTACAACCCGGGTTCAATCCAAAACTAATTGGGTGATATCATTCATTTATATTCCCATAGGTCTAATAGACAGTCTGAACAACATACTAAAATTTCATTTTGATAAAGTCATTTTTATGGCAGTTACCGTGCGAAGGGACAGACAGACAGAATGAACAAATTCATAAACATTTTTCAACTATATTGTAAAGTGTTAATAAAGTATTAACTATATGTTCACTTTTCATATATAATATTTTACGATAAATTTTTTATCATAATTCTCGTGGATCTAGCTCATTCCTTTCACAAGATACTTTGGTTAATAGTTTTGTATTTCGACATCATTAGTCGTTTATTTGCTATAAGAATAACCCATTTCTCCATCTCTAACGCTTGACGAAATTTTGGCAACGAATTTTGGCTGTACATAATCAAATTGGCGAGCTTTTTTAAATGTTGTCAAATTGACGAAAATATCACCAAATAAAAATGACGATAAATCAATGGAAGTGACGACTCATTGATGAAAATTCAATATCTTGGAAAGAACATAATAAATGACAATAAGAATAACCCATTTCTCCATCCATCCGTAATGCTTGGCGAAAAATTTGGCGGAATGATTTTTTTAAATATTACCCGATTGACGAAACTGTCGCCAAATTGATAAAAATGTCTCAAAATTGATAAAAATGACGCTAAATAGGAGGCAATGATTTGCAAATTTTTAATTCCGTCATATGACGGGCATACCTTCTAGTATATATAAGAAATGCGCTTCTCTCCATTTGTTTGTAACAATGATACATATGACGAACTTGGAGAATAATCTAGCAAAATATTGCCAACTTGGCGATATTTAGCTCCAGATTGACGAAAATATTGCCAAAATTTAAAAAATGACGCCAAGTTAATGAAAATTACGTCTGATTGATGAATTTATTATTAAAATATTTTAATATATGAACTATATTGCTTATTGAAGATGCTATCAATATTGATAATTGTTAATTTAGAGTTACGTGTGGGCAAGGTAAATGAGACCTTGCGTGTGGGTACGAAATAGCTGTATTGTCATCCGGAAAAGCGCCAAATGTACTATTCAACGTTACAATCGCTGTGCCATGGATCTTTTCATAATTTTTTAACCGTGAAAGACGTAAATCCATTGCATTATATAAGGAAAGTTACGTGCTGCCTGCCCACACCAGATTTTTATATTTGTAACCAGAAATTCACGAAAGAGCCTTCATATGGAGGCAAGCGGTGTGCACACTTCATTTTTGACGGAGATATAAAGCAATTTTATACTCTTTTGCACATTTTTTGTCGCATAGTCATACGAATTTTCGGAAAAGCGGAAGTGAAATCTCCAGAACTGTTTGTGGAAATTTTTAGTAAAAAAAACGATCTGACATTTGTTGCTGAATCCATATCAGTCCTCATCTAAGCTCTATCTATATGCGATTTTGAAAAATATATGTTTCAAGAAAAATGATTAAATCGGAAGTTGAAAAGGAATCAGATTTGGATATTCTTAGTTAATCACCGTACCTCTTCCAGAATTTGATTCTGAATCCATATCAGTCTCGTCTAAAGTTTATCTATAGCAGATCTTAATTGATTCTTAAAAAAAAAAACCGGTAAAAACAATGGCATTGCAAAAATATTGCTACCAATTATTACTTTCCCTATATATATATATATATAGTAAAATGAATAGGGAAAGTACTGTCACGGGGCTGAACATTTGAATTCGAGTTTTCGACGAAAGAATACGTTCCAAGCATCCCTGAACTCAAATCGAACGTTTCTGAGGTGATGAGTGAGTGTAAGTAGCCGTAAGTTTGTGACAGCGATATCTCACGAACGAATGGAGCGTTTTGTGCAAAAATTGGTACAAATATTACAATTGGTGAATATTGATAGCTGATTAATTTTAAACGCAATCGAATGTACGGAAGATTGCCAAATACTTGAATGGCATTTTGTTTCTATACCGGCTTTAGTGACTGAAATTAACTTTTATCTTTTACCTTGGTCATGAGGCCGCTTATTCTTATGAGTTTATTTATAAAATCTTTGCTCATATTCGCCATAATTTTATTCAACCGAATACTAACCGTATTCCTGTTGCTGACCTTGCGCCTTTTAAATCTAGCCTTCGGTATCACCAGGCGAATTTTTGTCCTCTTATTCATTTTTGCCATGGATTTAAGTTTAAACCTACTCATTCGACTGTTACTATATTATTTAATCAAATTCGTTCGGATAAATATAAGGATAAAAATAACTTTAAATGCTAGGTTGTGGTGTACGTTGTCCCTCTCTTATCTCCTGATAATAACTTTAAATTCTATATTGGCAGTACTAAACTTACTGTCGGTATCCGTTTAGCTGAACCTGCTCGAGATGTTAAAAATGGTAAATTATCTACGGCTCTTGCTCAGTATGTTATTAATGATAATTTTCATCCTATGTTTGAAATTACTTTCCTTTTAATCAGTTGCAATAACCCACGTAATATTTCACTTTATGAATCCCTTTTTGTTTATCTGTATCGTTATTCTACTTGTAATTTTGATCCTGTTCAGACCCTGAGTTATGCATGACCACTCATTCTCGGCTCCATGAATTGTTGTTGTTGAGACCCAGACCGTCCGACGTACCAGAAAGGTGTTAGGTAACTGTTTGGACGGCCGGGAAGTGCCACCCAATTTAGACCGGAACCCAGTGGGGGAGGCATCCACAGGGACCGTATCCTCCTTCCCCTACCACCAACCTCTCGGAAGGACTTACGGACCCACATGTTTAAGGTGATCGTACTCCGCATGAACACGGCGGCAGATGTGGCAGCGTGCAAAAAAGCGCGCAAATCACCGGGCTACCGCGCCCGAAATGTTCCAACAGCACGCGGTGTTCCCAGGTGGTCACCCACCCAAGTTGACTCCATGAGTGTCAAACCTTTACATAATTTTCTGTGAATTTAATTTTTGATGTAATTTGTGTTTCGGCGGCATACATTTTTGTCATGAATATTGTTCTTATTGTAATTTGTATGTAATAATTATTTAAATCTTAAATGTCTTGTTTACAAAATAAAATAATATGAATATTGTTAAAACGTAAATGGATAATATGTAAATTTTGCCTGTCGATTTGGCATATATATAAGCATTTATGTAGGCATATGTAGGTATTTGGCCTATATGCAGGCATTTGGCCTATATGTAGGCTGGCACTGTATTTTTCATCTCGCCACTGATGAAGGGCATGGTGATTCCCGAAAACGCTTTGGCTTTGTATATTTATGTACGTCGAGGAAAGGAGTTTTATTAAATGACTTATTAAACCTATGCTGGCTGTCTTAAACTTAATAGTTCATGTTAGTGTTATATTTGTAAAAATTGTATAGGAAT
Organism: Amaurobius ferox; assembly: GCA_951213105.1. Taxonomy (NCBI): domain Eukaryota; kingdom Metazoa; phylum Arthropoda; class Arachnida; order Araneae; family Amaurobiidae; genus Amaurobius; species Amaurobius ferox. Next base: position 92,090,822 of record OX578142.1, on the reverse strand, counting down.
AAAATCTGTGATACGGGATATAAATCTAAATGCTTTGCTTCATTGCTATATTGGATCCTAAGGATACTAAGTAGGATTTATTAGGATCCAAGTCATTAAATTTTGAGCAAATTTAGAAACAAGAAAATGTAAACTTACTTGTTTGCTTATGAGACTGGTAAAGGAAAAAATAACCTTCCGAGATTTACAACATCATATTAAAATATATACTTAAGTTCAATTTTTATCTTTCACTCATATTTAAATTTTTTTGGTTAATTGAATATTGCACGATCTTCAATCACGAATAAATTTCTTAAAAATAATTAAAGATCAGGACTTAAAATACTGTTAAATAGATAATTATATTATACGTCAATTTTAATTAGAAAACTATTCACAGAAGCTGTAAAACACTGCATAAACCGTTCTGGACATATTGCACTTTTTATATAAATGTATAAAAAGTAATATAAAATTAAAAAAAAATAGTAAGTATCGTGAAATATATTAATTCTTCATATTTACGTGGTGTTAATTTAACGCAAAAATCATCGATCTGGGGAAAAATGCAAAATAAAAGAAATATGCAAATCTTTACAGAAATAGCCATTTTACATGGCAGTTTTTTTTTTTATATAAAAACGAAAATCATAATTTGCAGAATGCTGTCATACGCCATTTTAGAGATATTGCACGGATTACTTAAAATGAAAAAAATCATAAAAACTGAAAATGTCAAATATTATTAAATCAGTGAATGCTTAGTAATTAATTTTGACAAAAAATAAATAGACACCGTTGCTTATGAGTTATCATGAGCTTTTTTCAAGATATTGAAATTTCACTATCCTACAGGAAGCCCGGTATTTCCAGAAAGTAGATTATTTCAATCGGCAACCGTAAGAGAATTGGTAAATATTGAATTGATTTTTTTTTATATAACGAAATTAACGATTAAAGGGATTTTTCTCATTAAACTTTCTTTTCGATAACTGACAAAACACATCTTCACTTTCGAGGTATTGCGGGTTTTTAATCTAAAATAAAACAAATAAGTTATACAAAAAATAATGTCGTTAAAATGTATATAATTTTCACAGCAACATCGACTTAAATCTTCCCGATAAAGTTTTTTTTACTTCAATGTCAACATTCTTGCTCTTTTAGATAACTTAGAATCTATAAATGCACATAATAAGGAAGATCCAGTCGAATTTTTGGGTGTGAAAAAATGAAATAATAGACTAATCAGATGAACTGAATCTACTCTTGCATGAAGAGGAAGGACAAAGTGACATTTCTCTCAAATCGAGTTTGCGAAAGTTTTAAGGGAGTTAAGTGCTCTATTAATTATTTACATCTTTAAAGCTTTCGCTTTTGTACATTATATTTTTATGCGTGAACGGGTGCAAAGAGATTATCATTTTTATAAAGACTGTCTTTTAAGGATTTTTTATCGATGAACCGCGCTTTTGTTTAAGAATAGATGGTGAAAACGAAAAAAATGCCTAAAGGAGAGTCCCTAAATTCGAGAGTTCGATTAGGAACAATTTAATTCCTAATAGAATTAAATTGTCCTGCTAATAGTCTTGATTTGAATTTGATTCACAGTACTTGGCATAGTTTGAAACAGAAAATTGGTGTTAGAAAGTCAACAGATGAAGCCCAATTCCGCCAAGATATCAAAGAAAGTTGAATTGACAATTTCTTCCACATATTGTAAAAAGTTGCTTGGTTCGACGCCTGACTGAAAAGGACTGCCTGACTGCAATTTGAGTCAAAGGCAGTGTTACTAGATATTAATTTGCATGAACGAATATAATTTTTTAACACACTACGCAGTCGAGTAATTTTTTTCCCTAATTGTGCATTCTGTTTTCTTAATTTTACATTGAAATATATCGGGGAAAATGTATGTTTGTAAATGTGTATTTTTCATAACCAGTTAAAATTTGGATTTAAAAAAGGGGAGAAAGAAACCCATTAAGTATACGATACTTAGCATGTAAACCTTGTGATCGGATACTTTCTGTTAGGGATTTGGGGTTGACCATGGGGAGGGGGGGCGGCATCAGGGGGATTCGGCAACCCGAATTTTAGGGAAATATGTGAAAGATTCATAAGGAGAGGAATATCCAATATGGAGAAGGGCGAGTAAAAATCGTTGTATGAGGGCTCACAATTTATACGGGCTGCCCTAATGCGTTGTATATGTTGAAGGAAAATATAGTAATTGGATTAAACTTCTGATTCGAATGTATAGAAAAGTTTTGAGTATCTCTGAATAAGTATCAACCATTTTTTCAATGTCTATCAGCGTGTGTGTTTGTCCGTCTGCAAGTCTGGGCACGATATCTTACGAACAAAATGAGCTAGTCTAACTAAATTTAGTACGAATATTTCCATTAATAAATTTAGGCTTATTGATTTTAAGAGAGGTGAGGAAAAGAAAAAGCCCTCAAATTGTCGAATACTTTTCGAAAATTTAGGAAGAAAAAATATAAAATAGTTATGCTAAACATCATTATATATATGACACGGTGCGTATATATTTTTTCATTTAAAAGCGAATGTCATCAATTACAGGACGTTAATATGAATTGTTCGAGATATTTCTTGTTATAGATCTAAAATGAGGGATAAAAAAATTAATATGATCAGTAATATCAAATGAGTGGATGTTTTGTAAGAACTTTTCACCAGAAATGCATTGAAACTATTTTTAAACGTTACATCTGGGTTCAAGATATTGCACCATTCAAGATATTACAGAAACACGATTATTAAAATATTTTCCATGATTTTATTTAAACGCTCTAATATCAAGTTATTTAAACATTCAGATTTTTAATTAGGCAACTACTAGTTAACATGGCACAAACACAGAGTTTCTTTTTTCTATTTCCTTATTCTCTCTAAATATATTTATTCGCCACTAGCAGCATACCCGTTCTTCGTACGGAGTATATAATACAAAGAAACTTGAAATTCATAATCATGCCCAAATTCTTATAGTATACTAAATGACATGTTTAATCAAAATATTCTGTTAATATAATGCTCCTAAAAAGAAGTCTAAGAATCTCTGTTCTCGCTATATAAAATTATCTTCATCGACATATCTGAAGAATAAAACATCTTGGACCCCTTATGTAAGCAAATATAAAAAAAATATGGAATTGAATCAATATATGCAAAATAAAAGCGTTAAAATTGTATGGGACCCGTACTAATTATATACGCGAATATTAGAAAATATAACCTGTATTAGTAGATTACATGTATAAATTGAAAATACCAATAAACCCGTAATCTTTAAATCTGAAGACAGTCATTTATTCCAATATATGTCAAAATTAAAGTGCTAAAATTATATGGGAAGATATACACGTACTACTTATAATGTCCGATTATTAGTAGAAGATTACCCGTTTTGCAATATGAGTCACAAATGTTTTTTGGTAAAATACAACAGACGACGTAATAAATTGAATATATAATTAATCCCCTTAATCTTCATACCAGAAGACTGTACTTGATTCCAATATATATGCCAATATATGTCAAAATATATGCCAATATACCTGTACTACTTATATTCTCGTAGGTTAGAAGATATACCCGTGCATTCCTAGAAGATTACTCGTACAACGTACAATATGCGTGTGTCAGCAATTTTTGCCGCAATAAAACAATGACGTAATAACTTAAAATATCAATAATCCCTGAATCAATAATTCCGGAAAATATCAATCATAATAATGTTTAAACCTGAAGAGCATAATTGATATTATCCAGTCCAAAATGAAATGGCAATGAAATTTATTTTATATACATATCTTCATTATTCAAATCGGAAAGGATTTAATAAAAATCGTCTGCCGCATAAACACATTGGATTTAAATCCGTTGCTAAGCGACATGATATCATTTGCTTCAAATAAATTGGTAGAAAAAATATCGTCTAAATAGTTATATTTCTATGAAACATTTGGCGACAGTTTCGTCAAATTAGCGACATTTTAAAAAATCGCCAAATTTATCGCCAAGTGGGACTGTAGAACTGAGAGTTCCACTTTGCGACAAATTGACGAAATATCATCACAATACTATCCCCTAACAAAAAACAATTGATATCATTTATGTAGCGCAATTTTATCAATTTCAAGATATTTTTATAGATTTGAAAACATTTTTATCAATTTGGTGACATTTTAAAAATTCGCTAAATGTATTACTAAGTAGGATGGTTGGTCTGACAGATAAATGCTAACCAAACATCATTTCAGTACTCTCTTCTAACAAAACAAAAAAAAAATTCATTGATATGTAGAAGACCCAAGCCACACGACCAACCCGAAGGTTTATGGCAGCTGTTTGTGTGTCGTTTATATCAATTTGGCGACATTTCCGTCAATTTGGCAAAGTTTAAGAAAAGTTGTCAAATTAGCGATATCCCTCCAAATTCGTAGCTTTGAATTTGCAGATCTGAATGAAACATTCTTATCCCGTTTCAATATACTAAATAAAAACACTACAATTGTATTAGAAGATATACCCGCTCTACTCTTTTTCTGTTTCAACAATCGGCTATATGAATTTATTGGCTGAACACAATATATGAGTTTAGTAGCTAAATGCGATATAAGCTTGAAAACTATTTGCCAAAATAAATGAAATTGATGTACGCAGTCAGCAATTAATATAATTAAAAGAAAAATCAAACCGTCCATTCATAAGATATACTTTTATATCCATTTATTTATTATTTAAATCGAAAAAAAATAATAAAAACATTAACAAACACATTTAATTTAATTGCGATGCCGAGCAACATGATATATCCTCCTAAAATGTTAAAATTTATTAACCACTAACAGCACACCCGTTATTCGTACGGAGTGTATAATTTAAAGAAACTTAAAGTTCGCAATCATGTGCAAATTCTGTTAAAATATTAAATTTATTGCTCCTAGAGAGAAGTTTAAGAATATATGTTCAAACTATGCAAAATTATCTTCACGATCAGATCTGAAGAATAAAACATCCTGCCCCCTTTTGTAAGCAAATTTACAGAAGAAAAAATAGGAATTGAATGAATATATGCAACCCCGTACTAATTATATTGTCGCAGATCAGAAAATATGCCAATGTGTTAGTAGAAGATTACCCGTATTACAATATGCGTCTCAAAAATATTTGCCAAAATAAAAGAGATGACGTAATAAATTGAATACATCAATAATATCCGTACTCTTTATACCAGAAGGTCGCAATTGATTCCAATATATGCCAATATATATCAAAACATATGTCAATATACCTGTACTACTTATATTCTCGTAGATTAAAAGATATACACGTGTATTTGTAGAAGATTCGTACAACATACAATATATGAGTTTAAACAATTTTTGTCATAATAAAATAATTGCATAATAACTTGAAAATATCAATAATCCTTGAATCAATAATCCCCGAAAATATAAATAATAATAATTTTTAAACCTGAAGATCGTAATTGATATTATCCACTCAAACATGCTATAAGAAAAATCAAATCGTACTTTTCTAAAATATATTTTTATATCCATTTATTTATTATTCAAATCGAAAAAATAATTATTAAAATTAACAGACAGATTTAATTTAATTGCGTTTCTGAGTAACATGATATAAGATAGAATCTTATAACATGTTAAATATGTCATGTCTTATAACATAAACTGCGAAATTAAATAACGATTTTGATTTCTCTATACTTCTCATTGTTCCGTAAAAGCTTGTTTTAAATAAACCATGAACCATGGAGAGAGATTTCCCCTTTAAATCATGTTTCAAACAATTCATGTTTTCAGAAAGTGACTAATTAACGCAAAAAATCTCCCATCAAACTCAGAAATTAAATTTTAATTCACTTTCAAACGATTTTCAAGCTTTTCGTTTGGATAAACCACGGAGTTAGGGAGTAGAACTCCTAGGAAAAAGTTCCGTTTTTCATTAATATCTCGACAACCCCAGGTCTTAGAAACTCGAAACTTGGACAAAATTTATGGGGGGATATTTCAAGGCTATTCACCAAATTTCATTAAATTCGGTTCAGCCGTTTTTCCGTGATGATGAGACAAACGAAAATTTCGTTTTTTACTAATATCTCGAGAACCACTGGTCGTAGAAACTCAAAACACGGATATAATTTTAAGTGGGGCTATTTCTGGGCTACCCACAAAATTTCATCAAATTCGGTTCAGCCGTTCTCCCGTGATGGTGTGACAAACAGACAGACAGACAGACAGACAGACAGACAGACAGATTTTCATTTTTATATATATAGACTAGCAGCATACCCGTTCTTCGTACGGAGTATATAATATAAAGAAACTTGAAATTCATAATCATGCCCAAATTCTTATAGTATACTAAATGACATGTTTAATCAAAATATTCTGTTAAAATATTTAATATAATGCTCCTAAAAAGAAGTTTAAGAATCTCTGTTCTCGCTATATAAAATTATCTTCATGGACATATCTGAAGAATAAAACATCTTGGACCCCTTATGTAAGCAAATATAAAAAAAAAATATGGAATTGAATCAATATATGCAAAATAAAAGCGTTAAAATTGTATGGGACCCGTACTAATTATATACGCGAATATTAGAAAATATAACCTGTATTAGTAGATTACATGTATAAATTGAAAATACCAATAAACCCGTAATCTTTAAATCTGAAGACAGTCATTTATTCCAATATATGTCAAAATTAAAGTGCTGAAATTATATGGGAAGATATACACGTACTACTTATAATGTCCGATTATTAGTAGAAGATTACCCGTTTTGCAATATGAGTCACAAATTTTTTTTGTAAAATACAACAGACGACGTAATAAATTGAATATATAATTAATCCCCTTAATCTTCATACCAGAAGACTGTACTTGATTCCAATATATATGCCAATATATGTCAAAATATATGCCAATATACCTGTACTACTTATATTCTCGTAGGTTAGAAGATATACCCGTGCATTCCTAGAATATTACTCGTACAACGTACAATATGCGTGTGTCAGCAATTTTTGCCGCAATAAAACAATGGCGTAATAACTTAAAAGTATCAATAATCCCTGAATCAATAATTCCGGAAAATATCAATAATAATAATGTTTAAACCTGAAGAGTATAATTGATATTATCCAGTCCAAAATGAAATGGCAATGAAATTTATTTTATATACATATCTTCATAATTCAAATCGGAAAGGATTTAATAAAAATCGTCTGCCGCATAAACACATTGGATTTAAATCCGTTGCTAAGCGACATGATATCATTTGCTTCAAATAAATTGGTAGAAAAAATATCGTCTAAATAGTTATATTTCCATGGAACATTTGGCGACAGTTTCGTCAAATTAGCGACATTTTAAAAAATCGCCAAATTTATCGCCAAGTGGGACTGTAGAACTGACAGTTCCACTTTGCGACAAATTGACGAAATATCATCACAATACTATCTCCTAACAAAAAACAATTAATATCATTTATGTAGCGCAATTTTATCAATTTCAAGATATTTTTATAGATTTGAAAACATTTTTATCAACTTGGTGACATTTTAAAAATTCGCTAAATGTATTACTAAGTAGGATGGTTGGTCTGACAGATAAATGCTAACCAAACATCATTTCAGTACTCTCTTCTAACAAAACAAAAAAAAATTTCATTGATATGTAGAAGACCCAAGCCACACGACCAACCCGAAGGTTTATTGCAGCTGTTTGTGTGTCGTTTATATCAATTTGGCGACATTTCCGTCAATTTGGCAAAGTTTAAGAAAAGTTGTCAAATTAGCGATATCCCTCCAAATTCGTAGCTTTGAATTTGCAGATCTGAATGAAACATTCTTATCCCGTTTCAATATACTAAATGAAAACACTACAATTGTATTAGAAGATATACCCGCTCTACTCTTTTCCTGTTTCAACAATCGGCTATATGAATTTATTGGCTAAACACAATATATGAGTTTAGTAGCTAAATAAGATATAAGCTTGAAAACTCTTTGCCAAAATAAATGAAATTGATGTACGCAGTCAGCAATTAATATAATTAAAAGAAAAATCAAACCGTCCATTCATAAGATATACTTTTATATCCATTTATCCATTTATTTATTATTTAAATCGAAAAAACATAATAAAAACATTAACAAACACATTTAATTTAATTGCGATGCCGAGCAACATGATATATCCTCCTAAAATGTTAAAATTTATTAACCACTAACAGCACACCCGTTATTCGTACGGAGTGTATAATTTAAAGAAATTTAAAATTCGCAATCATGTGCAAATTCTGCTAAAATATTAAATTTATTGCTCCTAAAGAGAAGTTTAAGAATATATGTTCTCACTATGCAAAATTATCTTCACGATCAGATCTGAAGAATAAAACATCCTGCCCCCTTTTGTAAGCAAATTTACAGAAGAAAAAATAGGAATTGAATGAATATATGCAACCCCGTACTAATTATATTGTCGCAGATCAGAAAATATGCCAATGTGTTAGTAGAAGATTACCCGTATTACAATATGCGTCTCAAAAATATTTGCCAAAATAAAAGAGATGACGTAATAAATTGAAAACATCAATAATATCCGTCCTCTTTATTCAAGAAGGTCGTAATTGATTCCAATATATGCCAATATATATCAAAACATATGTCAATATACCTGTACTACTTATATTCTCGTAGATTAAAAGATATACACGTGTATTTGTAGAAGATTCGTACAACATACAATATATGAGTTTAAACAATTTTTGTCATAATAAAATAACTGCATAATAACTTGAAAATATCCATAATCCTTGAATCAATAATCCCCGAAAATATAAATAATAATAATTTTTAAACCTGAAGACCGTAATTGATATTATCCAGTCAAAAATGCTATAAGAAAAATCAAATCGTACTTTTCTAAAATATATTTTTATATCCATTTATTTATTATTCAAATCGAAAAAATAATTATTAAAATTAACAGACAGATTTAATTTAATTGCGTTTCTGAGTAACATGATATAAGATAGAATCTTATAACATGTTAAATATGTCATGTCTTATAACATAAACTGCGAAATTAAATAACGATTTTGATTTCTCTATACTTTTCATTGTTCCGTAAAAGCTTGTTTTAAATCAACCATGAACCATGGAGATAGATTTCCCCTTTAAATCATGTTTCAAACAATACATGTTTTCAGAAAGTGACTAATTAACGCAAACAATCTCCCATCAAACTCAGAGATTAAATTTTAATTCACTTTCAAACGATTTTCAAGCTTTTCGTTTGGATAAACCACGGAGTTAGGGAGTAGAACTCCTAGGGAAAAGTTCCGTTTTTCATTAATATCTCGACAACCCCAGGTCTTAGAAACTCGAAACTTGGACAAAATTTATGGGGGGATATTTCAAGGCTATCCACCAAATTTCATTAAATTCGGTTCAGCCGTTTTTCCGTGATGATGAGACAAACGAAAATTTCGTTTTTTACTAATATCTCGAGAACCACTGGTCGTAAAAACTCAAAACACAGATATAATTTTAAGTGGGGCTATTTCTGGGCTACCTACAAAATTTCATCAAATTCGGTTCAGCCGTTCTCCCGTGATGATGGGACAAACAGACAGACAGACAGACAGACAGACAGATTTTCATTTTTATTTATATAGATTACTGAATATTTCGTTTCTGTATGCATTTACAGATGCGAATCTTAACGTCAACTCTAACAACAAGACTACTGAATGTTAGTAATACATAATATTGGGTTTTAAGTTTTGGCAAGTTTCTTTGTGAGGTTTTCGATAACTATTATGCACTGAGTCTATCTTTATTTCACAATAAATATTTGTAATAAATTTAATGCCATAATTTATGTTCATTTTAATTATTCTTCAATAGATGGCAGCACCGCATTTCTATGGCTCGTTAATGATCTCAAATAAGTCCCTCTGAAGCAAGATTATTGGGATATCACTTTTATTTATTAGAAAATCGCTTACTGCTAATGGCACTTTTGCAAGCATGTTGACTTGCATAAAATTACCTTAAATATTTATTGCTCTCTAAAATGAAGCTGATTATTAATTTTATTTTTGAGGACTTTAAATGTTAAGCACAAAAGTGTGATTTATGGCAGTTCACGATTCTTCTTGAATTTTTTAGATAAAAATATTTTTTGTATTTAGCTTACAAGAAATGAAGATGTAAAACAATTAAATTACTCGAAAAAAATAATATATAAGTGTCGTAAATAAAAATTCAGCGGCACTTATGGCAGTTTTTCTTGCAAAATAGCAGTGTAGGATTCTAAATCGCACAACTAGTAAACGGTTGGATCTGTCTAAATAAGAGTGCTTCATTTAATTTAGTATAAATGCTATAAGAAATGAACGTCTTCTTTTCTAATGCATTTTGTTGGTGACAGAATTATTGCCATACTCTTTTTACTGTCTCATACTATGTAAGAGAGAAAGTATTGTTTTCACGAAAATTTTTGAATTCGAGATTTTGATTGCAATATATGTTTTAAGACCTCCTGAACACGATTTGATTATTTTTGGAGTGATGCCCGTCTGTGTATCTGCGGTCGATTTCTTGTATACACGATAGCGCCCAGAAATATTAATGAATTTTCACGAAACTTTATATCCGGCCTTGTTATCAAAAAATCTAGAACTAAAAAGATTTTTTTTTAAATTCGAGAGAAAACTTCGAAATTTTATACTTTTTAATAGGCAGCATAGGACAAAATTTGACATAATCATGCATAAAATGGTGCATTTATGGTTCAATAATCACGAGACTTGATGGTTTCAATCATTGTTGGGAAAAATAGCCGTGATTTATGGTTCAATAATCACGAGACTTGATGGTTTCAATCATTGTTGGGGAAAATAGCCTTGATTTATGGTTCAATAATCACGAGACTTGATGGTTTCAATCATTGTTGGGGAAAATAGCCTTGATTTATGGTTCAATAATCACGAGACTTGATGGTTTCAATCATTGTTGGGGAAAATAGCCTTGATTTATGGTTCAATAATCACGAGACTTGATGGTTTCAATCATTCTTGGGAAAAATAGCGGTGATTTATGGCTCAATAATCACGAGACTTGATGGTTTCAATCATTGTTGGAAAAAATAGTCGTGATATAAGGTTCAATAATCACGAGACTTGATGGTTTCAATCATTGTTGGGAAAAATAGCCGTGATTTATGGTTCAATAATCACGAGACTTGATGGTTTCAATCACTGTTGGGAAAAATAGTCGTGATTTATGGTTCAATAATCACAAGACTTAATGGTTTCAATCATTGTTGGGAAAAATAGCCGTGATCTATTTTTTTTGTTCGTGAACACCATTCGCCCCCTCCCGTTGAAGGGCCAGTTACTTCCCCGGGGGTACATTGTCAAGTTGGATATCAACCGAAATTATTTTTTCAAACACTTTAAAGTGAAGGATAACACGCTACAACGGTAATCATTTGGACTCACAATACAGATTTTTAAAAATTTTTCTTGTAAAATTTGCAAAAAAAACTTGAATTTGGTATGAGAAAGTCGAGTAGAGTCACATTCCAGTTAATTTTTTAAGCATCTATTTCTCAGGGTCTGCTGTAGAGAGATCAAATGATGGCTGATATAGTTCCAGTATCAAATTCCGGAGGGGGTACGGTAGTACAAGGATTCCCACTTCTGGTTAACTTTTATTTGAAACATCTATTTTTCAAGATTGGATATAGAGAGAGTTTGGATAATAACCGATATGAGTTTAACACTAAATTCTGAAGGAGCTAAGAGTGACTTACTGAGAATTTCCACTTTCGGTTTTTTTTTCTACTTCCGGTTAAAAAATTTTCTTGAAGCATCTATATCTCAGGATTCGCTGTAAAAATAGGAACGCAAACAGGAAGGCTTTCTTGCCTTCCTGTTTGCGTATGTATATTCTACCCCTTAATCCAAATAAACGCGTGATTTTGCAAAAATTCTTGTTGAATATACAACATGGAAATCTTTGTTTGCCATTTTTGTTCCCTTCTTTTGTATAACTTCCTAATACTTTCCTAAAGGAAACTATCCCCGATTTTATGTTCTTCAAAGTATTTCATCGCGTTTCGCCACTGATTAGTGTACCTAAACGATAAACACTGAAGTACTACTAACAACCTACAGTGTACTGACTACATAACTGCTTCTAACACACAGAATTATAAATAAAAAGTAGTTTATAATTATACTGCTGTGCAAACATCGTTGACTGATGACAGATCACGTTTTAGCGGATTGCTGTCTTCATAGATTAGCGCTAAGAATAAAATTATTTCCTTCCGAACTATTCAAATTAGTAAAACAGTTCAATTAATAGATTATATAATTTACCTATTTCCAGAAAATGACCTGCAAAGTAATCATTAAATAATAAATTTTTATGAAAAATCATATTACGTCAATTGTGGCCCTTTCGTAAAACCGACAGTCGCTTTTAAGATCAGAGCAAACATTAAAATAAAACACAAGATGTTCACCTCAAACTCTTTGACAAGGGAATCTTCCGAAAATGTCCACGATAGGGGAAATGGAATTAATTTCAATTAAAAGTAATAACATGACGGATATACACGTTTCGAGCACTCTAGAATCCGAAAAAACTGTTTTTAGCGTGACGTCTTGTGTGTGTTTGTGCTTCTGTTTGTCTTTTCAATGTATGCATCCACTCTAGCTAAAAAAACTAGTGGTCCAATTTTCACAAAATTCGGGAGATAAATCAGTTGTGGGTGACCCTGGTGCTGATTAGATGTGGGTACGATTTGGGAAAAAAAAACCCTCTGTCCTTTTCTCCAAAATTGTCTGCAAATTTGTATGTATCCACTCTAGCTGCTAATTGTCCTAGTTTTACAAAATTCAGTAGATAAGTTACTTGTGGGTAACCCTGGTACTGAATAGATTTTGATAGGATTTCGAAAAAAAGAACCAAAGTTTTTTGCGAAATGGCCCGCAAAAATCCTCAACATCTAAAATGAAAGACTACGTATGCTCAAATGTATCAATTAAATACTGTTTTATACGTAATTTTTGGCAACGAAAAGAATAAAACAAATTTTTTCGAATTTTTAACACGTCGCCTTTGAAAATGCAGGGTGCGTTTAAAGTCGCGCACGTCAAAGTTTAACTGCCCGTAAAAGTACCAGTATGAGAATTTAAATCAAAGTAGAACATTACAGATATTTATTTAAATGTTACCTTTTATTTTTAGCAGACAAACTTTAGGTGTTACAATAAATGTTGGAAATGACGTCCTGTTTCGCGAATGCAAAAGCATGTTCGTTTTACCAGATTTCGTGAGACGCTGAGACGCTGCGGAACATGGCAGTATTGATGTTGAAATGGCTGTTGTGATGTTCGTTTCCAGCTCAGCAAATGTGTGTGGATTATTCATGTAAACCACATTTTTCAGATACCCCCATAGGAAAAAATCAGGGGTGATAAATCTGGGGTGTGAGGGGGCCACAATCCCCGGGAAATTATGAGCTCACCGAAAAAATCAGTTAAAAGATGGATAGTGTTGCTTGATGTGTGACAAGTCGCACCTTCTTGCTGGAACCAGCAGTAACTTTCACCAACTTCCAGCAGTGAAATGAACTTTGACGTGCGCGACTTTAAGCTCACCCTGAACGTCCAGTGGCCGAATGAAATGGTAAATTGAACTAATACTGCAAAATCAGGGCAATTTAAAATAAATATCCATGTTTTTTTGTACAATAGAACTCTAATGAATTATGAAAGAAGGCAAGAAAAAAATTAATTTGCGTCTGTAGGGAAAGTCATGTGCTGCCCATATCATATTTTTAGGTTGTTTTCTTGTTAATAACTTCTTTTTGATCATTCAGTCCGAAATTAGTTCTTAAATTGTATGATAAGAATACGCCATTGATGGATTAGATTTTGTGAAATACAAAATGTCAAGAGCGCCTTTGTGCCATATGTATGTTTTAATAATGACTTTTACCCAGAAAATTAACAGAGAAAATCCTCTTTATTTCCAGTGCTATTACTATTTAAATGCCCCTGACTGTTAATGAGATTTGATAAATACCTTAAATTTGAGTTCTATAAAATTAAGCTATTGAAAATGATATTGATATTACTATTATTTCTACAGTTCTCCTCAAGTATACATACTATAGAATTGTTTGATAACACAAGTTTATATTCATTTTCTTGTTTAGAAAATGTTGACAGTTTTATAAAGTTTCGGTATGCTAAGTTCGAAACAGACCATATTTCTTGTCATCACCTACGGATTTTTGAAAATATTTTTAATAATTCAAAGAATACAATATTTTAATAATTCAAAGAATATTAATTTAAAAAATCAGAATGGAGCTATTTTATAGGTTTTGTTTCTTTAAAAAGTAATAAATGTTTTCCAGAAATATTGAAAATTAAATAAACTGTACACTTTCTTTCTTTCGACCCAGACCGTCCGGTCTACCTGAAGGTGTAAGGTTTAGACGGCCTGGGCAGTGCCCCACGATTTAGACCGGAACCTAGTGGGAGTGACATCCACAGGGACTATACCCACCTTTCCCTACCACCAACATTTTGAAAAGACTTTCGGACCTACAGATTTAAGGTGCCTGCACTCCGCGTAGACACGGGGATAGTTTGAGCAGAAGTGCCTTTTAGTAGTTTAGTTTTGAAGTGCATTTTAATAATTTAGTTAAATATAAGCATGCTTTTTAAACTTTGTCAGTGTTCAATGGTTGCAAGTTGAACAGTTCTGGATTGCAGAATATATTTCACAGCAACGCAATACAAGGAAGGGCGGTATGGTTTCCACGTCTCCGAGAGATATAAAATTTGGGATTTTATAAAGCATCCTGAAATTACTACATTTAGAATCTTGGAGTTTCAAAATTTTTACTGGTTAGAACCCCCCCCGTGCCCATTATATTTGTCAATAACAGTACCCACTTATAGTGTACAAAAATTTCCATAAATATATCGAATCGAATCTTACAAAAGCACCACTTTATGGTAAAAAAACACCTGGTCAAATACAGAAATCAAAAGCCTCCTTCCATAAAAGTTATGAAATTTCGTATGAAATGTGCCAACTTCCCTCCATGTATTCACACATAGCCCTTTTTAGTCGCAATCATTTTTTTAAATTGACTACAACTAGAAAGAGCTATGTGCGATTTGAATTCAGAAATATTTATCAACATGATTACGTGTTAACGATAAAGTGGCACTTCAAAATTTGCTTTACTGCCTGAGCACCATATAGTCAGGATTTTTTCAGTTTTTGAAATTCTAAATCAAATTTATCTTCAAATTTTTAAAGAAAAGTATGCATCTTCCACCAGAACACACAAAAGGAGCCATCATTAAGTAAAATCGGTTCAGTAGTTTCGGCTGTAGACTCATCCACGTTGAAGAAGAAAAAAAGTGCACTTTTAAAACTCTCAAGTGCACTTTTAAAGTTTTTTTCTCGGGTACTACCACACGAATTGTAACTTTTTCTATTTTGTTTTGTCAGTGTCTTTGTAATATTACATAAAAAAAGATCAAGCCATTCTTGGGGGCTGAGATACAGATCCTTGAAAATCGGGTTTGGTCGCGTCAAGTGCAATATACACATGCTAGCTACAGATTCATAAATGACGGCTTGACTAGGCGGAACTTTGCCTTGTTCCTGAATTGGTATTTTGAACGATACTTTAGTATTTAGAAAGTTACCTATATATGAAAATTGTACTGAAAGTTTCTAAAGGCGCTGCAATCACTTTATTCAAGCGTGGTTACAGTACTATAGATATACATAGAGTGCACTCTCAAGGGCTTTGCATTTCAAATTTCGATGTTCTTGGAGAAGGACTTTTCTAGAATCCTCGTGGGTGTCAAAACCGAAACACATTTTGGTTTTTAGGAAAAGCCATCCGGTTTTCATGGACATTTTTTTTCCATATATTCATTTTTCAATATTTATGCAATGATTTCAGCATACATATTCTTTAATAACAATTTGTGTACACGTCGTGTGAATTTGTGTAATTTGGTACACTTAAATGTGAATAAAAGGAATTTAATTTTGATGATCTATCTGTTTCACAAATACAGTCTAAGTATAATAAGTAATAAGGTAGCATGGGCATAGCTAAGTAAGAACCGGATTTCGGAACTGAAAAGTTTTATTAAAATATCTCTATGATAATATAAATCTTTTATAGTTCATTTTATATAAATATCCTCCATGCTTTCCTCAAAATGCCTGCATTTTAAAAGGGTACACCAGTGCCGCAACAACTCTATTTGGCACCTGTGCAAAGAAATTTTGTCTGAGCCATTACCGTATATACCGTATCCAAGAAGACGATATCCTCCACGTCGATACGGCGTTTAGCGCGGAACACCGCTTGCACTACTCTTACAGCAGCGCTGTGGTACACATATTGCAATATCTAGGAACTTTTGGCGTAAATATAAATATACTCACATCGCACAGAGCCAAGACTGATCGTAGTCAAATCCGCCTCCTTCACTAACGTATGTTCCTTGTATGGTACGCGAAAGTAAATGCACTGTAAAAAAAAGAAACAATATATATATAAAGCAAAATACACAGAATAAATAAATTTCATTAAAATAATTACAATTTGTACTGAAATATGTTTTAAATTCTTTCTGTGCTTGATAAGAACCTACAATTGGCAAGATAACCTCTTTGTGGGTACTTGTACTTCAGGTAGGTAAACTCTAGACATGTGCGCCCATAGGGAAGGGCAAGGGGGAACGAACACTGGGTCCCTGAACGTTTAAGATCCTAATGGTGGACGTCATACTAGTCGATGCTGTATGTTTTATCCTTGAGTTGCCCCCCCTCCCCTGAAAAAAGTTCTATGAGCGCCCATCGCTTTATAGCAGGGATCCCCAAACTACAATCCGTGGGCCACATTTGGCCCGCGAGCTGCTCCAATGCGGACCAATATATAATTGATGTAAAAATCGGAAATGAAATTAAAGTAACATTTATCATAATTTAAGAGAATCTCGTTTCTCATGTACTACGTTCTTTTTACTCTTTCCATATGAAATATGCTATTTTGATCGAAAATTTGCAATCAGAATACAGTATAATTACGGTGCCATAAGTACAGTATATATATATTTTTTAAGTTTTCATTTTTTCTTTCTCGCACTACTTACATCCCCACTCGTAGTGTTCGAAGGTCTCGCTCGCCTCTGCGGCTTATAGGTCACATTTTCATAAATTTATTCCAAAACACAAATTTCTACAAACTGAAAGGTTTGCACAAGGATTTACATCTGATTTTGGTGCAATATATTTATCTGAATTTTATTTAAAAATTTATATTTTTAAAATCAGTGCAGATCAGCATTAACTAATGACCACTTGCAAAATATTCTAATGAACGAGATCGCAAATTTGGGGAGCCAGCTAAATGTACCAGCAAAGAAATAACAGTTCCATCTTCCCTCATAAGTGTTGTTCATGAATAGTTTATTTGGAATATGTTCATCACATTTTTTATTCTAAAAACAATATTTATTTTATTGTTCAATTTGTTACCTTTTACACTTTATTTTACAAGTACATTTCAGACATTACATTTTAAAAGCTGCTTTGGCCCACTAAATGTTAGGAAACTTTTAATGTAGCCCACGCGTCCATGAGTTTAGGTACCGCTACTCTGGAGGTTACTAAGCAAAAAAATATTTCGAGAATCATTATTTTCTAGAAAATTGTACATTATACAACCTTTTTAAAACGTATTCGAAACCATCGTGAAAATCTAAAGGGTTTTCTCCTAAGTCCCTGTGCAGTTCTTTCGATTGAAATGTTCTACAGCTGTAGAAACAGGATCTATTAATATGCAAGCCACTATGCGAACGATTGATAAAGTTCGCAGTACCCCTAGCAGAGAATTGAAGCGGTTAGAATTACTATCTCGAAAACGAAGCAAGATAGGCGAAAATGTTTAATTACAAAGTTGTAGAGAGTTATCTATTTAACATGGAAAACTGCGCGGTTTGCAGATAACATGTCAGCAGACGATAACAACGGGGTCAAAAAAAGCGATCATTATTGTACTGCATCATTTGTATGCCATTTTCATATAACGTTTATTATTTACTGCAAAAGGGATAACTCTAAATAATTTGAATTAACGTATTACACAGAATTAATTTTTTCCCATGCGTATTTATCGACATATTCTTCACAAGTTCTTCAGTGGTAAACGAGGCATTTGCATAATGATCGCTTTTCGTTTTCCATATTTTCAACTTCGTACACATGTTATGTGCACACCGCACATCTTTTCATCTTCTTACATAAAGGAATAATTAAGATATTATCAGAGTTTCTATCTTGGCATCATCGGAAAGATTTAAAAATCCCCTTTCAAACAAGCTTTGAACGGAGTCCATACGATTAATAGACGATTTTCTGCGAATTTTTAAAAATATTTATTTTCGTGCGTTTTAAACCTTTCCAATTTTTATATTACGGTATGTTAAAATTGCCGTGCCATCCATCGTTCGTATTTTAACAGCAACTCCTAAATATATCACAGACTACTCAAGGAAAAATAATTTTCTCTGCCCATCCGTTGATTAATTATAATTTTTTCAAATTTTGTAATTTTTTTATCGTTCTCCATTAATTTGTGGACCCTTATTATTCTAGAGTCCCTTTATAGATATGATTTCAACATTATTTCAATATTAAATAATTTCAAGGAATTTTTATGTCTGAGAAAGCGGAAACAGCGTTTGAAATAGGCGTCGGATGTTAAATGATTTTTAGCCACAAAATGGTTGAGCCAATCAAAATCAGTCCTACAGATGGCTAGACTTTACCTATATTAAGACTACTGTCGCCATCTATCAGCAAGCACGTTTTCTACTCTGAGTTTCCATGACCGACCCAGAGGTTTGCCAGACTTTACATCTGGAGGAAAATACAGCTGATCTAAGTGTAGATTAAGCGTGTTGATTAAGAATGTGAGGATTAAGAATGAACCTAGTTTAAGAATTACAGTGTGCAACAAAGGAAACGAAAATTGACGGAAGAGCATTTTGAGAAAGAACTAACTCTTTGAGGAAGTTTCCAGTATCCTTGAACTGGAAACGAAAGTTTTGAGGTGATGCCTCTCTCTCTGTGTGTGTGGCGGTGTATTTTAATGTGTGTGTTAGTGTGTATTTATGATGTTTTGCGTGTCTGTTAGTGTGTGTCAATGAGTCTTTGGAAGCGATATTTTATAAGCGAATGGAATGATTCGAAAAGAAAATTTGGTACGATGGTTACAAACAGTGAATACTGCAACTTTATTGATTTTGAACACGATCAAATGTTTGGAAGACCCCAATATTCGAATGAATTTTTGAAAACATCATAAAAGATAGAGAACCTTTAATAATGTTAAATAAATAATAATTTCTTACATGTTTATTATTAGACAACGAATGGTACTAACTTTAAAACGCTAGTATGGACAGTTCTCGAGACATAGCACATTTTCGGATACATGTACAAAAAAATTACATGAAATTAAAATAAGTAGCAAGCAAGCATTCTTAAGTAGGTTGAAATGGAAGCTAAATTTGCCAAAATATCATCAACTTAACGGCTTTGTTAAAAAATGGCGCAAAAATTAATGAAAATTCAATATATTGGAAAATTTTAAAAGTTTAATTACTTCCTGTCGTTTTGGGGAATTAATCTTAATTCGAAATATGAGTTTTCACTGTTTGTGAAATAAGTACGTTTTATTAGAGGGGGGGGGGTCTAAGATGTCGTAAATTAATTGCGTTTTGTAAGTGTTATTATACAGTAATTATGTTTCGATAAGGAGTCATATAAAGACATTGTCCTATGGATCTTACACATTATTAGCTTGCTGTGAAAGAAGTGAAGCCATTGCATTATGTAGAGAAAATAATATGCCGCCCATATCAGAATTGCTATTTAATGATTGTACAAATAATTTTACGACACTGTGTTTATCCATTAAAAAATACATTTAAGGTCATTATTTCGGAAATTGCCTATTTGTGAGTTAGAACGGTTTTTAACACTTTACAACAAAGTTGAAAAGTGTTTATGACTTTGTTCATTCTATCTGTCTGTCTGTCCGTTAGCACGATACCTGCCGTAAAAATGACTTAATAAAAATGAAATTTTAGTATGTTGTTCAGACGGTCTGTAGGACCTATGGGAATATAAATGAATAATATCACCCAATTAGTTTTGGATTGAACCCGGGTTGAAAAAATGAAATACATTGAGCCCTATGGGACCTAAGTTTTCAAACATTTTTTAAGCGGATTTAAAATTCACAAATTGCTTCGAAAATTTTAGGTAATAGTCAAATTGTTCCATAAAATATATAAAAAAAAATTCAGTGAAATATATTCAGTAGTTTTTTAAATAAAAATTAAAATAGTTATTACACATCTTATATGAAAAGATCATGTGACCATGATATGAAACGATCACATGACCCACTTCAAAAAGATATATGGCATTCATCTTGTTTCAAAATCGTGATTTTTTAAAGTTCTTTTTAATTCATACTGAGTGTTGTATCCGTCCTAAAACTACTTTATTTTTGCTTAAATTCTGTGCATCTACATACTAAAACAACACAATGACAATATATTTGAGTTTAAATTCTCATTCAAATTTGATTATTTCTACAACTAAGCCTATTTTTCACCTATGTAAAATGTAAACAGCAAAATATGTAGAATGAGTTGTATTAGAATTACTGTATTTCTTTAACACAAAATAATTCAGTCCATGGAGTCTGCATGGCTGATATGAATGAAATATTAATTGATTTTATAAACAGAAGGACGATTTTTTTCGATGAAGTTTGAAGCATAGAGTTTATGAATTGTAGCTCCATGGTCTTAATCTTTAAATAAAATAAATTATTCTAGTACTGTGATGAATGAAATGAATGAAATCCTGCTTTTATAGAGAGATCCAGGCGTGTTATTTTTTCTATGACGTCATTTGAATTTATTTCAGTTGTTTTCGATGAAGTTTTCAAATATAGTAAATTATCGTAGTATTATGATAGTTTTAAAAATATTACCGTGGAATGTATTGCATTTTAGAGATATTTAAACCAGGCAATTTATATTTCAATGCCGTCATTTAAATGAAGTTCATTTTTTTCAATGAAGGTTTAAGTTTTCAAATATAATAAATAAATGTAGTATTGTGATAAGTCTTAAAATATTACCGAGGAATGTATTGCATTTTCGACCTTTTTAAATAAAATTGCATTGAAGTTAGAAAGTGTTTCATAATCAATGCTTTAAGCATAATTGATCTTTCTTGTTAACTTTATTATAAATCTTTCCCACATCCAAATCAAATTAAGTAATAATTGCTTTTTAGTCTGCACAAATTCAATTCCAACTTTATTTTTTTTTTACCATATATTAGTTAGCATTTAATGTAAGTAATAATAACATACTTGGAATATTAACGGGCAACTTTTATACTTTATTAGCTTTTAACCTTTCATGTTAACTTTTATAACGTAAATGAAAAGATTGACAAGGTCTAGACAAAAACTTTCAAGAGGTGAAAACAGTTTCGTATAGTGAAGAAATTCGATTATCGAGACATCCTTCAAACTTCCAGTAATCTAATATTTTTACATCTTTAACATTATGGATAAAAGCGCACTACTAAATTGTTGAAGTGTACCTCGAGGTATGTTCTGTATGACGCAATATTGAAAACCTAATCTCACTGATATAGTTACTGGAGTTCGACACTGAAAGTAAGTTATCAGGAGAAGAAAACGAGATTAAATATTTAGTCAATATTCTTTAATATTAAGGAGGCACTTATGCGGTGCGTTTATTCATTTATGCTATGAAGTGCACATATACGCAATTGCCAGACTTCTTTACATAAATCTCAGTTCGTACGTTTAATTATGCCGTTTAACAAGATATAAAAGTTATTAATCTATAGTCGCAGAATCCGATTTATGGGGCATTTCCAAAGTTAGGATCAGGCCCCATTGCAGAGAATAGCGTCGAGGGACCGATTTTGCGCTTATCACGCGTTCGTCATTGTATTTAGGGTCTGACTAACGCAGGCGTATACGGGGCAGCTGCACAGGAACATCGCGTTAGCGGGCCTTAAAATTAAACAATTGCAACATTAAAAAATTAACGAAAAATTGAGAAATTCCTGAAAAAAAAATTATACCATCGTAATAGGTTTGCTCAGCGACAAGACTTATTTTAGAGATATTTAGAAAACACACTAAGTTAAGACCAGAATGCAATTATGTTTTTGATAAAATGTTTCTATTCATTTCATATATGCTGAGAGTAAAATTGGGCCCCCGAAGGGTTGTCTGCTCCGGATCCAGTTAGTCCAAGTTGGGCCCTGATTGTATTACTGTTAAGCATATGTCAGAAACAGGATTTGTTGGTAATATGAACAGTAGAAGCCTCAAAGTTAAAATTCAATCATAAAAACGCATGCCTACATTAAACTAAGAAATATTATAATTGTTAAGAAGAAGAATTAGTTTACGAAGCCGAAGTCAAAGCTAAATGGCGATCATATCTTTGAAGTGAGCTTCGACTTTTCACTCTCTATTTCATTTTAAAATAAGTGAGTAAAATACACTACGTGACAGTGAAAATGAGACACCAAGAAAGAGTAGGAAGAAAAATATGCAAATTGCAGGGTAGACGCAGATCACAGAGTTATGTAAATGATGCAAAATGCTCAGCTGTCCCGCGCACGTTGAGTGAGGAACATGCAGAATAGGCAATAGTCGCGTCGTTCTGTCTGCCAGGGAAATCATTTTGCAATTTTTTGTCTCAGAGGAAACGTGCAATAGCAGAGAATGCCAGGCCGCCGCCAACCGAGACAGTTCCAGCAGACAGACGATTTCACGAAGGGTATGGTGATCGGACTCAGAAGGGAAGGTAGGTCCATACGTCAACTTTCAACGGGCAGCCACCTACACGCGCCCACGGTGCACCGGCTGTGGCGAAAATGGTTGGAACAAGAGAATGCGGCAGGTATTAGGGGTGCAGGTACGGCCAGAGCGACGTCAGCACGCGTGGACCGACGCATCCGCCGGCAATTCTTGGCGGCCCCGCAGACTACTTCCGTCGTCCTTTTGCAGCATGTACAGGATACCCTTGATGCTCCCATATCGACCAGGACCATTATCCGTCGATTGGTCGCCGGCGACCTGCACTCATGGCGGCCGTTAAGAAGACTGCCACTGACCCAACAACACATACGCCTCCGTTTGCAATGCTGTCGGGATAGAGCCACGTGGAAGGCGGAATGGCACAGTGTCATGTTCTCAGATGAGTCACGTTTCTGTTTTAGCAATGACAGTTGCCGTGTACGAGTTTGGCGCCGAAGTTGTGACAGGTCCAATCCGGCGCCATCTGTGGAACGCCACACCTCGCGACAACGCGGCATCAAGTTTTAGGGCGCCATCACCTACGATAGTAGGTCACCTCTGGGTCGTATTGAGGGCACTATGACGGCCCAACGATACGTGGATGACGTGTAGCGGCCGATGACACTACCCTTCTTTCAGGGGATGCCCGATGCCATTTACCAGCAGGATAACGCCCGACCACACACTGCACGCATCAGCCAACATGCCCTGCAAGTTACCCAAGGGCTTCACTGGCCACCAGTCTCCCCTGATCTTTCACCAATCGAACACGTCTTGGACGTGATTGGACGTCGCTTGCGTGCGCTGACACCGCCGCGTTTAGAACACGAACTCTGGCAAACGGTTGACAGGGAATGGGCAGCCATCTCTCAGGACACCATCCGCAGGCTCATTGACTCTGTACCTAGACGTGTTGCTGCCTGTATTGCATCCCGCGGTGGTCGTACTACCTACTGATCAGACTGTGTTATCCCTCAGTGTATAGGTGCATCATGTTGCAATAAACATCACTTATTGTTCGTTGCTGTCTCTCTCTGTTTGCCGATTTTCATCACTTTCTGCCCACTTCTTCTTGGTGTCTCATTTTCACTGTCACGTAGAGTATAAGAAAGAATTGTTGATTGCTTAAAAGATAAACATTACCCGAATAACATTTTAATATTATGTCGTAAATATTAAAATATATATAAACGTAAGACTTTGCTTAAAAACTTGGATCAATAAGATTCTTCTTCTAATCAATTAGGTTTTATGATTCGCAATATTTAAATTAAACATACAACTTGAATACTATCTAAAATGATTTTTTTTATCTGAGGTAATTTTTAGCATGCATAAGGTATAGATGTTTGTCTCCCTGAAGCTATTTTCTGTAAATGAAGTATTATAAATATATGCCGTTTAAACTGCATATAAGATATGTTAGAGTAAAATATATATATGCGTTTTGCGCGAGCTCAAGATTACATTTTGTTGAGAGAAGTATATTTCTTTATACAATTTACCAAAGAGCAGTTTTCTGCTGCTACTCCTAAAGTAAAAATGAAAAAAATTGAAAACCTTTTCACGAAAAATCGAAAAACTTTCACTCCACCATATATCTGTGTGTTTGACAGATTTGGTATATTTGCTTTGGACTTCATAAAACTAATACATGCATTCTTAGTATAATTCTAATGAAATTGACATTAAATTAGACTACAATGTTGAATTCGTAGAGAAAATACATTCATAACATTGCTGTGTTTTATGCGCCTGCAATCTCAAAGGGAATGTTTCCCCTTCACATTGTTTGAAATTTAACTTTTTTACAGTATCTCTACTATTATAAATCTGTCAAACAGACAATTAACACTCTTGAATACCCTAAAAATTAAACCGCAACTTTTTTTTATAAGGTTATATTTCGTTTATTAACCGAAACTTTTTTTTTCTTAAGTTTGATTTTGTTTAATAATCTTTGTTGCCTAGCTTCGAAATAGTTATCTGAATTGAAAATAGGTCCAGTTAGGTTTTGCTACTTGGTCGAGTTTCAGTGTTATGAATGGGGGAGGGGGGGGGGTCTGAGACACTTTATCCTTCTCCCTCATTTTATCCATCTGAGCAAAATCGAAAATCCGGTCTCGATTGGTTCGATTTAGTAGTCGATACGATAAGTGTGCAAAGATTGAGCCCTCTAAGCCACCGGAGGGCCCGTAAAGACTAAAAACTTATAATTTCAGCTTCCAGTGGAAGTGATCAAAAATCTGGCTAAGTTAGGTTACGTACGCTGGTCGATACTATAAGAGTGCTAAGATTAAGCCTTTTAGGTCACAAGGGGGCTTCTGAGGTTCTTGAAATACTTTTCGAAACTCCCCATGTCTTCCGCATTCGATGGAGGGTAGAAGTTACAATTCGAAAATCCGGCTCTTTTAAATTCTGTACCTTAGTCAAATACTATGAGTGTGCAAATATTCAGCCTTCTAAATCACTGGGGGCTTCTAGAGGGTTTGAAAAGACAAAAATATGTTAAACAAGTTAGAGAATTATATATAGTGTTATTAAAAAAATATCCTGCGAATTTTTGATACGTTATGATCAGAAAGCAAAACGTACTGTTAAGAAATTATACATATCGATTAATATGAAACCATTTGTAAGACGATCTTAGAATTTTGATTTCAGCCTTAGTTAATTAATAAATGTAGCCTTGTTAGTATGGGAACATATTTAATTGGTCAAGTCGACTTTAAACTTCTCTGCGATTGGTTACTGGCAGAAATGTCATAAAGATTGCCGAGGAGAATGACGCGCCTTATTGTTGATTCTTATAAACAAGGGCATTCCGCAAATATAACTATGGATGTATTTTATTGTATTTAACAATTATATGTTTCACTGTTGATTCTTATAAACAATTAAATAAAATATTTATAGAGCTGGGTAAGTGCTACTAGTATGCATTTAAAAATGAAAACATATTTTATTTGCATTTAAATATTGTTTAAATATGGCATTTGAAATAAAAATCTTTATAAATTTCATTGGCAATTATATATTTTTCGATTAGTTCTTTAATTAAGCAGATATGAAAAATTCAACCACTAAAAATTTCATTTCTAAAATACAACATGCCGTCTAAGTATATTCTTTCACAATTTGTGTATTCCAAATCTATATTTTAATAAACTTCCCACTTCAGACGGGAGGAAAGACGAAGCAAATATTCGAGAATGAAATCCATGTCGCCTTCAATTTGTCGCAGGTGTTCAGAAAGCAAATCAACATTTATGATTTTTTGAGCTTGTAGCTGTCAAGTGCAGGTATTCTTCCTTGCTTTTCTGAAATTTATGTTCTTGTAGAAAATACTTCAATCTCTGAAATAACTTATTATCAAAGTTCAACTGCTACACTGTAAAATACATTGACTTTTTACAGCATTTGATGTGATACTAATTTTACTACATACATCGTATAGTGTATAGGGAAAATATTATGACGGGGTTAGAAATTCGAATTTGAGTTTTCGAGGGAAGGGCACATTTCAAATATCCCTGAACTCGAATAGAAGGTTTATGAAAATTTCTCTCTCTTTCTCTCTCAATAAATTATAAATAGTGCTGGCATTCGCTAAGTGATATTTGTCAAGTTAGAAGACTTTTGTGGGCAAATATGCTAAATGTAGAGGTATGCGTAGTTTTTGCGATGAATTTGCTAACATTATGGCAAATATGGCAATTTCTGTCACGTTCCATCAACGATTGTGAAAATGGTAAATAATATTTACAAGATGCAATGGAAAACTATATTAATCTCTTTGTCAAAATGATTTTGGACAGAAATAGAACTAACATTATTATTAGGAATTTATCACGCATCTTTTTTGAAAAGTTGAAAATTTATTTTCCCATATAAAGCACTCTATCTCAAAAACAGATTGAGCGAATCGAATAGCATTGGGCATGATTATATCAATGGAAAGATTTGGGAAAGTTCGAACTGAAGAATTCTTAATGTTTTGAATATTTCTTTAAAAAATTGAGAAAATAATTAGAAAAATAAATAATTTGAAATTTAATAAATAATTTGGCATCACGTCTGATGGTATAATAGCAAAAATTAAGCACACATCCATAACAGGTCTTTATTTTACTTCCTATAAGACGTACAAAAATTTTTTTAAAAAAGGGCCAGAGCGCTTTCGAGCATAAGTACGCTCTTCATGCAGCCACTGATGAAGAGCGTACTTATGCTCGAAAGCGCTCTGGCCCTTTTGAAAAAAAATTTTTGTACGTCTTATAGGAAGTAAAATAAAAACCTTCTGTTGTGGATGTGTGCTTAATTTTTGCTAATTTGAAATTTGTTGCAATAATAGTTATTTTAAATGTGTATTTTATTAAAAAATGTCATTATTTGAAGAATAAAAATATCAGAAATATTGTCTGCTGCTTATAATAAATAACAAATATTACAGATCTCATTTTTATCAACCGAAAAACATGGCGTTTTCCTAGAGGGAATGTGCTAATCTGTAAAGTAGGTAATGTGTTGGACTCATTAGAATTTTTTTTTTATGTTCCATAAAACACACGCGTGCCAAACTTTCATATATGTTCAAAACAGCAAGACATGCAATTTGCAACCGCAGAAACTTTCTTGGAACGGCACATTATGTGCATTACGTTATGTTAATAATCTTTGAATTGAAGTAATTATACTTAATCGTTTATTTTTAGCACTTAATTAAAAAGGACGCAATTTCATATTGACAAAAAATTAATGTGCACTGAATTAAAAAGTGTGTGCAAATGTCTTCTCGATGCGTGTGTAGATGCTATTATCTTAGATCCGTAAAAATTTTTTGCATAGCGCAAAACGATCAAGTGGTTTGGAAATATTGGTTTATTGGATTTTACGAGCACAGAGATTAAATTGCTCAAAAAATTAGATAACGCAGAAACTTCGAAAAATATTATTTAAGTTTGTGTAATCGTATGAGAAAATTGCAAATAAGGCAAAACATTTTGGATCACAGATTAAGGATCAACATCTATGAATTATGCATGGCTAATAAGAATGGTTTTCAGCAACCTCAATAACTTTGTTAGAAAATATCCATGAGTGTACACAAGGACGTCTCGGGGGCAGCCCAAACGACAACTTGAGGCCCCATGCTTGTAGAGGGCCTCAAAATTTTGTACGATATTTTTATTTGATTTCTCTTGTATTTTTACCTTCTCATGCGTAGTATTGCTTTCACGAAAATTCGAGATTTTGATGCTAATATATGTTTTAAGATCTCCTGAACATGTTTTGACTATTTTTGCAGTGATATCCGTCTGTCTGTCGGTCTATCTGATATCTGTGGTCGATTTCTTGTGTGCACAATAGCAGCCATAAATATAAATGGATTTTCACGAAACTTTATATCCGGGTTTGTTAAAATAATTTTAGAATTAAAATGATTTTTTTTTACATTCGAGCGAAAAATTCGAAATTTATTCAAAGTGTTACATTTTTTTAACATGGCAGTACAGGATAAAATTTGACGTAATCATGCATAAAAGGGTTTATTTAGAGCTCAATGATCGCGAGACTTAACAGTTCTCTAACAGCATTTTTTTTCACAGTGACGTAAGATTTACGTCACACTTTGACTTTGGGACGTCACAGTACGTCTCGGAAATGTCATATTGAGGTCACAGTGAAGTCATTTTGGTCATTTTCATGGTCGTTTGTGACGTCGCATATTAATTTGTTTGTGACGTCACATTGTAATTGCCATTGTAATGTCGTCACATTGTTACGTGTTAATTAAATTGTGGAAACGTCACAGAATATAGTCACAATGAAGTTACAAAGTTACTAATACATAACGTCGCATAAAAGTCACAAATATGATGTCACTTTGTGACCCAGGTTCCAGGTGACTACAACGTCACTGTCACACATGTTGTTGTTGTTGAAACCCAGACCGTCCGACCTACCAGAAAGGTGTAAGGTAACTGTTTGGACGGTCGGGAAGTGCCACCCAATTTAGACCGGAACCCAGTGGGGGACTGTCACACATGTGACGATCTTTGCTGTGAGAGTTTCAACTATTGTGAAAAATAGTCGCAATGTAAATTTGTTTTGTTCGTGACCTCATTAACTTCTCCTGGGGTGCAAGTTACCCCCCAGGGGTACATTGCCGTATATGGTGCCAATCGAAAGATTTTTCCCTAGTCCTTTAAAGTGAAGGGTAACATGCTATAGTTGTAATAATTTGGACCCAAGATACCGATTTTTCAATTTTTTCTTGTAAAATTTGAAAAAGAAATGAATTCTGATATGAGAAAGTCAAGCTGAGCTATACTCTAGTTAATTTTAAATACTCGGTTCATTATAGCTTATTCATTGCTTTCTCGTATTATATACAATTCTGGATTTTATCATTAGTCATTTACGTATGTTTACAGTTGTCTTTAAAACACTTTGACTACGACTTTATAGAATTGTAGTTGAGCATATTGAGTTCATGATACTATAATGCTCATGGTGATTATAGTATACATTAAAACGACCTTATATACGATTTGGTGGCTTTAATAGAAACTCTGTTGCATTTTATCTTCGTTTCGGTCTCTTGTAATTTCAGGATAGCTTATTGGACCTCGGCCATAATCAGTACTTGCATAATCAGTATTTTTTTTCTTTGCTTGAGCTATAGTTAAGGGCCTTTAATTATTAAATATGAATAATACGACACCGGAACTAGCAGCAATTTCTGAGCGCTGCTAGTTCCCCCCGTGCATGTCCGTGGCCTCAGTAGGTAGAAAAGCCCAGTCTCCTGTGCGTGAAAGTGGCCTTAGGAGGTAGAACAGTTTCGAAAAAAAGTTCCGCTTCTAAAAGGGGAAACGCTAAGTTCTTTAAAAAAATCCAAGACATGGCTCGGTTAAAAAAATTGTAATTAATCAACGGATGGTTTTATAATTTTTTTTTTCTGGGTTAGTCTGTGATATATTTAGGAGCTGCTGTTAAAATATAAATGTTGGATGGTACGTCAATTTGTGACATCGTCATATAAAATTTAGAGTGGTTTAAAACGCACGAAAAGTATATATATATATTTTAAATTCACGTAAATTTGTCTAACTATCGTATAGATTTCGTTTAAAATTTGCTTGGAAGATAATGTTTTGATCTTTCCGATGGTGTTAAGACAGAAACTACGACAATATTTTAGTTCGCTAAGGAATGCATTTGTGTGAAAATCACCCCAAATCGCCCCCAAACATAAAATAACTAAAAAACTATTTCAAAATAAAAAAAATAATGCCACGATGCACCTATTCGGGTCCTGAAGTACCTGTGCACTAAATTTCAAGGTCATACGACGATTAGATTTCCCGCTACAGACTAGGAACACACAAGCATACAGTCAGACAGATATCCTTATGTATTACGCAAGATTATTGTTCATTAGGCAATGCTCTACAACTTTGTAATAGGCTTCTTCCTATCTCGGTTTGTTGTCATGTTTGTTGTCCTAACTTTGCAAATTTTCAGCTAAGGGCACTGTAATCCTTTTGTTCTATCGAACATGACCACTTTGCAATTGATAGACATAACGTAAGCACTCATGAACATTTCCATACAGATTTATTGGGGTGTTTAAGGACTGGGATCCTGTATAATACCTCTTGCTCTATATAATACCGTGTGTTTAGAAACCGAAAGTGTCAGCATACTTCCGGTTTTAAAAAACAAGAGATTGCCCAAACGCAATGTTTTGTGAGTTTCATCTTTCATCTATTTCCAAACTTCTCATCTATTTAAAATATTCTGTACAAACACAGATGCAAAAATAGATCCCGAAACACATTTTCAGAGATTTATTCATCAGGTACGTACCTGATGAGTAATAGATTTGTCATTTTCTTGCGTTCAAAATATTTTGATTCGATGTCTTCTGGTTTTGCTACTGCAACGATGAAAAAAAATAAATAAATGTAGTCGTATCTGATTTATGGATAGGTACGCAAAAGAATTGAAGCGATGTAGCATCATTTATCACATAAAATCAGTTTATGCGACTCAAAAGGTTTTATTCAAAAAGGTTTCAAAAATATCTTTATAAAGCAGGACATTCAATACTTGCAACGCATCGAATTTTTTTAGTCATTTGATATTTTCGTTGCGAGTTTGAAACCGAATAATCTGAAATAAAATACTCTTTCATATTTTTTGAATTCGTATTTTTTCATACATATATTTTCAAACTTATTTTCTTTATTTTTTATGTTTTGGAATGTCTTAGAAGAATAAGAACTTGAAAACAATCATTGTCAGAAATGTAGATAAATGTTCTTTACCGATTTCTGCGAATGTGTGCTAGGATACTTGTACCACGGGTTAGTTGTCACAGCGCTTATTTCTCGGCCGCTAGATGGTGTGCACAGCCTCACTTCCTGTGAGTAAAGGCCGCAAACACGCTATTTGTTGGACCTAGAGCGGTTGTCATTTTGTTTTTAACTTTTAACATAAAAAAAAATCAATTTTCGGAATTGTAAATAAATATTTCGAGTCTTACTATATTTTTTCTGTAGTTTTTAAGTTCCACACTGCCATATTATTTGTTATAGCTTATCGAAGGTTATATCTTTATGCGTTATTTACTGCGTTACTTTTGAATCTTGAATCAAGTTCAGATAAAAAATGTTTAGTCTAAAATAGCGAGAAGGGCATGCTATTTCATTTCAAGAGGGGGCTAATTGTCACATGTTAAATTGACTCCTGAACATTTGAGCCCATTTCCAAAGGTGCCAGTTAGAAAGAAAATTAACTGAAATAATACCTAACAAGAAAGATCAATCATGCTTAAAGCATTGATTATGAAACACTTTCCAACTTCAATGCAATTTTATTTAAACATGTCTAAAATGCAATACATTCCTCGGTACTATTTTAAAACTTATCACAATACTACATTAATTTATTATATTTGAAACCTTAAACATTCATCGAAAAAAATTAACTTCATTCAAATGACGGCATTAAAATATAAATTGCCTGGTTTAAACATCTCTAAAATGTGATACATTCCTCGGTAATAATTTTAGAATTATCATAATACTGCGATAATTTATTATATTTGAAAACTTCATCGAAAACAACTGAAATTCATTCAAATGACGTCATAAAAAATAACACGTCTGGCTCTCTCTATAAAAGCAACATTTCATTCATAAATAATTCCCCCATTCATGTCATTCATCACAATACTATAATAATTTATATTATTTAAAAATTAAGACCACGGAGCTACAAGTAAGTAAACTCCATGCGTAAAACTTCATCGAAAATTATCGTCCTTCTCTTTCTAAAATCAATGAATATTTCATTCATATCAGCCATGCAGACTCCATGGACTAAATGATTTTGTTTTAAAGAATTACAGCGATTCTAATACAACTCATTCTACATATTTTGCTGTTTACATTTTACATAGGTGAAAAACAGGCTTAATAGTAGAAATAATCAAATTTGGATGAGCATTTAAACTGAAATATATTGTCATTGCGTTGTTTCAGTATGTAGATGCACAGAATTTAGGCAAAAATAAAGTAGTTTTAGGACGGATACAACACTCAATATGAATTAAAAAGAACTTTAAAAATCACGATTTTGAGACAAGATGGATGCCATATGTCATTTTGAAGTGGGTCATGTGATCGTTTCATATCATGGACACGTGATCGCTTCATATAAGAGGTGTTATTATTATTTTAATTTTTATTTAAAAAACTACTGAATATATTTCGCTGAATTTTCTTTTATATATTTTATAGAACAATTTGAATATTACCTAAAATTTTCGAAGCAATTTGTGAATTTTAAATACGCTTAAGAAATACTTGAAAAATTAGGTCCCATAGGGCTCAATGTATTCCATTTTTTCAACCCGTGTTCAATCCAAAACTAATTGGGTGATATTATTCATTTATATTCCCATAGGTCCTATAGACCGTCTGAACAACATACTAAAATTTCATTTTGATTAAGTCATTTTTACGGCAGTTATCGTGCTAACGGACAGACAGACAGACAGACAGAATGAACAAAGTCATAAACACGTTTCAACTTTGTTGTAAAGTGTTAAAAACGTAAAACTGATATTCTTAGGACTCTTCTGTAAAGCGAAAACTTGAAGAAAATTAAACCATGCAAGGAAGGAACAGAGTAAAAGGAACTAAAGAGAAATGTAGGAAATACTTTCCAAATTAATCCTGTAATGCACTGAAGCAAAAGGAAAAGTACACAAATTGCTTATTAATCGTATATAAGATGATAGGCTTTACCGCCTAGTCAGGGTGGAATCTTATTCTAGTCACCGTTCGAAAGAAGTATGGAGCATGTGAAATGAATGTAAAGGTTGGGTCCATACAGATTGTATTCCCGGTACAAACCAGCTCTATGTGTACCACAACTATGACAGTGATAAATTAATAGACGACTGATTAATATAACTATAGTATTTTGTTTTCATGTCGTACATATCTTTTTGCATTTTATTAAAATTTACGTATAATGGAATAAATCCAATTTTAATACCTTTTACAACAGGTTTCAAAATAAATACATGAAGTAAATGAGACTTATGGAAGAGAGAATGAGACTTATAGAGAGAATGAGACTTATGGAAGAGAGAATAAAACTTATATAAAAGATTCACTGAAGAGTTACAACCAGGTAGTCCTTATTTCAGTTTATTATGAGCTAAAATCGAAAGCCTTCCTATTCTCCTTTATCTTCAACAGATCCAATTCTCGCAAAAGTTTTATTAACCTCGTAACTGTTTAATTGTTAGGGGTTTTAGAGCATGGGTTTCAATGGCAGTAGCATAAGAATGGCTAGAAAAATATTGTTCTAAATTAAAAAGTATTTCCTTCTTGGAAAATGCCATGTGCTTCGATTGATAAAAATCAGGGCTGCAATTATAGTCTGACATAATACTTATATAGACGATATTTCTGACATTTATTTTATGGTATATTAATGACACCTAATTGGAAATATTTCTACTATTTTAATTCCTCGGTACATTATATAATTTTAAAATTTGATGTGCGCGATTTTTTAATCACCCTGTGTTAATTAAATGTTTAAAAATATAATTTGTACTTACAGAACCCACCTATAAGGGGCAATGGATAGAGCAGGGAAACAGTAATAAGTGAGCTTGATTTCCTTGAAATTGGGTATGCTTATTTCAATCGGGGATAACAGGAATCATATTGGTTTTCAGCTAGTTCTATTTATAACTAAGTTTAAATTTGCGTCTTTGTTTCCCACAATATACAAATGAGTAAATTCGTAAAATCCAATGTTGAATACAACAGATGTTTTAAATGTATAAAGCACTAACATATATACTTATGAATGCTCGTGATTTAAAATACGTGGACATTCTAAAACCATCAATTTTGCTTTAAAAAAATTCCACAAATTGTTGAATTTAATTCCCCTATAAAAATAATAATATCCGTTCTTTCTATACGAAATTATATGTGCTGGCTAATATAACACGAATAAAATATTTTTGTTTCGCTTGTAAACCAATTTACAAATTTTGAAGTTTCGTCAACATATGCTAAAAACAAAGATGCTGTGATAATGGAAAAATTCGTTACCGTGTCAAGGTTTATCTTTTGAAACAATTATTTAATGGGAGGGACAGCCATTGACAGAAAAATTAATTTCTCTTGCTTATGAATGGATTCATTCGAAAACATGGGATACATGCATACATACCAATGCAGTTCTTTTAATGGGTGTAAATGTGCTGTGTAAAATAAATAAAAAAGTTAAATATTTACAAAAAAATTAAAATATTGAGTTTTTAAAATTGATATATTTTTAATTAAAATGCTTTATTTACAAAATCTAATAATGTTTGAATTAAAACACCTATTTTACTTTCTCTGCATTACACGGTAATGTATAGGGAAAGTATTGGAATCATGCCGAAAATCGCAACTCGAGTTTTCGACGGATCTACACGTTTCGAGACCTCTAGAATACGAAAAAACTATTTTTAGCGTGACGTCTGTGTGTCTGTCTGTGTGTCTGTCTGTCTGTCTGTGCAGATTTTGTATCCACTCTAACTAAAAAACTAATGGACCAAATTTCATAAAATTTGGAAGGTAGGTAGGTCACTTGTGGGCGAGTCTGGTGCTGATTAATTTTGGGTACGATTCGGGATAAAAGAACCCGCCTTTTTTTGCGAAACGGCCCGCAAAAGCTTATATCCACTCTAGCTGAAAATCTAATGTACTGAATTTCACAAAATTTGGTAGATAAATCGGTAGTGGGTCACTCTGGTGCTGATTAGAGTTTGGTATGATTCGGAAAAAAAGAACCTGCCTTTTTTTTGCAAAATGGCCCGTCAAAATCTAAACTAAAGAACTACGTATGCTCAAATATATCCATTAAATGCTTGTTTAATACGTGATTTTTAGCGAAGAAAAGAATAAGACCAACCCCATTACACTAGGACTAGCCGTTGTCGAGATATTTTAGTTTTTTCGTATTTTCTCTACGCCACCTTTGAAAATAAGTCCAGTTATCAAATGAGAACGAAAATTGAATTAAAAGTGAATTAAATGTAATTAAAATAAAGAGAACGTGAATACAAGTCTGCAGGGAAAGTCATGTGCTGCCCACATCAGATTTTTTACTTTCCCTGCAATACATGGTAATGTATAAGGAAAGTATTGGAACCATACCGAAAATCACAACTCGAGTTTTCGACGGATCTACACGTTTCAAGGCCTCTAGAATACGAAAAAACCATTTTTAGCGTGACGTCTGTGTGTGTATCTGTGTGTTTGTCTGTCTGTCTGTCTGTGTGTCTGTGTGTTTGTCTGTCTGTCTGTGCAGATTTTGTATCCGCTCTAACTAAAAAACTAATGAACAGAATTTAACAAAATTTGGTAGGTAAGTCACTTGTGAGCGAGCCTGGTGCTGATTAGTTTTGGGTACGATTTGGGATAAAAGAACTTGCCTTTTTTTGCAAAATGCCCGCAAAAGCTTGTATCCACCGAATTTCACAAAATTTGGTAGATGAGTCACTTGTAGGTTACTCTGGAGCTGATTAGATTTTGGTACGATTCGGAAAACAATAACCTGCCTTTTTTTGCAAAATGGCCCGCAAGAATCGTTAAAATCTAAACTAATGAACTAAGTATACTGAAATATATCCATTAAATGCTCGTTTAATACGTAATTTTTAACGACGAAAAGAATAAGACCAATCCCATTGCACTAGGACTAGCCGTTCTCGAGATATTTTAGTTTTTCGTATTTTCTCTACGCCACCTAAGAAAACAAGTCCGGTTACCGAATGAGAACGAACATTGAATTAAAAGTGAAATAAATTTAATTAAAATAAAGAGAACGTTATTATAAGTCTGCAGGGAAAGTCATGCGCTGCCCACGTCAGATTTTCACTTTCCCTGCAATACATGGTAATGTATAGGGAAAGTATTGGAATCATGTCAAAAATCGCAACTCGAGTTTTCGAAGGATCTACACGTTTCGAGACCTCTAGAACACGAAAAAACCATTTTTAGCGTGACGTCTGTGTGTGTGTCTGCGTGTCTGTCTGTGCAAATTTTGTATCCATTCTAACTAAAAAACTAATGGACCGAATTTCACAAAATTTGGTAGGTAAGTCACTTGTGGGCGAGTCTGGTGCTGATTAGTTTTGGGTACGATTCGGGATAAAAGAACCCGCCTATTTTTGCGAAATGGCCCGCAAAAGCTTGTATACTCTCTAACTGAAAAACTAATGGACCGAATTTCACAAAATTCGGCAGATGAGTCATTTGTGGGTCACCCTGGTGCTGATTACATTTTGGTATGCTTCGGAAAAACATAACCTGCCTTTTTCTGCAAAATGGCCCGCAAAAATCGTCAAAATCTAAACTAAAAACTACGTATGCTCAAATATATCCATTAAATGATTGTTTAATACGTAATTTTTACAGAAGAAAAGAATAAGACCAACCCCATTACACTTGGACTAGCCGTTCTCGAGATATTTTAGTCTTTCGTATTTTCTCTACGCCACCTTTGAAAATAAGTCTGGTTACTGAATGAGAACGAAAATTGAATTAAAAGTGAAATAAATTTAATTAAAATAAAGAGAACGTGGATATAAGTCTTCAGGGAAAGTCATGTGCTGCCCACATCAGATTTTTACTTTCCCTGCAATACATGGCAATGTATAGGGAAAGTATTGGAATCATGCCGAAAATCGCAACTCGAGTTTTTAACGGATTTACACGTTTTGGGACCTCTTGAATACGAAAAAACTATTTTTAGCGTGACGTCTGTGTGTGCGTCTGACTGTCTGTGCAATGTATGTATCCACTCTAACTTAAAAACTAATGGACCAAATTTCATAAAATTTGGTATGTTAATCACTTGCGGATTACCCTGGTGCTGATTAGATTTTGGTACGATTCGAAAAAAAAATAATCTGCCTTTTTTTGTGAAATGGCCCGCAAAAACCGTCAAAATTTAAAATAAAAAACTACGTATGCTCAAATATATCAATTAAATGCTGGTTTTATACGTAATGTTTAACGACGAAAAGAATAAGGCCAACCTCATTGTACTATAGGACAAGTCGTTCTCGGGATATTTTAGATTTTTCGTTACGTCACCTCGGAAAATATGTCAAGTTACCAAATGAGAGCGAAAATTGAATCAAAAGTGCACGTTTAGTGTCATTTTAAATAATTATGGGTATTGTTTTGGGCCATTAAACTCAATTTAATAAATTATTTAAGAAATAAAGAGAACGTGAATATGACTCTACAAAAGGAAAGTCATGTTCTGCCCACATCAGATTTTCACTTTCCCTGCAATGCATGGTAATGTATAGGGAAAGTAATGGAATCATACCAAAAATCGCAACTCGAGTTTTCGATAGATATATACGTTTTGGGACCTCTAGAATACGAAAAATCTATCTTTAGCGTGACGTCTGTGTGTGTGTCTGTGTGTGTATCTGTCTGTGTGTGTGTGTCTGTCTGTCTGCGCAATGTCCACTTTAACTCAAAAACTAATGAACAGAATTTCCTAAATTTGGCAGGTAATCCCTTTTGGATGATCCTGGTGCTGATTAGATTTTGGTACGATTCGGAAGAAAAGAATTTGCATTTTTTTTTGCGAAATGGTTCACAAAATATGTCTTTATCCACTCTAGCTATAAAACAAATAGACCAAATTTCACAAAATTTGGTCGGTATGTCATTTGTGGGTTACCCTGATGCTGATTAGATTTTGGTACGATTCGCAAAAAAAAAGATCCTGCATTTTTTTTTTTGCGAAATGCTCCCAAATCTAAAATATCCAATATAAATAAAATACTATATATGCTCAAATGCATCAATTAAATGCTTGTTTTATACATAATTTTTAACGGCAAAAGGATTAAGATTCTCGCAATATTTAAATTTTTGATACCGAAGAACTGAAGGCGTTTCTACTCTAGTTTAAAAAATCTATTTAATGAAATTTCTTAAAACGTAGTGGTTAAATCCCTTAATGATTATCTTGATGCTAATTGGATTTTGATATTATCCCGAAAAGTGTAACCTACTCGTTTTTGCGATATAGCCCGCAAAGATAGTGAAAATCTGAAATAAATGACTAAAATTGTTGAAATATATTAATGAAGTACTTGTTCTTCAGGTAATTTTTGACAACTAATTGAATAAGACTGACTCCATGACTGTGGGATGAACCATTCTCGAGATAATTTGTTTGTTTTGGAATTTTGAGGACCTGAAGAATTTAAAGTGAATTAAGTTGCCACATGAAACGAAGATGTAATAAAAATTCAAATTGGATATAATATCAGAAAAGTATCTATTTTATTTTCTGCATTTACTCTCAATGTAATGTATAATAAAATAAAAAATGGTAAAATGAATTTGAATCTGCGGGGAAAGTCATGTGCTGCCCACATCAGATTGTTTTATATTAAACTTCTGCATCAAACACCGTAAATTTAAAATTTGCAATTTTATGTACAAATCCTCAAGACAAGTTAAAAATAACGTTATAGAAAAATTATGTCATTCTAGTTTTCATAATTCTAGTTTTAATCTTTCTTGGGTGATATCAAACTTAATTACTGAATTTTTTGAAAATTCAATTTTTGAGAAAATAAGGTTTTACTGTTTGTGTTGTACGGTAAAGTATAAGAAAACCAGGTTAATGTTCAAATTCTTAAAGTTTTAATTAACGTATTTATGTAACATTTAAATGTCGTATTGAATTTAAGTGTAATATTTAATTAACATATTTATGTAATATAAAATGTCAATATTTACTACAATCTTATATCCCATGTTCGTAACTGATATAGCACAATGAAAAATATAATAACGTACATTTGTAAAATGCATTTTTTTTATCCAATATTTTATTATTTAAACTGATTAAACTGATAAAAACAGTCCGTCGTATAAACAAATTTCACTTTTTTACGCATTGGAATTAATTTAGTTCAGTGGCAAAGTAACATGATATAATTTTCTTCAAATAAAGGTTCGAAAAAAATCGTCTCTCTGCACAGGTGCATTTTTACTTTCCCTGCAATGCATGGTAACGTATAGGGAAAGTATTGGAATCATGCCGAAAATCGCAACTCGAGTTTTCGACGGATCTACGCGTTTCGAGGCCTCTAGAATACGAAAAAACTATTTTTAGCATGGCGTCTGTGTGTGTGTGTGTCTGTCTGTCTGTCTGTCTCTACAGATTTTGTATCCACTCTAACTAAAAAACTAATTGACCGAATTTCACAAAATTTGGTAGATAAGTCACCTGTGGTCGGATCTGGTGCTGATTAATTTTGGGTACGATTCGGGATAAAATAACTTGACTTTCTTTGCAAATTGGCCTGCAAAAGCCTGTATCCACTCTAACTGAAAAACTAATGGACCGAATTTCACAAAAATCGGATGATAATTCATTTGTATGTTACCCTGGTGTTGATTAGATTTTGGTACAATTCGGAAAATAATAATCTGCTTTTTTTTGCAAAATGGCTCACAAAAATCGTCAAAATCTAAAATAAAAACTACGTATGCTCAAATATACCCATTAAATGCTTGTTTTATATGTAATTTTTAACGATGAAAAGAATAAGATCAACTCTATTACTCTAAGACTAGCCGTTCTCGAGATATTTTAGTTTTTTCATATTTTCTCTTCGCCACCTTTGAAAATAAGTCCAGTTACCAAATGAGAACGAAAATTGATTTGAAAGTGAATTAAATTTAATCAAAATAAAAAGAACGTGAATGTAAGTCTGCAGGGAAAGTCATGTGTTGCCTACATCATATTTTTACTTTCCCTGCAATGCATGGTAATGTATAGGGAGAATATTGGAATCGTGTCGAAAATCGCAACTCGAGTTTTCGATAGATTTACATGTTTTGGAACCTCTAGAACGCGAAAAAACTATTTTTAGCTTGACGTCTGATTGTGCAATGTATGTATCCACTCTAAATTAAAAAATTAATTGACCAATTTTTATAGGTAAGTGACTTGTGGGTCACCCTAATGCTGATTGGATTTTGGTACTATTCGGAATAAAAAAAAGCTGCTCTTTTTACGAAATGGCCTGCAAAACTACCATGTATCCATTCTAGCTAAAAGACAAGACAAATTTTACAAAATTTGATAGATAAGTCACTTGTAGGTTACCCTGGTGCTTATTATATTTTGGTACGATTCGAAAAAAAAAGAGCACGCCAGTTTTATGAGCTGGCTTACAAAACTCATTAAAATCTAAAATAAAAGACAACATATTCTCAAATGTATTAATTAAATGCTTGTTTCATATGTAATTTTTGACGATGAAAACAATAAGACCAATTCCATCATTATAGGACTGACAGTTTTCGAGATATTTTAGTTTTTCGCGTTTTTCCTGCGCGGCCTTTGAAAATACTTCCAGTTACCAAATGAAGACGAAAATTGAATTGAAAGTGCAAATGCAGTGTTATTTAAAATAATCATGCGTGTCATTTCGTGCAATTAAACTAAATTTAATGAATTATCAAAGAAATAAAAAGAAAGTGAATCTGAATCTGTAGGGAAAGTTATGTGCTGCCCATATCAGACATTTACGAAGGAAGTTTTTGACGAAGTTTTAAAATATAATAAATTATTGTAGTATTGTGATAATTTTAAAAATATCACCTCTGAATGTATCGCATTTTAGAGATGTTTAAATAAAATTGCATTGCAGTTGGAAAGTGTTTCATAATCAATGCTTTATGCATGATTGATCTTTCTTGTTGCATTTTATTTCTGTTGAAATGCACGACAGTACTCATAATAAATACTATGTATAGTACGTAAGCTTCAGTGGGTTAGAATTATACTTAAATTTCCGTTTTTACCACGCTAATTTAAATAAAAGTAAAACAAAAAATCGGGAAGTGAAGTGAATTATGAATCGGAGCGGCTTTCAGGGAGTGAATTGTCTGAAGCTCCTATAACATGGCAAGCAGAGTGGTTAGCAAACATATCACTAATCCTTCTTTCTGTGTTACACAAAAGAATTTCTTTTAAAGAGGATTATTTGAATCTCTAGAGGCTGGAGGATGATACCGATATTTTGGGCATTTTCAGTGCAATTTTTTAGAATAAGTCTCTAGGGCGTAATGACTTGCATTATCCTTCCATTGGGGCATAATTGTTTTTTTCATCATTTGCATTTTTAACACTTTACAACAAAGTTGAAAAGTGTTTATGACTTTGTTCATTCTGTCTGTTTGTCTGTCCGTTAGCACGATAACTGCCGTAAAAATGACATAATCAAAATCAAATTTTAGTATGTTATTCAGACGGTCTGTAGAACCTATGGGAATGTAAATGAATAATATCACCCAATTAGTTTTGGATTGAACCCGGTTTGAAAAAATGAAATACATTAAGCCCTATGGGACCTAATTTTTCAAACATTTTTTAAGCGGATTTAAAATTCACAAATTGCTTCGAAAATTTTAGGTAATATGCAAATTGTTCCATAAAATATATAAAAAAAAAAATTCAGCGAAATATATTCAGTAGTTTTTTAAGTAAAAATTAAAATAATAATAACACCTCTTATATGAAGCGATCACGTGACCATGCTATGAAACGATCACGTGACCCACTTCGAAATGATATATGGCATCCATCTTGTCTCAAAATCGTGATTTTTAAAGTTCTTTTTAATTCATATTAAGTGTTGTATCCGTCATAAAACTACTTTATTTTTGCTTAAATTCTGTGCATCTACATACTGAAACAACTCAATTACAATATATTTGAGTTTAAATTCTCATCCAAATTTGATTATTTCTGCAGCGAAGCCTATTTTTCACCTATGTAAAATGTAAACAGCAAAATATGCAGAATGAGTTGTATTAGAATTGCTGTATTTCTTTAACACAAAATCATTTAGTTCATGGAGTCTGCATAGCTGATATGAATAAAATATTCAGTGATTTTACAAAGAGATGGACGATTTTTTTCGATGAAGTTTTAAGCATTTAGTTTAATTATTTGTAGCTCCATGTCTTAATTTTTAAATAAAATAAATTATTATAGTATTGTGATGAATGACATGAATGGGAAATTATTTATGAATGAAATGTTGCTTTTATAGAGAGAGCCAGGCGTGTTATTTTTTCTATGACGTCATTTGAATGAATTTCAGTTGTTTTCGATGAAGTTTTCAAATATAGTAAACTATTGTAATATTATGATTATTTTAAAAATATTACCGAGGAATGTATCGCATTTTAGAGATGTTTAAAACAGGCAATTTATGTAAATGACGTCATTTGAATGAGGTTCATTTTTATCGATGAGGGTTTTAGTTTTCAATTATAATAAATTAATGTAGTATTGTGATAAGTTTTAAAATATTACCGAGGAATGTATTGCATTTTAGAGATGTTTAAATAAAATTGCATTTAAGTTGGAAAGTGTTTCATAATCAATGCTTTAAGCATGATTGATCTTTCTTGTTTATTCATTTGCAGGTCAGATTTTAAAAGTTCGGAAGTGGTTGAGAAAAATTTGAATCATGATTACGACGAAATCAATGGTTTTAATTACTAGTCAATGGAAATATTTTAAAATTATTATTTTTAAGGGGTAATAATATTTTGATTATCCCAAAATGTAGATTAGAAATAAATGTTGAAAACTGGTATAAGGTACAGTTTTAGAATTTTTACTTTCTTTATATACATAGTATAATGTATAAAGAAAGTATTGTGACGGAGTCGGTAGTTCGAGTTTTTTAGAGTTTCAATCAGTAAATACTGGAAGCCTGTTGTTTTTACACGCAATCGAATGTTCAGAACCTGCCTAAATTTTGAAATGAATATTTGAAACATTCATCAAAAAACTAAAACATCCAATAAAGTTACGTAAATAATCATTTCTTACGTAATTTTTCAATAGAAAACGATTGACACAAACATTAGAACGCTGGCATGAGCCGTTCTCGAGATATTGCGCAGTTTTCAAGTAAATTTATTAAAAATTCATATGAAATTTAAAAATAAAGTATTAACTATTGTGAAATCTGTTCCCTTTTCATATGCAATAAATTTATTATCAACATTCTCGTAGATATAGCTCATTCCATTCACGGAAGAAAACACTGTGATAATATCATTCTAATTTGACGCCATTAGAAGTTTATTTACTATAAAAATAACCTATTTCTGCACCCACAATGCTTGACGAAATTTTGAC
The DNA here is from genome assembly GCA_951213105.1 of Amaurobius ferox. NCBI lineage: Eukaryota > Metazoa > Arthropoda > Arachnida > Araneae > Amaurobiidae > Amaurobius > Amaurobius ferox. The sequence continues at coordinate 92,046,965 of OX578142.1, read as the reverse complement.
CACGAATTTGGCGGAATATCCTCAACTTGACGAGTTTTTTAAATGTTGCCAAATGAACGATACTATCGCCAAATTGATAAAAATGTCACCAAATTGTTAAAAATGACGCCAAATCAATGAAAATGAAGACTGATGAAAATTCAATATTTTGGAAAGTATATAAGAATCCACTATAAGAGAAGATACTTTTGGTAATTGGACGCCATTAGTTTTTTTCTACTATAAGAATAACCTATTTCTCCGACCGTAATGAAAGAAATTTTGGCGATGAAATTTGCGGAGTATGGCCAATTTGGCGAGTTTTTAAACGCCGCCAAATTGATAAAAATGTCGCAAAATTGATAAGAATGACGCTAAATCAATGAAAATGACAACTAAATGAAGAAAATTCAATATTTTGGAAAAAACATTAGAATAACCTATTTCTTTGTCTGTAACGCTTGGCTGAATTCTGGCGAAGAATTTTGGTGGCATGTCCCGAAATTGGCGGCTTTTTTAAATATTGCCAATTTGATGAAACTGTAGCCAAATTGATAAAAATGTCGCCAAATTGGCGAAACTGTTGCCAAATTGATAAAACTGTTATCAAATTGATAAAGCTGTTATCAAATTGATAAAAATGTCGCCAAATTGATAAAAATAATACCAATTAGGATGCAATGTTTTGCAAATTTTTAATTCCATCGTAGGATTGGCATACTTTTCATTATATAAGAAATGCTCTTCTAAATATCACCAACTTGGCGATATTTATCCCTACATTGACGAAAATATCGTCAAAATTACCAAAATGACTCCAAGTTAATGAAAAGCTTAATTGATGAATTTATTAAAATATTTAAATATATGGACTATATTGCTTATTGAGGATGATGTCAATATTGATAATTGTTAATTTGGAGTTGCTTAAAATGAAAGTTAATTGGGTTCTAAATAGTTTTACATGGTGTCATCTGGAAAAACGTCAAATGTATAATTTAAAGTTACAAATACTGTGCCGTGGATTTTTTCATCACTTTTTCACCGTTAAAGAATTAAATTCATTGCCTTATATAAGGAAAGTCATGTACTGCCCACATCAGATTTTTTGTGTTTATGTTTTTGGAATATGCATGCCACATTGCATTATTGCTACTAATTAAGAGCAAACATAATCTTCAAATTTACTGCAAAGAAAAAAAAAAGAGTTTTCTCGATAGAACTATTGGTCATAAAAGTATATTTTATAATTATTTATTTACAATATGTTTAAAAAAAAGCAATTACAATGCGGAATTTAATAAAATTAAAAGATTTTACCCATCTTTATACTTTAAAATACTCGTCTCTAGCGTTATCTCAAAGAGCGAAAAATCATTTTACAGAAAAGACGATAATTCTATTTAAGGTACTAGTAGATTAACGTTTACTCAACTGTCGAATTATTCTTTCAACTTTTACTATTCACCAAGATAATTGTTTCCGTCTTTGGCCCTATTTCGACTATTTTCCCAAGAACTACAAAGTACTTCCACCCTCCATGTGTATCGCAGAAGTAATCAGATGAAAGCCTAAAGGTCGATATAATAAAGACTAGAAAAACGGTAGAGGATATTTGGATAGAGGTGGTTTTCAATGGCTGTTAGACTCCTAACTGGAATACTGGTACCATTTTACTTTATATTTTAAATTTAAATAAATTATAATATTTTGAATATTTTAAATACATTATATATTTTTATATTTTTAATATTTTAAATAAATTATAAGCCCTAAAAACTTCACATTTCGTTACCTGTTTCAAAATTTATTTTAGGAATGGGAGGATATTTTATTGAGAAAGGGGTATGGTTTTCATGAAGGTATTATTTTCTCGCAATATATAGTATATATAAAGATGGTATTATTGTGGAATCAAAATTTCGACTCACATTTTAATGAATCGATTTATATTTCTTCATCATATCAATTTCTGTGAATACGCAGGGTATAGCAGGATAGACAAAGAGAAGCACAAACAGCCACATGAGAATTTGTATACATTGATTGTACTTTTCAGCCATATACGCTGCTTAAATTTTCAGCCATATCATGATGTCATATTCGGTAATTACCCCAACTTCAAAAATTTATTACACATTTGGCCCTTAAGGACCAAGTACTACCCTTAATAATCAAGTAACTACTCTAAAAGTATAATAGACCACCGGTCGCTGTGCTAAGCTCGCTTTGAGCCACCCACCTCTAAGTCATAACCACCTTAACTTTGAAGTTTAATACTTAAAGGGTAAAGGTGTAATAAGTACTACCCTTAATAACCAAGTACTACTCGCTCATGTCAGACACAGGTATAAGTGTTATACCGTTAAATGTGAAAATTAGTTTCCTGAAAGATTTATTGCACATAAAAATAATTTTCTATAATATTTATTACCTAATCCTTTTAAAAAGAAGCAGCCAATATGAGTTAAGTAATAAAATTACAAGTTTTGATCCTCTTAGTTTATGCTTTACAAGCTATAAGAGATCTGATGTCGTCTGAAAGAACTAGAAAGCACTTTACAGAAGAGGACGAGGTGCTAATTCTATTTAGTCACAGAAGATTATCATTTACCCACTAGACGAATTATGTTTTCAACTATCATTATTGATTAAGACAATTAAGTCATTCTTCGGCATTTGCTTTGAACTATTTTCAAAGAAACTACATAGTACTTTCATTATTGACGCGCATCACAGAGGTAATCAGCTGAAAGCCAATGAACAGACCGAAGGGGATAGATAGAAGCAGTTCTCAACAGCAGTAACACTTTTAAAATGAAAAGTTTTAAAGTTTTGGTTTAAAATTTATCAATTATCCTGTAATTTATGTATTATTTTTTGAGCAATGGTTGGGTATTTTATAATGCGTGAGTCAGATACGATCATAATGCAAGACGTTTGTTTTTATAAGGAATTTTTTTTATAAAAACTGTTCTTTTTAAGGACTGCGATCTTACTGCAGATAGCAACATCCATGTAGTGGTTTTCAAAACTTGTCTGATGCTGTTACCTGAAATTTGGGTGCGATTCAATCATTGGGAATACCAGCAAAAGGTGAGTCCTATATGAGTATGTCCTTTTTAAGTTACATGCAAAGAAAATAATGAAAATAGGGAACTCGCAGGTATAAATGCTGTCTGAGTTAAGGATTGAACCATGTACTTTTCATTTTATTCCCCATGTTTTATGTCTCAGCGTTACATCATTAGACAATGAATTTGCTAAATAAAAGTATTCTGGTATTACATTACTTATAAGTACAAGTAATGTTAAAATAGGATTAGATTGTTTTTACATTTTTTAGTTATAACAAGGTTATTTAGCAACAACAAAGACTAAATTGATCATATTCCAAATTTTTAAAGTTTCCTTATTTGATTACTGTGCCATAAATTAACAACAAAAGAAAATTAGTTTTCACGAAAGAGAGTAATTGTTAATAAACTAGTTTCCTTAACTGTTTATCTCCTAATCTAATGCAAAATTTGAGGAAACTAATATCAAGAATTTTTACCTTTCCCTCCTTATGTTTTACTAGAACCAGTAGTTGGCTTAAAGAGCAAATACAAAACAAAAAAGTAATTTACAGGAGGAGACGAGGTGCTAATTTAGTTTAATGTCACAGAAGATTGGCATTTCCCTATCAGAGGAATTTTATTTTTTTCAAAATTTACCATGTAGTAAGAAAAATAAATGCCTTCATTTTTACTATACAAAGTGCCCAGTAAAGTTGTAATTAAGCCATATAAATTTTAAACTATGGTATCTAGAGCTACGAGAGTGATGTATCGGTGTAGTAAAGAGAATATACTCTAGCTGATGAGACTGACGGCAGCCCTTAAGAGGTAAAATTTGGAAATTAGTACTCTTATCACGGAATGTAAGAGAGATACAGAAAAAACTTCAATTACAAAGTTGTAGATCATCATAGAATTTGTAAGACACGATATTTCATTTAATGCAAAAGACATATTTACATAACCTACAGTTTAACGCAGGGTATGCTAAATATGTCCATTGTCTTCCAATGCATGAGAGCGTTCAGAAATAAATGGTTTGGCCCCCCATTTCGTTTGATAGCCGGATCCCTTTGATAGTTCTTCGTGACACCATCACAACACGGGGGTACGTTGCCGACATTCTACGACCCGTTGCATTGTCATTCCTTTCGCGACACCCCAGGCTAACTTTTCAGCAAGATAATGCCAGGCCACACACGTCACGCCTCTCTATTGATTGTCTGCGTGTTTAAGACATAATTCTTTGGCCAGCCAGATCCCCAGATCTCTCGCCTATTGAGCACATGTGGGCTGGGATGGGGCGTCGCCTGCGACCATCCCAGATTGCAGACGAATTCAATTGGAGGCCATTTGGAACGACATCCCTCAGAACATCATCCGGTAACTTTATGTATCAATGACACGTCGGGTAACAGCTTTTATCAAGGCCAGATGTGGACCAACGCCATATTGATCTGCTCACTTTGTAGATCTTTCAGTGCAATAAATCATCCAATTATTCTGAAATTCCAAGCATATTTTGTACTGTACATCCACATTACACGTACCAAATTTTGTCTCATTTGGATAATTTTTTCTTGGTGCGTCGATTTTTTTGTCTTAGAGTGTATCATCAAATTTAAAGAAAGACCAATGAGCAAGTAGAGATATTGTTAAACATCTTCAGAATACAGAATTATAAAATAAAGAATACTGAATTATAAACTAATGGAATCAAATTATTAAGAATAAAATTTTGTTGGGGGTGGGGCAAAAAAAAAACAAATCAAAAGAATTAAATTAAATTAGAGAACAAAAGAAAAGATAACAATGAATAGAGGGTAAAGAATGTGCAAAATCATCAGGAGTCTCTTGCATCTCTTTTCCTTCTAAAATTACTTTCATTGAATAACCTAATTACAATGAATGAAAAGGTTATTTTGCGCTCCAACGAACTTTGAGAAAAACATTTCCATAAAATAAGAAATAATGGAAGAAATGAAACCAAAATTGAAAGATAAAATGAATAGAGACCAATGACTGACCTCTCGTGTTAAAAAGAGTTACAATATTATCAACCGTTGACATTCATAAAGATAAACTATAAGTATATATAAATAATTACATTATATATATATATATATATATTTATATACTGCTGGACAATTGCTAAGGACGGATGACAGTATCACCCATAGAAATCACAAAATGGAAGGAAGCAAAATGTGGAAAATTAGATTAAGTGCGGGATACAGTAAGAAGAGGTATGCGTATGCAAATTTTTCATTTCCAAGCCTGTTCGTCACGTGATAGCGCTGATAAGAGATTTAAAGGATTTGACGCGTGTGGATAGTTGTTGTTCCAAGTGAAAGTTTTACGGGAAAGATTTAATTGACGAACTAGAAATTTTCGGTATGTCTTCCCGATATTACTTAGATGATGTTATGCGTGGCCGTATTATTGGAAAGATCGAAGAAGAGCGAGAAATAACAGATGTTTCCAGGGAGTCCGACATGGCCCACCCAAATTTTTTTATTCCGGACCAAAAAATTCTTATTCTGTACCAAAACTGAAAAGGCGTAAAAAATTCCAAGCGAATTCGGTGAAAAAAATCCCCAAGGTGAAAAAAATTCCCATGATGATGTTGAATCATATCACAGCATCAATATTCAATATGAAATTATAAATTCAGTATCTAATAAAATTGAGACAAGATTTAATGAGAACAATAGTTTTGTTTGCCCTTAGTTCAGTATTATCCGGATCAGATGTTGGAAAAGAAAAAGAAAATGTTTCTACCATATGCAAAGTATATAACTTCCAGAAAGAGGAATTGCAATGTGAATTGCGACTGTTTTATTCAATGGTGAAAAATGCAAACATAGACCATCCCAATTTTAAAAGTCGACTGGATTATTTTAAAGAGCGGAATTTAAAAAATGTGTTTCCTGTCATAACTTTATTAGTTACATTATTTTTGACTGTGCCAATCAGCTCAGTCAGTTGTGAAAGGTCTTTTTCGTACTCAGGAGGTTGAAAAATTATTTTCGCAGTACACTGGTATAAGAAAGACTTTCATCTTTAGCTATAGAAGAAGATATACCACTGCATTATGATGATATTGTAACAAAATTTTCTCTTCATCCAGACTCTAAGAACCGGCGTTTTAAATTTCAATAACAGGTAAATAAATGTAGATATTTGTATTTAGAAGAATTATGTTAACAACAATTATGTTAACACAATTATGTACAAAAATTATGTTAACAACAATTATTTTTCTCAACATCAATTCAATTTTGTGATCCCTCTCCCTTCTCCCCCCCCCCTGTTAACAAACAATTTATTTATTTCATATTGTGGATTTTCATACAAATCTCGCACCCCCAAATGAAATACCGCTCCCGCCCACAGCGTTATTTAACGTCTGTGGCAAGCATTTAAAGCCATTAAAACAACTGGAATGTGTAGCAAGCGTCACGGGGAGGTCGTGTTAGAAGTACGACGCCTACAGGAGACAGGTACATTATCCTATGGGCAAAAACGGACCGGCCATCACAGCTCACAGGTGGCAGATCAGTTTATTGCTACCGCAGGACAGCGGATCTCCCGAAAAACTGTAGCCAGACGTTTGGGAGAAGGAGGACTATACGTCCGCAGACCTGTTGTGTGTGCCCCATTGTCCAGACTGCACCGTACTGCCCGTTTGCAATGGTGTCATCAGCATTGCAATTTAATCGAACAGGACTGGGCTTGCGCACTATTCTCATATTAGAGTAGGTTCAGCCTGTCATCGGATTGTAGACGCCAACTGATCTGGCGTGAGAGTGGTACTGCTTATCGTCCAGAAAATATCCAGGAAAGGGACCGATATCCGAACATGCAGTGTCATGGTATGGGCCGGAATAATGATCAATGGCCGCACACCCCTACATGTGGTTGCAACTGGGACTATGACCGGCCAACGATACATTGATGAAGTTCTACTGCCTCATGTTCGCCTTTTCCGTGGTGCTGTAGGTGATAAATTTGTTTTCATGGACGACAATGTACCATGTCATCGAACACTCGCTGTTCAGGATTGTCTAGTCCGCGAGGGTATTCAATGCCTCGTATGGCCAGCACGTTTTGCAGATCTAAACACCATTGAAATGTTTGGTGCTTTGGGGAAGCGACTTACTAGTCGAAAATATCGTGCAACAAACAAGAACACCCTCATCAGTGCACTGATAGAAGAGTGGGATAACTTGCCTCAACAGCTGTTGGATAACGTTGTGCAAAGCATGACACGACGTGTGGAACGTTGCATCACACTCCACGGTGGACATATCCCGTACTGACACCTTTCTCAAAGGTACCTGCTGTCGTTCATATCAATTTTTCCATTTCTCTGTACAGAGCATAAAATGAACACTTTTTCCTTTCAGATGTTTCAAAACCTTCTGTATTTTCCAAAACAATAAATAATCTTTATTCTAATGTCCGAACAGTGTGGCAACAATATTTCATCCTTCTGGCCCTCCAACCCCGTTTATTGTTGTGCTACATTGCAATTTGTGATCCGTCCTTAGCAATTGTCCAGCAGTAATATATATATATATATATATATATATATATATATATACAGGATGTCCCAAAAACATTGACCTCGGCTTTTATCCCTTAAATATTGATCGTAGACATATATAATAAATTACAAAGTTGCGTAAAAAAGGTACAGAATTTCATGAAATCGATTAAAATTTCAAGGGAATTACATTTTAAGAAATACAAAACTAAAATTTTTATACGACCCCCGTAAAAACATTTCCAATGAGTAAAATGTGCCCCATACACTAATAAGGTGATGTACAAAATTTCAGCATTTTATTATAAAAAGTCCCAGAAATATGAAGAGACAAAAATGCTGACTTAAACCACTTTTCGATGCATTGACATGGATTCTCAGAGGGAAAAATCATGTCGGCAGATCGCGTTTCAGGGGTCATACATAAATTACGAAAGAAAACAATGATTACATTAATAAGTAATACTTTTGCTATTTATTGGCACAAAAGTATCTACACTGTGTAGAAATAATAATTTTACACAAATATTATAAAGCTTGTTCAAAATGTTTTCCATCCATGCCTAAGATCCATTAAAGATAAGAGGCAGATATTATTTGCCTATGATGCATTTTTGCGGTGCGTCCTTTGCACTCTTCCTGTAAACATTCATATTTTAATTTGTGATTAATCCCTCATCAACTTTGTTTAAACATATCTCTGGTACTATTTATGATAAAATGCTGAAATTTTGTACATCACCTTATTAGTATATGGGGCACATTTTATTCATTGGAAATGTTTTTGTATGGGGGCCGCATAAAAATTTAAATTTTGTATTTCTTCAAATTTAATCGCCTGAAAATTTTTATCGATTTCATAAAATTCTGTACCTTTTCTTATTCAACTTTGTAATTTATTATATATGTCTAAGATCAATATTTAAGGATTAAAAGCCGAGGTCAATGTTTTTGGGACACCCTGTATATATATTATGATTATATATATATATATATATATATAATTTTTGTAAGTTTCTAATATAATTATTTTTGATGTGGTTTTGATTTCCTAAAGAGAAATGGTCAATAAATGTAAGGTTTTTGCCTGATCAAATCCCTTTTCCCCAAAATTTATAAGTCTCTGACATTCACCAAGAGAAATAATCCCGTTTGACCCGATTTGCTGAATTTATTTCAAAATTTCTTGTCCAGACATACACTTTTAAAATGCCAAGGGATTTCGACTCACTCCAGTAACAATTTCAAGCTTAAAATATACAACAACTGCTCTGCAGAGAAGCTCTTATAAAATGTCTCCAAAAGTATTTTTTAAAGAGGGTTAGCGTCCCTGTCTTTATTAGGATTAAATACTAGTGTCTTAATATTTCCTGAAAATTGAGTCATTTTATAAAAAAGGGGTAATATGTAATGGAAAAAAGGAAAGTGTAATTCATTCCGCTATTTTCTATAGGAGAAATGCAGGCCGTTAAACATCCTGTGGAGGAAGGATGTTGGAATTCGTTGTTCGTTTGTTCAAATTTACTAATAATATTTTATGGATTCCTAAATAGGGATACTTTTTTTAGATCCGTGTGGTTATTGTATGTCTTCAAACTATTCTGTATGTTACTAGATCACAACGTAAAATGCAGAGCAAATAAATATAAATCAGCATAAAAGTAAGTATAGTGTAAGTAAGTAAGCGTTTTGGAAGTAAATAAGAACATTAGTAAGCATTTTGGAAATCATTGGATTTTTTTTTCAGTGCAAATGCTTAAACAAATGAAACCAGTATAGTAGCGTTACCTAGTATAAAAAAGTGAAGTAAAGCAAATAAAACATAGAAAATAAAAAAAATATGAACTTGAGAAAAGAATAAGAAGAAATAAATGAATACAAAGAGTGTATGAACTCAACATGCGGAGCAGAAAAAGAGCGAAATGAGAAGCGAAATTAGAAATGGTCATGCCATACCTTGGATAAATATGATGTGATCGACAAGTAATTAACCAGATTACTGCAACTTTTATTGATAGGATAGCTTCTCAGATATCCAAAGCGAAAATTGAAAAGCACTTTTGAATATTGGAAGCATAAGTAAAATCAAGCCGGTGACTAGTCATCCAACAATGATGAGAGATTGAAAATTTATTAATTTCATAGTTTTTGATGGTACATATTACAAACAAAACATTAAGTTACGTTTAGTTTGATCAATATACGAATGCTGTCAAAATTAGAATATGTTTATCCCCACCCCCTCCACACAGAGCGGACAATTGGTTTAGTCTGCCTGAGAATCTTGTGAGAAGACAGATGATTTTGAGCAACGCTTGCAAGCCTGAAGTCGCGACTGAAATAGTCCAATTAACCACGGTGCCGGCACGGGCAAACGGCAAAACTGCAGGAATTTCCAGTCTGAATGATTTTTTGGCAAGTTATAGTACTCACTTTAGTTTAGGTTCTTTAGTGTGGACATTTAAGGCCAAACGGAAAGCCTAACTATACTTGTATGATTAGCTTTGGACAGCATATAAAGGTTGAATAAGATATTAACGGGTTTCAGAGGCAAAAATCAATCTTCTTCTGTCAAGATATATGAGACAGAGTATCAGTACCAACAAAGGCAAGATCACGTCTGTCTACGTGACCAGACGAGATCTTCCCTTTCTTGGATCTGGTGCTGTCCTATTTATTCTTACGAGAAAGGCTCCATATTTGCCTGTAACACCGGTTTCTTATTCAATCTTAAATGCTATTGTCTAATGAAGTATTTAATTTTAGGATTAACTTTTGTTGCGTACAGCAATTGATAAAAGGTATCCACTGGTTTCAGAGGTAAAATACTAAATCAGGAGGATAAGACAAAGCAACCATTTCAGCAAAAAAAAGAGGGGTTTCTTTTAACAAAGTTTTATTTACGTTTCCTTTTATATATAAATTAGGAATCTTCAAAACCCACCCAAAAATTTGCTATTGGTAAAGAAATGCGATTAAAATACTTAAAATGTTAAATGGATAAATTTAATATCCTAAATTCACAGTAGAACATCCATAAAAGATAAAGATTATAGCATTCAAAGGATTTGATGGCCAGTCAAAATTCTGACGTTCTATTGTGAGAAAATTATCAATAATGCGTTTATCGCACAAACCCCATTTTATTTGCTCACTCTTGTAAGATCAATTTATTTGTTCTCTTTTTTATCCTTTTATTGGAAAAATCGACGATTGCCAGAGATGATTATCAAGAGTGAGCAATTCCCCAAGTTTTCAACTGAGACTATTCTTTTCCTTTCAAAATGCCACAAAAGGATAGGAAAAATTGGCGTTTAACGGACAATGAAATCACGTTACTTTTTATCATAGCATGAAACATTTACAGTTATTTTTCTTGCTATAGTTCGTTCCAACCACTGAATTTTGCTAAATGGTTTTCACTATCGTTCCATAAACGGTGGACTGTTTTTACCTTTTTACAATACTTAGTGTGTAATTGTAAATGAAAACTTTGTTAAAATCCCGGATACCTTAGTTTTGGCTAAAGCAACAATAAGCGTAAATGGTAACAAAATACAGTTAACAACTTAAGGGGACACTGTACCCTATTAACATTGTTGGATTTTAAGTAAACAATAAGCAGCAATAGTTGAAAATGGGGGTTGTATTATGTTTTAACAACAGGTTATTAAAAAAAAAATATTTGAAAAACATTAATGAATTATATGTTTATTTAAATTTCAGTTTTTTAAAAGATATATATATAAAAAAAAATACTACTTTTTCAAATGTTAATACTTTTGCTCCAATTTCTTTTTGACATTCCTTAGAATATGCTACACAAAATTGTGCTTTTAAGCAAATTGTGTTTTTATATGCTTCTGATATTAGATTTAATATAAATTTCTTAGTGCGCCGTGTATAGTGAAAAAACGAAGTTGTTTCAGCGAAATATTTTTAGTTAAAAAATTAAAAAAACTACAAATCTTAATGTTAAATCTATGGACTATTTTATCATGTACACATTAAAGAAACATGTATCTTAATTACAAAATACCTTAGCGATTTTAAAGCATGAAAGTCGGCAAAAAGTGTACATAGCCCAATTTAAAGTTTTCATTTGTAAGTCGTTTTATTTCTGCCATCGTAGCAGAAAACTTAACTTTTTAAATTCTAATAACTTTTTACATAATCAAGATACATCTTTAAAAGTTCGGCTGCATACTTATAAATGTTACAATTATAATTTTAAAAAGAAGATGAAATCGATTTTAGACAGTTTTTAGGATACTGTGTCTCCTTCTTACATAATAAAAGATGTATGTGTGTGGTCTGTAGCGAGAAATCGTATGGTCATGAAATTTGGTACACTGTTATTTAAGGATTCGGCATTATTTTTTAAAATTCGAATCAGTTTTTTGGTTTAATTTATGTTATAGTGTTTTTTTACAAATCGGTTTCTTAGCTACCGAAAATATTATTACAGAATATCCATCTTAACGCTATTGGAAATATCGAAATATTCTCTTTCAGACAATTTTGAACGAAATCTATACGAGCAATAGACAAATTTTCGCGAATTTTTAAAAATATAAACTTTTTGTGTGTTTAAAAAGTCCCCGATTTTTATATTGCGATACACAAAAATTGACTAGCAATCCGATATTTGAAATTTAACAGCAGCTCTTTTCAATATTACTCACTGCTTCAATAAAATCTCCTAAAGCCCTCTGTTCACTTATTATAATTTTTATAAGGTATAAATGCATTGCTAAATTTCGAACTTCTGAAAAGGCGCTCGAAAAATAAGGTACCTTGTCTGGTACATTCGGGCATGCGCATAATGTATGTGTTCTTGGAATTAGGCAGGAGACATCCTGAGGCTATCTACGTGTGTGATTGCGGGTGGGGGTCTGAGCCGCTTTGTTCTTTTCCAGTTTTTAGAGTGGTTAAAATGGTGAATTGGGAATATAAAAATTGCTTTGTTTGTGTAAGATATGGTAAGAAATAAATTGGTCTACATGAGCAGGAATTGTTGAAATTAAAATTTAAATGGCGTCCGTCGTTATATTTTAACGTAGAACCTGGAATCTCTGCAAGTAACGGGTTTCGGTTTTGTGATTGGAGGGAGGGGCATTTGTATCACGTCCGTTGTGCCGATGTACACGAAATGCATGCAATTGTTATTTATACGAATAAAATTTATTATTTTGTTATTTTACATAACTACCTTGCTTTAACTCCCGGGCAACGTCGGGTACATTTTCCAATAATAGCTATGTAGCAAAGTCGCAAAATAGCTATTAAATGTAATAAAATGCCAATTAAATGTCCAATATATTTACAAACAAGGACATATCTCCAAACGCTGTCGTATTCACTATTCAGAATATATTACATAAAAAAATCAGATGTGGGCGGCACATGACTTTCCTTATATAATGCAATGAATTTACTTCTTTTACAGTAAAAAAATCATGAGTAAGATCCACGGTACTGTGTTTTTCTAAACTATTTCAAAATATGCAATTAACTTATATTTCGCGCAACTCTAAATAAACAATTATCAATGTTGATAGCAGTTATTTTTGCAATTTTGACGATATTTTCGTCAATCCGGGGTGATTATTTGCCAAGTTCCCCCAAATGCATCAAAGTGCTATAGACAAACCGAGAGAAGAGCATTCCTTATTTACTAGAAGGTATGCCCGTCATATGACGGAAATCAGAATTTGCGAAATATTACTTCCCATCTGGCGTCATTTTTATCAATTTGTCGACATTTTTGTTACTTTGGCAACTTTTAAATTAATCGCCAAGTTGGCGATGCTCCGCTAAATTTCTCGCCAAGCGTTACGGACGGATGCAGAAATGGGTTATTTTTAAAGTCTATTCTTATGTTTTTTCCAAGATATTGAACTTTCGTCAATTAGTAGTCATTTTCATTAATTTAGCGACATTTATATCAATTTGCATATTTTCGTTAATTCGGCAACATTTAAAAAGTCGCCAAGTTGGCGACATTCCGCCAAATTAGTCACTAAAATCTCGTCAAGTGTTATGGATGGAGAAATCAGTTATTCTTATAAAAATGACTATTGGTGTTCAAATACAAAAGTATTACCAAAAATCTCTTCTCATGAATGGAATGAGCTAGAACCACGAGCATGATGTTACCAAATTTATCGCATGATATTACATATGAAAAGTAAACTTATTACACAATAGTTAATATTTTTTTATTAGTGTATGTGATTTTTTGATAAATTTATTTGCAAAATGTACAATATCTCGAGAACAGTTCATACTAGCGTTCTAAAATTTATGGCAATCGTTTTCTGAGGAAAAATTATATAAGAAATGTCTATTTGCGTAATTTTATTGAAGGTTTTGATTTTTTGATGATTTTTTTCAAAATTTCAGGGATGATTGAAACGTGCTCTCCCGTCGGAAACTCGAATTCGAATTTTCGACTTTGTCACAATACTTTCCTTATACATTATACTATGTATATAAGGAAAGTAAGAGCTGTCGAAATACTGAGCATCCTTATGTAACCTCTGTGGAAAGATCCAAAATAGCCTATTTATTTAACAAAACTATCAACTTTAAGTCTTATTTCCCGAATTTTCAAAAACTCGCCAAGTTGAATATATTTCGCCAAATGTATTGCTAATATATAGTTTTTATATAATGGACTATATTGCTTAGCATGTACTAGCAGTATTTCCAATTGTAAAGTTATACTTGCGCGAAATATAAGTTAATTTTGTACATACTTTTTTCGTTCGTGATATATCGTGTCCTCTCACGGACACATGCACACCAACATACATACACACACACACTAGCATACATGCACACGCATACTAATACATAGACACACACTAACATACAAACACACGCATACTAATACACAGACACACTCACATGTACATAGAGTCATCACCTCAAAAGGCTCGATTAGAGATGAGGAGTGCTTAAAACGTATTCTTTGTGCGAAAACTCGAATTCAAATTTTCGACCCCGTCACAATAATTTCCTCCATACTGTCTATGTAAAGCAGTAATTAGAGAAAGTTCTTTAATGACTTATCATTTACCTCCAATCGTTAATGCCAGAATTCCAGGAGAATGCACACCAACATACATACATACACACACACACACTAGCAAACGTGTTTGTTGTTAGCAAAACGTGTTTTTTGTTCGAAAACTCGAATTCAAATTTTCGACCCCGTCTATGTAAAGCAGTAATTAGAGAAAGTCCTTTAATGACTTTTATCATTTACTTCCAATCGTTAATGCCAGAATTCCAAGAGAATACACACCAACATACATACATACACACACACTAGCAAACGTGTTCGTTGTTATCAAAACGTGTTCTTTGTTCGAAAACTCGAATTCAAATTTTCGACCCCGTCACAATACTTTCCATACTGTCTATGTAAAGCAGTAATTAGAGAAAGTCCTTCGATAAATTTATCATTTACCTCCAATCGTAAATGTCAGAATTCCAGGAGAAGCGAAATGTAAAATGATTTTTAAATCGGCAACATTATGAAGTAAGAATGTGTGACATTGAACATTTAAGAGATTAAGTTACACTAAACATGAAAAATCTGACGTGGGCAACACATAATTTTCCCTGCAGACTCATATTCATGCCCTCTTTATTTCTTCAATAATCCATTAAATTGAGTTTAATTGCACAAAATAACAGCCATAAATATTTTAAATTATATTGAATTTGCATTTTTAATTCAATTTTTGTTATCATTTGGTAACTGAACTTATTTTCAAAGGTGGCTTAGTGAAAATGGAAAAAAATTAAAATATGTCGAGAACTGCTAGTCCTAGTGTAATGGGGTGGACTTTATTATTTTCCTCGCAACACATTAAGTATAAAACAAGCATTTAAATGATATATTTGAGTATACGTAGTTTTTTACTGGCAGCATACCCGTTCTTCGTACGGAGTATATAATATAAAGAAACTTAAAATTCACAATCAAATGCAAATTCCTATAATATACTGAATTAAATTTTTAATCAAAATATTCTGTTAAAGTATTTAATGCAATGCTCCTAAAAAGAAGTTTAAGAATCTCGGTTCTAGCTATACAAAATTATCTTCACGGGCAGATCTGAAGAATAATACATCCTGGCCCCTTCTGTAAGCAAATTTACAAAAAAAAAAAAGGAACAAGAAAAAAAAATCTTCACAATACTATCCCCTAACAAAACACAATTAATTTCATTTATTAAGCGCGATTTTATCAATTCCATGATATTTTTATGGATTTACAAATATTTTTATAAATTTGGTGATATTAAAAAAATTCGTTAAATGTCTTACTAAGTAGGATGGATGGACTGACCGACAAATGCTACGGAAACATCATTTCAGTACTCTATTCTAAAAAAACAAATTTAATTTCATTGATTTGGGTCATTTTTATCAATTTGGAGACATTTCCACTAATTTGGTAAAGTTTAAGAAAAGTTACCAAGTTATTTAGAGATATTCCGCTAAATTCGTAGCTCTGAATTTGCAGATCTGAAGAATAAATATCCTGATTCCGTTTGTATATACTAAATGAACACTAAAATTGTATTAGAAGATACATACACCCGTTCCACTCTTTTTCTGCTTCAACAGTCGGCTAAATGAATTTATTGGGTAAACACAATATACTTGTATGAGTTTATTAGCTAAACACAATATATGAGCTTTACACCTCTTTGCTAAAATAAATGAAAGTGATGTACGCAGTCCGTAATTTATATAATTAAAAGAGCAATCAAACCGTACATTTATAAAATATATTTTTACATCCATTTATTTATTATTCAAATAGAAAAAATAATAATAAATATTAACCACACATTTAATTTCATTCTGTCAACGAGCAACAAGATAGAATCTTTCTCATAAAATGCGAAATTAAAAAGCCATTTTGATTTCTTTATACTTTTCATCGTTGAGTAAAAGCTAGTGAAAGATGAACCATGGAGGTAGACTTTTTCCATTTAAATTCATGTTTCAAACAATTCATGTTTCCCTATAGGGACTAATTAATGCAAAAATCCTGCACCAAACTCGGAAATAAAGTTTTATTTCATTTTGACGTTTTAAACAAACGATTTTCATCCTTTCCGTTTGGATAAACCACGGAGTTGTTGACTCCTAGGAAACAGTTCCGTTTTTCATCAATATCTCGTCAACTCCTGGTCTTAGAAACTCGAAATTTGGACTAAATTTATGGTGATCTATTTCAAGGCTATCCACAAAATTTTATTAAATTCGAATCAGCCGTTTTCCCGTGATGATGAGACAAGCGAAAATTTTGTTTTTTACTAATATCTCAAGAACCACTGGTTATAGAAACTCAAAACACATATTAAATTTTAAGTGGGGCTATTTCTAGGCTACCCGCAAAATTTCATCAAATTCGGTTCAGCTGTTCTTCCATGATGATGGGACAAACAGACAGACAGACAGACAGATTTTCAATTTTATTTATATAACTAGCAGCATACCCGTTCTTCGTACGGAGTATATAATATAAAGAAACTTGAAATTCATAATCATGCCCAAATTCTTATAGTATACTAAATGACATGTTTAATCAAAATATTCTGTTAAAATATTTAATATAATGCTCCTAAAAAGAAGTTTAAGAATCTCTGTTCTCGCTATATAAAATTATCTTCATGGACATATCTGAAGAATAAAACATCTTGGACCCCTTATGTAAGCAAATATAAAACAAATATGGAATTGAAACAATATATGCAAAATAAAAGCGTTAAAATTGTATGGGACCCGTACTAATTATATACGCGAATATTAGAAAATATAACCTGTATTAGTAGATTACATGTATAAATTGAAAATACCAATAAACCCGTAGTCTTTAAATCTGAAGACAGTCATTTATTCCAATATATGTCAAAATTAAAGTGCTAAAATTATATGGGAAGATATACACGTACTACTTATAATGTCCGATTATTAGTAGAAGATTACCCACATATTGCAATATGAGTCTCAAATGTTTTTTGGTAAAATACAACAGACGACGTAATAAATTGAATATATAATTAATCCCCTTAATCTTCATACCAGAAGACTGTACTTGATTCCAATATATATGCCAATATATGTCAAAATATATGCCAATATACCTGTACTACTTATATTCTCGTAGGTTAGAAGATATACCCGTGCATTCCTAGAAGATTACTCGTACAACGTAGAATATGCGTGTGTCAGCAATAAAACAATGGCGTAATAACTTAAAAATATCAATAATCCCTGAATCAATAATTCCGGAAAATATCAATAATAATAATGTTTAAACCTGAAGAGTATAATTGATATTATCCAGTCCAAAATGAAATGGCAATGAAATTTATTTTATATACATATCTTCATTATTCAAATCGGAAAGGATTTAAAAAAAATCGTCTGCCGCATAAACACATTGGATTTAAATCCGTTGCTAAACGACATGATATCATTTGCTTCAAATAAATTGGTAGAAAAAATATCGTCTAAATAGTTATATTTCTATGAAACATTTGGCGACAGTTTCGTCAAATTAGCGACATTTTAAAAAATCGCCAAATTTATCGCCAAGTGGGACTGTAGAACTGACAGTTCCACTTTGCGACAAATTGACGAAATATCATCACAATACTATCCCCTAACAAAAAACAATTAATATCATTTATGTAGCGCAATTTTATCAATTTCAAGATATTTTTATAGATTTGAAAACATTTTTATCAATTTGGTGACATTTTAAAAATTCGCTAAATGTATTACTAAGTAGGATGGTTGGTCTGACAGATAAATGCTAACCAAACATCATTTCAGTACTCTCTTCTAACAAAACAAAAAAAAAAAAATCATTGATATGTAGAAGACCCAAGCCACACGACCAACCCGAAGGTTTATGGCAGCTGTTTGTGTGTCGTTTATATCAATTTGGCGACATTTCCGTCAATTTGGGAAAGTTTAAGAAAAGTTGTCAAATTAGCGATATCCCTCCAAATTCGTAGCTTTGAATTTGCAGATCTGAATGAAACATTCTTATCCCGTTTCAATATACTAAATGAAAACACTACAATTGTATTAGAAGATATACCCGCTCTACTCATTTTCTGTTTCAACAATCGGCTATATGAATTTATTGGCTAAACACAATATATGAGTTTAGTAGCTAAATACGATATAAGCTTGAAAACTGTTTGCCAAAATAAATGAAATTGATGTACGCAGTCAGCAATTAATATAATTAAAAGAAAAATCAAACCGTCCATTCATAAGATATACTTTTATATCCATTTATAAATTTATTTATTATTTAAATCGAAAAAAAAATAATAAAAACATTAACAAACACATTTAATTTAATTGCGATGCCGAGCAACATGATATATCCTCCTAAAATGTTAAAATTTATTAACCACTAACAGCACACTCGTTATTCGTACGGAGTGTATAATTTAAAGAAACTTAAAGTTCGCAATCATGTGCAAATTCTGTTAAAATATTTAAAATAATAAATTTATTGCTCCTAAAGAGAAGTTTAAGAATATATGTTCTCACTATGCAAAATTATCTTCACGATCAGATCTGAAGAATAAAACATCCTGCCCCCTTTTGTAAGCAAATTTACAGAAGAAAAAATAGGAATTGAATGAATATATGCAACCCCGTACTAATTATATTGTCGCAGATCAGAAAATATGCCAATGTGTTAGTAGAAGATTACCCGTATTACAATATGCGTCTCAAAAATATTTGCCAAAATAAAAGAGATGACGTAATAAATTGAAAACATCAATAATATCCGTACTCTTTATACCAGAAGGTCGTAATTGATTCCAATATATGCCAATATATATCAAAACATATGTCAATATACCTGTACTACTTATATTCTCGTAGATTAAAAGATATACACGTGTATTTGTAGAAGATTCGTACAACATACAATATATGAGTTTAAACAATTTTTGTCATAATAAAATAATTGCATAATAACTTGAAAATATCAATAATCCTTGAATAAATAATCCCCGAAAATATAAATAATAATAATTTTTAAACCTGAAGACCGTAATTGATATTATCCAGTCAAAAATGCTATAAGAAAAATCAAATCGTTCTTTTCGAAAATATATTTTTATATCCATTTATTTATTATTCAAATCGAAAAAATAATTATTAAAATTAACAGACAGATTTAATTTAATTGCGTTTCTGAGTAACATGATATAAGATAGAATCTTATAACATGTTAAATATGTCATGTCTTATAACACAAACTGCGAAATTAAATAACGATTTTGATTTCTCTATACTTCTCATTGTTCCGTAAAAGCTTGTTTTAAATAAACCATGAACCATGGAGATAGATTTCCCCTTTAAATCACGTTTCAAACAATTCATGTTTTCAGAAAGTGACTAATTAACGCAAAAAATCTCCCATCAAACTCAGAGATTAAATTTTAATTCACTTTCAAACGATTTTCAAGCTTTTCGTTTGGATAAACCACGGAGTTAGGGAGTAGAACTCCTAGGAAAAAGTTCCGTTTTTCATTAATATCTCGACAACCCCAGGTCTTAGAAACTCGAAACTTGGACAAAATTTATGGGGGTATATTTTAAGGCTATTCACCAAATTTCATTAAATTCGGTTCAGCCGTTTTTCCGTGATGATGAGACAAACGAAAATTTCGTTTTTTACTAATATCTCGAGAACCACTGGTCGTAGAAACTCAAAACACGGATATAATTTTAAGTGGGGCTATTTCTGGGCTACCCACAAAATTTCATCAAATTCGGTTCAGCCGTTCTCCCGTGATGGTGTGACAAACAGACAGACAGACAGACAGATTTTCATTTTTATTTATATAGACTAGCAGCATACCCGTTCTTCGTACGGAGTATATAATATAAAGAAACTTGAAATTCATAATCATGCCCAAATTCTTATAGTATACTAAATGACATGTTTAATCAAAATATTCTGTTAAAATATTTAATATAATGCTCCTAAAAAGAAGTTTAAGAATCTCTGTTCTCGCTATATAAAATTATCTTCATGGACATATCTGAAGAATAAAACATCTTGGACCCCTTATGTAAGCAAATATAAAAAAAATATGGAATTGAATCAATATATGCAAAATAAAAGCGTTAAAATTGTATGGGACCCGTACTAATTATATACGCGAATATTAGAAAATATAACCTGTATTAGTAGATTACATGTATAAATTGAAAATACCAATAAACCCGTAATCTTTAAATCTGAAGACAGTCATTTATTCCAATATATGTCAAAATTAAAGTGCTAAAATTATATGGGAAGATATACACGTACTACTTATAATGTCCGATTATTAGTAGAAGATTTCCCGTTTTGCAATATGAGTCACAAATGTTTTTTGGTAAAATACAATAGACGACGTAATAAATTGAATATATAATTAATCCCCTTAATCTTCATACCAGAAGATTGTACTTGATTCCAATATATATGCCAATATATGTCAAAATATATGCCAATATACCTGTACTACTTATATTCTCGTAGGTTAGAAGATATACCCGTGCATTCCTAGAAGATTACTCGTACAACGTACAATATGCGTGTGTCAGCAATTTTTGCCGCAATAAAACAATGGCGTAATAACTTAAAAATATCAATAATCCCTGAATCAATAATTCCGAAAAATATCAATAATAATAATGTTTAAACCTGAAGAGTATAATTGATATTATCCAGTCCAAAATGAAATGGCAATGAAATTTATTTTATATACATATCTTCATTATTCAAATCGGAAAGGATTTAATAAAAATCGTCTGCCGCATAAACACATTGGATTTAAATCCGTTGCTAAGCGACATGATATCATTTGCTTCAAATAAATTGGTAGAAAAAATATCGTCTAAATAGTTATATTTCTATGGAACATTTGGCGACAGTTTCGTCAAATTAGCGACATTTAAAAAAATCGCCAAATTTATCGCCAAGTGGGACTGTAGAACTGACAGTTCCACTTTGCGACAAATTGACGAAATATCATCACAATACTATCCCCTAACAAAAAACAATTAATATCATTTATGTAGCGCAATTTTATCAATTTCAAGATATTTTTATAGATTTGAAAACATTTTTATCAATTTGGTGACATTTTAAAAATTCGCTAAATGTATTACTAAGTAGGATGGTTTATCTGACAGATAAATGCTAACCAAACATCATTTCAGTACTCTCTTCTAACAAAACAAAAAAAAAATTTCATTGATATGTAGAAGACCCAAGCCACACGACCAACCCGAAGGTTTATGGCAGCTGTTTGTGTGTCGTTTATATCAATTTGGCGACATTTCCGTCAATTTGGCAAAGTTTAAGAAAAGTTGTCAAATTAGCGATATCCCTCCAAATTCGTAGCTTTGAATTTGCAGATCTGAATGAAACATTCTTATCCCGTTTCAATATACTAAATGAAAACACTACAATTGTATTAGAAGATATACCCGCTCTACTCTTTTTCTGTTTCAACAATCGGCTATATGAATTTATTGGCTAAACACAATATATGAGTTTAGTAGCTAAATGCGATATAAGCTTGAAAACTCTTTGCCAAAATAAATGAAATTGATGTACGCAGTCAGCAATTAATATAATTAAAAGAAAAATCAAACCGTCCATTCATAAGATATACTTTTATATCCATTTATCCATTTATTTATTATTTAAATCGAAAAAAAATAATAAAAACATTAACAAACACATTTAATTTAATTGCGATGCCGAGCAACATGATATATCCTCCTAAAATGTTAAAATTTATTAACCACTAACAGCACACCCGTTATTCGTACGGAGTGTATAATTTAAAGAAACTTAAAGTTCGCAATCATGTGCAAATTCTGTTAAAATATTAAATTTATTGCTCCTAAAGAGAAGTTTAAGAATATATGTTCTCACTATGCAAAATTATCTTCACAATCAGATCTGAAGAATAAAACATCCTGCCCCCTTTTGTAAGCAAATTTACAGAAGAAAAAATAGGAATTGAATGAATATATGCAACCCCGTACTAATTATATTGTCGCAGATCAGAAAATATGCCAATGTGTTAGTAGAAGATTACCCGTATTACAATATGCGTCTCAAAAATATTTGCCAAAATAAAAGAGATGACGTAATAAATTGAAAACATCAATAATATCCGTACTCTTTATACCAGAAGGTCGTAATTGATTCCAATATATGCCAATATATATCAAAACATATGTCAATATACCTGTACTACTTATATTCTCGTAGATTAAAAGATATACACGTGTATTTGTAGAAGATTCGTACAACATACAATATATGAGTTTAAACAATTTTTGTCACAATAAAATAATTGCATAATAACTTGAAAATATCAATAATCCTTGAATCAATAATCCCCGAAAATATAAATAATAATAATTTTTAAACCTGAAGACCGTAATTGATATTATTCAGTCAAAAATGCTATAAGAAAAATCAAATCGTTCTTTTCTAAAATATATTTTTATATCCATTTATTTATTATTCAAATCGAAAAAATAATTATTAAAATTAACAGACAGATTTAATTTAATTGCGTTTCTGAGTAACATGATATAAGATAGAATCTTATAACATGTTAAATATGTCATGTCTTATAACATAAACTGCGAAATTAAATAACGATTTTGATTTCTCTATACTTCTCATTGTTCCGTAAAAGCTTGTTTTAAATAAACCATGAACCATGGAGATAGATTTCCCCTTTAAATCATGTTTCAAACAATTCATGTTTTCAGAAAGTGACTAATTAACGCAAAAAATCTCCCATCAAACTCAGAGATTAAATTTTAATTCACTTTCAAACGATTTTCAAGCTTTTCGTTTGGATAAACCACGGAGTTAGGGAGTAGAACTCCTAGGAAAAAGTTCCGTTTTTCATTAATATCTCGACAACCCCAGGTCTTAGAAACTCGAAACTTGGACAAAAGTTATGGGGGGATATTTCAAGGCTATTCACCAAATTTCATTAAATTCGGTTCAGCCGTTTTTCCGTGATGATGAGACAAACGAAAATTTCGTTTTTTACTAATATCTCGAGAACCACTGGTCGTAGGAACTCAAAACACGGATATAATTTTAAGTGGGGCTATTTCTGGGCTACCCACAAAATTTCATCAAATTCGGTTCAGCCGTTCTCCCGTGATGGTGTGACAAACAGACAGACAGACAGACAGACAGACAGACAGACAGACAGATTTTCATTTTTATTTATATAGATTTTTTGATTTTAACGATTTTTGAGGGCCACTTCGTAAAAAAAGGCAGGTTATTTTTTTCAAAAAGTGTCAAAATCTAATCAGCATCAGGATAACCCACAAGTAACGTATCTACCAAATTTTGTAAAATTTAATTTTTTAGTTTTTCAGCTAAAGTGGATATAGGCAATTTTTGCGGGCAATTTCGCAAAAAAAAAAAAAAGGACTCTTTTATTCCGAATCGTACCCCAAACTAATCAGAACCAGGATCACTCATAAGTGACTTACCTACCAAATGTTATGAAATTTAGTCCATTAGTTTTTGAGTTAGAGTGGATACATACATTGCACAGACAGACCCGCACACACACAGACGTCATGCTAAAAATAGTTTTTCCGTGTTTTAGAGGTCCCAAAACGTGTAGATCCGTCGACAACTCGAGTTGCGATTTTCGGCATGATTCCAATACTTTCTATATACATTAACATGTCGTGCAGGGAAAGTAAAAGGTATTTTATGCAAATTAGATGCACATGTATTGCAGACGTCATCTCGTCTATCTTAACAGAACTTTTTACTTTGATCCGCGTGTTAGGGAAAGAATTAGGAATGTTATTTTTATTTTGATGAATGTCTATCACCAAACAAGGAAAAATATATCTTGAAGGTACGAAATTCGAAATTTTGGATATGTGAATTCTGACGATGAATTGTAAAGTTATGAAATAGAATAGCGAGGTTATGAAAATGAACTCTAAAGTTATGTTTGTAAGAATTGGAACAATCAAATGAGTCTTACAAGAGTGTGAATTGTTATATACAGTGTATTCCAAAAAGATTGAAACACGCTTTAATCCTTTATCTGTTGGAGATAAGTGGGCAATGTAAGTTGCAAAAATGTTGAAAATAAGGTAGGACATAAGACTACGTTAATGAAATAGTGCTCCCATTAATTTTCAAAAGGTTACACTTTTTAAATTTTATACGACCCCCTTAGACAAATTTGGTCAATCAGAAAATATTTATTTTTAATGCAACAAGGTCATTAAAAAAAACTGCATTATGTGTATCTTTAAAATCAAATGCATTATGATAAAGGAAAAAATCTGACTTATGCCACTTTTCCGTGTCATGTGAAAGACTGTTTCATCAGTGAAAATAGGGATCATAAACAAATTGACGATGGAAATTGTTTAGATCAAAAATACGTTAATATGTGTCAAAATTTTTTATCACAAATGCATCTAAATAAAGCATTACACAGACAGAGATCATATAAAGCAGTGGTACTCACTACGCAGTTGGGTATCCTATGTATTATCATTCAGTTTTATCTTGTTTATGATGTGTTACTAATTTACATTTCTAATTTGATATGATCCCCATTCACAATGTTCAATTAATTATAACTCGCTCAATTTTAAAGATACAGATATGTGGGTTTTTTTAATGATCTTGTTGCATTAAAAATAAAATTTTTCTGATTGACCAAATTTGTCTAAGGGGGTCGTATAAAAATTTAAAAAGTAACTTTTTGAAAATTAATAGGAGGACTATTTCATTAACGTTGTCTTATTTCCTACCTTACTTTCAACATTTTTGCAATTTACAATATCTCCAATAGGTAAAGAATTAAAGGGCGTTTCAAACTTTTTGGGACACCCTGAATAAGTTCTTAGGAAAATCCTTAAGTACTTCAAAAAATTTGTAAAGAAAGGTCCAGGAGTGTGTACGTTACGTCAATCTATAACAAAGTGACCATGTCCTATTGCATAAATGTGATTGCAGTGCCCCTAGCGGAGAATTAAAATATTAGGATAACAAACTCGTCAACAGTGACACAGACTTAGAAAGCCCGTTATAAAGCACTAGAGCATTGCTTAATTAGTAGATATCGACATTAGGAATGTATAAAGCACGTATATGAAAGGAAATAAATATATGTCAAAAAGTTGTATCAACACGGTTTCTAACACGGTGACAATTGCAATCGTTATCGAAATAATCTGTAACATTCTTTCTGGAATTCAAATGTGCATTGTCCCTGACGGAGGGTATTTTACAAAGGATTAGACTTCTTAGTTCGTGTACGTGTTGCTTATTGTATCTTTCTTGAGTAGGACAACCATTATTTGATAGCCATATTCTGTCAAATAAATGCTTTCTGTAATAGTTTTATAGTCGATTCCTACTAATTAGAGAATGTTCAACAAAATATTAATTGGCTTATTTTGTCTATTTCGCTTTATTGTAAAGTTCGTTATTCTAACTTTTTTTAATTCTCCACTAGCGGCGCTGGAAGCAGTCCCCATTATTATAGAGCTTGGGCACGTGAAGTCAGACGGATAATTTTGCCCTTACATTTCCTAAACAAAATACTTGTATGCTTAGAAGTATGGAAAGTTTCATTATTTCTGCATTAAAAACGGCTATTTTAGAAATTTGCTACCGTTTAACCTACAATTTTAGTAGGATATATCTAAATTTATTTTCTGTGATGGATATTTTTAATTTACTGGAAGGTAAAATATTCACTTTCAAGAAAAACTATACACGATTTTTTTTTTAAGCAAATTTGTTTACCTTTCCCTTCTCACTCGCATATACACAGCAGAATTTTCTAGTTTGCATATCCAGAAAGCTAGCTAGTGACTTCCGTAAAAATGAGTAGTGGTGTACATTCACTTAAAATCACTTAAAGTGCACTTTAGCAAATGAAACCATTAAATATATATTGTTACTCAAGTATTCTAAAGAACTTGTTCTCAGCACAAAGATAAATTTTGATGTTTAATGGGTTTAGTTTCAATTTTTGTTTGCAATCATAGTCAGTTTACCATTACCTGCTATGGTAAGAATAATGCCCTTTTGCCCACATGGCATAATATATAATTATTTTCCTTATATACATAGTATAATGTATAAGGAAAGTATTGTGATGGGGTTGAAAATTCGAGTTTAAGTTTTCAATAGGAGAGCACGTTTCAAAAATTTCTGAGATCCCTGAGTACGAATCAAACTTTTATGAGATGATGTCTGTGTGTGTGTGTGTCAGTGAGTCTAAGGAGACGATATCTCACGAACGAATGAAGCGATTGGAACGAAATTTGGCACAAAAATTACACTCTGTGAACACTAGAAGCCTATTGCTTTTAAATGCCATTGAATGTGCAGAACCCTCTCAAAGTTTCGAGTAAAATTTTGAAAAAAAAAATCATAAAAAAATCGAATCCTTTAATAAAGTTACGCAAATAATCATTTCTTATGTAAATTTTCATTAGAAAACGATTGATATAAACTTTAGAACGCTAGTATAAACCATTCTCGAGATATTGCACATTTTTCAAATAAATTTATCAAAACATCACATAAAATAAAAAAATATGAAACAATTGTGAAATATGTTCACTTTTCATATATAATATTGTGCGATAAATGTTTTGACTTCATTCTCGCGGATTTAGCTCGTTCCATTGATGACAAAAGGTACTTTGGATAATAGTTTTGTGTTTGGACGCTAATAGTCAGTTCTCTACTATAAGAATAACCTATTTCTTCGTCCATAACGCTTGGCGAGATTTTAGCGACGAATTTGGCGAAAGATCGTCAATTTGGCGACTTTTTAAATGTCGCAAAAATTAACGAAAATGTTGCCAAGTGATAAAATGACACTAAATCAATGAAAATGGCGATTAATTGATGAAAATTCAATATCTTGGAAATAATACATATAAGAATTCACTATAAAAATAGCCTTTTTTCCGTCCGTATGTTCGCACGTTCAACTTTGTACCGCTTGGCGAAAAATTTGGCGAGTTATCGCCAACTTAGCGACTTTTTTAATGTCGTGAAATTGACGAACATGTCACAAAATTGATAAAAATGACGCCAAATCAATGAAATTGTGTTTTGAAAGGTGATAGTATTGTACTGATGTTTCGGTAGCTTTTGTCTATTAAGTTCAACCGTCCTCCTTGACGACAAATTTGGCGACTTTCTTATTGTCACCAAATTGATCGAAATATCGCCAAAATAATGAAAAAGTCGCCAAATCGATAATGAATGTCGGCAAATCAATAAAAATGTGGCTAAATTCAATAAATTGACACAAAATCAATGAAATTGTGTTTTGAAAGTTTAGTATTGTAATAATGTTTCAGTCGCGTTTGTCCATCGGTCCAAACGTCCCACTTGGCAGCAAATTTAGCGACTTCTTTAAAATATCACTAAATTTATCAAATTACGCCAAATTGATAAAAATATCGCCAAATCGATAAAAAGGTCGTCAAATTGATAAAAATTTACGCCAATCAATGAAATTAATTATGTTCTGAAATGGGATAGTATTATAATGATGTTTCAGTAGAGTTTGTCTGTCAGTCCAACCATCACACTTGGCGGCAAATTTGGCGATTTATTTTAAACGTCGCGAACTTTATCAAGATATCGCCAAATTAACGGAAATGTTGCTAAACCTATAAAAATGTCGCCAAATTGTTAAAAATAACACCAAATGAATGAAAATAATTGTGTTTTGAAATAGGATAGTAATGTAATGATGTTTCCGTAGCATTTGTTTGTCGAACTTGGCGAGTAATCCAGTGAAGTATCGTCAACTAAGCGATATTTCGCCTAAGATTAAAAAAAATATCGTTAAAATAGCAAAAATGGCTTTTAAGTTAATGAGAATGACGCCTAATTGATGAATGAATTATTAAAATATTTTTATATATGGATTATATGGCTTGTTGAGGATGCTATGAGTATTGATAATTGTTCGTATAGAGTTGCGCGAATTAGTTAAGTGGGTACTTCAAAATAGCTTTATATGTTGTCATCCGGAAAATCTTAAAATGTACAATTCAATGTTAAAAACACAGTATCGTAAATCTTATACATTATGTTTCACTGTAAAAACAGTAAATTCATTGCATTATATAAGGAAAGTCATGTGCTGACCACATCATATTTCTTTTACTGTAAAAGGAGTGAATTTATTGCATTATATAAGGAAAGTCATGTGTTGTCCCCATCATATTTTTTCTCTCGTGCCCATGCTCTATAGAAACCCGAAGTGTACACTTTTGGGCCTTTTTATATACTGGAGGGGACTTAAGAACTTTCCTAGAAACTCTTTACATAACGTTAAAATAAGAAAAGAAAATCTTTATATTAAAAAAAAGTACCTGACCTTGCCGCTGTTTGGCAAATTTCGGGTCCTTCAAAGTTTCCCTGTCCCGTATCGCAAACACTATAGTCTACGAAAATATAAAATTTAGAGCATTTATAGGGGGATGTTAGGGGAACACGCTGAAATAAACCGTGTTTCGATTTAAACTTTAGTCTAAGCGATATTCAATGCAAATTCAAAGGAAAAAGTATTTGAGTTGAGAGTTGTACCTACACAGGGGGATTTTTGCAAGACTGATTCCCATTTTAAAAATTTCGGTTAGGTTCATGAGGTATTCTTCTTGTTATGCACTTCTGTTGTGAAAATTTTTCTTCAGTATGGGCAAATATTTAATTAGTAGTGCTTATTGGGAGCACGAGGGCTGTCCTGTGTGCCGGCCTGCTTGAAAAGCTCGCGGAGCGAGATATAAGGGCTAGTGAGTGCCAGCAAACAAGGGATAGACTCCCAACTGTATAGTTGAACAAGAATAAGAGACAAGAGCGAGCAAGAGCAAGTGAACAAGAGGTGGACCCCTAACTCGCGAATCAAGTTACGGTGGTTGGTGAACAGGGGCGGGGCCCCGTAGTTATTTAAATACTCAGCTCTATATCCCTTTATACTTAAAAAATAAACAAAGCATAACTCGGGATTTGTATAAGTCCTAAATGTTTTTTGAACACTTTAGGTACGTTTCATATTTGAGGTAATTTAATCTGGCATACGGAATTGCTAAAAGTAAACTTTATTGTTAGTAAAGTCTACGATTAGCAATTAATTAGCAATGCCAAATAATCGCATTAATCGTGAACTTTACTATATTTATCTAAAACTGTTTATGATTTCCATATTTTCCCATTTATGTAAAAACTGTACTAATTTATTGAATCATTCACGTTCTGAAAGTTCAAAGTGTCACAACTTTTTATGCAGTTAACAAATGAAATTACAACAAATTTATGTATGTTTAAAAATATTTTAACCATATAAATTCAGATTTAAAATACTATACACATACAGAATAAGACATGTTATTTAAACATTCGAAGCGGTATAAATATTTGTGAGTGAAAAAATAAAATCCTGTATCTTTTATGTCAAAAGCAGTTACTCCCATTTCTAGAAAATTTGAAATTATTGCAAGGTTTCAAATAGAATTTCTTATCAAAGAAATCTTTCGTCGATATTTTCTCAAGGGAAAGCACCCATGAGAAATTCCCTAAAATAACAATTAAAGTATTTTCTTATCTAAGCTCTTTCGAATCCAACATCAATAGAAAACAAAGGAAATATTTCCACATCACAAATTTTTATTTCAAACAGAAAATAAAATCCATTAAACAAGTAACTGAATGCTTCAAAACATATCCGTAAAATTTAACAAAGTAAAAAAAGATAAATGAAACATTACATTTTATGAAATATTTCTATTGTAGTTATACAAGATCTGGGATATCTAAAGGAAACATTACTTTACAAACACATATTACTTTACAGACACAGAATTTAGAAACCACTATTTATATCAATATTTTAGAATAAATTTAAGGATTCATGTGCCATTCAGTTGTTGAAGATTGAAAATGGAACATAAATCACAACTGATGAATAGTGGTGTAAATTCAAGATGGTATATTTGCTTTAAAGCCTTTGAAAGAAACACTACAAACAATTAAAAAGAGCCACAATAAAGGAGATACAACAATCAGGAGAGAAACGTAAAGCTGGACATGGTCTATGAATACAACTACAAGCTAAACAACTTTTACTTTTTCACTACAATTGCTATTTATTCGAACATGGAGATAAACACAGAGAAAAGAAGACTACATTGACTACAACCACCAAGGGATAGTAAAGCAAAGCTGCTTTGGAGGACTATCAGAAGCAGAGAGAGATAGAGAGAGAGAAAAAAAGAGAAAGTATGTTACCCGTACGGGAGAACTTGTCTCCAAATTCTTCAGAATTTATTCTTTCAATTTCTTCTGCAGTGCTTCCTTCGAACGACGTTTCTCCTCTTACCAAATCCTTGTGTGTAGGTGGAGGTTCACCTGCAAGTAGGTCTATGCTTGTAGTCAGAATTCACAAAATTTCTTTTGCAATCCCTTAGTTTGATAACATCCACATCTCCACTCATTTGTTATCCAATTTTGAAAGTGTTTTCCATAAAACAAGATGAAGCAGCAAAATGGTTGAAATGTGTTCCCTCTCGGACATTCTTTGAAGTTGGAATTATTTTATTGCCGCTGTAATATCACATTGGTATCATGTGAGGGGGATTTTACTAACTAAGGATGAGATATCATTATACTTGTAAGAAGATATGCTTCTCGTAGGGAACTTTTAGGGAATCATTTACATTTTAGTTAAACACCACGAAAACTTAGCAGCACTAACTTTTTAATACCAATTAAGGAGAAGATTGGATCCGTCTCTTTCGGATTTAATTCCCATAATTATGTAGTAATTATTGGGTCATGTATGGGATACAAAGCTGCTATGTCTGAACTGATACATTTTGATATACAAGATGTTTTGCAATGAGAACATAAAATTAATCGTACAAGGGAAGTGCAATGTGAAAAATAATTAGCAAACGAAGAGAATGTAGCTATGATAGTTACAGCCCCATAAAAAAATAATTTTTTTATACGGCCCTCAATAAAAAAATATCAATTAGCAAAATTTTTGCCGCGTTTAATTAGTTCGAAAGAAATTTAAAAGATACCTTTTGATGAAAAATTCGCTGAGATATTATAATTATCGTTACTAGGTATTTTCTGTTCGATTTAAAGGGATCGGAAACAAAGAAATTATTCAAAATTGAATGGCAGCATGTTTCAATTGGCAGTTTTCTTGTTTTAAGTAGATGTCTGGGATGTATTTATTTTTTAGAAAAAATTAACTATTCACACTTGTAGTTTAGGAGAAATGGCATATTATTTATTGACATTGTTTTGATTGGGGGCCCGAATAAGACAATAAATTTCGAATTTTTATCAAATTGTCCAGGAGTTCAGCTTTCATAGCTAAATTCTTCTCCATTTGTTGATTATTTTTCATATTTCCCTTTCCTTCTACGATCAAACGTAATTTTTGTTTCATTCCATTCAGGCATTTTTCGTGTATGAAGTTGTTTTCTACCTATTGTTCCTTACAGACGGAGAAATGTTGTTACTGTTTTTTTTTTTAATTCTTTTTACATATTTTCAATCTGTTTGTGAGATTTAGACACAATTTAAGAGCGAATACAGATTAATCGATTTCATGAAAGTTCTATAAAAAATATAGAACTTATCAAGCGTTCGTTTTGCTTTGTATGCGTATGTAAATATTTTGTGCACTTTACACATTTATATCCCTATAAAGAACATTATAAATAAGTATATAAACGACTATTATACTGTTTGATACGTAAAGTGAAGTTCTATGTTTCCAAAGAACATTCCAGTTTGTTTCTTAGGCACATCCAGGAAAATAATTGGAAAATACTAAATAAATATTGCGCATAAGAATATTATGACGTACAGTTTAAAACAGTGCATAATTAAGCTATATATTCCTCTTCTCAACGATTGTTTTATTTTTACTTTATTCGGGACTAGAACGAATTACGTGGCACTGCTGGAGTTCTAAATAAGCGCCAGCTACTTAAATAATTTAGATACAGATAACACAACTCAATTTTCAAATCATCTGTTACTTTCCCTATATACATAATTTAATGTATAGAGAAATTATTGTAACAGGCCCGAAAGTACTAGTTCGGGTTTTCGTCTGGGAATGCACATTTTAAGTTTCCCTGAACTCGAATAAAGAGTTTTCGAGGTGATCTCTCTCTCTCTCTTTCTCTATGTGTGTGTGTGTGTGTGTATGTGTGTGTCTCTCAGTGTATGTGTCCCCGAGCTTGTGGATGCGATATCTTACGAACGAAATTTGGTACAAATTCTGTGAATACTAGAACTCTATTGATTTTAAACGCAATCGAATGGCCAGCAGACCCCGAGATTTTCGATTTCAATTTTGAAAAAAATCATTAAAAATCAGAATCACCAACATTGTTGCAAAAATGATCAATTCTTGTGCAATTTTTCATTAGAAAGCGAATGCCATAAATTTTATAACGCTATCATGTAATGTTCTTGAAATATTGCACATTTATCAAATACATTTATAAAAAATATTGCATAAAATTAAAAAGTAATAATTATCGTGAAATTTGTTAACATCATTCTCGTGTATCTAGTTTGTTCCATTCAAGAGAGAAAATACTTTATGTAACAGTTTTGTATTCTGGTGCCCAACAATTCGCCAATCCTTATTTATTTACATATAAGAAAAATACTTTTCTCCAACTATCTGTAATGCTTGGTGATCCATTCGGCTATTAATATGACTATTAATTTTTGAGAAATATCTCCAATTTGGCTATTTTTTATATAATGGTACAAAAATAGTCAAAATAGCAATAATGATGATAAATTAACGAAAAAAAAGTCAAATCGATGAATTAATTGGTAAAGTATTTTAATATAGTATATAGATTATATTGCTTATTGCAGATGCTATCAATATTGATAATTTTGAAGTTAGAATTGCGTGAAGTATAAGTCAATTGGGTACTCCCAAATAGTTTTACATGCTGTCCTCTGGAAAAGTGCTAAATGCATGATTCAACGTTATAAACATTGAACTGTGGATCTTATACATAATTTTATCGCTGTGAAAGAAGTAAATTCATTACATTATGTAAGAAAAGCCACACGCTGCCCTCATCAGAATTTTTTTGAACAAGAATTGTTCTCGTGATCATTTTTATCCATGCGAAACCATGCCAATTGTACAATGCAGGTGTAACATGTTCTAAACAAGAACTCGATTGCCGACAATTGGTGACGCAATGAAAATGCTTGAAGAATACTTGAAGTGATAAGCGCATATTAGTGTACAGAGCAGATATCAATGGGTAGGTATGAAATTTTATTTTCTTACAATTATCTACCAGAATTGTTTCATAATATAATTTAAAGGTTATATATAATCAGAAGAAAAATTATATATAGAGTTCTATATTGCGTTCGATAGACTCTTACTCGCATCACCTTAACAACAGAATAATGAAAAGATTATATATTCTCTGTGGAAAGTTTTATAAAGAGCACGTAGCTAGTGAAGTTTTTAGCCAATTTGCAAAATTCGAGAAGTTGACGATATTTTGTCAATTCTCCAAGGTATCGAGTCCTTTGCCAAGGTCAAGCAACTCAGGCCTTTAAATTACAATAATGTTTTTTTTTGGTACGCATTTGTAACAATATAATGCCAATTCCGTTATATACATCAGTTTCATCTCCGTCACATTTCTTTGTGTATTAAGATCTGTACTCACTCTACATTCAAATAAATGTGCACTTATTTTATATGCAATGTTTTGTATTTATTTAACACTCAATTAAATGTGCACTTATTTTACATGCAATGCTTTGTTGAGAAGTAATAAAATTAATTTGAATGAATAAAAATGAAGAATGCACAAGTTCTGTAGGAAAAATTATTTACTATATCAGATCCCAGACTCATAGATCTTGTATCAGTTATTTTCAGTGTGTATTTTATAAATAACGTACACACGCTCACATTCCCTGTTCAAATTCTTTAGCTATAGGTGACATATTTACTTGAAATATTTATTATGTAATAAAAGAAAAACACTCAACAATTCTATCTCTTTCCAGTAGTGTTCACAATAGATATAAGAACATTTATTTTGTCGAAATTTAACAGTCCTGAGAGGGGCGTTAAAAGGTTTTTATTTTGAAAACAAGATTGGAGTTTGTTCTAAAGATTGCATTAAATCGCATATATCTTTAAACGTGTTAAATGTGAACACATTTCAATAACACTTAGATAAAATTTATTTCTATTTCTTTCTCAAATGTTAGGTATAAAGAACATTTTTCAGAGTTAAACTTTTGTACTATAATAATCTTGAAGATTATTTATTCGGCTTACTTAACGTTTTCAGTCAGTATTTCGATTGTTGCATTTTATCAATATTTATATTTCTCATGCACATTTCCTAAAATTATACTCCGATAAACGTGTTTAAATTATTTATCGTTGGTAAATTGTAATATCTGCATAAGCCTTCATGTTATAATATTTATAATGCAGTACGATTGGCATTACAGAAAAAATATAGAAAACTATTGCTAAATTATTATAGTGCAATCATGCAAACACAAGGCATGTGATGCCATTAATCCAAGGCTGTGTAAAATCTATGCACACTTACGTGTATAAAAAGATTTATCTTTTCATTTACTTTCAGTTAAACCAGGTCTTATGGTTAATTACGGTTGATAAGAAATCCGTAAACATCAATATCAAAAAATGTTTAGATTTCAAATGACTTCTGGAAAATTAGTTCTTATCAGTTATTTACTTCTACCATTGACAAAAGCGAACTCTTTTGAATTTGAGTTTTACAAAACTAAAAAAAAGTAAAAAAGAAAAAAAACCTAGAGGATAGAGTGCCCCCCCCCCCCACCACACGAAAAATATTTTTTGGTATTTAAGAACTTCATCAAATTAGTTATGGTAACACCCGACTTGTAATTAAATCGCAATCACAATACTTTTCTCAGCCTACGTCGGTTAAAGTAAAAAGTTGGCTTAATCCACAGCTAAAAGTACATCTATCAAGAAGAGTGGTACAAGTCACGGTACTTTCTTCTAACTCAGCGCTGGATAAAATAACATATAATAAATGAAAAATAGGTATGTAATAAAATTACATATGATAAAACAAATAGTGTCGTCAATTTGTTTTATTCAATACTCGAGTTCACGAAAGGATGAAAAAAAAAGGCAAAAGTAATCTAGTTATATTACGAAATTTGCGAAAAAATATAATAACAAATTTTTTAAAGTAAAATATAAAATAATTATGTATAGAATAAATGCGTATTATGACAGATTTTTACACACATCCAGATTTATTATAATACATCAATACATACGCATGTATGTATTATCTTAAAATTATAACGGACTTTCATTTAATTTGTAATTTATTTCTTTATCTTATGCTTCTATGTTTTTTCGAATTTTAGATTATTCGATACCTCAACATTACCATTTAGGTCGGACACTCGATACTCTGTGTAAAAATAAAATAAAACAAAATATGAAAAATAAAAAGTAACTGAGCTTTTTGATATTTTCTTTTTTATCAATCTAGAATGTCATTTACCCGATTTTCTCAAGTTCGTTTTCCATTTTACTGGGATACAATTCTATAAAAAAATTTGAAATAATGAAGATTGTTTAAATATTTTCAATTGTAGACTGGTGCTTTAAAGTCAAATTTTTAACCGATTGCAAAATTTTTAACTCGAATTAGACTAACTTTTGATATTGAAATATGTTTTGATATGTTTGAATATGCTATAATAAAACAAATTAAAATGAATTTTGTCTTGACATTAAAAATGAGCTTCAAGATTTGAACTTATAGTTCACAGAATTAGGGTCATAATGCAGCCCAATCAGATTATTAGAACTTATAGTTAATGACTGATGCCCAAGGTGGGTTTAGATGAAGCGTCAGAGGGAGTTAATATCAAGCGCAAATTATTCATCGCATCTGCGTTCAACTTGGCTGTGCGAATCACTGGGGATAAATCTTTATTAATATAGTTTAAACAATATTACTTCACGTGTATTTTATGAGGGAGATTTGAATGTCAGAGTTAATAGATATTAAGCACTGAAGTTGTTGATCTAGCAGTGCTGCTTTTGAGATAATAATTAGACCGTTAATTTCACAGTTATATTTTAGAGATAACTATGCCATTCAGCCAGCTGTGTTCGAGTTGAGATTATGGCAATCTTAGTCCTTGCTGGGGCCTCTGATCGAAAATAAATTCTACCCCCCCTAAACTTTTATATTATAACTGAGGTAAATTGAGAATAGAAGATGGGACTTCAGAACTTTGCGAGCCCTCGGCATTTGCCTGTTTTGCCTATGGTCAAAACTGCCCTGGCTGAGGTAGCAAAGTGACCATTGGGCAGATATGTTGACGTTAGACTAAAAATGCTGGCATCAGACTAAAATGCATCAGACTGGTTTTGTATTATCGAAGCGGGTATTGGACTAACAATGCTGGTATTGGAATAGCACTGCTGGCGTTGGAGTGTCAAGGCTGGTGTTGGAATAGCAATACTTGGGTGAACTACTGAATGCTTTTCTTGTTCTAGAAAGTGAACCAAAGCGATGATACCATTTTATCTTTAAAAACGCCTTTGAGCAAGCAAATGACACTATTGATCTATTAAAACTGTCATATATTTACCAAATCTGCCATTAGTCCATGGAAACCCTTTTTTCAGTCAGAAAAGCTGTCATTCGTTTAGAAAAGCAATCATGGAGCCATGGATGATTCCATTGAACTAATAATATATCGTTGAGGTATCAATTCTGTCATTGATTTAGCAATTCTACTATTAAATTGGCAATGTTGCCATTGAACTGTTGATATTGCATAACTAAGTGAGAGAGAGATGATTCTTAAAATTTAAATATCATTACCATCAAAATTTCTATCTAATATTTCATTCAGATCACAAATGGCTTGAGAGATTTACTGCTCTGAGTAATCTAGTTATTTTTTAAAGCATAAAAATGTAGGCATCTTTCTGAGTTTAACAGCAAGATTTGAAACCTCAAAACTAAATAATTAAAACATTTGTTAACTCGTTTTAATGGATTAGTTCTATTTGAAGCAAAAAACGTCGTTTCAGTAGATCTAGATTGCACTAATTTTTTTCAAAAGAAAAAAAATATCTCAGAGTAAAAATGACTAGAAATTAAGGAACATTCATTTTATTTTGTACGGAACTTTCATATTCAAATAGTTTAAATGTTATGTTATCAGTTTGCAGAGTAACTAAATTCGTTAATTTTCTTCTTATGCAATTAAACTAGTGCCTACAGAATAGCTTTACTAAGTTTTACCCAACCTAACTTGCTCCAGGTAAATTTTATGACTCTCTTAAGCTATAAAATCTTGGAAATGAATTAAAATGTATACGTATATTGCTGCATTGTGAAATTGTCTTTTCCGATTTTTTTAATTTGGGATAATTTGGAAGCGGCCCGTCCCGCCAAGTCGTCATGCCTCAATTAGTAGCTGGCATTTATATATTATACTTAATGTGACACACATCAATTTTCAAGGCCAACGACCGTACCGTGCTGAAAACACCGGTTCTCGTTAGATCACCGAAGTCAGGCAGCATCGGGCGCGGTTAGTACTTGGGTGGGTGACCACCTGGGAACACCGCGTGTTGTTGGCTCTTTTCGGGCGCGGCAGCCCAGTGGTTAGCGCGCGATTCTCGCCGCTGCCAGAACTGCCGCCGTGTTCATGCGGAGTACGATCACGTTAAACATGTGGGTCCGTAAGTCCTTCCGAGAGGTTGGTGGTAGGGGAAGGAGGGTACGGTCCCTGTGGATGCCTCCCCCACTGGGTTCCGGTCTAAATTGGGTGGCACTTCCCGGCCGTCCAAACAGTTACCTTACACCTTTCTGGTAGGTCGGACGGTCTGGGTCTCAACAACAACAACACATCAATTTTCAGGAGTCAGTAACTCGTAAGAGTAATTTCAGGAGTCAGTAACTCATCCTGTAGGTTGAGCGCCTACGGGAAATCTAAAGACATGATTCTTTTTTTTTTCTCTGTGATACGCTCCCAAAGATGAGAAGAACAAAATAAAAATTACAATTGGGGTGGTAGCACTACCAGAAAAAAAAATTAAAATGGCACTTTTACGCTTATCGTTAGTCTTTTTTTTTCAATGTTGACGGGCGTTACAACGTTAACTACTGAACCGATTTTAATGAATGTTGGCTCTTCTTGCGTATTCTCGTAGGAGGTACATATTTTTCTCTTGAAACTTAAAAATAAATTTGATTTAGAATTTCAAAAATGAAAAAAAACCCTATGAATAAATGGTGCTTGGTGGTAAAGTACAATTTGCAAAGCCCTTTACATCATTATTACATTATCATGTTGATAAATATTTATACAATAAGTATTGAAATCGTATGAAAACACTTCAGGGAAAAAATCTCTACTCCAAATAAAAAAATAAATAAAATAATCCTTAAAAAATTTTAATTTCCTTTCAAAGTAATCAATTATTTTAATTGACTGCGACTGAAATGCGCTACGTGTGATTTCGAGTAGGGTTAGGACCCTTCCGCAGGGTATTCTAGAACTGAAAGTACAGATGAGATCCTTGGCGCAAACCATTTTGAGACTTGATACAATTTTTCGAAGGAGAAGAGTATTTATTTCCATGCTATGCGATAGAGAAAATGGGGGGAAGGGTTCGAAAAGTTTTTCCCACACTCTCAAGAAAGCCCCCTTTGATAACCCAAAGAGCTGAACCTTTGCACACTCAATAGTATCGATCATGGGACTTAACTTACGAAGTTGGGCTTACGCCCCCCCGGGGGGGGGGGGAACGGATTGCAATTCCACCTCGGCGAAATCCGATCGCAATTCCCCTCGGAATTCTGTAGGTTCGGCGATTTTTTTTTTTCGGTATGTCTTACCAGATACTTCAAAAAGGCTCTACCGTTAACCTAGACTGTTGAATCTTTGCATACATGGTATCAACCATAGGGCAACGGAGCTTGATTTTAAATCACCACCTTAGGGAGAGGAGAAAATAGAAATTTTTTTTAAAAGTCTTTCCAGGTTTCTCAGAAGTTAGCCGTTGAGCTAGAAAGCAAGATATTTGCAAATCATGAGACAGAACGTAAAGAAACCGGATTTTCAATTAAGATAGCTATTGTCAACACTGAGCGACGTGCATTGTTAAACAAAATAAAACTGTAGAGTGATAGATTCCCTGTCTTTGACAGGCTTAAATACTAGTAATACTAGTAACAAATGTGTTACGATATTGAAGAGCAATAGTTATTTTACTTGCAATGCTTTTTATTTAAAAGTTAATGGCGTCATATCAAGACGTTACTATATTTCAACCTCGAGGCATTACATGGATGATTTTGAGGAAAAACGAAAAAATAATCATACACAAATTAACCCTTTAAGCGTGTCATTTATTTCCTTTCGCCCGCACTGCAGTGGGGAGTTTTTTTTTCTCCCATACCCTTTTCCCCATTGATTGCGCTTTGAATGAGAAGGTGTTTTGCTGAAATAAGTATTAAGCAAATAAACATGTACAATAACAGATACGTAAATGAAAAAACATACAATTCCAATTTTTAATAGTTTTCTTGGTGTGATAAATTTTAAAACATGGAGTATAACAAAGAGCAACTTCGCAGTCTGGACACCATGTCCTGGTTTCTTTCCTAAGCTTCTTGTCAGTTTTATTGGATGCATAACATACAACACATCGGCTAGTTGGCTCCCTTTTGCAGGGTGTACGATAACTTACGTTTTGCTGAAATAAGATTGAAAGTATTTGAGGCCGCTATTGCTTTGGATGTGAAATCCCCAAAAAACTGCTTTTATTTCACTCACGTTTACGAAATAATGCCTCTGATAAAATTTATTTTGTAGGATTACTACAGCCATCTAGTGTAAAAGATTGTAAACACAGTTAATATCTCATAAAAAAATCATATGACGTGTTATTTCCGTCAAACACACAGGAATCTAGGCTTTAAAAGTGCATGACGAGTCTACCTCGTCAAACCCGCTTAGCGGTAGTGTAATGCGTGACGAGTTGAACTCGTCATCAACGCTTAAAGGGTTAAATAGACTAGATATTATCAAATGAGTAAATAATCAGGAAGTGTGTGTTATCTATT
This sequence comes from Amaurobius ferox, assembly GCA_951213105.1. Lineage (NCBI taxonomy): Eukaryota > Metazoa > Arthropoda > Arachnida > Araneae > Amaurobiidae > Amaurobius > Amaurobius ferox. Next base: position 92,006,042 of record OX578142.1, on the reverse strand, counting down.
TTATGCATTCTGAAGGAAACGTCGTGTGCTGGATACATCACTTTATTACTAACTCGTGCGAACTACTCGGGGTTGCCCGGGTCTTAGATAAACGCCTGCTACATAAATAATATAGATAACAGCTATCAGTTTCCAAATCGTCTGTTTTGAACTAAGATCATTCTCGCGACACAAATAAAGGAACATACTTAAATTTTTTAACCCCGATAAAAATGTTGTTTTCCCTGCAAATTGTCATACAATTTAAGCCAAATGTCAGCACAATACTCGTAATAATAATATAATACCAAATTTAAATATTACAATTCGTCATTAGAAAATCCATAAATTAAATGCATGTAGGGTGTGCTCGTCTGTTTTTTTGTCGAGATGAAACGTCTGCGATCTAACTAAAGCATCACCTTTCGAATGATCGTCTACGAAGGCAAAGAAAAGCAGATTTAATTTGCCAAAATGGCGAAAAATGTGATTTTCGACTTTAATAATTAAATTACTTTTAAACCAACTCGAATTAAAAAAAAATCTCACCAAGCCGCATTTTCCGGGGACCTGCAGTACCTCTATACCGAATTTCGCCGCTGTCTGAAGCTTCAATTTTCCGCTACAGACGACACAGACGTACAGACATACACACAGACATCTTCTTTTATTATGTAAGATTGTAGACATACACAGCGTTGTTCGGAGAAATTCTGAAATAAAACAAGCGCAGTACAAAATGTGAAATATTGTTGCCAAAATTCTGTTCCCAATTAGTCAAAAAAGTATGCTCATTGAGTGAGTCGTATTCGTGTTATAATCGGACATTACAGGAAAATAAAACTTGTATGTAAATTACCGTTATTCTGCGGGTGCAGAGGGGTAGCTGTAGGGTAGAGGGTGGATAGATAGAGGGTATATGTGTAGAGTGATAACATTAGGATCTGATAAAATTAATCTCTGAATCGAATCTCATTGTTTGAAAAAAATTCATCGATATAGATGAGTGTTTTAAGAGATATTTAGCTCAGAAACGTATATTAAAGCGATATAAAATAGGACAAACTTGCTTTATATTAAGCTTAAAATCAGGTGTGTAAATTGCGTTAATCATTTGTTTGTTCTTGAGATTTAAGCTGTTATGACAGACAACAGACATAGGTTTTAATTCTCGTTATTCCACATTTCGTTGCATGTTATTAATAGGTTGTATTATTGTAGTTATTCATTGCATACAAAAGATACAAAGTACTCTATAGACATAGCCTCATTACATGGTGAGTTCAGGGATGCTTGAAACTCGCTCTTTCGTCTAAAACTCAAATTTTTAACACCGGCACAATACTTTCCCTATACACTAGAAGTGGCAAATAGTGATGTAAAGTTTTTAGCATTGCCCAAATAAAAGAAAGGTAACGTAAAACAGAAACACGTTGAAATGTGAAATTCAGAAAACATAATGTGAAAAACCATAGAAGAAGTATTATATCCGTGACAATATATCCGTACAATGGCTGTTTTCAAGAGTCAACCCTGACTCGGAAATACTAATTGGAGCTGTGTTTCTGTCTGCATATTGTAAATATTATTACATAAATTATACAGATGATTCGAGGCAGATAAGAAATTATAAAAGATGGATTAAAAAATTGATATTGATTAAAATACACGAAATGCAAGATTAATGCAAGAGAATGAATATAAACTTGAACACGAAAATATAAAAACAGTAAAATGATGAAATTTACCAGTTTCACGAAATCACATGCTACTTGCATGTAAACCTCCAATACTCTAGAGACGCTATATGATCTAACAAAAGATTTGGGGATAGGTAAAGGAGGCAACACGGAGTTAAGAAATATTTTGAAGCATCAAATAGTAAAATGGAAAATGTGTTGCATAAATTGTAGCAAAAAATGAAGAAAAGTGGGTATCAATAATAAATAAATTAAAAAATTGTCAAAACATGTAAATGTGGAATATAAATAAAAGAAATGACTTGAAAGTTACTAACTGGCAGAATATTCTTCCAGTTATGAGACTGAGGTAGCTATGAGTTTTTAACAATTTAGAACATAGTTGAAATTATGACTTTGTTCATTCTGTCTGTCTGTCTGTCCGTCCGTTAGCATGATAACTGCCGTAAAAATGACTTTATCAAAATGAGATTTTACTATGTTATTCAGAAGGTCTGTGGGACCCTATGGGAATATAAATGAATGATATCACCCATTTAGTTTTGGATTGAACCTGGGTTGAAAAAATGAAGAACCCTATGAGACCTAATTTTTCAAACATTTTTTAAGAGGATTTAAAATGCACAAATTGCTTCGAAAATTTAAGGAAATATTCAAATTATCCCATGAAATATATAAAAAAAATTCAGCAAATTATATTCAGTAGTTTTTTAAATAAAGATTAAAATAATAATTACATCCTTTATATGAAGAGATCACGTGATCATTATACGAAGATATCACGTGACCCACTTCAAAATAAAATATGGCATCCATCTTGTGCCAAAATCGTGATTTTTAAAGTTATCTTTAATTCACATTTAGTGTTGTATCCGTCCTAAAACCGCTTTATTTTTGCTTAAATTTTGTGCATCTACATCCTGAAATAACGCAATTACAATATAGTTGAGTTTAAATGATCATCCAACTTTGATTGTTTCTACAACGAGGCCTACTTTTCACTTATGGAGGATATAAATACCGAAAGATGTAGAATGAGTTGTATAAGAATTGCTGCATTTCTTTAACGCAAAATTATTTAGCCCATGGAGTCTGCAATATAGCTGATACGAATGAAACAATCATTGATTTTACAGAGACGCAAAAGATTTTTTGATGAAGTTTTGAGCATAGAGTTGAATTACTTTTACCTCCATGATTTTAAGTTTTAAATAAAATTAATTATTATAGTATTGTGATGAATGAAATAAATATAAGAATGTTTATGAATGAAATGATGCTTTTATTTAAAGAGCCAGCCGATTTATATTTCGATGACGTCATTTGAAAAAGTTCATTTGTTTTCGATGAAGTTTTCAAATGTAATAAACTATTGTAATATTATGATTATTTCAAAAATATTACCGAGGAATGTATCGCATTTTAGAGATGTTTAAGCCAGGCAATTTATATGTAAATGACGTCATTTGAATGAGGTTTATTTTTTTCGATGAAGGTTTAAGTTTTCAAATATAATAAATTAATGTAGTATTTTGATAATTTTAAAAATATTACCGAGGAATGTATCGCATTTTAGAGATATTTAAATAAAATTCCATTGAAGTTGGAAAGTGTTTCATAATCAATGCTTTATGCGTGATTGATCTTTCTTGTTTTTTAAAATTTAATTTTAAAAATTGTTTTTATAAAGGAAATAATTAAATGTAATGGGTATTGGTTTCTTACTGTGGTTTTGATTAAATCTTGAAAATGTTATCTAAAAAAACAAGGAGAGCTTAATTTTTTAATTCCTATTAATTCATTATTAATAATATTTTTAAATACCGATATAGAAAGGCTTGACAAAAAATTTTGAAGTTTGTTTACATTAAAAGTGTATGAATCTGTTTTGCCATATATTTTAAATACTAGATTATCTGCTTTTAGAAGTTATGTATATATATATAACTTCTAAAACATTCTCTCTCTCTCTCTCTCTCTCTCTCTATATATATATATATATATATATATATATCACAGAGGGTGTTCACATATTTCTGTAACGATTTTGACTTTCTCCATCAATTAAATTTAAATTAAAAAGAAAACCTGACTGGCATCAAGTCGGAGTAGGGTTTAATTATCGTCTGCATCATTAAAAATATTATTTGCTTTAAAATGTCGCTAGAAAATGAAAAATGGATCGAAGGCAATAGTTTTGCGCTTTCTGAAGAGAAATATTCTTTCTAAATTATAATACTCTTATTCAACTATTAAAAAAAGATGTAGAAAGCATGGTTTTAATATTTCTACACGTAAATTAAGTGACATAATTAATAAGAAAGGAAAAAAACGCCAAAGTTTATATTTGACTGGGAAAAAGGCAAACATGCATACCCAATAAAAGTTGATTCAGAGTAAACAAGGAAAGTTTTGCTAAAGGTTTTAACTCGGTCAAAATTAACTCGGATTACTATCAGAAATATGTTTTAACACTTGTTTTCGAAAAATACGTTCCATCACTTTACCCAAACAATCTTCAGTGTGTTAAGTTCCATCAGGATAAGGCTACCAGCCATACCTCTAAATCTACTGCTATATTTTTTGAGAAAATGAGAAATGAAACCGGAATTGAGGCTATTCCACTTAAATGCATCCCACCCAAGTCTCCCATGGATTACTGTGCATTTGGACTTTTAAAACAAGCTCTTTATAAGCGGCATCCTGAAACATTGGATGGAGTCTGGAAGATTGTGAAGGAGTGGAATAAAATCAACCTTGATATTTTAAGAAAAGCTCTTTTATTTTGGAAATCAAGATGTAATATGATAGTTCAACAAAAGAGCTATCAGATTGAACATATTAGAAAATAAAATTCTTATCTTTGTTTATATATATATATTTTTAAAAATGGTTACAAAAATGTGTGAACAACACCCTCTCTCTCTCTCTCTTACTTTATATATATATATATATCTTAGACATATATGATAAATTACAAGGTTGCGTAAAAAAAGGTACAGAATTTTATGAAATTGATTAAAATTTTCAAGGGAATTAACTTTTAAGAAAAACAAAATTTAAATTTTTATACGGCCCGCGTACAAAAACATTTCCAATGAATAAAATGTGCTACATACATTAATAAGGTGATGTACAAAATTTCAGCATTTTATCATAAAAAGTCACAGAGATTTGAAAAGACAAAAATGCTGACTTAAACCACTTTTCGATACATCGACATGGGTTCTCAGAGGGGGAAAAATCATATCGGCAGAATGTCTTTCAGAGGTCATACATAAATTACGAAAGAAACAATGATTACATAAATAAATAATAATTTTGCTATTTATTGGTACAAAAGTATCTACACCGTGTAGAAATAATAACTTTACACAAATATTACAAAGCATGTTCAAAATGTTTTCCATCCGTACCAAAGATCCATTAAAGATAAGAGGCAGATATTATTTGCCTATGATGCATTTCTGCGTTGCGCCATTTGCACTCCTGCTGTAAACATTTACATTTTAATTTGTGATTAATCCCTCATCAACTTTGTTTAAATATATCTCTGGGACTTTTTATGGTAAAATGCTGAAATTTTGTACATCACCTTATTAATGTATGGGGCGCATTTTACTCATTAGAAATGTTTTTGTACGGGGGTAGTATAAAAATTTAAATTTTGTATTTCTTCAAATTTAATCCCCTGAAAATTTTTATCGATTTCATAAAATGCTGTACCTTTTTTACACAACTTTGCAATTTATTATATATGTCTAAGATCAATATTTAAGGAATAAAAGTCGAGGTCAATGTTTTTGGGACACGCTGTATATATATATATATATATATATATATATATATATATAACAGTAGTCCCGTTATTTATTGCTTTATAATAGGACATGTTCAGAATTTTCTCAGGTATAATATTTTTATATTCCTATTTTATTTTTTTTGAATAGCTACTTAGACCTGAAGACGAATCTATTCAAAATGAAATCCTTTTTAAGCATAGAACTTTTCCACCTGTTTGGCTTTTATGCTTGGTTTTTCTCTGTTTTTCGATATTCGAAATCTTACCATTGATATATGTGGATTATTTTTAGCTTGATGACTGGATATATGCATTTTGTTCTCCTCTTTATTGATGAATATCTAGTTTTTTTATATCTTTTTACGTAGTTATCTTATATTTTAAGTTATGGTTATATGAGGTACAACTAAAAAATCACACAAACACACACTCATATATATATATATATTTAAAATTTAAATTTGTTAAGTTTTTGTTATTTATAACAAATACGGTGATTAGAAGTTTTATAAACTTTTCAAATTTGTTCAAGTACTGTTCTTAATAAAACAAGGTCCCAATCAGTTTCTCTGAAGTTGGACTATATTTAGCCTCAGGATCCGTTCTTGCCAGTATCAAGGTTAGTGGTGCACTGTTGCTATCGTAACGTAAAGGGAGAGGAAGAGCGATCGAGAGAAAAATTACATCCGTTCTTAGAAGTGTGTAATGGAGATTCCAACGTTTATTAAAAGAATAAGAATCTGAAAAATTGTCTCCACCGATTTTATTCCCCTTCTATCTTTGGAATTCAGACCTGTAAGTTATTTTCTCTTGAACTTGTCTTTATTACTATTTTCAGGGAGGCACTTCGGGGTTTGAGAGTTCGCCTAGTGGAATAGTTTTTAGAATCTTGCAATAACAAGAATTAACAATTCAAAGTAAATGGAAGCAAAAATTTTGCCAGATTACTGTTTTTGAAAAACTTTTGCCTTGGAAACATTTATTTCTCAAGATTGGCTGTAGAGAGAGCTTAGATGATAAATGATATAGATTCAGGATCAAATTCTGGAGTAGGTAGGGTAGTTCAATTAAAATTTTCTCTTCCGGGTTTTTCTCCTCTTCCGCTTCTAAAATTTTCTTTGAAACATCTAACTCTTAGGAATGGTTATAGATAGAGTTTAGATAATGACCGATACTGATACAACACAACATTTTGGAAGTGACAAAAAGGCTCACTAAGGATTTACACTTCCTATTTTAGCGATGCCATTTTCCGATTCAAAAATTTGCATTTTCATTGAAATACCTATTTTTCGGAATCTGCTAGAGATATAGCGTAGGTGATGACTAATATGGATTCAGCATCAAATTCTAGAGGTAAATGGGAGTTTACTAAGGATTTTCACTTCCTAAGATTTGACAGAGTCTGGCCTTAACTCCTTTCGATACTACTTAATTTTCGTTTGGGGATTGAAGTCTAAAATTTCCCCCTATAATGTACCCTATTAAAATTAAAATACCATAAGGGACAAATGTCTGCTTTGCTGGTCCTTTGCAAAATATCTGCTTTCGAGTATTTTCTATTTGGAAAATCACGTGCTGGAATAAATTGATTTTGAAGCTAAAAATGATTTTCACTAATTTTTGGTTTTAATGTTCGTAACATTGAAGTTAATTTGAATAAAGACCCCCCGCTCCCCCCTCAACGAGATGAATCGTTCAGTGATCGAAAGTACCACTTTGCTAAATTTCATCGCTGTTCGAAGCTTTGAAATTCGCTATAGATAACAACACATACGAAGTCATGCAGACATCTATCCTATTATATTATGTAAGATGAATTTTTCCATTTCAAATCGAAAATATAAATCAGATAATAAACGGCACATGTTGTCTTAAAAATGATTAAATTCGCCTTTAAATAAATAATGCCACATAAAATATGTATTTCTAACATTTTTATACTTAACTAGTACCATATCCGTTCTTCGTACGGAGTATATAATATAAATAAACTTAAAATTCACAATCATGTGCAAATTCCTGTAGCATACGAAATGATATAATTAGTATTCTGTTAAAATATTTAATACAATGCTTCTAAAGAGAATCTCTGTTCCCGCTATACAAAATTATCTTCACGGGCAGATCTGAAGAAAAAAACATCCTGGCCCCTTTTGTAAGCAAATTTACAACAAGAAAGATCAATCATGCTTAAAGCATTGATTATGAAACACTTTCCAACTTCAATGCAATTTTATTCAAGAAAGTCGAAAATGCAATACATTCCTCGGTAATATTTTAAAACTTATCACAATACTACATTGATTTATTATATTTGAAAACTTAAACCTTCATTGAAAAAAATGAACTTCATTCAAATGACGGCATTGAAATATAAATTGCGTGGTTTAAATATCTCTAACATGCAATACATTCCACGGTAATATTTTTAAATCTATCATAATACTACGATAATTTATTATATTTGAAAACTTCATCGAAAACAACTGAAAATAATTCAAATGACGTCATAGAAAAAATAACACGCCTGGATCTCTCTATAAAAGCAGGATTTCATTCATAACTTTCCCCATTTCATTCATCACAATACTATAATAATTTATTTTATTTAAAAATTAAGACCATGGAGCTACAATTCATAAACTCTATGTTTAAAACTTCATCGACAAAAATCGTCCTTCTGTTTATAAAATCAATTAATATTTCATTCATATCAGCCATGCAGACTCCATGGACTGAATTATTTTGTGTTAAAGAAATACAGTAATTCTAATACAACTCATTCTACATATTTTGCTGTTTACATTTTACATAGGTGAAAAATAGGCTTAGTTGTAGAAATAATCAAATTTGAATGAGAATTTAAACTCAAATATATGGTCATTGTGTTGTTTTAGTATGTAGATGCACAGAATTTAAGCAGAAATAAAGTAGTTTTAGGATGGATACAACACTCAATATGAATTAAAAAGAACTTTAAAAAATCACGAATTTGAAACAAGATGGATGCCATATATCATTTTGAAGTGGGTCATGTGATCGTTTCATATCATGGTCACGTGATCGTTTCATATAAGATGTGTAATTATTATTTTAATTTTTATTTAAAAAACTACTGAATATATTTAGCTGAATTTTTTTTTATATATTTTATGGACCAATTTGACTATTACCTAAAATTTTCGAAGCAATTTGTGAATTTTAAATCCGCTTAAAAAATGTTAGAAAAATTAGGTCCCATAGGGCTCAATGTATTTCATTTTTTCAACCCGGGTTCAATCCAAAACTAATTGTGTGATATTATTCATTTATATTCCCATAGGTCCTACAGACCGTCTGAACAACATACTAAAATTTCATTTTGATTAAGTCATTTTTACGGCAGTTATCGTGCTAACGGACAGACAGACAGACAGACAGACAGACAGACAGACAGAATGAACAAAGTCATAAACACTTTTCAACTTTGTTGTAAAGTGTTAAAAAAAAGGAATTGAATCAATATATGCAAAATGAAAGCATTAAAATTGTATGGGACCCGTACTACTTACATACGCGAATATTAGAAGATATAACCTGTATTAGTACATTACGTGTATAAATTGAAAATATCAATAAATCCGTAATTGACTCCAATATATGCCAGAATGAAAGCACTAAAATTATATGGGAATATATGTATATATATATCCTCGTACTACCTATATTGTCGCAGATTAGAATATATGCTAGTGTGTTAGTAGAAGATTACCCGTATTACAATATGAGTCTCAAAAATCTTTGCCAAAATAAAACAGATGACGTAATAAATTGAAAATATCAATAATCCCTGTAATCTTTATACCAGAAGGTCGTAATTGATTCCAATATATGCCAATATATATCAAAATATATGCTCATATACCCGTACTACTTATATTCTCGTAGATTAGAAGATATACCCGTGCATTTGTAGAAGATTACTCGTGCAACGTGCAATATATGAGTTTAAACAATTTTTGTCATAATAAAACAATGGCATAATAACTCGAAAATATCAATAATCCCTGAATCAATTATCCCCGAAAATATCAATAATAATGTGTAACCTGAAGACCGTAATTGATGTTATCCATTCAAAAATGCAATATCAATGAAATTTATTTTATATACATATCTTTATTATTCAAGTCGGAAAAGATTTAATAAAAATCGTATGCCGCATAACACATTGGATTTACATCCTTTGCTAAACGACATGACATCATTTGCTTCCAATAAATTGATAAAAATCATATCGTTTGAATAATGAGATCTCCATGGAAGGTTTGGCGACATTTTCGTCAATTTAGCGATAATTTAAAGTATCGCCAAATTTATCGCCAAGTGGGACTGTAGAACTGATAGTCCCATTTTGCGAGAAATTGACGAAACATCATCACAATACTATCCCCGCAATACTATACTACTAACAAAACACAATTAATTTCATTTATTAAGCTTAATTTTTTCAATTTCATGATATTTTTATGGATTTACAAATATTTTTATCAATTTGGTGATATTTAAAAAATTCGCTAAATGTGTTACTAAGTAGGATGGAAGGACTGACCGACAAATGCTACCGAAATATCATTTAAGTACTCTCTTCTAAAAAAACAAATTTAATTTCTTTGATTTGCGTCATTTTTATCAATTTGGAGACATTTCCTCTAATTTGGTAAAGTTTAAGGGAAATTACCAAGTTAGCTATATTCCGCCAAATGCGTAGCTCTGAATTTGCAGATCTGAAGAATAAAACATCCTGATCCCGTTTGTATATACTAAATGAAAACACTAAAATTGTATTTGAAGATATACCAGTTCTACTCTTTCTCTGTTTCAACAATCGAATAAATGAATTTATTGGATAAACATAATAAATGATTTTACTAGCTAAACACAATATATAAGCTTAAAAACTCTTTGCCAAAATAAATGAAAGTGATGTATGTAGTCCGCAATTAATATAATTAAAAGAAAAATCAAGCCGTTCACTTATAAAATATATTTTTATATCCATTTATATATTAATCAAATCGAAAAAATAATAATTAAAATTAATAGACAGATTTAAAGTAATTGCTTTTATGAGCTACAAGATATAAGATAGAATCTACCTCATAAACTGTGAAATTAAATAACCATTTTGATTTCTCTATACTTTTTATTGCTGAGTAAAAGCTTGTACAAAATAAACCATGGAGATAGATTTTCCATTTAAATTCATGTTTCAAACAATTCATGTTTTCAGAAAGTGACTAATTAGCGCAAAAAATCCCCCACCGAACTCAGAGATAAAGTTTTAATTCACTTTCAAACGATTTTCAACCTTTTGGTTTGGATAAACCACGGAGTTAGAGAGTAGAACTCCTAGGGAAAAGTTTCGTTTTTCAATAATATTTCGACAACCCTTGGTCGTAGAAACTCGAAACTTGGATTAAATTTGTAAGAGGCTATTTCAAGGCTATCTACAAAATGTCATTAAATTCAGTTCAGCCGATCTCCCGTGATGATGAGACAAACGAAACTTTCGTTTTTTAGTAATATCTCGAAAACCACTGAACGTAGAAACTCCAAACATGAACTAAATTTTAAGTAGGGCTATGTACAGGCTACCCACAAAATTTCATCAAATTCGGTTGAGCCGTTCTTCCGTGATGATGGGACAGACAGACAGAGTTTCAATTTTATTTATATGGATTATGTTACTAGTAAACGGAGAGAGGAGCTTATTTTTATATGTAAATGACAATTGGCGAATTGTTAAGTGTAAAAACATAAAACTATTACCCAAAGTATCTTTTCTCGTGAATGGAACAAACTAGATCCACGAGGATGAAATTAATACATTTATTGCATAATATTACATATGCAAAGTGAACATATTTCACAATAGTTATTATTCTTATGTGATTGTTTTGATAAATTTATTTGAAAAAGTGTGATATCTCGAGAACAGTTCATGCTAGCGCTTCAAAGTTTGTGGCTTTGCTTCCTAATGAAAAACTGCGCAAGAAAGAAATGTTATTTACGTAACATTATTGAAGGTTTTGAATTTGGTGATTTATTCAGAATTTCATTCAAAAATTTGTGGTTCGTCCTAACATTGAACTGCGTTTAAAATCAATAGGGTTCCATTATTCACTGATTGTAACATTTGTACTAAATTTCATTCGAAACGCTCCAGTCGTTCGTAAGATATCGTATATCCCCCCCCCCCCCCAAACACAACCTCACCTCACCTCAAAAACGTTCAACTCGAGGTAATAGATTCTTGAAATGTGTGCTCCTCTGTCAAAATCTCCAATTTGTATTTTTGATCCCGACACAATTTTTTCCTGTAAATTGTTCTATGTATATAAGAAAAGTAAAAATATGAACAGAGTGTTTGAATAGCTCGTTACTTATTTTTAGCCATCTAGTATATTGATTCTGCTTAGAAAACAACTTGCCTAAATAAAAAATATTTACACTAAAGCAAATAGTTAGAACTTTAAGGTTTCAGTTCAAAAACATGAATATAAGGGCAGTCGCGTTAATATATCGCATTTTGATATATATTTCTTTATTTGCAATATTCAAATTGAATGAACCAGGATAATGTATGATTTCCCCTTCAAAGTAATACACGTGTTGTGTATAAATTCTAGAACAGTAGACATTTGAAAAAAATATAAGTAAATATAATGCAGAAATTTATTTATTATTATGCACATAGCAAGAAAAGAAAAATTTTATTTCATGAGATAATTAGAGATCTTTTGTATCAATAGATTAATTTAAAAAGTGTACATAATGATAAGCGATTTTGTTTATTTAATAATGTTTTTTAATGAAATGGTATGAAAGACTTTTCGTGTATGGCGCTTATGCTTTAAAAATATTTACATTATTTTGTATAGACAAAGATGTTCATGCTTCTCAATCCATTCTATTTTTATTTAGTAATATCATTTAAGATTTGGAAAAAAATTAAGATTCTAAATATAGTTTAATTAAATGCGTTTTCTGTTTGAAAGATAAGCTTAATAGTTCAAAAAACAAGGCTAACTATTCATTAAGATGAATAAAGAACTCTTGAATATTTTTACTTTCCTTATATACATAATGTATAAGGAAAGTATTGTGACGGGGTCGAAAATTCGAATTCGAGTTTTCGACGGGAGAGCACGTTTCAAGCATCCCTGATCACGAATCAAACATTTTTGAAGTGATGTCTGTGTGTGTGTGTATGTGTGTGTGTGTGTAAGTATGTGTGTGTGTGTGTCAGTGAGTCTGTGGAGACGATAACTGACGAACGAATGGACCGATTCAAACCAAATTTGGTACAAAAATCACAATCCGTAAACACTGGAAGCCTATTGTTTTTATACGTAATCGAATGTTCAGAACCCCCCTAAATTTCCGAATGAAATTTTGAAAAAATCGTCAAAAAATCAAAACCGCTAATAAAGTTACGCAAATAGACATTTCTTATGTAATTTTTCATTAGAAAACGATTGGCATAAATTTTAGAACGCTAACATGAACCGTTCTCGAGATATTGTACATTTTTCAAAAAAATTATGAAAAAGTCACATAAAAAAAAAATTCCTATTGAGAAACATGTTCACTTTTCATATGTAATATCATGCGATAAATTGATTGACATCATTCTCGTGGATCTAGCTCGTTCCATTCATGAAAAAATATACTTTGAATAATACTTTTGTATTTGAACGCCAATAGCCATTTATCTGCTGTAAGAATAACTTTTTCTTAGTGCATAACGCTTGGCGAGATTTTGGCGATGAATTTGGCGGAATGTCGCCAACTTGGCGACTTTTTTGAAATGTTGCCAAATTAATGAAAATCTCGCCAAATGGATAAAAATGATGCTAAATCAATCGACTAATTGTTGAAAACTCAATGTTTTGGAAAGAATATTAGTATCTACTATAAGAAAAACCTATTTTTTTACTGTAAAAGTAGTAAATTCATTACATTATATAAGGAAAGTCATGTGTTGTCCACATCAGATTTTTTACTTTTAAATTTCTGGATATTTTTTGTATTGTCAAATAGCATTACTGTTATGTTCACATAGTACATAAAATGTTGAGAGTTATTTGACAGGAATTATTTGACTATTAATGGCTACCAAGGAGCGCGGAGAATAAAAAATTGCCCTGTAAGTGAATCATTTTATACTAGTGGACTGTTCGTTATTTCCAGTACCGGGTGAGACTATAATTGTACTTGTAGAAACAGAATTTGTTGTACCATAATCGCTTAAACACCAGCTACTTGCATTGTATTAGTAATTGAAATTTGTATGTGCACATAGTGAACAACATATTGAAGGTTATTTCCCCAGCCTATTTCGGAGAACCACAGCCAAACTGAACAACCGTCAGTGAACGGCACTCAAACTGGACAACAGCCAACCAGCACTAGACAATACTGGATAACAGTCAAAATGCCTACGAGACAAAATTAGATATTATTTATTAATTTGGACATAATTATCACGAATATGAACTTAAATCGTGGATTTACTCAAGTTCTCAAGATACTGTGTGAGCATACTTTGGTTTCCACGATACAAAAGGGAAGTATGTTCAGCAATTACCAGGAACTTGTAGAGAACCTTTTGTGAAGCTATAGCCTCAGCTGCAACATGCCGTTGTAAATAAATATTTTATGCTCTTATGTGGATTTCCCCCGGCTAAACGCGGTGTTGTCAATAACGAGAACAGATAACGGTTTCATCAGGATATTACTACCTTCGAAAAAAGGTACCAAGGGAAGTGGAATGCAGACATACCCAAAGAATATAGTTGGACCCTTGAGAGATGCTTCAGAAACAAGCAATTACGATGAGCATGTAAAAACTTCCAGTAGAGGTAAGAGAGATTAAGGTACAATTTGCAGTTGAAAAGCACTTTTTACACTCTCATTTACATTTCCTCCCGGCTAACTGCTGTGCTGTCAGTGACGAGTACCGAGAATTGTTTCAACAGGACATTACTACTTTCGAAAAAAGGTACTAGGGAAAGTGGAATACTGCAATGCTGTCAGACTATTGTTGGGCCCTTGTGAGAGATGCTCCAGAAACTCGTTACAAGCGACAGTTTTGCATGAGAATATAATAGGATATGTATATGCAAATGTGTAAAACTTGTTGTATTGATATTTCAAAGACTAAAGGTTGATCTGGTGTTTTAATGGCCAGTTTCATATTCAGCAGATCAAACAGCATAAAGGAAACATTGTTCAATCGTAGAGGAATAAAAAAAAAAAGGAAAAATTTGCTGTCCATGGAAACGACAACAATATGAAACTGTTCTCATTGTATAGCATTTATTATTGATGGCCTAGTTTTTCGTTTGCTAGCCTTTTTTAGCACCAATTAACCGATAAATATGCATGCAGTTACAGAATACGCTGTACCACAATTATGGGAACCTCTACGGTGACCGATAATGCCAGTCATTTCGTAGCCAATTAAGATTGAACTCTGATTACATGAGGATACAATTATCATTTTATGAGTCACAAACTACCTGCTGCGTGAGGAAGAATTACTCCCAGTTCTGGTAACGACACTTCTTGGTAGAACTCTAATGTCCCTAAGGACTGTAACGTCTCTTCCAGGAGTTCTTTTTGACTATGTTGTACATATGAGTCCACTGTTATAATATTTACTTATTACGCTTAGCACATTAACTACAATACGCTTAGCATATTAGTATTACCAGAGTAGTAACTAATTTGTTAACTAATTTCTCCAATTGAATTTAATACGAATAAGCTTATTTCGTCGCATAATTTCGAATACATTTTGCTCCTATTATTATTATTCACTTACCAATATATTCTGTAGTTTTAATTGGCATTAACATTATCTATAGTTGAAAAATATTCCTATATATTGCCTTTGAATAATCTATTATATTAGTGAAATACTCGTATATTGGAAAATACTGTATGAGGTTTAATACCAGCATATATATCTGTTTACACGGAGAGCGCATTCTCATACTTTCAATAATTACTTAACTAATGTCCTCATCAGATTATGATGCTCTAAATTGTCAAACAATAGTTATAATTATATATGTTAAAGTGGAAGTTGATAGTTTGGAAGTATTGGCAATTACTAGGATCGGGCGGTACCTTCTTACTTGAGTAGTGGAAGTTGATAATAGTTAAAGGAATTAACTCTTCCTAGTAATTGCAGACAATCTCGAGTTTTAGACAGTAAGTTTTAATAATGATTGAAATAATGAACTTGTCCTAGCAGTTGTTGCTAATTTGTTGTAAACTTTCCCTAGCAACACTTTCAAACTAATTAAGTTTCAGAATGTGAAACGTATGGCGAGTTGGGGCGATGTTTTTGGCGCAGCGACTTTCGATGTTGTGGAAATTATCCCTTTCTTCAAAAATAGTTTTCTGTTTGAATGTAATTAGTATTTCATTAAAGGTTTTTGTGCAATTGCAAACAAAATAAAAGTAGACAGTTTTTTCATAAAATTCAAAAAGAAAAGTGTATGAAAAGAAACACGTAATTGAAATGCATGTGAAATGCATTTAGCTCATTTTAGAATAAAAGTAATAGAATTTTATGGATCACAGTTGTCCGGTATCGCTGATTATCGGAAGTCGTCACTAGATGTCTGGAACGTTCATATTACATCCAGGAGCATTTTTATACGTCACAGTTGTTCAGTACACTGATTATCCTTTCCAGCCTCTGACTCAGACTGTCCAACCTACCAGAAGACGTAAGGTATGTACGCCGATTATCGGAGGTCGGCATGTGCGATATTTCGTCTACTGTTTCGCAAGTAGCGTTCTCGGACGTTTTGCAACACCCGAAGAGGAATAAATTGCGCCTGACGCGATAACTATTGTTACATTAAAAAACACATTCTTGACTCCTACGGCAGTATGATGCCTTTATGATCAAAGTGTAATTATTTAAGGATAAGAAAAAGAAGGATGGAAACAATTATATATTTCTAAAGTGTTATGATGTATTTGAGATAAATTTACAGCGCCATACAATGGTCTTAACATTTATTACAAATCCCATAATCAAACAGAACAGGTAAAACATTTTTACTTGAATATGATACATCAATTTTTCATCGAGGTTTAAGAAGTTTTATTCTTCTAAATATGCAAGATATATTCAAACACATAAGCGTGTAATTAATTCTTCAGTTTCTCGGAAAGATATTTTCGCAAACTAGTCACGAAAATTTTCATAACGGCATATACTTAATTATTAGAGCTTACTTTCCTCATTCATACTTATTAGGCTGTTAAACAAGTTGGTGAGTAGCAAGCTAAGTTCCAAACCATATAATGGTTTGTGTGTAGTTTATTACTTTCCCTATATACATAATATAAAGTATAGGAAAAGTATTGTGACGAGGTCGAAAATTTGAATTCGAGTTTTTGACGAAAGCGTACGTTTCAAACGTCCCTGAACTCGAATTGTATTATTTGGAGGTGATGTGTGTATGTCCGTGAGTCTATGAAAGCTATATATCCCGAGCGAGTGGAGTTTTTTAAATAAAATTTGGTACAAAATATACAACCAATTAACACTAGAAACCAATTTTTTTAACTGTAATCGAATATTCAGAAGGCCCCAAAGTCGTTTTCGCAACTTTAGAGTCATTTTTGCTACATTGGTAGCGATTTTGCTGATTTTGCCCCCACATTAAAAAGACGTCAAGTGGGTGATATTTTGCCAAATGAGCCACCAAGGTCATCAAGTTTTTAGCCAAGGGTTATATATTTGATGATACTACTGTCCATTCGTAGGGATTTTCTTTGACATTCATTTGGAAACCGTGCAATATCTCGAAAACTGACCAAACTCGCATTTTAAAGTTTGTGACATTTGTTTTAAAGTAAAAAATTACTTAAATTATGATTATTTATTAAACATTATAGAATGTCCTGATTTTTTCAAAAATTCATTTGAAAATGTGATACAGTTACGCAAAAGGTATTTTCATATTTTAGAAACGACTCTGCGACAAGGTGACATCAATCACAGACTAAATGATGCCTAATTTTATAATGGGCGGACAATTAATTTACGAGTAATAAATGAAGAATGTCAGCATGAGAAATACAACTATGGGCTCAAGTGAGCCCGTGGGTATTATGAAATATCTAATGAAAGGCAATATAGACCACGCCCAGATGACTGGGGCAAATTGGCACATAGATATGGTGAAGCCAATGAGAGCCAAAGGGGTAAAACAAAATTACACCTGTGCAACAAGTGAAAAACAAGATTCACTCTCTATATATTTGTTGTGGGCTAAGCACATAAAAAAATCTGCTTCCAAGACTTATTATAAATTTTGCTGAATGAGCACGCAAAATGTGCTCATGTAATTTACCTGAATATTATTGCATTTCAGTAAGCACGTAATACTGTTCTTCCAACTTTTACTAAAGTATAGCGTTACCAAATAAATACGTAAAAAAGTGCTTTTCGTGAAAGATGTCCAAAGATGATCTGTTGTGAGCTAAAGCCCAAACAGGTAACTTTTATGTCAATATGAGGAATTTTAATGGTGGCAGTTGCAGCTGTATCACTATCCACTCAGTTAAGTTAGAGAAACTATAATGTTGTAAAAATTAGTAAATTGTAAAGATAACTATTGATTTGAAGTTAAGTTATGTTAAAATTTTATGTGAATTATAATAATTAATGAAATTGTGTTTGAGCAAAATTAATTTTTGTTTATCGGATAAGTAAAATTAATTTTATTTTTATTAATAAAATTGCCTTTCAGATACACCTGGCGACGCAATAAATTAATATGGTTGGTTTTTGTGGCCACATGTCCTAATCACTATATTATAAATTAGCCTAAATGATATTTTTTCATGCACCACAGAAAATTTGGGGGGAGGGTCTTCCGAACGTTCGATCACTTTTAAAATCAATAGTGTTCCAGTATTTACGAATGGTAATAATCATACTAAATTACGCCCAAAACGCTTCATTCGTTCATGAGATATCGTATCCACATACGCACACATCCCCTCATAAACTTTCGCTTTAAGTTCAGGGATGCTTGAAACGTGCTTTTCGGTCGAAAACTTAAATTCGAATATTCGACTCCGTCGCAATACTTTCCTTATACATAATTCTATGTTTGTAGGGAAAGTAATAGGTTTCATTGTGTTTTACAGTACCTAGGGCGTGTTAATCTGTCAAAAATTCGAGTTCTGATTTTTGACGCGATTTCAACAATATACATTACCAGGCATTGTAGGGAATGTAAAATGTTATGTTGATAAAGTGAACAGACCCTTTCAAATTTATTGAGTTACTTAAAATCGGTTAAGGGTTTTAAATACATTTATATGTGCTAGTTGACTATAAATCAATCTAAATGTTTATGATTGATCGCATTTTAGACAGA
The DNA here is from genome assembly GCA_951213105.1 of Amaurobius ferox. Classification (NCBI taxonomy): domain Eukaryota; kingdom Metazoa; phylum Arthropoda; class Arachnida; order Araneae; family Amaurobiidae; genus Amaurobius; species Amaurobius ferox. Next base: position 91,987,095 of record OX578142.1, on the reverse strand, counting down.
ATTTTAATGTCAGCAATACCAAAGTAAATTCCAATAATTTTACCTTAGTCTTGGAGGTTCTACTAATTAAAAATGGCATATAGACCTCGATTTGCAGAAATATGTTTAGTTTCCTTATCAAGCAATCAGTAAAAAGTAAATAGTTCGATACGAATATAGCTAGTAAATAACTAAATCGCAACTCAAAATACGGCACAAATAATATATCGCAAGCAAACAGTCGTCTCACAAACGCGTAATGGGGTTATTTTTATCACTGCGAGAAAGTGAAGAGCTGCCCACTAAATGAGCTAAACCATCTGTAGGAAATTGTTTAAACGAGCAGAACTAACTATTGGTGGTGCCATCTGGTGAGAGGTTGGAGAAGGATTGAATAAGAGAAGTTATCGAAAATATATGTGCTAGTATTGGTGATCTGATTGAGAAATTTTAGAGTTGTTTTTCATAACCATGCAGGGGATATAGCTCAGATAGGAAAGATCAACTTCAGCCTTATATTTCCTCTAGATCAGAAAAAATTATCACTTTTAACAACCCCTCCCCACTCCTTTCTCAATATACCAGCTATTTATTGATTAAACATTCCTACACTGTATTCACATGGTATCTTAATAATCTTTAGCAATATTTTAAAGTGCCGTAAGAAAAAAAAACAATTTTCAACTTCAATAAAAATTCAAAAGGGAAAAGAAATCCAAAAGTGCGGCAAGAATAAAAAAGCTAATCATCAACATCTGGCATAATATGCTTTGGAAAATCAGCACGGCAAAATGACCCAGAGTAAAAAAAAAATACTAAGAGTCAGAAGGGGGGAGGGAGGAGTAACGAGTCCCCACGCTTGAATGAAGTTTAGAAAAAAGGCTCAGAAAAAAGAGTCGCAACAGCTAATAAATGACTTAATGCGTTAAAAAAAGTGTTACAAAGCATTATTTTCCACAGAAAAACTAACACCAACACTAAACAAGAAAAACTATTCAAAACTTTGATTATGGGTCATTTAATGTCATCCAATCAAGGTTTTTTTTGTTTATATTTACCAAAACGTCTTTTTGACGCCAAGAGTAATTGAGTAATTAGGACTACATGTTTATATTGAATTAATTTCAGGATATTTTCTTAATATTTTGCCTTGTCCTTATAAATACATTTTATTCATTGGAAATGACAAAATATTTTTCATACCTGCAGTTTTTGTAACAGGTATGAAATTTATTTTCATGATATATTTTTATGTTCTTTTAAGTTCTTTTTTGAGGTTTTACGGTGGAAAAATTAACTTTTTGAAATGTTGATGAATATTTAACATTTTCATTTTACTTGTTTAATAGCATACGATGCAAGAACGCAAAAATATAAAGAAAAACAAATTGCAATTTACATTGGGTGGCTGTTAAAATTATTTGAAAAACAATTTTGGTTTAGAATGAAGGATTAACAAATGAAATTAAAAGTAATGTAGTTTGATACTACATTAAAGTTTTACGTTCTTTCAATTTTTGATCATAATTCAATGCATATTCCTTTTCTTTCTTAAGCATATATGGTAAGTAGAGGTAATAAGCTACGGAAAAATCAGTTAAAATGACTTGAGACTAAATTTTTGCCAAAATTTTATGCTGCTGCTTTTTAAATATTTATTCAACTAATATGGGAGATATGGTCTACTTATGATACTGTGGTGATTAGTTTTAACCTTAATCTGAGATGAAAAGGATGTCAGTTTGTATGTGTGAGTGTGCGATTGTTTGTATCATGCGTAGGAGAAAATTAAAGCTACCAGCAGCCGTAGAATTCGGTAGTTGAATAGCTGAGCTCTTGGGCTCGATGTTGATTGGCAATTTTTTTAAAAATACGTATTAGTTTAAAAGCTATGCAAGTTTAAACTCGAAATTCGTCCGTAACTTTGCCATAGATTAAAATTAAAGATACCCTTAGATTAAAATTTCAAATCAACTGTCATGGTTAACGGAGGAGTCTATATGGGTGCGTAGCAAGGATTATATACACACATATATATATATATATATATATATATATATATATATACATATATATATATATATATATATATATATATATATATATATATTTACATATATATTTTAAGAATTTTAATTCACTTGTATTATAAATACCAGTGGTCGATCATTTATTGAAAATGGTTTGTAGAGCAAATGTGAAAATAAAATGGTTTGAAGTGAAAATTTGAAATAAAAATTGACTCTACGACAACCATGTGAAAAATATAAATAGAACATTATAAATAAAACTGGTACTAAATAGGTATGAAATACCCCTCTTTCCCTGTTCCATATATAAGGTAAGCAATTGAAAAAATATTTGCATGTGGTGAAAGATTGATGAGTATAATCCCTTAACTACACCTTTAAATTAAAATTTTAATTGTTATAAATCATATATTAAATACAGGTATTTAAGGTACTAATCCCCTTGTCCCCTGCGTAAACATACATGGTGTAAATGCATGAATAGTGTATATAAGGAAAAATTTCAAACAGAAAAAATTGCACATGGAGTTAGGTCTTTCTGGCTCTCATAAATTGTTTGAAAATGAATTTAATTGAAAAAGTGAAAAGCATTTCCGAAACTATGTACGTTATCAACGGCCATGCCTAGTTCGGTAATGCTAAAATTTCTACATTTCTGTGTGCAAAACTTAACTTGTATTACAGAAATTTTGCATATGGCCCGACGCAGAAGAAAGTAGATAATGGATGAGATATAAATATAAAATTAATCAAACAATATAATCAAATATACCAGGTTGATGCCTTGTAATATTTAAATGAGAATACAATAATGTCTAAAAGATTAAAAAAGAATAAGAATAAAATAACATAAATTGAGTTACCACATGCTTTGTATACCTTGGAGTTTAAATGAGACTGTCTGAGCTTTTAGCCTACTCACAACATTTTACAGTTAAGGTTATAGACAAGTGTGCAACTTTTGGATATGAATCATGGAGATTATAAAATTGTATTATTTATTTATTATTAATCAAATAATTGATAACTATTCCGATATTGAATTTATACTTGTAATTTTTTTGGATTCTTTGTGGTCTCTTTGATGATAATTTGTTTAAAATTTTTTGATTAGTCAAAAGTGACCTGTTGACCAACATATTGACCTGTCAATATGTTGCTGTAATTGGAGCGGGGTTTTGAATTTAAATTTAAATTATGTTTTAATAAAGAAAAAAATAATGTTTGGCGGTTATTTATCTTGGATGGTGGTGTTTATTAATTTAATAATATGTTCTTTGTAGGAACATGATGTACTTAACTTTTTTATTCTTAATAACTGAATATTAATAATATTTTTAAATTCTGATTTTGAAAGATTGGATGAATAATGCTGAAGTTTGTTTACTTTGAAATTCTATGATTCTATTTTGTCATAAATTTTAATTTTTAATTTATCTTCCTTTTTAATTTTTAAACTAACGTCTAGGTAATTGATCTAGCGTGATTAATAATATAATATATATAAATATATATATATATATATATATATATATATATATATATATATATATATATATATATATATATAAGTAAAAAGTGCAAAATGCTTCCCAGCATACAGTCTCTCAACGAGGAGATAACTCGTGTACAGGTAACCATTGCTATGATTTGAAAATCCGAGTTGCTTAATCTTAGTAACAATTTTCGTGACTTTGGTGCCAAATTTGGATAAAAATAAAGCTAATTTGGAAACTTTTATTAAATGTTCGAATTTTCTCATTATCTCTAGTGCTTTTTGTGACAGTCTCATTTTCTACAGATTTCTATGGAAAGTACATAAGGGAGACATCGTGGAATTGACAGGTTCTGATGTAATAGGAGTCAAAGTGCATTGTGAAATACGTCAGTGTTTGGCGAATAGAATATGTTGTTTTGTGAACTAGTTCATTTAATTGCCGTTTTATTGTACATGTTTTGTCCGTTGTTTTATAGTCTTGTTTCTATTTACGCTTAGCGGCTGGTTTAATTAAAATTGTTAGTCATCCAGAAATTCGTGCAGTACTCCCACGAATTGTGAGGATACGTCGTAACAATAAAAAGCTTAAAGAAAAATAAAATCAACCAGTCGTTAGTATCTGCCAAAATATGCTTTGGAAACAAACATGAAGAAATGACAGAGTTTAAAAATCCTGAGATAGCAGGGGGGGGGGGGAGGAGATAGAGAATTTGAGCGAAATACAACTGCTTAGCATATAGATGAAAAATTTCAACCTTCTTTTCTGTGAATTATATGATGCTATAAAATACGTATTATAAAACGTTACAAATTTTTGCGGCCATAGTAGTGTCAACATAAAAAGATTCAAAACTATGGTTAGTGGGTATTTAATGCCAACCAATCAAGGTTCTCTTGCTCTTTTTGCTTGATTAGTTGAGTAGTCTTTTTGACACGATGCCTAACTGAATAATTAGAGGTATAAGTTTATTATAAATTAATTGAGATATATTTTTCTTAATATTTCACCTTGAACTCAAAACATTTTAAATATTTACACTTTCGTAAGATCTTTTTATATCTGAAGTTTATTCTTCAGGGAATTCTTTATTAAATTATTTCTTAAAATAAGTTGGATTATTCAGTTTAAAAAATAATCTTTAAATAAGAATTTGGAATTTTTTTTTGAATCTTCAATAGGCTATTGTGCAAAAACGCTTTATATTAAAACATTACTAAAGTTACACAAGGTTAATAAAACTTAGAAGCAGTCTTTGTCTGAGAAATGTGATAAAAAAGTTTTAAAAAATGTGTAGAAAGGATATATCACAGTATTGAATATTTGAGGAGATATTTTTGCTCTGATATCATATGAACGTGATTCACTCTCTGCTTTTCATATTTATAAAAGTTGAGTTTTATGCCTGCTTATTTGTTCCAATGGTAATGAATATAAGTTTTACACTCGGGACAAAGCTAGTTTGGATTTGACGAGACAATTCACGTGCCATTTCTTATCGTTCAATTTTTCATGATCAACTCGACTTAGATAGCCGATCCCGAGAATAACATTTGGTCCAACTCTTTTGCATTAGTTTTGTAAAATATAGGCCATGGGTTCTGTCTTACATGACTGCCACAAGCTGTCGCTACAAGTGATGATTTATGGATGAAAAACCACAAAATTTTCAAGATGATTTGCGCTGGTGCTACCACAGATGGTAGCATCACCGTTTTTTATGATATCTACGAGCACCACATGCAGAAGGAAGACTCAATACTTTGATCCTCTCCTCACGATCACAAGTACGGAGCCGTTGAATCACGAGTTGATGGGCTGAAAGTGTTGCTCTCACAGTCTTGATAAAGGATGACTTTGACTAACAGGAGGATTGCATGTGACGACAAGGATTGTATGTGACGACAAATCTTATACCATTTAAAACCGTTAAATTTCCATGCAAAAGATATCTCGAATTAGGTATTCGGACTCGATGTCCAACCGTATAGTTTCGGGATTCTAAAATATTGATCAGACTTATAACTTTTGAGCCGTTAGTGCTAGCACATAATAACAAGTGGAAAATTGTGTTGAATCCTAAGTAGAACTATATCAAATCATTTTTAAAACTTTGTGACGTATTAGCATAAAAGTACAGGAAATATCTTTTTATATATGTGTTTATAATATTGCTGAATAAAGTTCGATAACTCGAATGATTTGCATAAAATATATGGAGAAATTCGTGGAGATATTTATTTGGCACTTTTTGAGATACCGTATATCAACTGAATAATGACTTGCCGAAAACATAAGTATAAAAAGCACACTAAAGCTTTATTTGGTGGATGATCCCGAATCACTTTAAAAATTTCTTAGTATAGCGAGCGGTTGTGGTGTAAGTCAGAAATTTTATTTTTATTCCCTGCAATTTGATTTTGTAGGTTTATCTTTTTATTAAAATACCTCCGCACGCTTTGAAAATATTTTAGACAAACTTTTCTTACGATTTAAAATAATTTTCGTATTGAAAGCATGTATCTAGTACCAACGTGTCAAATGTTATAAGCCTGGGCGGGCTTGTAACACATTATATATGACGTGTGATGTATCCTCTACGGCCACCGCCAGCTGACTCTACATGTTTTTAAAAAATCTCCAATTTCGGCTTTAGATTTACTCTTTCTTTAAATGGTGCTCCCAGATGTATCAGTAAAAAAATTTCCATTTCAACCCACTCCTTATAAACCGATTAAAATATCTACACAGTATTTACAGTGTATCTTAATATTTTTAACAATATTTTAGAGTGTCTACGGAAAAACAAACGGAGAACGCATTTTTTTCCATGGAAAATAAATTTGAAACTGAAAAAATTATTATGGGACCTAACCCAGACATAAAATAGCTAATCGTAACATCTGGAAAAACATGTTTTGAAGAACAAACACGTAGAACAGATAAGAGTTAAAAAATGCTGAGAAAAAGTAGGAAGAGAGAATTAAAGTTTAGCAAGAAGGGATTGGCATTCACACATACAGGATTTATTGCTCCAAAATCCGACTTAAAAAGTATTATGATTTCTAACTGAAAACATATCACTGATATTAAATAAAGTTAAACCCACCCAAAACATTGTTAATAGGGTATTTAATGACATCTAATGAAAATACTTTGTAGACTTTTAAGGAAGATATTTTGTTTCTTCCGTACAAAAGGCCCTTTCGGTACGAAAAAAAATTGATAATAAATACTATGAGGTTTTAAATAATTTCAGTAGATTTTCTATATATGGCGCTTTGCGCTAACATGCTTTTATTTATTTTAAATGCTATAAAAGTGTTATATCTGTGGCTTGTGTGAAATAAATTTTTATGAAGTATATTTTTGAAAATATTGATGTTACAAAGCTAATTTTAAGAAGGTATGATGTATGTTTTTATTTTTAGCCTGATAAATGGCACAAGATTCAGAAAAATTTAAATTAAAACTATTTTAGAATGCCATGAAATGTTAATACAAATTTATAAACAATATAAATGAAATGCTATAAAGTGAAGCAGTGATGAAAATAGATACATTTAAAAATATTCGCAGTGCTGCTACATTACATTGTTGTATATTCTATTATCGTTCCAAGCATTTGGGCAATTTAACTTGCATCCTTAATTTTTCAAAAGCACATAATTGAATAACTAAAGTGATTTTTGAACATGATGTCTTCATAATTACTAACTTGGCAAAAGTTGTGTGTTCCGGTAGAAATTTTCGTTAATAAAATATGAACATATAAAGTGGTGCTCAAAAAAGTTGCATCACCTCCAAAATTCAGTATTTTCAAAATAAATGTTTAAAACAGTGTAACAAACCCACATGTTGCCCCCTATTTTTAGTACATTGACTCTCATATGGAAATTTCATGTGTCGTTTGTCCTCTAGTCATTGTTATGGGATATGTGGGTACTCCATGGAGTAATGCATATTACTTCATGTCATCTTGAAAATTTAACAAAATAACTCTTTTTAAATCATAAAATCCTTTTTATTATTAAATATTTAATAAAATAAGAATGCCATATTTCCCATTACTTCGGAACATTTAACAATTAGACATTCCTAAATAATGTTTGTGCACTACTGCATATTTTCTTCTTCAATCTATTCATCAATATTAAACACTTCAAATATCACTTTAAATGCGTTATTGTTCTTTTTTACCATTAAAGTGATGGAACTATGTGGGTGATACCACTTTTCTGAACACCATGTATGAATATTTTTTATGTCAGTTTTTCTTCTTAAAGTCAGTCAGAAATAAATTAAGGCAGGGAGACTTTACATAATTTTTGCAATTTTGTATTTGATTGAGCTCCTGTCTATCACAATCTGCTATACTTTCGTACTTCTACTCAGCGGGCGGGAATAGTCCAGTGGTTATGGCAGGAGGATCGAACATGGAAAACTCGTGTTTGATCTTCGACTCCGCCTAAAACTATCCCCGTGTTTACGCTAAGTATGGGTACGATGAATTTGTAGGTCCAAATGCCCCATCCAAGAGGGAATAGGTTAGGGGAATGATGGATGATATGGTCCTCCTGGTTGCTACTCCTACTGGGTTCCGGTCAAAATTGAAGGATTCAAAGTGTAATGTGATCATCCTTTCCTGGTGCGCTTTGGATGCGTATTCTCACGGCAAAATAATTCACATTTTGAGCGCTAAATAGGAGAATAATCGAATTACAAAGTGGCGGGTTTTAAAAATACTTCTACTCAGCTCTGTTTCAATTATACTAAAAAAATTTAGGACTTAGAAGAAATGTGGTCTTTTAGGTAAATCTGATGTCAAGTATATATTTTGTCTGTATCAAATCAATCCGCCTCTTGATTAACCCCTTTTTTTAATTCACTCATTAACTGATTAAAAATATTTGCGAAATATACATGCAGTGATTTAATATTAATTTAACAATACTTTTCGAGGAGCAAAAAAGGAAAAGTGTTGATCAACATATAATTTGACACGGATACTAAATTTCAAGTAAAACAAAAATGACGCTGAACTCAACCAAGAAACATAACTTATCGTTAATAGCAACAACTGGAAAATATTTTATGAAAAACTATCAAGATAAAATAGTTAAAATTACGCTTTATAGGATGAATCTTATAAGAAAAGGATGAATATGAATTGATATGCTAAAATGCATGTTAATAAGTGTTACAATTTCATACTGTAAACCGGCTTCGACATTAAACAAGAAAATTAATGTAGATTTTAAATATGGGATATAATGTCATACTACCAAAGATTTTTGTTTAAATTGTTCAAATCATCTTTCAACACATTGAAATGGAGAAATTAGAACCATACAAGTTTATATTGAATTAATTAAAAATATCATTATATTTCTTCTTGCACATTAACACTTAATGTATTTGAGCCGTCATACTATTTATCCCTACCTTCCGCTTTGTAAAATATTTTTAGAAATTTTAATATAAAAATTAATTTTTGAAATATTTATAAACATTTAACGTATTATTTTGTACTTGTTCAGAAGCAAAAGATACAAAAATCTTTATATTAAAATAACCCTTTATTTAGCAAGGTTGATAAAATATTAGAATAAATGCTAGTGTATATTTTAACAAGCAGATAATTATCTCATTCAGTTTGTCAGGCAGGCACTAAAATAGGCGTGTTTCTATATAATTTTCTTAAATCGGGTTTTCGATTGGAGTTAGGCCTATTATGAATCATTTTCTTTTTCTTTGCGCATTGGCACACAGTTAGGTCTACATATTATATAGCATTTAAACTTTCAGCATTACTGCCAGCTTGGAGTTTTCCAGAAAAAGTCCGATCTTAGCTTTATAGCCTTTCTCTTTGTAGGAATAACACTCAATACCAGACCGTGGATTAAGTAATTTTTCTCTTTATATTCTCCTCATTAATTTATTAAAAATATCTACACAATATTCGGAGGATATTCATTCATTAAAACTATTTCAGATATTCGAATAAAAGGAATGGATGATCGAAATATTTTGCTAAGAAAGACAACTAATCAACATAAGATAAAATGCTTTGAAGAACTACCTATGCAAAATGTTTTGCAGAGCCACCTAGGTAATAGGTTTTAAAGAACCATCCAGCAAAATTTCATGTGAAACCATCCAGGTAAAATATTTTTCAGAACCACCCAGGTAAAATATTTTGTAGAACTACCTATGTAAAATGTTTTGCAAAACTACCTACGCAAAATGTTTAGCAGAACTATCCAGGCAAAGTGTTTTGCAGAACCACCGAGGCAAAATGTTTTGCAGAACCATTGAGGCAACGTGTTTTGCAGAACCACTGAGGCAATGTGTTTTGCAGAACTACGGAGGTAAAATGTTTTACAAAACCACCGAGGCAAAATGCTTTTTAGAGCCACTATGGCAAAATGCTTTGCAGAACCACCAAGGCAAAATGCTTTGTAGAACCACCAAGACAAAATGTTTTATAGATTCACCAAGACAAAATGTTTTGCTGAATCACCAAGGCAAAATGTTTTGTAGAGTCACCAAGACAAAATATTTTGCAGAATCACCAAGGTAAGATGTTTTGCAAAACCACCAAAGCAAAATGTTTTGCAGAACTACCAAGTCGAAATGTTTTGTAGAACTACCAAGGCAAAATGTTTTACAGAACCACCAAGGCAAAATATTTTGCAGAACCATCAAGGTAAAATGTTTTGCAGAACCATCAAGATAAAATGTTTTGCAGAATCATTTAGGCAAAATATCCTTAGAACTACCTAGGTAAAATGTCTCATAGAACCATCGAGGTAAAATGTTTTACAGAACCACTTAAGCAAAATGTTTTGTAGAACCAAGACAAAATGTTTTGCAGAACTACCAAGGCAAAATGTTTTGAAGAACCACCAAGGCAAAATGTTTTGAAGAACCACCAAGGCAAAATGATTTGAAGAACCACCAAGGCAAAATGATTTGAAGAACCATAAAGGCAAAATGTTTTGAAGAACCACCAAGGCAAAATGAACTACCTAGGTAAAATATCTTTAGAACTACTTAGGTAAAATATTTCTCAGAACCATCTAGGTAAAATGTTTCAGTTTTATACTTTTGAGACTGATAAGAGGAGATGGTGAGAATGGCATTTGCGCAGAATAAAATTTAGTATAAAAGAATACAAATAACAACTGTTAATAAATGGCTAAATGCTCCTAAAGGAGTATTGCAAATCATTAAAATTTATCACTGAAATAATAAATACATTAAAAACAGACAAACTGTTGAAATATTTAATAATAGCGCATTTTGTGTTGCCCATTCAAGTTTTATTTTTGCTTATATTGTTCCAAATATCTTTTTGTCACTAGTAATGATTTTGTAACTACAGCCATAAGATTCTTTTAAATTAATTCTAGTATCTTTTCTAAATAATTCGCCTTGCACTCATAGAATATTTTGTATTTAAAATGATTTTGTACATGCAGTTTTTGTTTCATACAAATATTTTAGAACGCTTTTTAGAAATTTAGATTTTATAGTTAAAATATTATTTTAATTTGAAGCTTCAATGCTTGTGTTTTCAACCCCTATAATAGTATAGGAATGATTTAAATAAAACAATTTACGCTTGCACTGCTAAAAATACGCAGCAACGTTTTGTGTAAATGTTAAACATTTAAGTGTGGCAATAAATAAATGACAAGTATCTGTAGCAAAGCTACATTGAAATTATATATTATAATAAAAAATAAGTATTTTTCTCTGAGACCACCAAAATGCAGATCATAGCTCTTTATTTTTTAGAAGCAAATAACTGACTAATTCAAGTACGTTTTTACACTGTGTCTCTATAAACACTACGGAATTCAGGTACACTAGTACACTTTTCTTTGAATAAGAATAAACTTGAGAAAAGAAATGTGATATTATACATCTCTTAAGATGTGTGTCAGACAAATGCTGATGCAGAGCAAGTCTACATGTGGAAATCACTTTAATTCTATCTCAATATTGTTTATTAACTATTTTCCCACTTTATTTATTTCCATTCTTCTAGATGTATAGACTGCGAGGGAGATACTGGGACTAACGCAATATAGGCGGGATTTATAGCATTGAACATAAGATTGAAAAATCTGCGAGGTTTAAAAAGCACGAAAAGTATATATATGTTTTCAAAATTCATGAAAATTCGTCTATTAATCATATGGCTTTCGTTCAAAGTTTGTTTGAAAGATAATTTTTTTATCTTTCCGATGGTGTCAAAATGGAAACTCTATTGTAATATTTTCGCTCACTAAAAATCGATTTGTGTGAATATCGCCCAAAATCGTTGTAAATAATGCTAAAATATAAAATACCCAATTTGAAATAAAAAAGAAAGATATAACGCTGAGGTGCACCTATTTGGGTCTTGAAGTACCTATTTACCAAATTTCACGGCCGTACAACGCTTAAATAACCTTCTACAAACTATACACACAGACATTTTTTTTATGTAAGGAGAAGATTCATAATTTTACACAATATTAAAAAACTGGAATTCTTAGCTTAAATGTTTAGGGTTTTTTCAAGTTCAATGTCAGCTTTAGATTTACTCATTGTCAGAATTCTACATTCTCGAGAAACAAAATTCCCTCTTTTTAATTTATTTGTTATAAACCTATTAAAACCTGTAAACAATATTTACATAGTTTCTTCAACAATCTCTTGGAGCGTCGAAAGAAAAAGTGCGATCGAAATTTTTTGACACAAAAAATAAGTTTTAAACGGAGGGAAAAATGTCTTAGGGCTTATCCGAGAAGAAAAAAAGTAGCTAATCGTCAGCATCTTGCAAAACATGTTTTAGAGAACCAGCAGAGTGGAATGGTTAAGTTTAAAAACGTTAAGAGCGAAGAGGAGGAGAACTTTGAAGGGTCGCTGCATGGAATGAAGTCTGGCAAAAAGGAATGAAAAATTACAACCTCTAATAAATGACTTATTGAGCTAAAAACAATGTTACAAAGCATTACACTCTCTGATAAACGAGCGCCGACACTGAACAAGAAAAACCGTTGAAAACCTTGATTATGGGCTGTTGAATATTATCCAATCAAAATGTATTTCTAAAGTTGTATAAACGTTTTTTTATATAAGAGTAATGGGCACGTGCAAACCATATAAATTTATTTGGTATCAATTCCAGTACTTTTGGTATTTCGCCTTTGAAAAATAAAGTATTTGTAATGCCACACTTTTTTTAAATTTTTTTATATTGACAGTTTCGGGTTCAGGCAACACTTTTAGTAATTTTCTATTCATTCGATAACAAAGTAGCTTTAAGTTAAAATTGTTTCTCACTCTAAATGTAATAGTAGTAAAAACTACTACTAATTTTAAATTAAATCCTAAAAAGTGCAATAAATAAATAAAAAAATCTAAAGTGTGTAAGACTACATTTCATCCTTGTACAATCTACACAAATCGCTCTGACGCCATCGGGACACATATCAACTAATAATATTTATTTAAAAAGAAAATATTGTCTCAGTAATGTGAGTGTGAAATAGTGCCCACTATTACAGAGTGGTTGATTGTTAACATTACGGTGTTTACAGCTGGCGATTGTTAAAAATTTTAATATTTTTTACAATGTATTAGAGTCAACAGAAAAAGAATGATGATCGAAATTTTTACAGAAACTGAAACTTATTTGAAACTGAATAAAGAAATCAAACTGGAGTGGGAGTTCCTACTCCACTTTATACCCATAATCTCCAGAGTTCTGTATGTATTAAAATTGTAATCAAAATGAAAAAATCTATTATCTTGAGATTTTGTACAAAGCTATTCTGTTAAAAGAACTTTGTAAATATTCATTAAAAGTTTCTTTTCTCAAGTTGGCAACACCTTAGTAACGCCTATTAATTGAATGCATTCGGCTTATCTGCGTTAGTTATTTTGAAGCATCAATATCTATATCGTAGTTTACATTACTATATACTAATTGTTCAGGTAATTATTTTTTCCAGAGAAAATAATGTTATGAAAATAAATCGTAAAATTTTGTTTTCCAATCAGAAGAATTACCAAAAGTTCTATACGTTATTAATTTTCACATAATATATCTTACATAATAAGATATGCTTGTATGTGTGTGCGTGTTGTCTGTAGCGAAAAATAAAAGCTTTGGACAGCCGTTATAAATTCACATTAGTTTTTTTAGTTATTTTATGAAGCACAATTGTGAACGATTTGTTCAAAAATCCATTCCGTTAGCGATCGAAAATATTATTATGACATAATCGGAAAGAACAAAGCACGTTCTTTCTAATGATTTTTAAAAAAAATCTATAGGACAATTCCTTTATATTTATTTATTTCTTTCCTTATACAAGGTATCCCAAAAAGATTGTAACGCGCTTTAATTCTTTACCTGTTGGAGATAAGAGGCCAATGTAAATTGCAAAAATGTTGAAAGTAAGACTACGTTAATGAAGTAGTCTTCCCATTAATTTTCAAAAAGTTACACTTTTTAAATGTTTATACGACCCCCTTAGACGAATTTGGTCAACCATAAATTTTTTATTTTTAATGCAAAAAGATCATTAAAAGATCATCAAAGAAAATTTTTATTTTTAATGCAGCAAGATCATTTTGTATTTGGACGCAAATAGTCATTTATTTGACATGAGAGTAACTTATTTCTCCGTCCATAATGCTTGACGAGATTTTGAAGGAATGTCGCCAATTTGGCGACTTTTTAAATGTTGTCAAATTAACGAAAATGTCGCTAAATTGATAAAAAATGACGTTGAATCAATGAAATGACGACTAATTGATGAAAGTTTAATATCTTGGGAAGAACACAAGAGTAGTCTATAAGAATAACCCATTTTTCCGTCCGTCCGTCTGTGCAACAGTAGCGCTTGGCGAGAAATTTAGCGGAGCGTCGCCAATTTCGCGACTATTATAAATGCTGCCAAAGTGACAAAAATGTCGTCAAATTGATAAAAATGACGACAAATAGTAATGTTTTTCAAATTCTGATTTTCGTCATATGATGGATATATATTCTAGTATATAAGAAATGCTCTTCTCTCCGTTTGTGTGTAATACTTGGTGACGCATTTGGCAAACTTTGCGAATAATTTAGCAAAGTATCGCCAACTTGACGATATTTCGCCTCAGATTGAAAAAAATATCGTCAAAATTGCAAAAATGACGCTAAATTAATGAAAATGAAGCCTAATTGATGAATTAATTCTTAAAATATTTTAATATATGGACTATATCTCTTATTGAGGATGCTATTGATATTGATAATTGTTTATTTAAGTGTTGCGCGAAATATAAGTTAATTGGATATTTTGAAAGAGTTTTACATGCTGTCATTCGGAAAATCGCCAAATGTACAATTAAACTATAAAAACACAGTATCGTGGATTTTATACATTATTTTTTGCCTGTAAATTCATTGCATTATATAAGGAAAGTCATGTGCTGCCCACATCATATTTTTCTTTAAATACTTCAAAATAAGCATGTTTTAGGTTCTGACTCTTATTTCGACGCATTCGATAAAGGAAGTTTAGACCAATTATATAGTTTTGCAAAAATATGGGTGTATATCTTCGTATTCAAATAAAACTTTTTTTTAATTACTCTAATTTATGATTCTCTTTGTATTTTCAAACAAAAACTTAAAATTGAAGGTTTTTGATTCCACTGTTAAAGGGCATTCATTTTTGGGGGCGCTGGTAGCCACGTAGTAGTAAGAAAACAGAATTTGACATTAAACAGAAAAAAAATTTAAATATTTGATTATGGCGTATTTAATGTGATTAAGTTTTACGTGCTCATAGTAACGAAAATACCTTTTTGATAAACAGAAATGGAAAATTTTGAACCGAAATTGAGAAAAAAACCTGGAAGATAAACTCTTAGTGAATTTTTTACCCTCTTTGGAATGTAATGCAGAATCCATTTGTCATTATTTAATATCTATCCATTCCATAGCCAATCCTGAAAAATAGATGTTTCAAGGAATTTTCTTAAACTGCAAGTAAGAAAAATGTGGAAGAAGAAATTCTTAGTGAATCCACTTATCTCCTCTGGAGTTCGATGCTGAATCAATATCAGTCGTCATCTTAGATCCATTTATAGCAAATTTCGAAATATAGATGCTGCAAGGAAAATATAAATTTTTTAATCGAAAGTAACACTTTGAGAGATGTAAGTGAAATTCCTAATCCTTCCAGAATTATATGCTGAATTCATATCATTTATCATCTAAGATCTATCTATAGACGATCCTGAGAAATAGACGTTTTAAGGAACATTTTTAACCAGCATGATAAAAGAAACAAATTGTTGGTGAACCACTCTACCTCCTCCGGAATATGATATTGAATCCGTATTAGTTATAATATAAGCTATACTTATATCCAATCTCGAAAAATAGATGTTTGAAGTAAAATGAAAAAGGTTGAACCGGGAATGGAAAATGAACTGGAAATCTTTCAATCTCTGTCAATCCCCTATCTACTCCGGAATTTGAGGCTAAATCTATATGTCATCATCCAAGAGATATATATGTATAAAATATCTTGAGAAATAAATGATTTAAAAAGTCTCTTTTAAAAAAAACAGTGGTATTGCCCAATTTTTGCCACCAATAAAACTAACTTGACCAAAGTCATGATTGAACAAAGTCATAGTATTTATAACATACGAAATCATGAAATAATGTTATGAAGTTTTAAAAGATATATCGATTTAGTTTTTAAAGAAATATCGATTTAGTTTTTAAAGAAATATCGATTTAGTTTTTAAAGAAATATCGATTAAATATGCCAGGACTTCTAATGAAAATCCTGTATCTCAGCGTTAAATATTAATAATATGGGACTTTTATAGCATTAAAAGCCCACAAAAAAGTGCTAAATAAATTGTGTTTTAATTTTTATGACGAAAAACATGTCAGACTGATGATGTAGCTGTCAAGGAATTTTTGTTTAACTAGATATAAACTAGATGTAGAAATTTTCCAAAATATTTGATATGCAACGAAATATAAACATGTAAAAAAAGAAAGTGAACAAGTTATTTTTAAAAATTCACCAAATCCGTCCTCTATAAAAATGAATGAGATGAAAATATGATGTTAAGCTCAACAGAGTACCGAGATAAAATATTAATAAAGTATTAATTTTTTTTTTTAATTTGGGAGAAATACCGCCTTGAATAATGGTAATATATTGATTAAATTATGTTCTATATAACAATTGTCTAACGTGTTTTTATCTGTCCTGACCACTCTAGAAGTCCTGTTATGAGTTATAACATTGTATCCCTGCACATTTATAGTATCGAGCAAGGGACAGAATCTAACGTATCCGGATTTTTGATTCCCCCCCCCCCCCCCCACTCTGGAGAGTGTAATAAATAGAATGTTTTCAAAAAGATATTCTAAACTCTACAGAAGTACCCCGGAAAAGCTTAAAAGGGTTAAACATTGTACACATATAGTGTCAATTATGGGACACAACTCCACAAAGTCTGATTCTTGACGCCCCCCTCCCCTCCGAGGATGAAGAAAATGAGGAGTTTTCAGTTATCCTTTTCAGGTCCTCTAGAAGTCCTCGGCGACCTAGAAGGCGGAATCTTCGCACATTTATGTTATCAACCACGGGACAGAACTTATCTGAACCAATTTTTAAACAAGACTATTTTTAACACTCAGCGCTAGGCATTGTTAAACAAAATGACATTTATTAAAAATGGTGCAACTAAATGTTGAAGAGTGTTAAAGATAGGCTTAAATAATAGTTTAATATAATTCCATATTATGCTAAAATGTAATTATCCATCAATTTAAGTTCAATGCAGTGAGAAAAGCCATCTTGTAGTCTTGAGTCTCAAGACAGATACAAGACAGAATGGGGTTATCAGTGCAAAAGTTAATTTTAGATATCAATATTGATAGCATCGGCAATAAGTTAATTGTTAATTTAGCGTTACGCTAAATATAAGTTAATCGGTTAATTCAAAATAGTTTTACACTTTGTTATCTGAAAAAGCGTCAAATGTATAATTCAGCATTAAAAACATTGTACCGTAGATCTCATGAGTCATTTTTTTCATTGAGAAAGAAGTAAATTCATTGCATTATATAGAAAAAGCCTGTACTGCCTAAATCAGACTTTTTATATTGTATGATTTTGTTGAAATATATTAAACCTTTTTCTAATTTGCATATTTAAACTACGCCTTATAACTTAATCTTATTAATTAAAATAAGCCGACATCTTTTGACCATGCAATGGACAGATCTTATTAAGAATAGTATACTGATAATGTAGTACTTTTCAGTGTTTTCACTGGTGTAGGAGGAAATGTACGAGTTTATGAAAATTTTCGGCATTCATTTTTAATTTTTAAACACTTTTTATATTATTTTCTCCTAATTACTTTATTAGTGCCACATGGTAATGATTCTCCATTTTAAAAAGCTACTTTTTAGTAAGCAATTCGTTTTGTCCATTTCGGAAATGTTCAAGCACACGCAACATTAGCAGTTTTTGATGTTAAACATCAATGGTCGGGGTTTCTAGCTGAAATAAAAAGCGTTTCGAAATATTGATATAAACAATGATAGATCAACATGTAAGAAGATGCGAGAATAGATTATTATTATACTTTTTTATCTTTCACGAAAGAATTGAAATCAGTATTTTAATGGATTTAAAAATATATGAATGCTTTTAGAATTATTCCATTTTAAATCACGAACAACACCGGACATATATGCTAGTACTAAATATAAAGATTTATGAAATAAAATATAAAGATTTATGAAGCACATAGCAATCTCCGAAATCGATATCCAAGATTTTTATAATTTGCAACCTTTGGGCATACAACGGCAGTTGTAAAAATGCCTTACAAGAACATTTGGACTGAAATGCCCAATTACCTAGTGCTCAAAGACAAGTAAAGGAAATACAAAAGTCGAAAGGCCGAAGTGTTTCTTTGTCGATAGTATAGGTTTGATATAAATGATACTTCTCAAGATTTTAGCCTTATTAAATCTCAACTTATTTGAGAGCACGGATAAAGTTATCGGAAGGTTGTTCTACAGATGTTTAACTTTGTTAAACTGCAAAAAGTAGGATGCTATTACTGGCAAAAAGTTTCGCTTTGAACACATTTATTTATCAGGTTCTGTATATGTCACTTCAGGCTTTTCTGAAAATTCGTATGACTGTAATCAGTATGCAAAAGAGAATAAAAATTCTTAATATTTCCTTCAAAAATGAAGTGTATACACCATTTGCCACCATATGAACGCTCTTTTATAAATTTCCAGTTTATATTTACTTTAAGTGTAAATTGAAAACAGGTTAGTCATGCCGGAGGATTTGATGCAGTAAGATTGCTCATATTCATACATATTATTTTAAAAGTTTTTACATGAATAACGAATTTCGGTTCACTATACTGACTGTACTGCTAACATTGTTTTGTGAATTATCTCTGTTATGAATAGGAAATAACGCTATGAAAATCATGATAAACCTCCAAAATTCGATATCGAATTCATCTCAGTCGTCATTTAAGCTCTACATAGCCAATTCTGAGACATAGATGATGCAAGAAAAATGTCAGTTTTTGAATTGGAAATCACATCTCCAGAACCAAAGTTGTCACACCCGCTTATAATATAAACTGTAAGTTTTCGATCTTTCAAGAGAAGATTAAAACGCAGTAAACTAAAGTCCTTACCCTGCCTGAGGGAAAGTGTTTACTGCAGCCGTCATATTGTGACTTGAAATAATCTTGGCTGTGTTCAGTTTATAGTTCGATTTTGTAAAGAAATTTAAAGAGAAAAAAAATTTAAAACATAAGAATATTTAAATTAAAAATATGGGCTAAAAGCTGTTACAAATGCAGCTGATTTTGGATATGAATACAAAACGTTAATACATAAAAGTATAATAGAAATGCTGATAAATAATTGTGCTGTAAAGATAATTGTGCTGTATTAGAAAGCAACTTTTTATTTTTTCCGTTGTCTTTATACAATTATTCCGTAACACTGTTATCTGCCAGCATTTTATTAAGATTTCATGCATTTTCATTATATACATGTACACTAAAATATTAAAATGGAAATAAAATTCCTTACTTTTAGAAATTTTGTAATAGTTTTAAATATTTTTGGAACAATTTATATGTTTATATTTTTAAATATTGTTACTGTTTTATATATTTTTATTATGAAACAATATTTTGGTTCCATTTTGAACATAAGATCACATTTAGTACGCTGATACGATTTTGTCTCATTATCTCATCATGCCGTATTTATTTTATCACTATTTTATCTCATCATATCGTATGTCATATTGCTTGTTAAAAAACGCGATGTATTTAGTAATACACTCCAATATAAAAGAGTGAGAGACATTCATCTATCACATTAATCTATCTATATTGAACTATAATATATCAAAATATATTTCCTATACCTTATAATTCCGCACTATTGGATAAATTGGAATAACGCAATTGTAACGCGCAGCAAATAAAGAGTATGTTTAAATATTTTTCTAACAACTTTATTCACCTCCTGAAAAATATCTCCATAAATAAAGAAATTGATTAAATATTTTCTATCGGATATCTACCAATTTTACATTTTTGTAGTACTCATGATCAATTGCTTAACATTCAGTCATTTTCCATGCTTTTACCATCACTCAAGCTTAAGAGAAAAGAAATAGCCTCTCGTTTCTTACGAACAGTTTATCATGATATTTTTTGCGTTTTCGTAAATAATTTAAATACAGAGAAAAATTATGATGTGGGCAGCACCTGACTTTTCCTGCAGATTCAAATTTATTTTCTCTTTATTTCTTTGATAATTAATTGAAAATTGCACAAAATACCTCGCATAATTATTTGAAATGCCAATGAATTTGTACTTTTAATTCAATTTTCGTTTTCATTTGGTAACTGAACTTATTTTCAAAGGCGGCGTAGTAAAAATGCGAAAATACTAAAATATATTGAGAACGGCTAGATCTAGAATAATGGGGTTAATTTTGTTCCTTTCAGTTCTCTAATTATAACCTCAGGCTCATTTATTGTGTCAATATGTAAAGGATAATCATCTGGTTCATGTGTTACATTTCCATGAACATTTGATGATTTTAATGTTTGGCAAAGATGGAGAATATGTTTACACTCACGAGCTTTCAGTTCCGGCCAAGGAGGCCTGGAGTTTATGATTCCAGTTGGAGGGTGAGGACCTTCTTCGTAGTGTGGGCTGCTGTCGTGGTGTGTTTGGTCGGTTTGGGTCCCCCAGTGACTTGCTTGGCGCCCTTGGTGTCGGGGTGGTCGGGGGGGGGGGGCTCTGGTTTGGTGTCGTCGGCTGTGGCTGTGGCCTCGGTGATGGCTTTGCCCGTGGTGGTTGGGCCGGGGGCATGTGCCGAGGGTGGCAGGATTGCTGTCGCAATGATGAATCGTATTTTCCGTATACCTTTTGGTGGGACGGGTGTTTCTTGTGCTTATTCTTTTCAGTGTTAGAAATTACGTATACAACAAGCATTTAATTGATACATTTGAGCCTACGTAATCTTTAATTTTATATTTTAATGAATTTTGTGCCATTTTGCAAAAATAAGCAGGTTCTGTTTTCTCCAATTGCACCAAAATCTAATCAGCACCAAGGTAACCTACCAGTAACTTATCTACCAAATTTTGTGAAATTTGGTAAATTAGTATTTTAGCTAGACAGGATACATGTGATTTTTGCGGGCCTTTTCTCAAAAAAGTCGAGTTCTTTTATTTCGAATTGTACCAACATCTAATCAGCGCCAGGGTCACCCATAAGTAACTTACCTTCCAAATTTTATGAAATTTGGTCAATTAGTATTTCAATTAGAGTGGATATGTCCGCACGCGCGCTCATACACACACTAAAATAGTTTTTTCGTGTTCTAGATGTCTCAAAACGTGTAGATCCGTCGAAAACTCGAGTTGCGATTTTTGGTATGGATTCCAATACTTTCCCTATACATTACTAAGTATTGCAGGGAAAGTAAAAATATCCAGCCTTTTATTTACATTGCATAAATGTTTCCTATGTAGTTTCAAAGATAACCAAAATATACTTTCAATTTTATTTACTTTTCACTAATAAAAGAGATATTTTTAGCAAGTAATTTAAAGAAGTTAATATTTCAAATATACTTAATGATAAAAGTAAATATACTTTTGAAAGGTACTTGACATTTTAGATTTTAGGAATACATATTTCCTTTTCTGAAAAATGGAAATTAATAAATTAATTCGATTACATACAACATTCATGAATGTTGTATGTATCAATATTTTGAAACATCTTATTATTCCAATATTTGTTACTATGCAGCAAAATGATTATTTACAAAAATTTCTACATGATATTAAAATATCGTTCTTTATAAGCTTATTGTTTAAATACCTTCAAAAAAAAGAAAACTCAGGAATTGTGAGAGATTTTCATTCTTTTTCATTATTCTTACCAGCAAAGCTCGCGCATTTCAACTTGCTTGCTATTGTTTGGGAACGGTAAAACTGGGATCAAATTTGTTCAAATTTGCAATTGTGATAAACAATACAACTTCCAGCACTCTTGCGAGTAGAAATTCACGCCAACTTTTAACAATAAAATCATACTGAACGTTTTCCCACAGATTATGGTAGTAAAAGCGCAGGTTTACACAATGAACATCGCTTTTGGATATATTCAACGCTTTTGTTTGGAATTTTGTGAAACGTTATTAGCTTCTACAGCAAATAACGTAATTTGGGATGGATTATGTAAGAAACATTTTTGCATTGGAATCAGGATCAGTGAGTTGATAGGCTTGAATATTTTTAGCTCGTAATACGACTTTATCACTTTTCTAGAGCATTTTCCCACAAAAATAGCCAAACTTTTAATGGCTATTTCAACAGATCTAGGAGGTAATTTGAAAAGCGGATTTCAGATTTGAATTTAGCCTGGTTGAATTAGTACACATGAGTTTTTCAATCCTCGGGGTTGCAATCAGGTGACTTGACTTTCTGATATTGCGATTTTATGTTTCAGAATTTTGTTCATTCTTTAATTCCTATGTAATTTCTTTATATCATTTATTTCATTGATTCACACTACTTAAGTGTAATATTAAATATATGTTATTACCGGTGCATCATAATTTTCCATTTTAAAAAGTCGTTTCACACCTTGCTTTAATATTTCCGGAATCTTTTCATGCAGTCAAACCTTTATTATTCCTGGCCTACTATTTAAATGACTACCCTCCTGGATCTCAATATCCTTGTCTTTCTTCCTCTGTAGTTAGAATCACAAAGTGGTAATTAAAACATTAGCGAATGGTAGGCTCTCTTTACGTTTAACTTTAATCTTTTTCTGTATTTTATCAATTTTTATAAGATTTCTTTCTTTCGACCTAGACCGTCCGACCTACCCGAAGGTGTAAGGTTTCTTTCTAAACGTCCGGGACGGTGCTACCCAATTTAGGCAGAAACTCAGTGGGGCAAAATCCACAATGACCGTAACCGTCTTTCCTACAATCAACGTCCATTAACGTGTCCGAACTCCGCATGAACACAGGGACAGTTTTGGGCAGAAGCGGGAATCGAACTAGGGTCCTCCAAGTGCAATAAGCTGTCGGTTGATGTACGATATCTATAAAATAAAATATCATCTTATTCAGAAGACGACAGTTGTTTTGAATCTTTTCAGGCTGAATGCTAACCTCAAAAACGAATTTAATTCAGAATTGACCGCTTACCTAAGCCTCCTATCCACCTCATTACGTCTTTGGTTGCATTTTATGTTCTTTTTGGGATGTATATGAATTCTACTTTTATTATTGATCCTGTTCTGCTTTTAATTGTATATATTTTGTGTTTCATTTTATACAATGTGTTTCAGAAGGATTGCACTTCTTAAAACGATTGGTTGCAGATCCATAGTTCCAATTTAAGACATGTTGTAATAATATGGACTTTTAGACTATGAAAGTTTGTCACGTGACACGTTTTAGTAAAAACCCACAAAAATAACGTTTTATACGGGCCCGCTACAAACCAAGTTCCAATTAGCAAATTATTCCTTATACATTTAGAGAGCTTTAAAAACGAATTCCTGTTCTCCCTTAAAAATTGTTAAAGTTATAAAACTTAAACCACTTTGACCCGATCAAAAGAAACGTCGAAAACATAGTTAACGGGGGGGGGGGGGAGGGGGGCTATAAAAATTGAATTGTCATAGATAAAATTTCCATTCGAAAACTTATATGCATACCTATAATTGGCAAATGCATTTTACAGTCCTCAATTCTGCCGAAATCTTTAATTAGTGATAGCTCGAGAAATTTTAATTGTATGACAATGGTAATTTTTTGGATTGACTACTTCAGCTATGGAAAATATTTTTACAATTGAAAACTTTTTCTAGGGGTCCCGTATAAAAAATTACATTTTGCACTGTTTTACTTAAAGGTGTCACTTGATCAAATTGTGCATATGATAATAGTGAACCTAAATTAAAGCATTTCTTAAATTGGAGCTATGGGTCTACGACGAATCATTCGATATATATTTAGTCATGCAATAGTATAAAACTATAATATATTCAGAGTCATATCGACAATACTATTGAAAGAGCATACCAAAGACTTGGTTTAACCCTAAGACGATCTCGTGTTTTTGCCAGGTCTGATACTATTATTTGTATCTTTAATACTCTTGTTAGGCCAAAATTGGAATATTGTGCAATGATCTGGGACCCTGTTTAAGGTCTGTGTTCTCAACGAATAGAAATTGTGCAATATTAACTTTTACGTACTATGGATTACAGATTGTCTGGCTATTGTCCTTATGATATGCATATGAGTGAACTCAGACGGAAATATAATTTAATGTCTCTTAAAAAAAGAAGAAAATGGTCTTGCCTTTTGCTTTATTATAAAGTTTTAAATAACACTATTGATTGCCCCATCTTTGATTGCCCCACTTTCTTGTCTGGAAGTATATATAAGTTCATATATATATATATATTAATAATACGCGGAAAAAAACTTTGTTTCACAATACTACTGTTAAACACAACTATCTTAAATGCTATTCTATCTATAAATTTGTTGATCTATATAATACCTATTGTACTGATATTGATATATTTAATTTGACTCCTGTCTGTTTTAAAAAAACCTGTTTGAATGCGCTTGACATGTATACGACTTAGTATTCTTGTATCTTATATTCTGTTCTTTTTATTTTTGAGTGGCTACTGTAACTGGATTTCATCTGTAGTTGCCACGTAAATTGAATGAAATAAAATAAAACACCCTATACACGGCTGATTTTCTCTTGATACATTATTTCAGACACACAATTTTTGTTTCAATCCAAAATGTAATTATATTATATTTACGCTTCACCTTAGTCTACGGGGAACTTCTTGTAATTGTTGACAGAAGTAAACATTTAAAAATGTGTTAAAAATAAATGCACTCGGATAAACGAAATTAATTAATTTAATGAGAAAATTATAAGAATAAAAATCTAGAAGTTTTGAATAACCTAACTATTAAGTGGCTGTTTCTACTAAAAAGTAGCATTGGTAGTTACTAAAGTTTTCTTGTTACATTTAAATTTATTTCCATTTGAAAAAGGGAAAAGAAACAAAATTATTTAATATGTATTATTTTGACAATTTAATATATCTTACTTTGAATAAACTATTTTTTATTATGTTTTAAATTCGTTAATACTTTTCTGAATTATTTTATATTCTTTTAATATTTTTTTTAATTTCTTTTGAGTTATTATATATGTCTTTTGTTTTATTTTACTATATATATTTCTTTGTTTACTTTGTAATATATTTTATTTTACTTTGCGATATATTTTACTTGCTTTGCTTCGCAATATATTTCGTTTTACATTGAGATATATTTTTCGTGTTTCAGTTTACGATATATATTACTTGCATTGCTTTGCAATATATTTAGTTTTACATTTCGATGTATTTTTCTAGTTTTACTTTGCTAAACAATCTTCTTGTTTTACTTTGCGATATATTTTTCTTGTTTTACTTTCCGATATATTTTCCTTGTTTTATTTTGTGATATATATTTTTGTTTTACTTTACGATATATTTTCATTGTTTTACTTTGCTTTATATTTTTTTTGTTTGACTTTGCAATATATGTTTCTTGTTTTACTTTGTGATATATTTGTATTGTTTTATTTTATTATATACAAATTGTGCTTTTTTTTAACGGTATAGCGAAGTAAATAAAAAGTGCAGGCAAATTTCGCATTATTTTATTGAAGGAGGAAGTTTAATAAGAAAAGATCGTTCAAACTTTATACATTATATTCCTGCCTATTTTATACTGCTGGAGTACAAATGATGAATAGCGTATCATTTAAATATTTTCCTCAATTTAATCTTTAAAAAATTCCACCCCACAGTTTCACAATAATGGTTAAGTTTAAGATATTTCTTTCTGCATTTCGGAGAACATCTTACATTTGAATAAATTTCTTACACTTTATTTCCATTTAAATACTTTTACGGTACACGACTATGTAAGAAATATTATATTTTAAATTTTACTTACCCTCCACTTCAATGTATGGGGCATTCTTGTAATTGCTTCAAGAAAGTAAACTTAAGTATTTAAATGTATTCAAAATTGAATAAAATTATAATCTTGATATTTTTATTAGAGATGAATTATTTCTTTAAATTGGAAGAAAAAAAATGATAGTTGAAAAATGAATTTGTCTTTATAACGTCTAGAAACAATTGTCACCTAACTGACAATTGTTTCTGACAATTTGTTATGCCTGCATTCTTCAAGAAAGTTTTGTAAGTTACAGAGGGCATTATTAAAAAAATTTTATTCAAGGAATTACAGGATGGACGAATACTTTTATTTAAATGAAGATATTTTACTATTTTGGAATCTTATCAAAATGTTTCATTTCTTGCGTTTTTCCCTTTGTATTGATATGTTGTTAGTAATACAAATTTTGCTCAATATTGAAAAATGGAGAAAAAAACCCAGCAATTATATAAGATATTAAAATATTCCTTTACTTCTTTTATCAAGTCTTACATTACCGTAGTTCTACAATTTTTCGTAAATTGTGTATTAAATTAAGATCGAAGAGTATCTTAGTTTATGTTAAACTAGAAAGATTTCGCACTGATTGACAAAAAGATGAAATCGGGAGATGAATACATACATTGCACAGACACACAAACAGAAGCTAAAAATAGTTTTCCGTATTCCCAATATAGGTCCCAAAACGTGTAGATCCGTCGAAAACTCGAGTTGCAATTTTCGGCACGATTCCAATACTTTTCCTATACATTACCATGTATTGCAAGGAATGTAAAACGCTAATTAAACGACGAAATGCAGTTACTTCTAGAAAATACAAAAGACAGATTGACGTACATATTCATAATATTAAGAGCCGAAATTTAAGTAAATTAAATTTTTTAAAAGTACAGAAAGAAATGGAAATGCATATACATTTTAAATCTGAATGCATTACTATGATATCGAAACAGATTATTTTAGATTAGAAATACTGCGAAAAATGCGATTTGAAAAAAAAAAAAATCTTTACCTCGTCATTAAGACACAAACGCAATTCCAGTGAAATTTTTCAAGCGGCGGTAGATGAATTAATGCCTTACTCCATTTAACACCATCTTGCAATTAGTGAGGAAATAATTATTAACAAAATCAAATTCTTTATGAATTCCTTCATCTCGAAATAATCTCCTCCTGTTTGATAATGAGATCTTTTTAGGAAAGTTGGTTTTTGAAAGGATAGCAACCTTTCTATCGTATGTAATTCTAATCTTATTCCATCAGCATTTTAACATTGATTTTTATAGAAAATATTTTAACCAGATATTAATGATCTACAAATTGGATAATGCTGATATCGATGAATTTTGTCGAGAAAAATCAATATATTCACATATCGATATTTCAAAAATGGATTTTTTAAGGACATAGCTAGACAAATGCGCATGGTTCCTATAAAAGCCCTTAATCACCCCAATAAATTTGTAAGGAAAGGTATATGGAAAGACCAGTTGTTAGTTTGATTCCCGCCTCTGCCCCAAACTGTCCCAGTGTTCACGCTGAATACGAACACGTTAAATATGTGAGTCCATAAGTCCTTCCGAGAGGTTGGTGGTAGGGGAAGGAGGGTACGGTTCCTGTGGATGCCTCTCCCCACTGGGTTCCGGTCTAAATTGGGTGGCACTTCCTGGCCGTTCAAACAGATACCTTACACTATTGGGTAGGTCGGACAGTCTGGGTCAAAGAAGAAGGGAAGGTGTCGGACAGTCCAGTGGTTAACGCTCGGGGCTAGCACTGAGTCGACCCGAGTTCGATTCCCGCCTCTGCTCAAAACTGTGCCCGTGTTCACGCTGAGTACGAACACGTTAAATATGTGGGTTCGTAAGTCCTTCGGAGAGGTTGCTGGTAGGGGAAGGAGGGTACGGTCCCTGTGGTTGCTTCCCCTACGAGTTTCGATCTAAATTATGTGGCACGTACCGGTCGTCCAAACAGATACCTTACACTTTAGAGTAGGTCGGACGGTCTGGGTTGAAGAAGAAGATAAGGGATAGAGTGTATACTTTACGAACTTATACTTTGCGAACGAATAAAAGAGATTGCAGCGCTCATAGGGGAGAATAAATAGAGTCTAAGTACTAGTCATTCCACCCACGCTTCCCGCGTTCTCAGTGGCTAGTGTTCATTAAATGTGGCATCTTCACGCTTAATCAAAGCTGTTAACAACTTTTTTGATTATCAAAAACACTAGAGAGTTAAGCATGTAAATCTTAGATTTAAGCACAAAAATGGAGCCTCATTTGCAATTCTGTTAATATGTTAATTGGGAAAATGCATTGGATCTATTTTCACGCCTGAGTAAATGATTTAATTGTTTAATTTTTCGACTGTCGGCTTAAAGATGTGTTTTTATTATTTCTGGCTCGTGAATATCTTGGATATCATTTCCACGGAACAAAATTATTTAATTTTTGTGAAATAATTTTTAACAATTTGCGAAATTGAGTTATTATAAAGTTATTTCTTTTTTTTTGTTGTAATTGCTGGCAGCGAAAGGATATCAAATTGTGCATTTATTACTTTTGAGAGACAAATTAGTGAATTTTTTTTTAGCATTCCTTTGTATCATCATCGAATTTTCGACTCTTTTCATTGGTCTGGAAGCCGTGACTGATCGAATGAGATCAAAATCGAGAATCTGGATTGAGTGAAAATGTTTGATCATTTGAAAAAGTGGTTTTCAGTGTTTTGGTTATTTGCAGTATTACTAATGATTTGAATTTTCTAAATTTTACGTTTTTCCCTTGGTCTCGAAGCTGTGACGGATAGAGGGACATCAAAACCAAGATTCTAGCTACAATGGAAGCCCTGGATAATTTTGATATATCACCCAATCAGTCTATTAGTTCAGTGCATATTATAGAGATTGAAAATTGACATCAGAAACTCAGGCAATACATACTTTACAATAGTCATACCACCAGTCATGCCGCTCAATGTCGTTAAATCGTCAAAAATTCAATAACTCAAAACTGTAAAAATGTAACGAATTTCACTGCTCTGGAAACAGTTATGATTTTTTATAAGGGGAGGAGGGCGGGTCAAGGGCTATGTTAAGGGATGTATGTATGTTTTGATAAGGAGTCGTATAAGAAATATGTCTCGCATATGTCTGTAAGTGCTTCAGGCGGGTAGATGGGATAAAATATTTTAAATATTTTGCAACTTTATGGATGGTGGATGGGAGGTAATCAATTGCAACTTTACCCCGTCTTATGACGGTCAAAGTTGAAAGCCCGTCAACTTATGACGGTCAAAGTTGAAAGCCCGTCAACTTATGACGGTCAAAGTTGAAAGCCCGTCAACTTATGACGGCTTTCTAGCTTATGTAATATCATGCTCTGTATTCAAACATAGCAACTATTTTTGTACATTATGTACAGTTCTTGTGTAGTCTGAATTTTTATGAATTTCTAAAACATGAGTGTTAAATGTATATAACATTGGGCGAAGCTTTTTTGTCGTATAAAAGTTAAAGCTTTTTCGGTGATATTATTTTAACTAATTGGTAATTCTAAGCTATTCTTGTGACCTTGTTTCTAACCCTTAAATTTTTTATCGCTAAAATACCTTATAGGTCATGATTTTTCTAAAAATTTGTGCTCGTAGTATTTAACAGTAATTTGCCTCTGGTTGCAACAGATATAGTCTATGGTAAAAAGGTTTCGAATACATGTAGATACAGTGAACAAAAATGTATTGTAAATTTCAGCTATCTGCCAAGAAATGTTTTAAAATACTATTTGTTGTGCACTTTTAAGTTAGCAGGTTTCGAAGTTTGAAGTGCTTCGATAAATTATAGAAACATATATGGTTTTAATTCAAACGATGATAAATGATGATGGTGATCTGATATGTGATAAAACTAAGAGTATATCAGTCTTAATTCGAGAGCAGTTTTATATTTGTGAGAATACTTCTAACTGTGGATAGGCCTTGTCTTTGTTGTTGTTACAAGACAAGAGGTCTTGCCTTTGTTGTTGTTACAAGACGAGAGGTTTTGCTGCTGTTGTTGTTACAAGACAAGAGGTCTTGTCTTTGTTGTTGTTACAAGACGAGAGGTCTTGCTTTTGTTGTTGTTACAAGGCGAGAGGTCTTGGCTTTGTTGTTGTTACAAAGCGAGAGGTCTTGTCTTTGTTGTTGTTACAAGACAAGAGGTCTTGTCTTTGTTGTTATTGAACCAATGCGTAAAGTTTTCAACATTTGGTTCGAGAACCGACTAGAGTATATGGCCAGCAGTGAAACTGCAAAAAATATTTTCTGTTGAAGGCAAGAATATTTAAAAATCCTGAAGTGATACGAAAAGTGCGATTAAAGATACGAGTTTAGTGTGCTAAAGATAGTCAAAATTTACTTTCAAATTTGAAACAACAGAAAAATGGTTTTTGCAGGCTAATTCGTTGCAAAAGTGTTGTTATCCTATTGTTTTCCTTGAAGCATGCATTTCTCGAGATATACATAGAGTTCAGATGATGACTGATTTAGATATAATTTCAAATTTCGGAGGAGATATGGAAGCTTGCTAAGGATTTCCACTTCCAGGTCCCTTTTCATTTATGGTTAAGAAATTTTCATTTCACGTGAAACGTCTATATCTCAAATTGGCTATTGTTTAAGCTTAGCGAATAATTTTTATAGATTCAAGATCACATTCTAAAGGAGGTTGCGTGATTCACAAAGAATTTTCACTTTTGCTTTCTTTTCCATATCCGATTCAAACATTTTATTTGAAACATCTACTTTTCAATATTGGCTATAGAAAAAGATTAGACAATGAATGATATGGATGCATCAATTTCTGGAGAAGGTAAACAGCCCATAAGTAATTTCATTTCCGGTTTTTGAGATATCACTTCTAGTATAAACATTTACATTTCCCTCGAAACATCTATTTCAATGTATAAGCTATAGATATAGATTAGATGATAATTGATATTTATTCAGAATCAAATTCCAGAGAGAGTTTACTAAGGACTTCCATTTTTTTTTTTAATTTTACACTGTCGGTTTAAAAAATTCTTCATTTCTCAAGATTGGTTATATTTTGGAGCTTAAATGACGACTGATACGAATTCAATATTAAATTCTGGTGGAGCTTAGGGGGGGGATTCATTAAATAATTATATTTCTAAATTTTTTACTTCCGTTTCAAAAATATTTCGTTGAAACATCTATTCTTTAGGATTGGTTATATATAGAGCTTAGATGATTACTGATACAGATGCATCATTGATTTCTAAAGGGGGTTGAGGGTATTCACTAAGGATTTCAATTCTTGGTTTTGGACATGTCACTTTCGATTTCTCCATAAATTTGTATGACTGCACGAAATATGTATGCAAAGGAGAATTAAAATGATTAACAGTTCCGTCAAAAATAAAATGTATACACCATATGCTACTATATAAAGTCTTTTTCATGAATTTCTTGTGTTATTTTTGATGACAAAATAATAATGGTATTCGAATAATGCTTTCTATTATTTAAAATTAAACCGTGAATGAATCAATATAAATATAATAA
This sequence comes from Amaurobius ferox, assembly GCA_951213105.1. Lineage (NCBI taxonomy): Eukaryota > Metazoa > Arthropoda > Arachnida > Araneae > Amaurobiidae > Amaurobius > Amaurobius ferox. The sequence continues at coordinate 91,955,352 of OX578142.1, read as the reverse complement.
GCAATAGCAAGCACATAGACCGCAAATGATACCTACCACGTGGTACCTGTGGTACAGCCAAATAAGATTATTAGTAACACACTCGCATAATAAATACATTGCAGGTTACCTTTAGGTTTGGAAATATCCTAACACCCACATAAGCTAAACGATATTGAGTTCACTGAATCACCTATTCGATCGTCGACCTCTTCTTTCTGATATCTTGACCATGTTAGGATCGTCGACCTACACCTTCTAATATCTTGACCATGTTAGGTCGTCATGGATCTTGACCATGTTGGGATCGTCGCATCCCCTTTCTAATATCTTGACCATGTTAGGTCGTCATGTATCGTTATGTATTTTGACCATGTTAGGATCGTCGACCTCCTCTTTCTAATATCTTGACCATGTTAGGTCGTCATGAATCGTTATCTATCGTTTCCATGTTGGAATCGTCGACCTTCTTTTTCTAATATCTTGACCATGTTAGGATCGTCTACCTCCTTTTCTAATGTCTATGCTTTGTATTGTTAGGTTAAAAAACTAAGCCGTTTCACTCATCGGGAAATTATATTTGAATTGGAATTAAATTCTTCCTCGACATTATTCAATTTATTATGAGGAAATATGAGCAAAATATTAACTAGAATATTAATATCAGGGCTTTTTCTTGTAAGCCATTCATTTTAAATTTGCCAAAATATTAATGATATAATTTTGTGTGCAGAATGTGAAAATAAAACACAACAGATTTCGTAAGGAAAATCAGCTGGAACTAAATGAAATTTGGAAGCGACCCTTTCGGAATATTAGAAAAGCGTAATATTTCATTTCAAATAAAATAACACGTTTATTTTTTCTTTACTATAAACGAAACGGAATAGTTACGCACAGGTATATTTTAACAAACCGCACCACATATTGAATAACATGTCAAACTGGAATTATAAGAATCCGATAGGAAATTGCATCTTCGAAACCCCGAGTTAAATACGTTCATTCTTAATGATTACTCTTTAATAATTATAAGTAAATTGATGTTGCGCAGACATGGGAAGCATCGTTAAATTGGGGATAAAATCAGACTAAAATAATATTTAAACCGTAATTGAGCAAAGTATGCTCAGACGTGAATTTTCGAGAGGAAACCTCCATTAAAGAATTTGAGTTATTAAGAAATGGATGAATGTTGAAATTCCGGAGATTCTATTTAACGAAATTTACAATAAATGTCTGGAAATTGTTATGAATGTCTCATTATCCCTTAGTGTATTCAAGAAAAGCTTTTGAAAGGCGAATGCAAACTCAATTCCAGAGAAAATTGGAAATCATGGAATTCAATGGAATATTCAATGGAATATGTTTCTTTTGTGAGGAAAATTATTTGGCTTGGGTTTGGTTTGCATTTTGTGATTGGATTTATTCTTACATAAGTTGTTGTCATTTTATTATGGTTTTATTAAGTTATTCTGGGTTTTCTTTTATAAGTACATTTGGCGTTTCGCAATAATTAACATTAGGGCCTATATTCTTCATCTGATTCATTAATGATCTACTTGATATGTTAATTAATTCAAAATATTTCTTGTTTGCCGACGACTTAAAGGCTTATAAACACATAACAATCAAAGATTGTATTGATCTGCAGAATGATTTATATTGTTTGGTTTTATGGTGTTCGCGTAATCACTTGTATAAAACTTTAAATGTGCTATTATGGGTTTTTTACGTAAGTCTATTGTTTTGATTAATGATTATACTTTAGAAGGTAATAACTCACAGCGTTGTCAAAGTTTTTCTAACTCAAGTGTGAAATTTGATTTTAAATTTTCTTTTAAATGGCATATACAGCAAAAAACAGTGGATGCGTATAGAAACCGTGGGTTCTTGGTTACAAATTCTCCTGGTCTTTATTATAAAACAATGATTACATAATTTAACTATTTATTGAGATCTAAATTAGAATATGCATTTAGGATTCCTGTGAGGCTTGTTATAGTCAGCTTATTGGAAAATTTCAATTTCAATTTTTAATATATTTATTTTTAACCTTTGAAGTGGAATTGGAATTTTGTTTCGGCGATTTTCCGTAGTTCCAGTACCTACTATGTCCGGTAGAAGGGGTTCTTTAAATTAGAGTACTTCAGTGAATGTTCTTGTGACAATACTCATTAAGTGGAGCCGTCATTAATAAAAATGTCATTGTTGTGAAAGTGTTTCCAAGATTGGTGTTCCTTCACTTTTAAAAGAAAGCTTTTGATTTAGTTAAATTAGGTATTTATTTATTGGTGGCAAAAATTTTGGGACACTATTGTGTTTTAGAATATTTATACTTTCCCCTTAATACATGTTAATGTATAGGGGAATTAATCCACAAAAATTAATCCACATGAAGAAAAATTTAAATTTGTCTAAACGTTAATATTTACATGGATTAGAGGGATGTTATTTTAGTACTGACATAGGATGTGAAACATGCTTACAAATCTACCCCAAAGCATTATTTTTACGCCATAGAGAATCTCTTTTTTCTTATACCATGTGAGAAAGTATTATTTTCACGTACATTTTTGAATTCGAGATTTTGATGTATTAAGACCTTCTGAACACGTTTTGCCTATTTTTGGAGTGATGTCTGTCTGTCTGTCTGTATATCTGTAGTCGTTTTCTTATGTGCACGTTAGAGGCCACAGATATCAATGGATTTTCACGAAACTTTATATCCGGATTTATTATAAAAAATGTCGAACTCGATAGAATTTTTTAAAATTCGAGCGAAAACTTCGAAATTTATTCGAAATTTCATATTTTTTTAACATGGCAGCATAGGACAAAATTTGACATAAACATGCACAAAAAGGTTTATTTATGGCTCAATGATCACGAGACTTAGTAGTTTCAATCGTTGTTGTGAAAAATAGCCACTATACAAATTTGTTTTGGTCGTGACGTCATTAGCCCCCTTGGGGGCAAGTTACCCCTTCCCCAGTGGCACAATGTCAAGTATGATATCAATCAATCGAAAGATTTTTTTCAAGCTCTTTAAAGTGAAGGGTAACACGCTATAGTTGTAATCATTTGAACCCACGATATCGATTTTTCAAATTTTTCTAGTAAAATTTATGAAGAAAAAAATGGATTTTGGTATGAGAAAGTTGAGTTGAGATACACTCCAGTTAATTCCTTACCGTCCTCATCAGTTGTAATTCCATTATGTCCATCGTCTAGGCATGGACATAGTCCACAATTCCATCGTCTCGGCATATATTTATGAATAAAGTGACCAGGTCTCTCTTTATATACTTTTTCAGAAAATATATTTTCCAGCTATTCCTGTTTTTGTTCGGCAAAAGAACCATGATCTATCTCTGTCCTTCAATCAGATTCAATAAGGCTCATCCCCCATCTGTTAATCATACCCCCTCCCTCCCGCAAACATCTCTGACAGAATCTGGGAATTGCCGACATGGAGCTCCGGAAATCCTCCGGATAAATCCCGATTCCGTTGCCGGCAGTCGCCGGAGCAACAGGCCGAAAGGATATAGGCGTTAATGAAAACAGCCGGTCCTGCCGACGAAGAGGCCCGGGACAGAACGATTCCTTTTATCGACCGCAAAAATCGACCAGTTAATCGATTGGTGGCAACACACTCAATTTTAATACTTGGAGCAGGCTTAAACTACTGTAGGAGGAGGATGACGAACTGCCACACAATACAAATGGGATTTTACGCGAGTTGGAGTTCACTTGAAATTGGAGGAGATTCTGTTCAATAACTTTTTTTTTATCTTCATTCAGAAATATAGAAGAATACTCAATAAAGATAGGTGTCCATCCACCTCTAAATTTTTGGGGTTTTAGCTTCCAATACGTTATTTTTCGAACTAGATATAAAATATATTTTTTAATCTATTTATCATAATTATTGTCACGAGTTTTCCTCAACAGATTTGTTGAAAAATTTGTTGTGGGCAACACATGACTTTTCCTGCAGACTCGCATTCATTTTTCTTCTTTTATTTTATTATTCATTAATTTCACTTTCATGTGTGAGATAAACATTTATTTTCTACTTTTCCCTGCGCCAGTGGAGTGAAAGGGGTGATATTGGAATACTTACTTTTCTCATAATTTACCATTTAGTTTTTAACACTTTACAACAAAGTTGAAAAGTGTTTATGACTTTGTTCATTCTGTCTGTCTGTCTGTCTGTCTGTCCGTTAGCACGATAACTGCCGTAAAAATGACTTAATCAAAATGAAATTTTAGTATGTTGTTCAGACGGTCTATAGGATCTATGGGAATATAAATGAATAATATCACCCAATTAGTTTTGAATTGAACCCGGGTTGAAAAAATGGAATACATTGAGCCCTATGGGACCTAATTTTTCAAGCATTTTTTAAGCAGATTTAAAATTCACAAATTGCTTCGAAAATTTTAGGCAGTATTCAAATTGTTCCATAAAATATATAAAAAAAAATTCAGCGAAATATATTCAGTAGTTTTTTAAATAAAAATTAAAATAATAATGACACCTCTTATATGAAGCGATCACGTGTCCATGATATGAAACGATCACATGACCCACTTCAAAATGATATATGGCATCCATCTTGTGTCAAAATCGTGATTTTTAAAGTTCTTTTTAATTCATATTGAGTGTTGTATCCATCCTAAAACTACTTTATTTTTGCCTAAATTCTGTGCATCTACATACTGAAACAACGCAATGACAATATATTTCAGTTTAAATGCTCATCCAAATTTGATTATTTCTACTATTAAGCCTATTTTTCACCTATGTAAAATGTAAACAGCAAAATATGTAGAATGAGTTGTATTAGAATCGCTGTAATTCTTTAACACAAAATCATTTAGTCCATGGAGTCTGTTTAGCTGATATGAATGATTTTATTTATTGATTTTAGAAAGAGAAGGACGATATTTTTCGATGAAGTTTTACGCATAGAGTTTACTTACTTCTAGCTCCATGGTCTTAATTTTTAAATAAAATTAATTATTATAGTATTGTGATGAATGTCATGAATGGGGGAATTATTTATGAATGAAATGTTGCTTTTATAGAGAGAGCCAGGCGTGTTATTTTTTATGACGTCATTTGAATCAATTTCAGTTGTTTTCGATGAAGTTTTCAAATATAATAAATTATCGTAGTATTATGATAATTCTAAAATTATTACCGAGGAATGTATCGCATTTTAGAGATGTTTAAACCAAGCAATTTATATTTTAATGCCGTCATTTGAATGAAGTTAATTTTTTTCGATGAAGGTTTAAGGTTTCAAATATAATAAATTAATGTAGTATTGTGATAAATTTTAAAATATTACCGAGGAATGTATTGCGTTTTAGACATGTTTAAATAAAATTGCATTGAAGTTGGAAAGTGTTTCATAATCAATGCTTTAAGCATGATTGATCTTTCTTGTTATTTATAGTTTTTGTTCTCTCCCACCCCTCATCCGCCCTCTTATCATTTTTTGATGTAATTGACGTACAATCCCTATATGGATCAATGCGTTATCACCAAGAAAACATTTCATTTGAAGACACTGAAACGTAATTGGCAAAGGAAATGCATGAAAGAGTACACATAGCCATGACGGACGTAAACGACGTAACGTAATGACGTGAAAATGTTAAGAGTGAAAGTGTTCCTCAAGATAAAACTGTGTGTCAAATTTCAGATCTATGCGTGCTCTGGGAGCAGATAACGAGCTCGTCATACATGATGTGCATAAATGGCTTAACGCCGTAACGCTATAGATGAAAAAATTGACACCTTTTATAGCAAATAAATAACTTTCTGGGCCATTTACCAATTATTTTTCTTAAATTGCTTCAACAATATTTGCTCAGTCATACTTAATATATTTTAAATTGATACAACTTGTATAGTGAGCTTGGACTAATTGAGCCATTTCATTATTCTTCTCCTAATTTGATGGTAAGGTTAAAACTGGGCTTGAATAAATGGTTAATTCTTTCACTGTTCTTTTCAATCATAGTCACCTTATTATTCTTATCAATGTCAGGAAATTAACAACGATCCGATGCTAATGAAAAGTCCTCACATTTATAAAATAAACTTTCTGAACTCAAAATGATGGATGTATCAACTGCGAAATTCAGATTTGAGAGAAAACTGCATAAATCAAATTTCAAAATGCACACCAGTTGTAAAATGAACATCTAAAATAAGAAAGGATATATAAAGCAACTTAAACTACTGCAATATATTTCAACCCATATCAATAAAATAATCATACAAAATGTTTCCAAAAACGAAAGAAATATAACGCTTCGTCATTTCAAATATTTTTCTTGAGAAGCAACTTACTGTCAGAAATAACTCTGCCCTATCACCAGAAAGAACCGGATATCAATGCGGATTGATTTGTTGATCCGTCTTTGTGTGTGTCTTGCCCCCCTTCCCTCTTTTCCACTTCATCTAGAAGTGGAAAAAGCCGGCTACGAAAGCAAAAAAATCTGGTTACTTATTAAGCAATGTCTTCTGATACCTCTCTATATGATTCTGAAAGTTTAGGTGTAGAAGTCTAAACCTTTTGAAAGCACAGTATACAAGTTATTCTGTCTGCAGCTCAAATACAATAATTTGAGTTTCTCTGCGCAAAATAACACATGATTTAAATATTTCATATAGAAAATTTGAAGTTCTAAAATTATTTTCTACTAATTTCTACTTTCTTTACAATACAAGGTAATGTACGTAGGAAAAGTATTGGAATTGGGTAGAAAACGGGAACTTGAATTTCATTTCTAATACTTTTCCTATAGATTACTATGGAAAAAAATATCCCTTGTCCCAATTTTTAAAATTTAGTATTACTTTGAAATTTACGTACGAAACTGTTGAGAATTCTTATATTCTTACGAAAATTCATTTCATACTATCATTTAAATTTCCCGGAAAACCAGAAGTGAAAATATTTTGTGAACATTCCTATACCCTCTAAAATTTGATGCTAAATCTATATCAGTTAACACCTAAGCTCGAAATATAGATCGATTCTGAGAAATAGATTTTGCAAGGAAAATGAAAATTTTTTAAATTGGAAGCGACATCTCCAGAACCGGAAGTGAAAATTCTTAGTGATTCTTCCCTCCCCCTCGAAAATATGATGATGAATCCCAATAAGTTATTATTTAAGCTTATGTATAGAAAATACTGAAAAATAGATGTTTCAAGGAAAATTTTTGAACCGAAAGTGAAAATCTTTAGTGATTTACCCTGTTTCAACCTTAATTTGATGCTGAATCTATATTTAGTTTTCCCTGAGCTCTATCTACACGCAACCTTGAGAAATAGATGTCCAAGGAAAGAACCGAATTTGAACCGAAATGGGAAAAGAACCGAAAGTGTCAGTTTTAGCAATTCCTCTTTCTTCACTTCGCGGAAATGTGTTGTTGTATCCATATCAGTTATCATTTAGCTTTATAGCAAATCCTGAGAAATAGATGCTTCAAAAAGTTTAGTAAAAGTAATAGCACGAAGAAAATTTTGCTACCGAAGAGGATAAACCCCCCCCCCCCCCCACACCCCAAGAAATTATCGTATCGCTCTAATGAATAACAAAAATAATAATGGAGTAAAAATATTAAAATTTGTTCTTACTTTTATCTTACTTAAAAAATATATTTTAGTTTTACGAGATTGTCTTCACATGCTATCTATTAAATTCTGTAAAAATAATCTTGTGTGTTTCTTTTGTTTTACAGCTTAACAGACAGATGCACAAACTGATTACAACAATAGGTGTGTCTTTAAAATTTGTAGGGTACGGACGTAAATTGAAAAGCGAAGGAATGGGTATAATTGCGAAACAAAGGAGTAAATAATTGAAAAATTTTGGTGAAATAAACACTGCATGTACGCTAGGCGGAATATTAGAAAAAAATGATGTGGGCAGCACATGACTTAATCTACATAATAACTTCTTTCACACTGAAATTATGATTTCAAAATCCAAGATTTTTTTATTTTACTTTGCCCGGGATATAAAATGCAAACTAAAAATATGCAAGCTGATAAATTCTGCACCGGAACTCATAGCGAATTCTTGGTTATTAACAGCTAACGTTATAACAACGCGCTCTCTTATAACAAAAGTAAAATAAAAAACAATTACTTGGGCGCACACACGGCTACACACTACCCCTCATTTTAAATCCGGGCTGCGTCAGGCACATTTTCTAATGTGAAATAAATATCTATTAACGAATCCTTTCACATCAAAATATGAAATTATTACGTGAAACTAACTTCTCTCATGAATGGAACCAGCTCGATAAACGAATTATAATATTAATATACTTGTTGCATGATACTGCATATAGGAAATTAACATATTAAATAATAATTATATTTTTAATTCTATGCAATTTTTGCGTAAAAAATCTAAAAAAATCTTCCAATATAACTGGAGAACGGTTCATGGTAGCGTTCTAAAGTTTGTATTATTCGCTTTTTAATGAAAAATTACACATTAAATAATTACTACCATTAGCCTTTGGGTTGGTCGTGTGGTCTGGGTTTTCTACATTAAATAATTAGGGCGCGGTAGCCCATTGGTTAGCGCGCTGGAGTTGCACTCGGTAGGCCCGGGTTCGATTCCAGCCACTGCCAAAACTGCCGCCGTGTTCATGAGGAGTACGATCACGTTAAACATGTGGGTCCGAAAGTCCTTCCGAGAGGTTGGTGGTAGGGGAAGGAGGGTACGGTCCCTGTGGATGCCTCCTCCACTGGGTTCCGGTCTAAATTGGGTGGCACTTCCCGACCGTCCAAACAGTTACCTTACACCTTTCTGGTAGGTCGGACGGTCTGGGTTTCAACAACAACAACATTAAATGATTATTTCTTTAACAGTGTTGAAAGTCCTGATTTTTGAATGATTTTTTAAAAAATGGCGCAATATCTCGGAAACAGTTCATGCTAGCGTTCTATTTTTTGAACATCTGATGACATTTAAAATTAATGGGGTTCCAGTCTCCACTTATTCTGATAATCGTACTAAATTAAGTTTGAAAAGCTGTATTCGTTCATCAGATGTTACACACACACACACTCGGGCGCGGTAGCCCATTGGTTAGCGCGCTGGAGTTGCAATCGGTAGGCCCGGGTTCGATTCCAGCCGCTGCCAAAACTGCCGCCGTGTTCATGCGGAGTACGATCACGTTAAACATGTGGGTCCGAAAGTCCTTCCGAGAGGTTGGTGGTAGGGGAAGGAGGGTACGGTCCCTGTGGATGCCTCCCCCACTGGGTTCCGGTCTAAATTGGGTGGCACTTCCCGACCGTCCAAACAGTTACCTTACACCTTTCTGGTAGGTCGGACGGTCTGGGTTTCAACAACAACAACACACACACACTCTCCGGCCATCCATTAAATTGCTCTATGTCTTTGGATGAGTCGGATGGTCTGGGCTTTCGACACACACACACTAACAAAAAGACACTCGCACACAATCATCACTTCAGAAGCGTTCGATTCAAGTTCAGTTATTTTTTAAACGCGCTCTCCTATCGAAAACTCAAATTAGAATTTTCGACCTAATCACAATACTTTCCCTATACATTATACCATGTATGTAGGGAAAGTAATATATCGTCCTAAGTTCTTTATATGAGGATATATTTTCCCAGAAATTCTAATTTTATATTCTAAAAGAGAATATCTGCAAATGCTTCCTAGAAACAACCGAACGTCTAAAAATTTCATCTTGCTGACAGAAAAATTATTTCAAAGAATTAGCTTCATCCATTGCGAATGTCTTCACAGTATAATTTCAAAATAAACACGAAATCTTTCGAAAGATCGTAATTTTCTTTGGTTCTCAGAAATTCCATCAACTTCTTTAGATTATCAATAGTACTATATTTTTGATTTAAATGTCAAAAACAGACATGGTACTACTTTTTGAAATGTCTCTAAGACAACACCAAACTTTTCCATGAAAAGCGGAACGAAATTGCGTACCTCCTCTTTCAACAAGTACAAAAAGTAAAAAAAAACAAGAAAGATCAATCATGCTTAAAGCATTGATTATGAAACACTTTCCAACTTCAATGCAATTTTATTTAAACATGTTTAAAATGCAATACATTCCTCGGTAATATTTTAAAACTTATCACAATACTACATTAATTTATTATATTTGAAACCTTAAACCTTCATCGAAAAAAATTAACTTCATTCAAATGACGGCATTAAAATATAAATTGCCTGGTTTAAACATCTCTAAAATGTGATACATTCCTCGGTAATAATTTTAGAATTATCATAATACTACGATAATTTATTATATTTGAAAACTTTATCGAAAACAACTGAAATTCATTCAAATGACGTCATAAAAAATAACACGCCTGGCTCTCTCTATAAAAGCAACATTTCATTCATAAATAATTTCCCATTCATGTCATTCATCACAATACTATAATAATTTATATTATTTAAAAATTAAGACCATGGAGCTACAAGTAAGTAAAACTCTATGCGTAAAACTTCATCGAAAATTATCGTCCTTCTCTTTCTAAAATCAATGAATATTTCATTCATATCAGTCATGCAGACTCCATGGACTAAATGATTTTATGTTAAAGAATTACAGCGATTCTAATACAACTCATTCTACATATTTTGCTGTTTACATTTTACATAGGTGAAAAATAGGCCTAATAGTAGAAATAATAAAATCCGGATGAGCATTTAAACTGAAATATATTGTCATTGCGTTGTTTCAGTATGTACATGCACAGAATTTAGGCAAAAATAAAGTAGTTTTAGGACGGATACAACACTCAATATGAATTTAAAAGAACGTTAAAAATCACGATTTTGAGACAAGATGGATGCCATATATCATTTTGAAGTGGGTCATGTGATCGTTTCATATCATGGACACGTGATCGCTTCATATAAGAGGTGTTATTATTATTTTAATTTTTATTTAAAAAACTACTGAATATATTTCGCTGAATTTTTTTTTATATATTTTATGGAACAATTTGAATATTGCCTAAAATTTTCAAAGCAATTTGTGAATTTTATATCCGCTTAAAAAATGCTTGAAAAATTAGGTCCCATAGGGCTCAATGTATTCCATTTTTTCAACCCGGGTTCAATCCAAAACTAATTGGGTGATATTATTCATTTATATTCCCATAGGTCCTATAGACCGTCTGAACAACATACTAAAATTTCATTTTGATTAAGTCATTTTTACGGCAGTTATCGTGCTAACGGACAGACAGACAGACAGACAGACAGAAGGAACAAAGTCATAAACACTTTTCAACTTTGTTGTAAAGTGTTAAATAAATGGAAAAGCGTTTTAATTTTGCTGCTAGCGTGTCAGCATTCATAGGATTTAATTTTTGAATAATTATTTGTTCTTGGATTTCTGTAGATTTTGATTATGCGGATTGGAGTGGTTTAATTAAAGTGTCAAGAGCTTTTTTAACACCTTACAACAAAGTTGAAAAGTGTTTATGACTTTGTTCATTCTGTCTGCCTGTCTGTCCGTTAGCACGATAACTGCCGTAAAAATGACTTAATCAAAATTAAATTTTAGTATGTTGTTCAGATGGTCTGTAGAACCTATCTGAATATAAATGAATAATATCACCCAATTAGTTTTGGATTGAACCCGGGTTGAAAAAATGAAATACATTGAGCCCTATGGGACCTAATTTTTCAAACATTTTTTAATCGGATTTAAAATTCACAAATTGCTTCGAAAATTTTAGGTTATATTCAAATTGTTCCATAAAACATATAAAAAAAATTCAGCGAAATATATTCAGTAGTTTTTTAAATAAAAATTAAAATAATAATAACACCTCTTATACGAAGCGATCATGTGACCATGATATGAAAAAATCACGTGTCCCACTTCAAAATGATATATGGCATCCATTTTGTCCCAAAATCGTGATTTTTAAAGTTCTTTTTAATTCATATTGAGCGTTGTATCCGTCTTAAAACCACTTTATTTTTGCTTAAATTCTGTTCATCTACATACTGAAACAACGCAATTACAATATATTTGAGTTTAAATGATCATCCAAATTTGATTATTTCTACAAAGAAGCCTATTTTTCCCCTATGCAAAATGTAAACAGCAAAATATGTAGAATGAGTTGTATTAGAATTGCTGTATTTCTTTAACACAAAATCATTTAGTTCATGGAGTCTGATATGAATGAAATATTCATTGATTTTACAAAGAGAAGGACGATTATTTTCGATGAAGCTTTACACATAGAGTTTTATTACTTGTAGCTCCATGGTCTTAAGTTTTAAATAAAATGAATTATTATAGTATTGTGATGAATCACATGAATGGGAAATTATTTATGAATGAAATGCTTTTTTTACAGAGATATCCAGGCGTGTTATTTTTTCTATGACGTCATTTGAATTAATTTCAGTTGTTTTCGATGAAGTTTTCAAATATAATAAATTATCGTAGTATTATGATAATTCTAAAATAATCACCGAGGAATGTATCGCATTTTAGAGATGTTTAAACCAGGCAATTTATATTTCAATGCCGTCATTTGAGTGAAGTTCATTTTTTTCGATAATGGTTTAAGTTTTCAAATATAATAAATTAATGCAGTATTGTGATAAGTTTTAAAATAATACCGAGGAATGTATTGCATTTTAGACATGTTTAAATAAAATTGCATTGAAGTTGGAAAGTGTTTCATAATCAATGCTTTAAGCATGATTGATCTTTCTTGTTTAAATTTATTCAAAATGAAATCAAATAAGAAATCAGCATTATGAAATGACCCATATATGGAGATAAAATTCTAATTTTGGAATTTTGTTCATAGAAATTTCTATCTCTTTCTATTAATTAAGACAATGAACATAATTTAAACGCATGATTTGCATTTAGAAATCAAATCTGGGTAATCAGATCATTAGGTCATTGAATATCTATCTTTCCATGATATATTTTTTTACTTTGAATTTAAAATAATTATATATTTAAGTTCTAATGACATTTTTGTCCCCATAAAGTTCTTGAAATCTATTGGGTCAATTTCTATATGCGTAAATAAAAAGTTTAGACCTATAGAATTGACAAATATCTATCGATATATACTAATTGTCAAGTGTCCATCTGTCACGCTTTTTTAGGCACTTCTCGAATAGATAGACACTTGCAATTTGGTACACGGCTCGGTCGTTCGATAAAAAACCCTGGAAAAATCGTATTTTTCGGAAACGTTCTCTAGAGGGGGTGCTCCACACCAAAACATTCGGAATGTGAAATGATAGGAAAGTATGCTTTGCGATAAGGTAGGGGCTTCAAATTTGGTGTATGGGTAAGTCGTTCAAAAGGAAGAAAGTGTGCAATTTCAGATTTCCAATTTTTTCTACTTAAGGGGGTGCCGCACACCAAAATGTTCGATTTACCGAATAAATGAGAAAAGGCTCCTTTGAAATTTGATAGAGGCTTGAAATTTGGTATATGGGCTAATCATTTGACGAAAACACCCAAAACGAATACAGTTTTTCAAAAATGTTCGTTTAAGGGGGTGCTTCAGAGAAAACCGTTCGAAAGGTGAGCTGATAAAAAAAACATGCTTCAGGATGATATAGAAATATCACATTTGGTGTAAGGGTAGATAGCTTGGAAGGAAGAAAGCGTACAATTTCAGTTTACCATTATTTTCTACTTTAGGGGGTGCCGCACACCAAAATGTTCGATTTTCGGAATAAAGTAGAAACTCCCCTTTTTGAAACGTGATAGAGGCTTAATGTTTGGTATATTTGCGAATCATCTGATAGAAAATACAAGAATAATAGAGTTTTTCAAAAATGTATACTAATTGCCAAGTGCCCGTCTGTCCGTCCATCTGTCCGTCTGTTTGTCTGTCTGTCACGCTTTTTTAGGCACTTTCTGAATAGATAGACTTGAAATTGGGTACACGGCTCGGTCGTTCGATAACCCCCCCCCCCCCTGAAAAAATCGTATTTTTCGAAAACGTTCTCTACAGGGGGTACTCCACACCAAAACGTTCGAAAAGTGAAATGATAAGAAAGCATAGTTTGCGACGAGATAGAGACTTCAAATTTGGTGTATGGATAAACCGTTCGAAAGGAAGAAAGTGTGCAAATTCAGATCTCCAATATTTTCTACTTAAGGTGGTGCCGCTTACCAAAATGTTCGATTTACCAAATAAATGAGAAAAGGCTCCTTTAAAATTTAATAGAGGCTTGAAATGTGGTATATGGGCTAATCATTTGACGAAAACATTCAAGATTAATATAGTTTTTCAAAAATGTTCGTTTAAGGGGGTGGTCTAGAGAAAAATGTTCGAAAAGTGAATTGATAAAAAACTAAGCTTCGGAATGATATAGAAATATCAAATTTGGTATAAGGGTTGATAGTTTGGAAGGAAGAAAGTCTACAATTGCAGTTTACCAATATTTTCTACTTTAGGGGATGCCGCACACCAAAATGTTCGATTTTCGGAATGACGTAGAAACGTCCCCTTTAAAACGTGATAGAGGCTTGATATTTGGTATATGGGCAAATCATCTGATAGAAATTACAGAAAGAATAGAGTTTTTCAAAAATGTATGTTTAAGGGGGTGGGTACTCCACACAAAAGCATTCGAAAGGTGAAATTCTAGAAAAGATCTTCGTGATGGGATAGACTTCAAATTTGGTGTACGGGTAAAAAGTTGGAAAGGAAGAAAGTGTTGGATGTTGGAAACCCAGACCACACGACAGACCCGAAAGGAAGAAAGTGTGTAATTTCAGTTTTCCAACATTTGCTATTGTAGGGGATGCCGCTCACTAAATTGTTCGATTTGCCGAACAAATGTAAAACGCCTTTTTTACAATGTGATAGAAGCTTTAAATTTATATTATGGGCTAACTATTTGACAAAAAAATCAAAGATTTATACGGTTCGACAAAAATATTCATTAACGGGGTGCTACACAGAAAAACGTTCGAAAGGTGAAGTGATAGAAAAAACACGCTTCTCGATAGGATAGAGACTTCAAATTTGGTGTACGGTTAGAAAGTTTGAAAGAAAAAAAGTGTGAAATTTCAGATTTCCAATATTTGCTACTTTAAGGGGTGCCGCGGACTAATATGTTGGATTTTCCGAATAAATGAAGCACGCTTCCTTTCGAATGTGATAGAGACTTGATATTTGGTATATGGGCCAATCATCTGATAAAAAAACCAAAACAAACAGTTTTGCAAAAATGTTCATTTATGGGTGTGCTTCACAGAAAATAAGTTCGAAAGGAGAAATAATAAAATAGGGGTGCCTCGGGATGAGAAAGACTTTAATGTGGTGTACGGGTAGATAATTCGAAAGGAAGAAATGCGCAAATTAAGTTTCCCAGTATTTTCTTCTTTAGGGGGTTCTGCACACCAAAATGTTCGATTTGTCGAATAGATGTGAAACGCAAATTATAAAAAAATTTACATTATACAGGGGTTGCTTATTGCGAGACCGTTGATTTTCAACTGGTATTCGGCTAGTCTATATATACTAATTGCTAAGTGTCCGTCTGTACGTTTGTCTGTCTGTTACGCTTCTTTTAGGCACTTTCCGAATGGGTAGAGACTTGAAATTTGGTACACGGCTCGGTCGTTCGATAAAAACCCCTGGAAAAATCGAATTTATCGAAAACGTTCTCTAGAGGGGATGCTCCACACCAAACCGTTCGAAAAGTGAAATGATAGGAAAACATGCTTTGCGATAAGATAGAGATTCAAATTTGGTGTATGGGTTAATCGTTCGAAAGGAAAAAAGAGTGCAATTTCAGGTTTCCAATATTTCTATTTAAGGGGGTGCCGCAAACCAAAATGTTCAATTTTCCGAATAAATGAGAAACTGCTCCTTTAAAATTTGGTAGAGGCTTGAAATTGGGTATATGGACTAATCATTTGACGAAAACACCCTACACGAATATAGTTTTTTAAAAATGTTCGTTTAAAGGGGATGCTCCAGAGGAAAACATTCGAAAGGTGAATTGACAAAAAACATACTTCGCAATGAGATATAGATTTCAAATTTTGTGTACGGGTGGATATTTCGGAAGGAAGAAAGTTGTTGTTGAGAACCTGACCGTCCCACCAACCAGAAAAGTGTAGGGTAACGGACGGCCGGGAAGTGCCACCAAATTTAGACCGGAACCCATTGGGGGAGGCATCCACAGGGACCGTACCCTCCTTCTCCTACAACCAACCTCTCGGAAAGACTTACGGACCCACATGTTTAACGTGATCGTACTCCGCGTGAACACGGAGGCAGTTTTGGCAGTGACGGGAATCAAACCCGGGCCTAAGGAGTGCAATTCCCGCATGCTGACCAATGGGCTACCGCGCCCTGGAAGGCAGAAAGTGAACAATTTCAGTTTTTTCCAATATTTTCTACTAAAGGGAATGCCGCACACAAAAATGTTCGATTTTCGAAATAAAGGAGAAACGCCCTTTTAAAACGTGGTAGAGGCTTTATATTTGGTATATGGACGAATCATTTGATGAAAACACCTAAGACAAAAGCGATTAACAAAAATGTTTGTTTAAGATTTCGTGCTTCGGGATGGGATAGAGACTTCAAATTACCGTAGATAGTTCGAAAGAAGGAGTATGTGCAATTTCAGTTTTCCAATATCTTCTAATTTCCATTTTTTTCTATAAACTCAACTGTTCGATTATCCGAATAAATGAGAAATTCCTCCTTTAAATTTCGATAGAGTCTTGAAATTTGGTATATGGGCTAATTATTTAATGAAAACATCCAAGACGAATAGAGTTTCTCGGAAATATTCGATTAAGGGGGGTATTCCAAAGAAAAACGTTTGAAATATGAAATAATAAAAAACATGCTCACGATTGAGATAGAAATTTCAAATTTGGTGTACGTGTAGATAATTTGGAAGGGAGAAAGTGTACAATTTCAGTTTTCCAATATTCTCTACTTTAGCTGGTGCCGCACCACAAAATGTTGGATTTTTGGAATAAAGGAGTTTTTATTATACCACATTTTTACAAGAGAAACTCTTTCGATATCAACTTTAATTACATTGTTGACTGGAATTCAAACTTAAGCTCAACCATTTTCTGCAATATCATTAAAAATCATTTTCTTCGAAACTTAGGAATGCATATTTATCAACGTGATCGCATCAAATGTGACAGAAAATTCATTCAGGAGGCTATACGACAGCACTATCTCGTACGCTACATCAAACACCACTATAATGCCCTTCACTGCAAAGTAATAAACGCATTTTACAAAGATTTTGGCAACATCGCTATTACATAAAAATTGTTGGCAACGTAAATACTCGTAAGGTATTTTAAGCATCTATATATATCCCGGTGTTTCGATTCAGAAACATTAAAGACGAAGTCACACTGGGACCTTCACTGCCTTCGGGATTTGATTTCCTTTTTCAACTTTATTCACTCCATTTTTATCTCATTGAATATACTCGTGGTCTATGCTTCCACTCCTGGTTTATGTCTTTTGCTTGGCCGATTCATGGAGATTAGCCCACAGGAAGGTATCGGCTCCGGGAGTGTTTCCTAGGGTGTAATAGCTGGCTATAACCGGGAACAAGGGGTCATAATCCCCCTTGGCCACTTAATATTTTATCTGTTGGCACTTTCCCATCTTGTTCTTTTGACATTCTTATGTATACTAGGCATTAGTGAGCAGCATTGCGCCTTTTTTGCTTCGTTACATGTTTATATTTGTAATAAGTTTCGTGTTTTTGTATATTCACTTTATATATATATATATATATATATATATATATATATATATTTGTGTGTGTGTGTGTGTGTATATACGTATACTTATATATATACAGGGTGTCCCAAAAACATTAACCTCGGCTTCTATTCCTTAAATATTGATCTTAGGCATATATAATAAATTAGAAAGTTGCGTAAAAAAAGGTGCAGAATTTTATGAAATCAATAAAAATTTTCAGGGGATTAAATTTGAAGAAATACAAAGTTTAAATTCTTATACTGCCCCCGTAAAAAACATTTCCAATGAGTAAAATGTGCCCCATACATTAATAAGGTGATGTACAAAATTTCAGCATTTTATTATAAAAGTCCCAGAGATATGTTTAAATAAAGTTGGTGAGGGATTAATCACAAATTAAAATGGAAATGTTTACAGCAAGAGTGCAGGTGACGCAGCACAGAAATGCATCATAGACAAATAATATCTGCCTCATATCTTTAATGGATCTTTGACATGGAAGGAAAACATTTTGAACAAGCTTTATAATCTTTGTGTAAAGTTATTATTTCAACACAGTGTAGATACTTTTGTACTAATAAATAGCAAAGTTATTATTTATTTACGTATTCATTGTTTTCTTTCGTAATTTGTGTATGAATCCTGAAACGCGATCTATCGACATGATTTTTCCCCTCTGAGAATCCATGTCGATGCGTCGAAAAGTGGTTTCAGTCAGCATTTTTGTCTTTTCATATCTCTGGCACTTTTTATGATTAAATGCTGAAATTTTGTACATCACCTTATTAGCGCAAGGGGCGCATTTTACCACTGGAAATATTTTTGTACGGGGGTCGAATAAAAATTTAAATTTTGTATTTCTTAAAATTTAATTCCCTTGAAAATTTTAATCGATTTCGTAAAATTCTGTACCCTTTTTACGCAACTTTGTAATTTATTTTATATGCCTAAGATCAATATTTAAGGAATAAAAGGCGAGGTCAATGTTTTTCAGACACCCTGTATATATATATATATATAACATACATATATGGGGAAGTTATTTTGTCATGCATAGGATTTGGTACAAAAAATTTTGACGTTTTTAACGCATGACATTCCCTATGAACTAAACCCACACACCCAATTAAATTGCAATCACTCAATTAGTTCACTCTAGAGAAAGTAAAATTTCTGATATCACGAGGACGGCGAACCTTGGCTTGTTATCCATGCTTGTGGTGTTGAACGCATTCACAAAATATTGAAAACTGAAAGTTATAATCTTTTTTTTACTGAATGTACAGTTTTAGATGAAAATATGTAATTTCTAGAGGAAGGTGAATGATAGGTTTGTGTAAGTATCACATTAGCTTTTAAATAAACAGTACGCTCACAATTACTTTTATTTTAATGTTTAACCGTTATTTTTGTGATATTCTAAATCTTTGAAATAGTTGCTCAAAAAAGACCCATTTTTCTCTCGCAAATATTTTCCTTCAGATTCCTCGTATAGCGTGCGAACTCATTGCATGGAATGCGCGCCTTAAAATACAAAGAAATAAATTTATTTACTCACCGGAATCCTCGGTAAATATCGCCTCTTTTGCTTCAGCAATTGTAATGAGAGACTCACGATTATCTAGCACCTAAAAGAAAAATATAAATACAAATATTGAAATATGCAATGCAAACATTATTATACAGTTGAGAACAGTATCAAGCAACTTCCACGAGGACTATAATATCGTTCTGTATTATATAGAAACAATGCAACATTGCATTTTTAACTGAATGAATGTAGAGTATATAAAAACTTTGTGTTTGGCAATATATAATTAAGAGCAAAGAATCAAATCATTGTATTTAATAAACGTTATAATTTAGAGTTCTAAAATAAATGGATATTAATATAAAAAATTCTAATGTGGGTAGCACATGATTATTAGGGTAGGGTTCTTCATGTAGCACCTATGTAATTTAATTAATTTACATTTTTCAAGTAAACAAATGAAAACAAACACGACAAAACGTTTTGTTTTTAACGTTGAATTGCACATTTAGGGTTGGGGTAGTCCACTGTTTAGCGCGCGGGGATAGCACTCGGATGACCAGAGTTCAATTGCTGGCTCTGCCCCCGTGTTCACGCGGAGTACGGGTACGTTAAATATGTGAGTGTGTAAGATCTTCCGAAAGGATGGTGGTAGGGGAAGGAGGGTACGGTCCCTGTGGATGCCTCTCCCTCTGGGTTCCTGTTTAAATTGGGTGGCACTTCTCGGCCGTTCAAACAAACACCTTGTCGGGTAGATCGGACGGTCTGGGTCGAAGAAGTTAAATTGCATATTTGGCGTTTTTCTGGATGACTACATGTAAAATTATTTCCAAGTACCGGATTAACTTATACTTCGCGCAACTTTAAATTGACAATTATTATGGTTGAGAGTGTCCACAAAAGGCAATATAGTTTATATATTAAACTATTTAAATAATTAATTCATCAATTTAGCGTCATTTTTGTAATTTCGACTATACTTTTGTCAATCTGATGCGACATATTGCCATTTCAGTGATGCAATCGTATGCAATATATCATTTGAAGCAATCGTATGCAATATAGCATTTGAAGCAATCGTATGCAATATATCATTAAAATCCGCATGTAAGGACGTTCTAAAAAACTGGAATCAGTTTCCCAACGGTCACGTTCTTTATGTATGGACGTTACCAAAAATTGGAATATGTTTCCCACTGCAACGGTCACGCTCTTCATGTAGGGACGTTACCAAAAATTGGAGTCCGTTTCCCACTGCAACGGTCACGCTCTTCATGTATGGACGTTACCAAAAATTGGAATATGTTTCCCACTGCAACGGTCACGCTCTTCATGTAGGGACGTTACAAAAAATTGGAATCCGTTTTCCACTGTAACGGTCACGCTCTTCATGTAGGGACGGTACCAAAAATTGGAATATGTTTTCCACTGCAACGGTCACGCTCTTCATGTAGGGACGTTACCAAAAATTGGAATCCGTTTCCCACTGCAACGGTCACGCTCTTCATGTAGGGACGGTACCAAAAATTGGAATATGTTTTCCACTGCAACGGTCACGCTCTTCATGTAGGGACGTTACCAAAAATTGGAATGCGTTTCCCACTGCAACGGTCACGCTCTTCATGTAGGGACGGTACCAAAAATTGGAATATGTTTCCCACTGCAACGGTCACGCTCTTCATGTAGGGACGTTACCAAAAATTGGAATCCGTTTCCCACTGCAACGGTCACGCTCTTCATGTAGGGACGGTACCAAAAATTGGAATATGTTTTCCACTGCAACGGTCACGCTCTTCATGTAGGGACGTTACCAAAAATTGGAATGCGTTTCCCACTGCAACGGTCACGCTCTTCATGTAGGGACGTTACCAAAAATTGTAATATGTTTCCCACTGCAACGGTCATGCCCTTCATGTAGGGGAGTTACCAAAATTTGGAATCCGTTTCCCACTGCAGCGGTCACGTTCTTCATGTAGGGACGTTACCAAAAATTAGAATCCGGAGGTAAAAGTAAGGAATTAAAAGTTAGGAGTAATTGGAGGTAAAAGTAAGGAGTTAAAACTTCGTACTAAGAAAACACCAATATCGTTTGAAACAATAATTCAGGTGGTGCTGGGATAAGATAAGTAGCCCTGCATTGTATGCTTTTCCATGGCGAAAGGCTTAAAATATTTATTTAAACTGTTAATTCTGTAAAAATAAATTGCATTACGTGACAGTGAAAATGAGACACCGAGAAGGAGTGGACAGAAAGTGATGAAAATCGGAGATGAAAAACAGAGAACAGAAAGTGATGAAAAACAGAGAGAGACAGCAAAGAACAATAAGTAATGCTTATTAGAACATGATACACTGAGCGATAACACCGTCTGATCAGTAGGTTGTAGGACCTCCGCAGGCGGTGATACAGGCAGCAACACGTCCAGGTACAGAGTCAATGAGCCTGCGGATGGTGTCCTGAGGGATGGCTGCTCATTCCCTGTCAACCATTTTCCAGAGTTCGTCTTCTAAACGCGGCGGTAGCAGGGCACGCAAGCTACGTCCAATCACGTCCCAGACGTGTTCGAGTGGTAAGAGATCAGGAGAGACTGGTGGCTAGGGAAGCACCTGGGTACCTTGCAGGAAATGTTGGCTGATGCGTGCCGTGTGTGGTCGGGCGTTATCCTGCTGGTAAATGGCATCGGGAACCCCCTGAAGGAAGGGTAGTGTCACCGGTCGTAACACGTCATCCAGGTATCTTTGGGCCACGTATCGTCCTCAGATCTCTCGCCTATTGAGCACATTTGGGCTGAGATGGGGAGTCACCTGCGACCATACCAGAATTTAGACGAATTAGCTCATCAATTGGAGACTATTTGGAACGGCATCCCTCATAATACCATCCGGCAACTTTATGCATCAACGCTACGTCGGGTAACAGCTTGTATCCAGGCCACATGTGGACCAACACCATATTGACGTGCTCACTTTGTGAAGATCTTTCAGTGCAATAAATCATCCAATTGTTCTGAAATTCTAATTATTTTTCTGTACATCCACATTACACGTACCAAATTTTGTCTCATTTGGATAATTCTTTCTTCGTGCGTCGATTTTTTTTATTTTAGAGTGTACACTACATCTTTCTGGTGTGTAAACTAGCAATAACAGCTACTTTACCAACACTAGCGATACCTAGATATAATTCTCAAAGCATTATGGCATTTTCAAAGGTTTCATTCATAGGAGTTTTATCTCCTTCTTTCTAATGCCATACTTAAAACTTCATCAAAAAAGACAATGCTATAAAATCATCTGCTTCTCTATGTAAAATATCGATGAATATTTCATTCATATCACTTATACTTCAGACTCCAGATTTAAATAATTATGCTTTAAAAAATTCAGCAATTTTTGTACAACTCATCTTACAGCTTGATTTGTTTATATTCTGCAAATGTTAAAATTAGGCTTCGTTGTAGAAATAATCGAAGTTTAGTGATCATTTGAGATAAAAAATATTGTAATTGAGTAGGAACAGAATGTAGATACACAGATAATATGCAAAAATAAAGCTGTTTTAGGATGGATAAGCGATCCTCAAAAATCATGATTTTCATTAAGCGAAAAAGAAAATGGATGACATATTTTATGTTGCAATGAGTCAGTCAGGTGACATTTTCATATAATATGGTTGTAATTAATATTTCAATTTTTATTTAAAAATCTATTTAACATATTTTGATGAATTTTTTTACATACTTTACGTTATAATTTTAATATTTCCTAAAATTTTCAAAGCAATTTCTGAATTTTAACTCCGCTTAAAAATATTTGAAAAAGTAGGCCCCATAGGGTTCAATGTATTTCACTTTTTCAAGCCGAGTTAAATCTAACTAATTGGGTGATATTATTCTTTTACTTTCCGTGCGAACAGACGGACAAACAGACAGAATGAACAGAATCATAAACGCTTTACAACTATGTCGTAAAGTGTTAATAAAAAGGACGTACTTAAATTAATTTTCTTCGGAAAATCAAAAGGATTTTGTATTATAACATATACATAGTATTCCAATATACGTAGTATAATATACAGGGAATGTATTGAGACGAAGTCAAAAATTCAAATTAAATTTGTCGAAGGAAAAGTACATTTGAAGCATCCCTGAATTCGAATCGAATGTTTTTGAGACGATGCCCATGTGTGTGTGTATAAAGATGATATCGTACCAGCGAATGGAGCGTTTCGAATAAAATTTTGTTCGAACGCTTTGAGGACCCTCCAAATTTTAGAACGAAATTTGGTAAAATCATAAAAAATTCTGAACGTTCAATAATGTTACGCAGATAATTCTTTGTTATGTAATTTTTCATTAGAAAACAATTGACACAAGCTTTAGAACGCTAGTACGAACCTTTCTAGGGTATTGCACTTTTTCAAATAAATTTATCGAAAAATCACAAAATAAATAAACGTATTAACTATTGAGAAATATATAATTTTTATATGCAATATTATATGATAAATCTGTTAACATCATTCGCGCGCATCTAGTTCGTTCCATTTACGGGAGAAGATGCTTTGTGTAATAGTTGTGTGTTTTGATGTCTGAGAATTAGCCAACAGTTATTTATACATAAGAAATGGTCTCTTTATCAGTATGTTACTCTTGGTGATAAATTTGGTGAACTTGGAGGCTCCTTCAGTAAAATATTACCAAGCTGGCGATATTTCGTCCCATATTGATATAAATATTGTTAAAATTGCAAAAATGACGCTAAGTGTACGAACATGACATCAAGTTGATGAATTAATTATTAAAATATTTTAATATACGGAGGTATTGAGGATGCTATCAATATTGATAATAGTTAATCTAGAGTTACGTGAAATATAAGTTAATTTAAATGTGAAATTGAATACATCGAAATAGTTTTACATGTTTCTATCCGTAAAAGCTTCAAATGTACAATTCAACATTAAAAACATTGTGCTGTTGATCTTTTTTAACTGTGAAAGAAGAAAATTCATTGCAGTATATAAAGAAAGTCATGTGCTCTCCATATCAGATTATTTTTTGGATTTTCTTTTACAATTTACAAACTTCTTTCCAAGTTTAGAGGGAATGTTTCAGTCAATTAAATTGACTATATTATCTGAAACCTTCTAATTATATTTTTAAAACAATTGATTGGGAAATGTTGGCACTTTGATTTAAAACTTAGTAACTGAAAACTGCTTTTATTAAACGTGTAAATATTTTCTTTAAACTTTTACGACGGAAAATACAAAACTAATTTTAAAGTTAAACATGATCTAGAGCTGTTTGCCTAGTCAAGAAAGGCGAAATATTATCTAAACGAGTTGGAATTTCACGACATAAAACATATTTGCGATTAAATTATTCCTATACGTTTTCATGTGGAATAGAAGCTTACGTTTTATTTAAATTTCTACAAGAAGATAATTAAAGATGACTTTTAACAACTTTTAATTAAATTAAGTTGTTAAAAGTTGTTAAAAGTAACTCTTCATCAAATTTCTATTTTGTATAGAAACATAAATATGAATGTAGTTATACATTTTCACAAGTAAGAATTTGATAGGTAAGTATTGATAGGTTTTAGTGTGCACAATTAGCTCAAAGTGCTGAATTAAAATGTGAGAAAATCTAGCTTGTACGTAGAATGAAATAAAATCATAATTTCATCAATTGGTTTTGGAAGCAAAAACCAGCTTCCTTCTTCAGGATAAGTGAAAGAAAGAGCAAATAGAAATAATTGTCTAAAATTAAAATATATAAAAAATGTAGCTGATTGAAATGCACTATGTATTCCAAACATGAAACATTACATATTCTGGTAACTAATAATAATTGTCCAACGTACTTGGGTTTCTCTAGGCCCTTTAGAAGTTCTCAGTAACTTAGAAGGCTGAATCTTTACACATGCGACCAAGAGCACGTTAAACATGTGGGTCTGTAAGTCCTTCCGAGAGGTTGGTGGTAGGGGAAGGAGGGTACGGTCTCTGTGGATGCCTCCCCACTGGGTTCCGGTCTAAATTGGGTTGCACTTCCCGGCCGTCCAAACTGTTACCTTACACCTTTCTGGTAGGTCGGACGGTCTGGTTCCCAATAACAACAACATGCGACCAAGGGGCAGAACCTAACGGAGCCAGATTTTTGATACCCACGTGGTAGAGGTCTAAACATCTTTTCAAACTCAAAAGAATGTCTCCGGTGACTTCAAAGGCTGATTCGTTTCATATATATGGCATCGACTACGGGACAGAACTCTACAGAGACAGATTTTCGATTGCCCCTCCGGAGGGCGAAAAATCTGGCAGGGGAATAAAAAGTCCTTTCAGATCTTCCTGAAAGATGATTCAGAAGTCAATGCATCGAAGATGTGCACTGATTATACTTCCGATGACTCAGAAGGCTAAGCTCTTGCATACTTATAGTATAGAAGTCCACGGGACAGAACTTAATTCAGCCAGAATTTTGATTTCTTCGCCCCCCCCCCTCCTTGGGCGGACGAAATGGGATGTTAAACTTCAGAAGCCCTGGTGACCTTGAAAGCTGAAACGTTGCATATTTATTGTATCGATCACAGGACAGAATCTAACTGGACCATTTTGCAATTAAGGCGTGCTAAAATATTTAAATTCTTTTTTTAAAAGTGTTAGCTTCCCTGTCTTCGATAGGCTTAAATATTAGTAGTACAAGTAAATTAACCGATTTTATTCGTGTCAATTGCTTTTTTACATTTCCTTTTACCACTTTCGCAGTAGGAATTTGAACCTAGATTGAAGATTAGTTGGCTATTTGGACGTATGCACAAAATACGTATTAACCACGGCGAGTAGGGCAATTTGAGTAGGGTAATTTGAGTAGGGTAAAGTGGGGCGAGTGTAACCGTGGGACAAGTGTAAGTGCGATTTATTAGTTGATTGATAAGCATATTTATGGATTAAAATCAAGGGGAAGAGGATTGTTTGTCTTATATATGCATATTAATTTGAATCAGTGTGTAAAGCAAAATAGTTGCCAAATGTAATGCTAAAACATGTGTTTACTTTTTCCACTCTTTCGGTTTGATTCATGGCCATACGTTAGAAGTTTGTAAATTCAGAAATTTTACACTTAGGGCAATTAAATCTTAGTATGTTGTATATTTTATGCGTAGAATTCAGAGGTACAATTCCTTTGATCTTATAATAATCATATCAGTAATACCAGGCACCTTTACTTATGCCCCTTAATTTCTGCCTGTGGGGTAAGTGTAACAATGGCGACCTGGATATAAAGCTTATGTTGATAAATTTACTCTGTTGTAAACGATTTTAAACACATAAAGTTAGAAAGTCTCGTTCTATTTCCAAATTACTCAGTTATTAGCATATTTCGTTTTGCCGAGCTTTATATTATTTTTAAACCCTTTTGTAATTACTTGCAAAAGTTAAGTTCATAACTCTAGACTGAATTAAGATAAGAAATATCAATCATGCATAAGCCATTGATTATGAAACACTTTCCAACTGCAATGTAATTTTATTTAAACATCTCTAAAATGCGATACATTCATCACTGATATTTTTATAATTATCACAGAACTACAATAATTTATTTCACTTGAAAACTTAAAACTTCATCAAATAAATTAATTTATTCAAATGACGTCATCGAAATATAAATCGGCTGGCTCTCTGTGAATATTTCATTCATATACTTTTATTCCAGACTCCAGAGTTAAAGAATTTTGCGTGAAAAAATATCCAGCAATTTTTATACGACTCATCTTACAATCATTTGTTTACATTCTGCATCCATTAAAATTAGGCTTCGTTGTAGAAATAATGAAAGTTTGATTATCATTAAAACTCAAAAATATTGCATCTGCGTTAGCGCAAAATACAGATGCACAGAAAATACTCAAAAATAAAACGGTTTTAGGACGGATGCAACACTAAATATAAATTTAAAAAAACTTTAAAAATCACGATTTTTACACTGGGAAAAATATGGATGTCATATTTGATTTTGAAGTGGGTCACGTGATTTCTTTATATTATAAGGCTGCAATTATTATTTTCATTTTTATGTAAAAACTACCGAACATATCTTGCTGAATTTTTTTATATATTTTATGGGATAATTTAAATATTTTATAAAATTTTCGAAGATATTTGTGAATTTGCGAAAATTAGATCCCATAGGTTCAATTATTTCATATGTTGAATCTGGTTTCAATCCAAAACTAATTGGGTGATATTATTCATGTCCATTTCCATATGCCTCACAGACCGTCTCAATAACATACTAAAATTTCATTTTGATAAAGTCATTTTTAGGGCAGTTATCGTATGAACGAACAGAGAGAAAATGAACAAAGTCATAAATACTTTTCAACTATGTTGTAAAGTGTTAAAAGTGAAACACCCTTTTAATATTCCTAATAATTAGAGGAGTATTATACTTGCACTGTATTATTAGTGATGAAACTGTAGATTCGTTGTTATAGATTCAGGCAGTACCACTTACCCCAAAAGCTGTGGTAAGGATAATCGCTTGATACCACTTCACTTATAAATTAATAAAGAGAAAATTAATAAATACACAAAATTATTGAAGGTTGTTTCATTACACTTTAGTACGAGTATGATTATTTATCATCAACGACCATATTAAAAAGTATAATTGCAGAAAAAATAAGACATTTTAAACGTTTTAAGAAAATTATTAAAAAACTGATACTTTCTAGGTGTTAATTTGAGAGAAAATTCTAACACAAACTTTTGAATCTTCTGAGTACAGCAACAGTTGCTTGTAAAGTATAAATAAAATTTTGGAAGCAATTCACGGGCGAAAATTATTGGAAAATTCTGGGAATTATTGGAAAAATTCTAAGAAAGTTTGAGGAAAACTTTTCAGTGTAAACATATTGAGGAACATTTTATTTTCATCTCAAAAATTTTTGTTAATTTATTGACATAGAACCATCTGAAATAGATGTTTAGTAAAGTGTCGTTGAAAACTTTTGAAGTATACCAAATTTTAGAACTTCGCAGTGCAGAAATTCTTCGACACTTTTCAATATAGTTTTGAGAACATATAATATAATTTGAATATAGAAAGTTTTAGATGCTTTTCAGTAAACTTTTAAATACTTTTCAATACAGAATGTCTGGATGCAGAAAGTCTTGAAAGCTACTAAATACAGAAAATTTAAAAAATTCTAAACACAGAAATTTGGAAACTTCTGATACAGAAAGTTTTAGAAACTTCTGATACAGAAAGTTTTGGAAACTTCGGATACAGAAAGTTTTGGAAACTTCGGATACAGAAAGTTTTGGAAACTTCGGATACAGAAAGTTTTGGAAACTTCTGAATACAGAAAGTTTTGGAAACTACTGAATACAGAAAGTTTTGAAAACTTCTGAATGCAGAAAGTTTTGGAAACTTCTGAATACAGAAAGTTTTGGAAACTTCTGAATACAGAAATCTTTGGGAACTTCTGAATACAAAATGTCTTGGGATCTTCTGAATAGAGAAAGTATAGGGAATTTTGGAATACAGAATGTTTGGAAAACTTCTAAATGCAGAAAATTTAGAATACGTCTTAATTCAGAAAATTTAGAGTACTTCTCAATTCAGAAATTTTAGAAAACCTTTCAGTACAGAAAGTTTAGGAAAATTCTGAATATAGAATGTTTAGAAAACTTCTCAATGCAGAAGGCTTAGGAAACTTCTCAATACAGCAACTTTTGGAAACTTCTGAATATAGATAGTATAAGAAATTTCGGAATACAGAATGCTTGGAAAACATCTGAATACAGAAAGTTTAGAAAATTTCTCAATGTATTAAATGTGGAGAAACTTCTCCACACAGAAAGTTTTAGAAACTTCTTAATGCAGAGAAGGCAGCTTGATAATTCTTAGTGCAGAAAGTTGAGAAATTTCTCACTAGGAAGTTCGAGGACGTTCCTATTTTAGAGTTTCGGCAAATATTTTAGTGTTTTATATTTAGCAAACGTTTCAAAATGTAAAGATTTTTTATACGTCTCTGTATAGAAAGTTCTGAACAATTGTCAGTACATAAAGTAAAGAAAGATATTATAGTGTAGAAAGTATTGAACACTGCGGTAAAGAATACAGAAATTTAAATACAAAAATATACTGAAATTTTTAATATACAGAAGTATACAGAAATTTGACTATACAAAAATCTGAATTTAAAAGATAACGGAAAAATAAAAGTATGGTTTAATAAGCATGAAAATTAAGTCATGAAAGTCAGTTACAACTTAATTACCTTTCATAACTTAATTTTACAAGAGATTCAATTAAGTAATTTGAAAATGACGCCATAAATTGTAATGCCATCTATCACGTTTTATTTACATTAAGTCAAATAGTCGCTAACGTTAAACGTTTCAAAATAATTAGTACTTGAGGAAAAGATTAAAATTTAAATATAATATAAATATATAAATCAACATGGTTGTTAAAATTACTATTAGATAAAACTTCATTTCTGCTGTATTTAAACAAACAATGAAATAATGTTAAAAAGTGCCAACTTTTATCAGATTTTAATAACATCCTTTCATTTTAAAATGAATTTATCGCAATTCTTTTTCATGTTATAATAACAACATTCATTCATATACAGTTATTTGACATTATGGAATATCACTGCCCAAACAAGACACAACTGCATTAAAAAAACGAAATATTGTGATAAAAATATCTAATTTTACTTCAGCTAAAATACAGCTAAAATAAATTTACCTTACCAGCAAGTAACTATGAAAATACCAAAGATTAGTTTTCATATAATCTGACAACCCACTAAATTTATTAAAAATTAATAACTTATATGATTACCCATCCTTAGAATCCATCACTACATAGCACCCATTCAAGATAAGAATTAGCTGTCAACATTATTTTACTCAACGCATCGAGCATTTAGAAAGTATTCCTATAATAGCGAAATTATGAAGGCATCAAAAAGGCAAAGAAACAATTCCGATGGCATCTCGGAAATTTAGTTCTCATATCTCGTGCATGACTTGTCATACATTTCTCCCTACGATAATGTTATCCCAAAACAGCTCTGGGTTAGCACGGGTGAAATATATGAAGCTCCTAAATCGTAATCAAGACGATAAAAATGCATACCTCGGAGCATCGGCAAGAGACGCCACAATTTTCCATGAGTCAGTTAACTGCTTCGGGGAAAGGAATCTTTGCCCACAAAGATTTGTGCTGTTAATTAAAAGCGATAGCTAGTGCAGTTCATGACATCCTGCTCTTACTTTGAGCAAAGCAGCTTTATTTTTATGGAGAAAAACTACTTCTGGTAAGAAAACTTCTTCGCGATAGCAAATTTGTTGCTAGAGATTAAATATCTTTAGGTGGAAGGTATTGAATAGATGCGCATAAACTGGATTAAAATATTATGAGTAATTTTTTACTGCGAAATAAATAAAAATTGTATTTTTCAGTTTCCTTACAATACAAGTTGATGTATAGGGAAAGTATTAGAATAGGATCGAAAATCATAACTAGAGTCATTGATGAATCTATATTTTTCGGGCACTGTAGAATATACACTATTACTTTCCTTATATACATAGCATAAAGAATAAGGAAAGTATAGTGAAGAGGTCGAAAATTCGACGTTTCAAAAACATCGAAAAAAAAAACGTTTCAAACATCCCTGAACAAGAATCGAACGTTTTTGAGATGATATCTGTTTGTGTGTGTGTGTCTGTGAAACTGTGGAGACGATGTCTCACGAACGACTGATATTCGAATAAAATTTGGTACAAAATTACAATCTGTGAACACTGGAACCCTATTGCTTTTAAATGCAATCAAATGTTCAGAACATCCCTAAATTTTCGACTGAAATTTAAAAGATATCCTATAAAAATCAAAACCTTCAATAAAGATACGTAAATAGTAATTTCTTATGCAATTTTTCATTATAAAACAATTGACATAAAAATTAGAAAGCCAGTGTGAACCGTTCTCGAGATATTACACATTTTTAAAATAAATGTATCAAAAAATCACATAAAATTAAAAAATAATTAACTAATGCAAAATATGTTCACTTTTCATATGGAATATTATGCTTTAAATTTGTTAACATCATTCACGTGGATCTAGCGCGTTCCATTTACGAGAGAAGGTACTTCGGGTAGTAGTTTTTTATTTGGACGCCAATAGTCATTTACCTACTATAAGAATAACCTGTTTCTCGTCCATAACTTTTGGCGAAATTTTAACTGCAAATTTGGCAAAATATCGCCAACTTGGCAACTTTTTTAAATGTTGTAAAACTGACGAATCCATGACGAATGTTGCCAAATTGGTAAACATAACGCTATATCAATGAGAATGACGACTAATTGATGAAAATTTAATATCTCGGAAAGAACATAAGAATATACTATAAGAATAACCCATTTTTCTATCCGTCCATCCGTCTGTAATACTAGGTGAAAATTGTGGCAGGATGTCGCCAATTTGGCGATTTTTTAAATGTTGCTAAAGTGAGGAAAATATAGCCAAATCCATAAAATTGACTCTAAATGGGAGGTAATGATTTACAAATGTTGAATTCCGTCGTATGACGGGCATACCTTCTACTATATAATGAAATTCTCTTTTCTCAGTTTATATGTAACACTTGGCGATAATTTGGTGAACTTGGTAAATAATCTAGCGGGATATCGCCATCTTGGTAATATTTCGCCCCCCCCCCCCCCAGATTGACGGACATATCGTCAAAGTTACTGAAAATAACGCATAATTTATGAATGAATTATTAAAATGTTTTGATATATAGACTATAGACTATTATTGAGGATGCTATCATTGTTAATAATTATTAATTTAGAGTTGTGTGAAATATAATTTAATTGGGTACTTTGAAATAGTATTACATATTTTCATCCGGAAAAGAGCCAAATGTGCAATTCGACGTTGAAAACACTGCGCCGTGAATCATTTCATCATTCCTTCACTGTGAAAACAGTAAATTCATTACATTACATAAATAAAGTCAGGTGCTGTGCCTACATCAGAGTTCTTTAGAGTGGAGTCTGTGTGTGTGTTGTGTTTATGTGTGCGTGCAATGCATGCATGAATCCACTCTAGCTTAAAATGTATTCGGCGAAATTTCACAAAACTTGATAAGTCAACTGTAGATTATTACCATGGTGCTTTTTAGATTTTGATACGACTCGTAAAATTACTTTCTAAAAATTAAAACTTGCGAAATGGCCCACAAAATATTTAACATTTTAACAAAAAAAAATAAATATGCTTGAATTTATTAATTAAATACTTGTTTCATACGTAATTTTTAACGACAAAAATACTAAAACCAACCCCATATTTCTAGGATATACTCTCCTCAAGATATTTATTTTTTTCTTTAAAACTAAATTAAATTAAATGCAATTACAAATAAGTATCAGAGTCATTTTGTGCAGTTAACTACTTAACGGATAACTGAATTGTAATGGGTTAAACAACGGCGTGAATGGAAAATGAATTTGATCCTGCAGGGAAAGTGATGTGCAGCCCTCATCAGATTTTACTTTCATTTGTAATTGCTTTTAGTAAAAATCTAAAGTTATTATGCGTGCACCCAAAATACATTAAATAAAACTTACAATAGATATATAAAACCTATTCTAAGATACGGAAGTGAGGTTTTGCTGACTGCTGCGCAGGATAAAATTGACGTTTTGGAACTTATACAGAATAGAGCTCTATGGATAATAACAGGGGCTGTCAATACTACCCCCATAGCTGCAATGCAGCTATATACTGTGAACCCACCTATGTATGAGGAAATAAAGAGGCAGGTTGTTAAAACATACATAGAATAAAATCCTCACAAAGAGCAAAGTGGATTGAAAAAAATTATAGAGGATGTCTCAAAACACAAATATCCCCTATCGAAAAATGTCAGAGGATACTGATTGACATTGATAGAGACATGAAACTATTGACTCCATGGATATATACTCCATGGGACTATTGAAAAAACTAGTAAACCCGTTGTAGTACATTGATATAGATCATCATTTAATATTGGATAATCTTACCAAGAAAGATAATATTGATGTGATACTCAAAGATGCTGCGATGTCCTTGATGGAAGAAAAATACCCTGAACCCCGGTGGACAAGAGTTTTTACTGATGGGTCCCAAATAAACGAAACAGCTGGGGCGGGTGTTTATTGTGAATTGTATTCTCAATATGCACCTGTAGGAAAATATATGACCAATTTTGACGCTGAAATTTATTCTATTCATTTGGCAATTAACAACTTGATATTCAGAGTTAATATTAACTGTTATTCTAAGGTTGTAATATGTGTGGCCTCCAGTGAAGCTATCCAGGCCTTCTCGGCAAACCATCACTCAGAAATGCCGATAATAACTCAAATAAAGTAAGATGTAAAATACTTGAGAAGTAGAGATAAACAGATTGTTTTTCAATGGATACCTTCCCATGTGGGAATCAACGGAAACGAAGCAGCTGATCTGCTTGCCAAGAAGAGAAATAATGTAAGCATTAATCAAATACTTGTCCCACCGGAATCCTTTAAAAAGTTTGTACATAGAGACATGATAAACACTTATAAAGATAACCTTGACTAAATTCAGGGGTAAAAAGTGGCTTGATATTCAAGATAATTGGAAAATATTCAACGCTAGGCCACGTAAAGAAGCGGTTGCCAATTTTAGATTGAAAACCGGACATGATTGTTTAGCAGAACACCTAAATAGAATAGGTGTTCTCCCCACGAACATTTGCCTAATATGTAATGCTGGCAGAATGAACTGCGGACATCTTCTTGGGTGTCCAGGACTGGATAGGGATGCCCAGCACCAGGGAGATGTCATTATACTTTATTGGGATGCTAGGAATCTTATAGAATGATAAAGAATGTCTGCCACCTCTTCGCCGTGTGTTTCCCTGGACTCTTTTCTTTTGCATTGACGGTGTTCTCTGTGTTCCCCCGTTTGCTGTTTTGCTTGTTCTTGTTATTTTTCTTTTGTATGTGATGAGATCTCTATTTGTATGGATTAGATTCCAATAAAGCCATATGTTACAGCTAAAGTTATTATACTCAGAAGGAACAAAAACATTATTTAAAAAAAACAAGTTTAAAAAAACGTTATTTTAATAAACAACATTTTTAAACCTCAAGGATAACACATGTCACAGAAAATGATTATGTCACACAAAAATACGTATATTTACAGCACAATTAGTACTTTCTTAAAGGAAACAGATATATGCAAATTAGGTGAAAACAATTATTTTGAGAGAATTTTGATCCCTCTTTATCAGATCAAAGGAAGCAATAGACCAATCCATTAATCTATTTCTTCCTTTCTATCCATTCCCTTATTCTTGTTAATAATTCAAAGATTTTAACATTTTTTCTATCACAGTTTTAATTTAAATATGCCAATCCATGCCTTTCTGCTGCATTTTTTTTGCTTGTCGCTTGAGTCGGCTAGGGTGAGGCCGCTTTATCGCTCGGTGTTGATATTTTTATGACTAAGGTCTCGTTTCAATGTCTGTTGCATCCCTTAATAATTCGCTCCTTTGGTGTTCCAAATACATGTATTCTACTGTTTTTGGCTTACCACCTTAGGCCCCTATTACATGATAGAAATTTGGGACAACAAACCGTTCGCAAAACAGCTTTGGGACGTTTGTGACGTCACTCTACGCAGCACAAAACGAAAGTGACGTCACTCCAAGCAGCAAATGGGGAAGCTGTTGGTGACAGCTGTAGCCGACCTAATTCAAAAACGGCTTGCTTCAAGTTTTATTTTGTGCTTAATCCTGGACTCTATAGAGAAAAACCCATTTTTAACGTTTACCTAATTATTTAAAATATTGCTATGTCTACATTTTAGGTATTTCCTCTGTGTATATATATATATATTTCGTTTTTCCTTGGGCACAGTTAAAAATGTTCAAGAAACTTTAAAGAAAAGTTATAAATAAACTTTCTGGGAAACTAAGATTCCTAGTAATTTTCTACTAACATTCCACAAATTTTAATATATACTTAATAAAAAACTACTAGATACTAGAAAAATCCATAGAATATTACTAAAAAATTATGCGAAATCCATGATTCCTAAAATTTTATTGTAAACTTATATTTTTTTATAGTATACGTTATATTTTTATTTATGTGTCTTCAAGTCTTATTGAATCTGATGTTGCCGCTTGGCTTATTGTAATATATACATTTAGTTAGTATTTCAACTATATATAAATTTAAATTATGCTTCTGACATAATTCATATGCCTTTGATGAGGAGCGTTTCACGCTCGAAAGCTCTTAGACCATTGCATGCATTTTACGTCTTTAATTGTGAAAAAACTTTTTTAATATACATTAACACATTTTAAACAAAATTAATACATTTAAAATTAAGTAAAGTTATGTAAATTGCATATAGATCAGAAATTGTAAAATTCTTAATTGTTTGGAACCAGATGTGTTGAGCCATTTGGGCAACCCCAATGTCATATAGTCATAGTAGATTGAAATCGAATAAGTTTCTTGATGAAATTAAGAAAAATCTACTTACAGGATTTTAATTTACGTATTACTTTTTAAACTTGAGTTTCGATTCCAAGAATTAATATTTTTTAGACTTCACCGTAACTTAACCAATATCAAAAAACGTGAAAACCCGGTGGATTATAGTAATGCTAAAATCCCTGATTGCTAAAATCACTATGCTATAACAACGTGACGATCCGAAAATCACTATAGTACTATAATTCATCGATATTGATTATTCCAGGCTCAAGTTGTTATAACACAGGAGGGATAAAGTTTTAGGATAAAGTTATTTTATTAGATTTAGATTAATTTAACCCTTGTCAAGACGAAAGTGAAAACTGGCAAACTGTAGTAATAAAAAAGAATCCGTGTCCAAACTATTCTATAATAAATAAAGTAGAATCCATATCTGATTCACTTCCGCACTTGGCGTTAGCCCGTTTCACTTTTATTGATTTAAAATGCCTTTAGAACTGTTCTATTTTGAAATGATTCTGGATCATTACAAGCATGCTAGAGCATGAATTAACCGTATTTCTGAATGGTTAAAAATTAAATACGACATTTAAAATATGACAACATTAGACAGTGAAGTATGCCAATAAAAGTCTCAATTAAGTGGAAATAAAAAAATATATATGGATTTCTGTCGTTAAAATATAAACAGTTTTTAATGTTTCGAGGGAGAGAATGAGAGTTGAAATAAACTAATTTTAAATAAAAAATAAAATTTTGAATATCTCAAAACTGCTCATGATAACCGATAGACTATGGTGTCCACGCACTTCTGCTTAAAACTACATTAAAAACACACTCGTTTGATAATAGTGAACAAATCTATTTCTTACCATTTTAGATCAAAAGCGATTCAGTGAAATAATCGGATAGAATTTCCTTCAGTTTTCTCAATTTGTTGAAGAGATACTACGCTTCATGTGGAAAAGTGAGTTTTCAACTATCTCACGAATGGCTCGTCATAATTCTTAAATAATGCTATCAATTTTGCAAGACAGGAAAAA
The DNA here is from genome assembly GCA_951213105.1 of Amaurobius ferox. NCBI lineage: Eukaryota > Metazoa > Arthropoda > Arachnida > Araneae > Amaurobiidae > Amaurobius > Amaurobius ferox. The sequence continues at coordinate 91,918,390 of OX578142.1, read as the reverse complement.
AGAGAAACAGAGAGAGACACACACGCACAATTAAAGATCACTAACTAACTATATATATATATATATATATATATATATATATATATATGTAAATATAAGAAGCATAAAAAGCGTTTAAAATTTGAAAAACGAAGGAAGGCTTAGCGAGAAGTTTACTTAATGGCGGTAAGGGGTTGTGACCTTACACACCAGTTGTCAACGTGCATGTGTCATAAATGCCGCGGCATTGTACTACTGGACGCCAGCCCTGGCGGAAGCCAACCTCCGGAGTGACAATAACAATCATCATAAGACCGTTGAAAAAGAAAAGTCCAATGATAAGATGAAGACCATTACTGTATGACAAACTAGTCCTTCAGACTACAATGACCTGTACATATCTGCGTGTTATCGCAGATATATACAGGAACCTTCATCTACCAAATTGATATAAAATCAATTTTATATCAATTCGGTAGATGAAGGTTCGCATACTATGAATAACAGGACCGAAGAACGATAACATGCAGATATATACAGGTCATTGTAGTCTGAAGGACTAGTTTGTCATACCTACGCTATGTGGATGATTTGAAGGTCGGATATGAAGATGAGAATTATAGAATGAATTTTGATTTCTACCCACCAAACTTAATTTTGAAAGAAAGTCCAACTACATTTAAAAATGTAGTGGAATTTTTAGATTTAAGCATCGATTTCAGTAAAATACCTGTAAATTTTACTATCTATGATAAAAGAAAAAGTTTTAATATACCTATCAACGGTCTGATAAATTGGAATTCCAATCTTCACTTGAATATATTTAGGAATGTATTCTTGGGGGGATTGGCTAGAATACAGAGAATTATCAACAATGAAGACATCCGTATTGATTTTGATAGGACATTTCTACAACATGCATATCTACAGCAATACCCCATTCCTTTTATGCTACATTATATTGATAATTTATATGGTAATAATAATGCATATTGTTCAAAGTTAAAATCAATTTTATATCAATTTGGTAGATGAAGGTTCGCATACTATGAATAACAGGACCGCAGAACGATAACACGCAGATATATACAGGTCATTGTAGTCTGAAGGACTAGTTTGTCATACCTACGCTATGTGGATGATTTGAAGGTCGGATATGAAGATGAGAATTATAGAATGAATTTTGATTTCTACCCACCAAACTTAATTTTGAAAGAAAGTCCAACTACATTTAAAAATGTAGTGGAATTTTTAGATTTAAGCATCGATTTCAGTAAAATACCTGTAAATTTTACTATCTATGATAAAAGAAAAAGTTTTAATATACCTATCAACGGTCTGATAAATTGGAATTCCAATCTTCACTTGAATATATTTAGGAATGTATTCTTGGGGGGATTGGCTAGAATACAGAGAATTATCAACAATGAAGACATCCGTATTGATTTTGATAGGACATTTCTACAACATGCATATCTACAGCAATACCCCATTCCTTTTATGCTACATTATATTGATAATTTATATGGTAATAATAATGCATATTGTTCAAAGTTAAAATCAATTTTATATCAATTTGGTAGATGAAGGTTCGCATACTATGAATAACAGGACCGCAGAACGATAACACGCAGATATATACAGGTCATTGTAGTCTGAAGGACTAGTTTGTCATACAGTAATGGTCTTCATCTTATCATTGAATTTTTCTTTTTCAACGGTCGTGTGATGATTGTTATTGTCACTCCGGAGGTTGGCTTTAGCCAGGGCTGGCGTCCAGGAGTGCAATGCCGCGGCATTTATGACATGCATGTTGACAACTGGGGTGTAAGGTCACAACCCCTTACCGCCATTAAGTAAGCTTCTCGCTAAGCCTTCCTTCTTTTTTCAAATGTTAAATGCTTTTTATACTTTTTATATTTATATCGCGTATAGTATTTGTAGCTGCTTTGCGCATAAATGCTATAACACTTCAATATCTTTAATAACTTCCAAATTCCATCCTATATATATATATGTGTGTGTGTGTGTGTGAATGCATGTGTAAAATTACAAATGCATGTATATGCATGTGTAATTTTACACATGCATTATTTATCTTTGATTGGATAACTCATTTTTGAGAATCCACCCATTCCTATCACCTAACTTACCACTTGGCCTGAGTCTAATACTGTTTACTATTTTCGAATGACTATTTTCCACTTGTCCTGAGTTCTATACTGATTACTAATTTTGAAAGTCTCCATACATATTATGTATCGTTCAAATGTATTCATTCCGGTGCCCCCTCGCATTGACGAAGTGAGGTGAAATGCTCAGTCGCTTGTTCTACTTACACGTGGAAGCAATGCTTGTGAGTTCATATTTATGTTCGAGGAGGTATTATTTTTCTGATTTGTAATTCAATTGAATTGTTTTTCTCCTTCCACTAGCCAGTAGACAGTTCTAATGGTGTCTATAGTTAAATACTATCGCCATTGTCAGAAACTGGCTATTCTATCGGTTTTAATTCGAATTGCATGGTTGTCCTGATAAGAATGCAATTTCGAACTAACCGCCATTTTTTGTGCAGTTTCAATTGATTGTTCTCTATGTCTTAATCTTTTATCTTGAGCTAATTATTATTGCCTTTTCTCATTTTTGCTGTGTTTTCTTTTTCGTTTTTATTTATATTTATATACTTTTAATTGTGATTTTTGTATCCTAATTTTCTTCTCATCCCCTCTTTCCATTGTAGTGATATGTTATCTTCTATCTTTATCCTTAGCCTTGGTCTATAGTTACTCATTTGTAACAGATATGCTAGAGATGGGTTTTTTTTGTACATACAGTAGTTTATGCATAATTTGCGATTAAAATCTTTCAATTTTTATTTATATATATGTGAATATATATATATCTGGCAAGTACAAATCACCTGATATAATCATAATCTGATAAATCAAATACCTTTACTTTCTTCTTAATATAATTATAAAGAAATTGTCAATGAGATAAAACTAATAGAAGATAAATTTGTAATTACACATGTTGATAAAACAGCCAGTAATTATGCATTTATTTACAAAAAAATTTATTTCGAAGAACTCAATAAACAAATAACATAAGTATCCTTAAGATCCATCAAGCATAGTCAAAATAATATCAGTGAGCAATTTATATTCTTCTACAAACTTCTGCTAAAATACAATCTAAGTTATTAATATCTAGTTATTATACTAAAATTCCATACATCTCCTATTACTTTTAGAATAGTCACCATTGGCTATAATACCTATACTAATGTCGCTGATAAAAGTAATTTCTATTCTAAGTCCACTTTATGAGCATTTCACTCAACAGAGAATTCATATTATGAAAAACAGCTTTCAGCTTGTGGAAAATTAAATAAATCTTAAAATATATATGAAATTTAAGCGTATGAATTTAAAGACCCTTTTAATAACATAGACATCAATGATTTATATAATGTCATAATAGAATTATATGAAATATATGCTAATCAACATAACCTAACTATGCCAAAATTTAAAACCTTATTAAAATTCATCCTTTACAACCAGTATGTATCTCAGGGTACTTGCATATACAAATTAAAACAGGGCATTCCCCAGGGAGGAATTTCATCAACAATGGTGAAAAATTTATACCTACATTTTTATGAAATTAAGCAATCCTTCATAAATCATCTCATGTATCGTTTCATTGATGATATAATTACTATAAAACATCAATAGCTGCACCAATGCTAGCATTTAATTTTTATCCTCAAAATTTACAACTTCAGTTGTAAAACATTTACAATTTTAACCTCATCACAACACGTGTCTTTTACACATACTATGGATTGTTGGGAGTAGAAAAGACTTGCAAACTTTTCAATACAAATCACATTTTCATTTAGCTTTAGTAGTGGTATAATCATTTAAATGCTAACTGGTATATTTGTAATAAGAACCCACTTACCCAACGAAAGAACTCGTTACCCAACGAAAGAACTCGATTTTCTTTAAGACTAGGCTATCTCGTGGAGGTGGGGTGAACGCAAATTTCGATTTTCTATCGATCGTTACCTGCTGGGAATACAGAGGGAATTGAGAAGTCTCAATAATTCACCGGGTTTGGTGATTTTCCCTGCATCTTAATTAACAAAGTAAAAGTAATAAGTTGAGTTAAATTCGATATTTGTTGAGATAATGCATTTATTTTGATGTGCTTATGCTAAAGATTCATATATGACAAGAATTTTTGGCTTACGTTTTGCATAAATATGACATGTATAATACAAATATCAATGTTTCTCTTCGCACCCAAAATTTGTAATATAATGACTGTAGTTGTCGTATGCTTGTCCATAGTGGTCATAACTTCTATTGGCTTTCCATTGACCCCTTGTTTAAGCCATTGTTCAACAACTTTTGAGGACCGACTTTCAAAATATTTTTACCAACACGCGAAAACTGAGATTAAAAGAATGGGAAACAAAGTATGTTAATACTGTTACTATAAAGTATATTTTATAGTGAATTCCATTTATAGTATATTTATGTTATAGAAATTCGCTCAGCTATACATAGCAAAATGAATGAGCACGAATCTGTCCGTATTATATATTTTATGATTTTTGTCGTGACGGCTTATAAGTTTTTAAATATTAATAAAAATACAGATATTTATTATAATATGATTAAATCGGGAAATTTTAAATCGACCTGATTTTCCTTAAACTGTTACTCGTCGCGATATGTCATTTTTAAATTCTTGAAACTCCAGAGTTAATAACATCTCTTGGGAGTTGGTATCAAGACATACATTCAAGGCGCAAATCGAATCTTCGATGTCCGAACTCGGAAATAAGAGTTCTACAGACCAAGCTACCAGGGATCAGGAGGGAATCTCACATAGCAATCACTTAATATATATCTGTGTTGTAGTCCTCAATTTCTTAATCTGAAGATCAACGTTCTACAGATTGAGCTACCTAGTATCTGAAGGGAATCTCAGAAGGCTGGGAATAAATTTATACACTTGCAGCAACACTCGAATTTCTGAGCCAGGAGATCAGCTTTCTTCAAACTAAGCTATCTGGGGTCTGGAGGGAATTTCACGGATCAGTCACTAAATATATACACATGTCGTAATCCTCAACTTCTTAATATGAAGATTAGTATTTTAGAAACTAAGCTAAAGGAGATCAAGAGGGAGATTGCATTATTAAATATATACATGTATAAGCTGCAAATACATAAACATATCTTGCATTTTTCATCGTTTAAGGTATAGGAATAGTTTTTCGAATGAATAGCACTAAGAGATAAGCCACAAAAAAGTAGTACACTGCTGAGTAAAATATACAGAGTGTGGTATTTCCCCCAAAATATGGGATTAAATTTTATATGGTATTTGAGCAGAAAAGGTTCAACTAGGACAAGTTGCCTTGTACAGTAACTAATCAAAAGGAAAACAATTGGTGCATATTATCTGTAATATTGTTTATAAAAAGTCGTTGCTTATAAACAGTTATTGCTTATAAAGAGTTATTGCTTTTAAAAAGTCGGGAATTTCCCCCTTCTAAGTCGAGGTCAGCCGCAAACAAAATTGCGCAGACACATTTTATAAAAAGTCTGGTTTCAATTTGCAGCTAGTTCCAGCAGCAAAACTCAGAGTCGAGGGAGAAAACTCAATTCCAATTTTCAGTTTCAGCCTAGTGTGGAAGTGTTTTACATTATTTCTATTGTAAATATCTTCACGAATATTGCAGATAATTTCACCGAGCATTCTCTTTCATTATACAGTGCTTTATTTGAATATTTACTGTACAGTGCTTTATTTGAATATTTACTGTACAGTGCTGTATTTGAGTATTTAATGTACAGTGCTTGTTTTACTGTACAGTGCTATATTTTGAGTATTTACTGCACTGTTTGTAATTATTTTTGGTCACGAGACTGTAAAACATGTGGACCCTCCTATTTTTTTTATGAAAATACCACATACCGAAAAAAAATATGTAGAAGAATTTCGCATTTAATTTTAACAAACTTTTCAATTGGAAGTATGTGTTTAAAACCAGTTGATAAAGCTCAAAAGTCGAGGTCTACTTTTCTGGAATACCCTGTATAATTACTTATTTTTCTGAATTTTGAAATGTATACAATTTTCCAAATATTAATTTCAAAATAGGATGCATTAAAATTAATAAAACAATTTTATATTTTCAAACACTTTACATTTAAGGAAGAGAGTGCTTAATTTACTATTCTTACAGAAGAAAAGTTGCGCATCCATTATTTATAATTGAAAGTAAGGCCTTTCAAGTCAACCCACTTGCTTACAGCGCATTTAAATACCACATGAAAGAATATATAGCCCATTTCGAAGGGAACAGGAAGCCAGAAACGCTTAAGTTCCGGATATAGTACAAGACAAAACATTTCCAGCCTTTTATTGCAAAAATTTGTTCCTTTCATCTCCTAAATGGTAGCTAGTAATAGGGCTAGTTACGCGT